>FR997780.1:7512529-8712529 GCA_905475315.1 Autographa pulchrina
CGTTGTCTTGGATTAGAATATTTGCAAAGTTAATCCCGTTTTGAAGTTGTTCTTAATATCAATTTCTGCATACGAAGTTCATTTATTTAATTGGACGTTTGAGGGTGTCAAAATTGCTGATTTATAAAATAATGTGATTAAATTTGGTTTTCTTGCGGGTTTTAGTAAATTAACAAATAATTAAAAGTTAGTCTTTTAGACGAGAGACATTAAGAGACTAAATTACTATATTTTTTTATTTTGCAAGCTTTTCATACATTTGGTGTAGTACGAAAGTAACACAAAAATGTCTCTTATTTTAAGACTTCATTGTAAATTCATAAATATACCGAAACAGTACTTTTTTCTATGTAGGCAAAATAATCTAGGCCCAAAACTAAAGCATGCATCGTCGATACGAGTGTCGAACGAAATTAATCCGAGATCAAAAGTTTTTCATTCCTGGTTCAGTTCGACGTATATTTCAGGACCGTTACACTCATAACTGTGTATTTTAGTAGCCAAAACTTTGTAAACGTTTTGTAAATATTCGGGTTTGTCTATTTGCTTGTGATTTGCTGTTTCGTGCTAAATGGTGAGAGACCAAGTTTGGACAAATATGATGATAGGTTTTTTAACTGCTTGGTTAGAAAATATTGAATAGTTTATGGTTGATGTGTCGTTAAGAATATAGTCTCCAGTTCCATATATTTTTAAAATTGTCTTTTCGCCTAAAAAACCTTGTAAAAGAATGTAAAGGTATGTCTAACTTGAAAAACGAGTGAGCACTCTTGCGGATTGGCAAGAAAATACAAGATCAATCGGATTACGAGTGAACTATTTGCGTCAGAAACTAAAGTGCGACCGTTCTTACAATAAGGCAAACGTTTCTGTTTCCCTTTCGTTTTACACACAAATGATAGATGGACGAGTCTGGCGATCCTCATTGCTTCGGTGCGTAGAAATGACCCTTTTAAACTTATCAGGAGCAACTTCAATGGGTTTATCGATCAGCCAGGCCTCACAACAAACAGTTGACCGTAGACCTCTGAGAAAATCAGAAAATGTTTTCTTTGACCCTAAATGAACAAAGGGACTCCAATCTTAAATCAGAGTTGGTGGTTCTGTTAAAATTCTTGGCGCTCGAGACTTGGCAGTTTAGATATTCATCAACAATTCATCCGTTGCCAGCGAAAATATGTCAAGGATCCCGTATTTTTGTGCAAAAAATGAGCTCTAGATGTTTGCTTTGCCACAAATCAAGAGCAGCGCCGTCACACGATGGTACATAAACGGCCGGCTCTTTGTCCTGTCACACTAACTCTTTGTATTATTCTCGTTGAATAGGATTTTTGTGTTACACCGGGATTTATTCTGGAGCTTAAAACAAACATTTTTGAGAGACGCTCCGCTACTTGAGAAATCTTTTGTTTGGCTTAGCGCCTGTTATTTAACATCTAGTGTGACGTAGGCGTAGTTCGTTATGCTTAAATGTACTGTGTATTAAGAATTGTTTAATATCTTAAGCATAAATCTTAGTGAAAGATAGGCGTATTTGACAAATCACGTTTATATAAGCATGATCATGGAAAGGTGACTTATCTACGTGGTCTTATATGGTGGTGGCTTGGCAATAATTGTAAGTCCGGCTACCATAGTCTGTTTATGGTGAGATTAGATATCAATGCTTTTCATGGTTCATTAGATACTGGCTCTAACCATTTATGTTAGGCTAGGATCCTGTTCTAATTTATTATATCTTTTGATTTTGAAATTGTCATGTAAATGTTTTATGTTTAGGAATATTTATGCAATTTAAAATCGTCTAAATGACGGTTTATCAACATTTATTCAACTATAGTCTTATTTCAGTCAGATAAAAATGTTATTGATCAAAGTGGTAGCTTATTTTCTTACTTCAGCTTTAGATAAGCGAACCACAATATAAAGATTCGGAATGGTAATTTATTTATGATTTTGCTTCTACAGAGAATATCCGCTTTGATATGACAATGCAATGAAAACACAAAGTGTATCAGCTGTTTATCGTTCCGAGCGAGTTGTGAGAGTCAATTGAGAGAATTGGGTCACAGTGGTCAATGTGGGTGAGACAGCGTTTTGTAGCTTTCAAGAGCTTTCCATTGTTTTTGTGAAAAATAATACATGTATTTAAAAAAATTGGGAATATTGATTCATGTTTCATTTGATTAAAGGAAATCGCTCTGTAAAATAAAAAAAAAAAAGAATAATCTGCATTAAAATGTAAAGTACGTCTGAATGTAAAAAATATGAAAGGAGACTAGTCATATAATTTGTCATTATTCTGTCTGATTTTTCTGAATACGACCATGTTATTTATGCCTCAATATCGTATCTCAACTTAAATTAATAATATTTTAAGTTTTACTTAAAGCTATTAACAAAAATGCTGCAGTTGTTTAAAATTACTTCAACTGCAAATAAATACTCATTGGAAGTCCATCCGAGCCATTCGAATTCCCGTCCAAACGAAGCTGATGTATTTAACAGGCCATTCAATGCTTCACTGATGTAATTAAGAAAATAATACATAAGCCGACCTATCAAATTCTTAATTAAAATGATGTCGCCATCTCTTTGATGAAAAAAGACGCCATAAGTTAATTGCTTTGGTTTGGCATCAATAAAAAAATGAATTATGTGCAAGTTGAGAAATTGTTCGGAATGGGGGAGGACCCTAAGATTCGGGTCCGGCAAATCTTGTGCGATTGTCGAGGGAGAGACAGTAGCCAGTGTACGCACTCAATTGTGTAAACGTGACGATCTTTATCTCAATTTGGAAATTATGCGGTTTTAAGCAGCGGTTGTTAAATATGTGACACTTAGACGGTCATTAATGCACCCATATAGACATGCTTAGCTTACTTCTATGTACATTTCAGTAGTAGTTGTTTGAAAATCACTGATTAGACTTCTGAATCAATCTAAAAAAAAAAATTCCTTTAGTCCCTACGGTTAAACGAGTACACATCAATAAATAATCAGATAACTTCTAAATTACCTTCTCGACCGCACGTGCCAACCTAAAACTGTTACACAAAACAACACTCTTTACATTTTTTTTTCTTTAAACGTATCATAAAACAACAGCCCCACAGGACCATTCAAACCGAAACCATATCATTTGTTAAAACAAACAAACAAAAACGCTGACCGTAATGACTTTGAACTAACATCGCTGACAATAAAACGCCGCGTCATTGCTACAGAGTGCGTTATTAATAAGGATCCATCTATAAGGGTCCAGGTCCCGTTATTTATAATTTATTTCCTTAATTAATATAAAGACATTGTTCTTCCGTTCGTCCATTCTTTGTCTACACTACGGCAAAGTTAAAAGCAATTGCGATGGGATTCGTTAGTTCACTGATTCCTTTTTGATTTCCACTGTCTGCACGAATGTAGAATTCGAATTATTTCATTGTTCTGAAGCTTTGGTAAAATATTGATTAAAGGTAGTTGGTATGAAAGGAAGTAGATAACGTTTTTGATATGACTTAATTCTAGTTATAATGCATGTAGTTTTGTTAGGTCTGTTATTAATGGATGTTTATTATCTTTGGTGGTGTTACATTTGGATACAATTCTTGCCTCTAAATGATATCAATTGGGTTGAAGAATTTGTATTTTTTTTAATGCACGATGTGCACTTGACTACGTATGCGATAAACAGCAACTAGTAAGTATTGAATACTAAGTAGGCAGACGTAGTCTGAAGACCACCCACGATTTAGGGAATCTAAAGTTTGACAGACAATATCTATGGTACACCTACCAATCAAATCGCTGTCGTTATTGTCAAACAAAAATAAACTGAAAACTCTCCGAATAAAACAAACGGATAGTTAGATTTGCACAAGCCTTTTGTTTTGTATAAAGAGCGATTCAGTCGGTTTCAGCTCGCACACCGATTTTCGCTATTGATCAAACTCCCACAACAATCAACTGTGGCTTAAATTGGCGAGATAACCGCGGGAGATTCGTAAGCGGTGCTCAAAATCCTCCGTTATAACATTATCGTCTCCCAAAAGTCTTCAAGGAAGCTTTAAATTTCGCACTAATTGGATTATTATACAGAAACGGTGGTCGAACGTGTGTCTATCTGGTCCAAGCTGTATCGAATAGTCTAGAACTTGGGAATTGCTAACTTTCCTTATTTTAAAAGTCTTACTTTAATGCAGTTTTAAGGTTGGAGTTAGGAAGTTAGTGTCTTAACAATTTTATTAAATTTCTATGGGTGCGCTGCGGTACTGTGGATGGAAATGAGAATTTGCTTCTTAATTCTAATTAGATTGTTCTACGCTGTGTTGATAATACAGATAGTGTTACTGCGTTCATTGAGAGAAAGCTCGCGGCGTGTGGCGCGCCACATCACAATGCACACACTATAAGCAAATGAATAAGATTTGTTGACTAATTCTCATTAACATATTTCTCTCATTCATTCTGTTCGTGTCAAGTACTATAAATATTACCAAACTAAGCACGTCTATCGGTCTATGGCAATAAAATCTCCTATATTCCAATAAATAAAGTCAGTTCCCGGCGCAGGAGTTGGACACAATCGATGTTTATTTTATTGATTTTCTCACGGGCCCTGCACAATGCTCCGCGCTGGTACACTAACATCGCACTTGTATTACTTCGACAGAGTTCTAAACTGGTCGAATAAAATTACTGGGGAACAACTTTGTCCAATTAATAATAATGAATGCGCCAGGGAGCCCTACTGTTGTACAAAAGTTTTTATTTCGATAAAGTTGCACCGCGCTCATGTGATACGGATATTAGGACCTTGTGTAACTTTTTGTAGAGTTTGTTTTACTTGTTATTTTACTCAGTTTAGTAACAATTCATTAATTTTACGATGCGTGTAATTAAATACATAATTTTATGGCTCCAACAAAGTTTTGTTAACTTTATGAAGGGATTCGAAATTGACGTCGGTGAGCTTTTGCGAGAGCTTTTTTGTTGAAAGAGCCGTCAGAGAGCTTAACAAGACAATAATGAATTTGAGTACAGGTAGTCGACTCTATCATTAGAAATGTTCTTACGTACCTCAATTAGTGGGAAAAGCACGAGTTGAGATTTTTTCCGGAAGGGGAAAGTAATAGGAGCTTTCGCAACGCATTCGACCCTACGTCCCCGTTGTTAACCATCAAAGTTGTAATTGCGACCTTACGATTCGCTGAACTGTCACGCCCTCGACATACCCTTAACGAATTTTTAATACTACAAAAAACGCTTATAAACAAAAGCTCAGAGCCTCTGGCGGCGCCCTGTCGGGTTTAATTGCAGGTTTAGTGTCGGCGTTCATTAGGATATGCAGGCGCTTTTTTAACGCGATTATGACGTCGCAGGGTCGGCGATAGCCGTCGAGGGTGCGCTGGGGGCGAGGAGGGCTGCGTCACGTGCGAGGTCCGCACTCCGCAGCCCCACGCATGCGAGACCGCGGGGCGCCGGCCGCGCAGGCGCGCCCCCCGACGCCGCGGCCCGCCAGTCATCCGCCGGCCGCCGCGCGCCCCGCCCGCCTGCACGCGACCCGCCGCGCCGCGAGTGTTACCAAGTGATGTCGACTTGTGACTAGTGCCATGCTCGTGCTGCGCTGTGTCTTGCTGGCGGCACTGGTCGCCGCCGCCGCCGCTGCCTGGCAGGAGAACGTCAGGCCCAAGGTCTTCGCACAATTAGGTGAGTCCACCGACAATCGGCACAGAAACACGTCGGTGTTAGTGAACTCGTACAACAATAGACTTAATAGCCCTCGAAGCCGATCACGACAGGGACCCCACAAACTTCAGTACCGCGACGCGCTGACTGTCTAATGTTTATGTTGGTTTGTTTGACGACAACGCGCGAACAAACACTCCATTCAAAAGTTGTCGTGTTTGTGTCAAAAGTGCCACGAGTGACTTCCGCCAGGATCTGTTACATACGGGTAAAGATCGTAAAAATTTCAAAAAATCTGTCAAAATATGTGAAAAGTGTATCAAGAGTTAAATTTTCTATAACATACAAACTTGAAAGCTCCCGTATAGGTTAGACTCGGCGCCGATGTAAACTGCATCAAGTGTCGGTGTGTTTGATTGAATCTATGTATGTAAACAAAGTGGTATCAGGCAACTAAGGTGGTTACTAATATTTTTCAGTGAAAAGTAGATAACTTAAACTTCGTATTTTTAAAGAATTTACTGTTAATGTAAAGAAAGATGATGATCTAATACGAATAGTACTCAAATAATTCGGAAGTAGATATATAGTGTTCCGAGTAAAATAAGTTAATGTCATAAATTCCGTAATTAAAGTTGAAAATGCACAAGTGTGGTTTCAAAACAGCATCAAATAGTGATATCACCAACAATGTTGGAAACGTTCGCCGGCACTCACATTCTAAATAGAATAAACAGAAATGGGTGTAGGAGCGCGCCTTGCGGTACACCCATAACGAGTCGCAGTCACGCGACAGTTAGTCCTGTAGGAATAAAGCCAGAATGCACAACTGTAGCGGCATTGTTTTATTGTGCAGTCTGCATTGCGGGGGACGGCCACGTGGCTCTCATTAGTGCAGCACAAAGCGAAGCAGTTTGTTCTGCGTTTTGCAATGTTACGCTCGGATTAGCGATCCACGCGATGTTTAACGTAGCGGACGGAACTTTGTCTGCTCTATTGTATGCGTTTCGTTATCTATTCCCATTTTGAAGCTGCTCTATGAATGTGATCGATTTATGATGGACCTTGAATTAGAATAGATGACGTCACGTCGAGACGCGAATGCGTCGCGGACGTATCCTGCCACTGTTGCATATCCGGCTATTGTTTTAATCGTATCAGTTTTAATGCAAACCAAACGTTAATGGACTTGGCCATCCGATAATGCAAAGGGAAATGAGATCATTTGAAGTGTATCAGGTCAAGTGTGGCTCTTCAATGCGCGATATCAATAGGATGTAATAGAGTAAACAACTCTTAGATTGTTGACGAGCCGAGTTAATTAGAATGCTATAGTAACCGTGTTTGATGTAGGGACACTCGTAGCGAGCGTGTCAACACCTCTCTGGTAATATGATCCACTAATCGAAATTAGAAGGGTCAAACTGACCGCAGCTTGCGGTTTAATATACGATCTTCGGTCAATATGCGTTGGGTGTACGAACGTCGGCATCTGTTATAAGGTTTTTATGGGATTCCCTCGCGTTATATTTCGGTCGTTGTTAGTGAGATCATCTCGGAAAAATGATACTTTATCGATATTGAATTTCATAAGTGAGGGTACTTTATTATTAAGTAGTTATTAATTTTAAAAGTTTGCTTCTATTACCGTCAGTAAATTTCATCCACGTCGTATTATCGTAATATTTCGTTATCGGAAGCATAAAATATTTATTGACATTTGTGAGGTAGCTTAAACTTTAGATTGTCATTCGAAGTATTATCGATATACCTGTATTTAACGCATCTTATGGTGATGTAGCTAAGTAACTTCTAGTTACACTATAACTTACCATGTACTAGTGACTTAGAAATTTACAAGTATGCAGTACTATCGTCTGGTAGTGGAGCACAGCTAAACATGCCTTGAGAGATAAGTACCTAGTGGCTATCTAACTAACCTAATTTGTGTGTAATGTTACTGCAATCACGTCCGCTAGAAACCGATATCGTATTATTTCCAAAGTATGCTACTGGAATACTGGGTAAAAGCAGTTACATGTGTCAGATCCACAATTATTTCAAATGTAAAAATACCGTAATGAAGAATTTGTATTTTTGGTAAGTAAATGAATTAAAGATAGGATTAGCGATATAAGCTAAAATGTCAACAAAACACAAAATAGTACTTCCAAATGATTTATATAAACTTAAATTTATCAATCCTCGTAACGAATATGATTTTGTTCATGATAAGGTAGTACCAAAAAGTCCCGTTACAAACAGGAATGCGAACAATAACATCAGGTATAGAAATCTGTATATTAAAGAAGGTATCCAGTTTAAGTTCATCTAGACCGGTTCCCCAAGAGTGGGAGTCGGTGAAGCATGCGGGGAAGTGGCTGGGATGAAATCCGTGACTCATAAGACGCTGACTCAATACTAAGATTAACACAGGTCAGGTTGAAAGCTCCTTTAAGTACACCGAACATCAAGAGCAAATTAAATTTCATTACCCAATGGCTTCCTTCACAATTTTCCAAAAATACCAAAAGAAATAATAGAGGTAATGAATTCCTAATTAAATATTACATCGCGATACGACATCAAAGACTAGGAAATAAGAGGAAAAGTAGATAAAAAAGTTTTTATATTTCACAATATCAAATCTGTACGATGTAAGCTCCGAAAAATCCCTAACAGCGCATTTTGCGTAGGTCCCTTTAAAAAAGTAAAGATTTATGGGCTATGGTTGGAACAGGTGACTAAGTCTTTAGTTCAATTCTTTACCGGTTATGGTGTTGCGTTATGGGTTCCGACACCCTCCTTTATGCTTTAACTGCTAGGATTATAGAACGTTTAAGTGGTACCATAAAATAACCGTTCAGTTACAACCTGAAGAAGAAATAAATTACTTAACAGGATAATGCTTTTATGTCCCTGGAATATTTTGTACGTGTCGCTTGTACCTTATGGGTATTTATTGGGTTATTCGTCAGGAACCAATACATCGGGGGGCTGTTATGCGGTTGGGGTGCATAATACTGCTATGACGGAGCGTTGTTTATGATTTCAGTGTACAGCTTACAATTTATTAAGTCTCTGTGAGGTCTCTCCAGCGGGACCATTAATTTTTTACTCAATGGGGTTTTGTTTTAATGCGTTGGAAGGTTTTATTGTGTTGACAAACTCTGTGTTTGCATCCTCTCTACTATTAATATGGTTTTGTGGTAGTGGGCTTTTATGTGTTATTAGTACTTTGTTTAGAATTTCTTCTGTGACATTGCTTTACGACTTTTTATATCCTAAGTGGTCTATATGTTGATTGTATTTGGATTGATAGAATATAAATGACTTCCAATGTAATAAGTCGTCAATTATCTGCACTAATAAATAGTAGAGTAACAACATTTAATATAAGATCACTGCACTCAAAAATGTCTAGCGATAGATAATAAGACTAACTTTATCTGGCCCCAAATCTGTAAAGATGTCACTCGAAATAAATGGACTCTTGATAAGAGTTCCGGTCAGAAAACCAATCAATTTCCGTTGCTCCCGTTACGTATATTCCACTAATTTAAAATGACAATATTAATAAAAATCATACGGCCACCGATAAGAGTCAATCAAAAAAGGACAAAAGTTCAAGCATGCTGCAACACAATTGGTTTTAGAAACGAGGAATGTGGTTGCGGTGGAACACAAAAATGTGTTTAATGGTAACGTGATACGGTGACTAATAGACTGAGCAGCGTCTTCTGCAGTAAAATAATACGGATAAAGGAAAATGCGATTTAGGGTGCGGTATTAGAGTTTTGTTTTGTTTGCGCGGGGTTGTGAATGGCGGAGACAAGTAGCACGCACGTGCGTACGGCGTCGCGGCGGGCGCGGGGGGGGACCGCCATGGCGCCGCCTGGCGGGGGAGACACAACTTTATGACGATGCGATGTATTGTCTTCCCAGTGTGGGATTTACCGTTCCTTTTGTTTTTATTTTTTCGGACACGCCGATTAATTTCTTTTAGTGGGCTGTTTGGGGTCGTCGGTTCAGCTTGTACAATCAAATTTTCCTCTTTTGTTTTTGAGACTTTACTTAAGTGCTTTCGCATTTGCGACTCTTACTTTGCTACTTAGTTTACAAATGCGAATATTCTTATTATTTACTTGTTTGTGTTATTTATACCTGACTGATAATTCAAATATCATGCATCGCATTTATTTTAGCGTGCATTTCCTTTGCGGGGGGTCGAAAGTGCTTTCCTAACTTTGTGAATGCATTTTGTGGATCGTTCACAACGAGAAAGTTCTGTGCGTTTGCAATCGGATTTTTGTTTTTAAACATCATCTGTTTTTACTGCTAAAAGTTTTATGAGAGGTATAATAAATCTTATTTTAGATAAAGACTGTTATTTACCTTCTTTTCGGCATTTCTCAGTTCCAAGTTCTGTAATAAAACATTTTAGCTTGTCGAACTTATTGATATGCATAGGACGCCCATATATTCCTCTTATTATTAATAAGATATTCCATCAGACATGTATACGCGATTGGGTAAGGAAAGTGCCGGCAATCGATCGCACCAGCTGTTCTATTCATATTCGCATGAAAAATGGGTTAGAAGCGGAATCAAAGAAAGATGGCGGATTGAATGGTGTTTTTATCCCAACCCTTGCTGACGAGGGCTGCGCAAACATTGGTTTAGTAATAAAAATATTTGTCGAAATTCTCTACGGGAAACTGTATGAACGGTAGACGACTTTTTTGCGAAATACAACGAGTGCGTCTAGTCTATTGTCATGCAGTTTTTAAACCGGGATTAAAATGAACTAATCATGGGCACAGAGGGGGACAACCAGCTCCGGTTTTGTATATCTATACAAACTTTTTTCGACGTTCGACGTAATTAAAAACATTTATTCAAGAAATTTCGTATACCAGGTTAAAGAGGACAATTAACTAAGTGTTTTCTTATGTCATGCGTTTAATTCTGTACCGTTTAGTTTTACTAAATCTTTTATATCTATCTATTAGTAAGATACTACTATCTCTAGCTAATTTATTTTTAATTACTTTAACTTTGTTTAGATATCACACGAAAACGACTGTCAGATAAATTTTGTTTCTATGTTAATGAACTTATTAATAAGAATATTAATATTCTATTGGTATTCGAGAGTGGTACATTCGTAATTAAAAACTATTGATGACTTTTCTATCTATTTTCGAGTTATCATAAAACATGATTGGATATCGTCTTTATTTTGGTACTATATTATAGCTGTTGTTACATATTGCATTATGTTAAACAGTAAGTTCATTTATGAAAGTGTTTGCTTTTTTACCGCTTGGCGATTTATTTTAACAAACTATACCTACGTCACCCCACAAAAATATATGTGCAATAAATCTTCATATACGTTCTCATTTGCAGTGAGTCGCATTTAAAACCCTTCTCATTTGAAAAGGCACCGATGAATGGCTCGAAGTCAATGGATCGTAAGAAATGGGCCAGTGACGTGGAGCAAGGCAAGTGAAACGTGTTCTGCGACCATTATATGTTGGTCCCTAAGAGCTTAGTGGATGCCTCTTGTGTGTACACGTGCGATAAGTCGAAAGCGATTTTTTGATAAGACTGACTTTGTTGTGGTGGTGGTAAATCAATGTGTAAGTCACTATGTTTTTTCCTTCTAAAAAAAACTGAAATCTAAAGGGAATTAACTGCTAACTTGGAAACGTTTTGGGGTCAAGTATTGTGTAACTATAAATTCTACGACTCGAAAATAACTCAAAAAATATTTTCTGTTTGTATTTTATGTTTGCGCAATAGTTTTCGAAAGCTGTGTTTGTGGATTCGTGTAGTATCGTTTTCGTTTTTAAAAATGAACTGTGTTTTTTTATCCAGTTTTCAGCTAAAGCACCAAACAGTTTTTTTTTCGTAATATCAAAATACCTATACTCTAAAGGCTATCTCTAAAAATTTTCCCTTGTGAAACTGTTTTACAAAATTCTTACTGTCGTAAAGCTCTTAATGTCTCTTAGTCTTCAGAGCTCAGGGTATAGTGGTCATGATTCTAGCACCGTTAATGAGCCAGGTGGTTCCTGCACAATGTGGGCCCTAACAATGAGAATGTAGCGGCTAAGGGTGGATCGCACCCCGTTATGTGTGCTGTATGAATTCTAAATGGTATATTCTGATTGTAATTTGTTCAAAGTTTGTTTAATAAAGTTTAATATGTGTCATGAATGGTTTAAATTACCGGCGAGATTAATAATTTTACATCGTGTAAGTCCAGACGTAAATTTTGACAAGTGACAGTGAAAGTAGGTACGTTGCAAATAGAGTTTATTCGTCTGTCTAAAATTCAGAAGAGACCATAAAAGATCACTAATAAATAACAACAACATTAAATAGTGTTGCCTTTTCCATTATAACACGTAATAAACACATGAGCGATCAAAGTGAATGTATTCCAAAGCTATTTAATTCCGTACAAAATTAATACACATACAAAATTTTAACAGTATTTACAATGAAAAATACCTCAGAGAAATGCACCGACATCGGATTTGCTAATGGATAGTAAAAATGAAAGGGTTTTAAGGTATTTTCAATGTGAAAAGTGAGAATCGGAACCATTTTGCCGATGAAAATAATTTCATCATGTTCACTCCCAAATGGTTCTTTTTTGCCTTCGATTACAGTTTAAAATTTAAAATTCCTTTTGTAATAGTGATTATTCGTTATGTTCAATAATATAGGTTTCTATAGATTTTGAGTGGGTGTACATTATGTTATTTATTGGAAGTTTAAAGTGGATGACATCAACTTTAACTGCTCGACCTCACATGAGACTAAGTGCATCTCTCGTTTCGAGATCCGTTGCAGTCATTTGATCTATCATAAATATGTCTCAATTAGAATATAAGGTTCCTTCTCTATTTATGTAATGTGCAATTAAATTAAATTGTTTTGAGACAGAAGTCCTATCAAATTATACGACACAAATGTTTTTTTAGCACAAAATCGTCAAACTAAACTTTAATTGTTTCTATACGGATGAGTAATAAAATACATTGTCAGTATACTTCAAACTTAACGGACATACACTTATGGTGTTCATGATTCAATTTCGCGACATAATTCTATCTTTGATCTTTCTGAGTAAACATTTCGCAAGTGTTTAGTTTACGCTAGCCAATCAAGGAGCTCGCCGCAGGAAACATTACTTGGAACAGTGAACGGGTTCAGTATATTTAGAGCCCTAAAAATAAACGGTTCGTGCGGCCCTTCTACTCTTGAACTTGACTTGAGAGTTCATTGACCGGGCTTACAATGATAACTGTGCACTACTGTTTTACTTTCTTTGTTTTAGAGCCTTTGAGAGATCATACGGTGTGTTGTTTTTTGATTTATGGACTTTACTAATTCATTTACTTTCGCTTTCTTTATGAATAGAGGCCGGTAATTGAATAGATATACATAAACTGTTTTTTTTTGCGTGTATTTTTTTTATGTAGGTACTCATATAGTCTTTTGTTTAACAGCAGCCGGTCAATAGAAGTCTTATTTATTCAATGAACATTTCATTTACTCCGTTTGTTCTTTCTATAGTATTGTTAAGTTAGCCGCTGTAAGTACAATTTATTGAATATCTAAAGACCTCTTCAGAGCAATGTATTTGACGCCTTTATAGTACAGGCCTGTTAATACATTTGTATTGCTATTTGTGTTAAGTGACGACAACTTCCTACCGGGCTCTTTCCTCTTAAACCAATTCGATAATACAACCAAAAATACACTCTATGCCACAAGAAATAGAGTACAAAATGTGATCCAACAAGGTTGATCGCAATTGGTGTCGAGTGTTTTGTCCCAGGACTATCTGTATATGATTATCGGAGATTGAAGTAAGATTGAGTTGAGTATGTAGGCTTCAAAGATTTTTATTTAGGTCCAGTGAAGTCTGGACTAGTGTATCAAAGGAAAGACAGACAAGAAGCAGCGTGCCGAAAGCCAACTACCTACCTACCTAGCCTACTTTTACGTAAAATGGGACGAAATTATCTGAGCTTACTTTACTAGTAGTAGAATGTTAGTTATTGAAGTTTTAGTATATTTTATATTTTCATTATTTGTATATTGTCATAAATTAATATTTAAATTGTACCTATAGGTAGGATTTTACGCTCTAATTTATAAATTAAATTTTATGTCGTTTAAATTTTGTTCCTTATGTTTGACGTTCTTTTCCCTAAGTTACATTTAAAAAATCGAGTATTAATACAAAAAGCAAGTAAATAACTTAAAAAAGGCCTTTTATGGAGGAAACCTTCTCATTTTGTTGTTGTTTGTGAATAATAGAGTCGAGCAGTGTCGTGCCGGCTATCGATTACTCTATATTTGGCATTCTGAAATGTCGCCGCCCGGAATAATGTCATTCAGCGTTCATTTATATTTTATATATTCCTTTGATATTGTTATTATGTTGCGTTTTGTTGACGTCGTAGTTATGGAAAAGTTTTTGTAGTTTATTACGTATGTAAATGATGTTAGTTGTAAGTTATAGGGCTGCACTTTGTGTAGTGACTTATAGTTGATTAGTTCAAAATGATTTCGTTAAACTGATTGCACAGTATGTTGAATTTGAATGCGTAAGTTACCGTAACTGATTCTTGGTTGAACACCCTTAAATACCTTTGTCATATGTGAAAAAAATGATAGTTGCTATTTTTATAGTATATTTAAACAATAAAGTAAGTTCTAAAGAAGTTGCTTTATTGTTTAGTTTTTACGTAAATATAATAATAATAATATAATAATAATCCAGCCTATAAACGTCCCACTGCTGGGCACAGGCCTCTTCCCATATAGAGAAGGCACGAGCATTGATCACCACGCTTGCTCTCTGCGGATTGGCGATTTCAGATCCCAAATTTTGGAATCCAAAGTTTGTCAGTAATGTCTTAGAATAATAAAGAAGGTACCTACTTACGTTAATACCTAAAAAAATATTTTGTTTCTTTTCCGTCTTGTGTTACGAAAGTGTAAATTAAATAAAACATTCGATACGGATGTAAACATCGATCAATACATACAAATAATTGAAGCAATACGATCCGGTTTAGAAATAGAGTTTAAAGAAATTCATTTACTTTTTATTTTCATAGAAATCTAAGAGTTTCCGTTACCAAAATATTTCGTAATTCATTGTAACAAAAACTGGAAGATTTTTCTACAAAAAAAAAATAACACACATACATACATATTTGATATACCTACATACTTTCTTCAAACATACATGTGTAGATACTTACTGTGTTTTAAAAGAAATATCATAATGCAGATCAAGATAATATTTATGTCAATTAAAAAACTAACTGAAATAGCAAAAGTTCATTTAATATACTTTTAATTTTAATCTCTCTAAGGACGTCTTAATCCTCAATTAATTCAATATTTGTATGCAATATTCGTAGCCTAACAAACTGGCTTCGCAGAATCGTAGGTATAAATATAAATATATTTTTACAGACTATTTTGCGGTTGAACTTTTTCCATGAACATTGAATAGTCCAGACGTCTGGAACTCTGAAAGTTACATAATAATACGTTTTCCACAGGCTATGATATGTTAGCAGTTAGGCATTTAGTATTCACAGCGAAATTTTGAAAGAATCTGTTAACTTCACGTACTTAATTTGCGTTGTTTTGGTAGACGTTTCTGTAAATTTATCAACGCAAACCCGAAGACAGACAAAGATATGTTGTAGATAGGCATTTAATATACAGAGCTAAATCTTAATAACATCTGTAATACTTAGAAACATAATGTGTGTGTTTTTTTGTACACGTTACATAACTTTGAATTAATCAACACACCATACAGACATACTATGATATGGTGTAGATAGGAAGGTTCCTATCTCTGTATGATAGGTATCATACAGAGCGAAATCTAAAAATAATCGAGAAACCTCTGTTTTCTTAATTTGTGTTGTTTTATTGTAGACATTCCAAAACAGTAAATACATCTACATAACACACATTTCCCGACTATTTTCGGACGAATTTATTTAGAGTCCGACAGGGCGACAACAGTCAACGTATAATATCAATACTTTAAATGGTCGGCAGTAAGTATATTTTAATTACTAACGGACATTTAACTATAATTTCGTATAGATAAAACAAAGTACCAAACAGTAGGGTTGTCATTTTAAAGATATACATTATGTACCAAGCCCAGGGCCTCGATTCAGCTATTTAAGAGTTGCTTGAATTGATCGAATGACTTGCTTCATTTTGTAATTTGTACAATAATTGGCATTCTGCTAACTGTCATTACGATAATTCTCTTCGAGAGTTCAATGAGATTTTATTGTAGGCTTATCTGAATACGAAAATTAGGCACAATGACGAGTACCTACACTGACCGACCACTGAAATGCATTTAAAATAGCTGAATCGAGGCCCAGTAGGGTTGTCATTCAAAGTTAAACACGTCCCAGTTACATGTATTGCTTTATTCAGTAAAGCGGAAAGAACTAAGGGCCGTAAGCTACCATGAAGTGTGAAGTGCAAGGAGAGTGTAAGGGAAATGTGGGGAACTAGGGATTACAGAGATTCCCTTTGACTGTGAGACTGTTATATAGGATGTATTTGTTTGTTTATTGAGTACGTAATTAATTGTTAGATATGTTATATGTGAGAATCATAATTGTTATTGAAAAGTTTGGTGTGTTATGGTTTAATTTTGTCGTTGGGTTGTGACAGAAAAGTACTAGAAATATTGTGCGAAAAAAAAACAAGTAATTCACTTATACTTTGTTTGAATTCCTTGGAACTCAAAAACGGATAATTAAATAAAATCAAATTCGATTGTTTTGACAAACATGCTTAATTAAAAAAATGTCTTCATCTATCATGTATTTTTTAGTCCTTACTTTAATGTTACTTTACATAAAAAGCTACAATTAATATTGATTTTAAGTCTAGACTGTAACAAAGTTCAAGTTCATTAATATCTAAGCGGCAAGACTGAAATATTTCTTTGTCGGACTCATTAATTATTCACGAATAATATCTAGTATTGGGCAAAGTATTTAAGTTAATATTTCAAGAGAAAACATCCTGTCTGTGAAGCTCGCTAAGTCCTCTGTTCCGGCTGAATGCGGTGAGGTCAATAACCCTAAGTCTATCAACCGATATGCCACCATGATAGTTCTTGAGTTTTAAAATAGGAATTCAAATTTTAATTTAAGAACACATTTTTTTTTATTAGGTGTTTGGCAATTTGGTCCTTGTAACTATTTTAAAAAAGGAATGATTTGTACCACGTCTTTGGTATTTAGATAATGTTTTTTTTTTGTCGTCAATAATAATTTTAACCAGTAATGTGTGCTAATAATATTATACCAATAGTGATCATACCTAAATACATGTATAAAACTATTTTTAGAACTTAACGGCGATTGATAACTTATAGAAACGCTTCTATGAACGTATAAAATATTACCAAGTTATAATCCATTGTCAATGAACTTTTAAAGGTATTGGTTAGTTACAAACTGCGGCAATAACTGTTTAATAAATGATCATCTTACTTCTAACGTTTCTATAACATCTAACAAAATTCGAGAATATCAAATATCATATCTTGTGACTGAGTAATAAATTCAAATCGCCCGTGGCGCCACCACGCGTGTAATTAATGAACTTACATAAGGACTATGCTCTTTCGTACTAAGTTTTATTAGGGGTATTAATTATCGTGTTTTTATTTTAGACTGTGAATTGGAGATTTTATTGTTGACGTCACTTTATTATATTATAATATAGTATTACTAGCTGTACCCGGCATGCGTTGTAGTGCAATTTTTTCTACCTGGCACCTGCCTACTACCTACCTACTACCACTAAGGGGTATGAAAAATAGATAGTAGCCGATTCTCAGACCTACTGAATATGCATATAAAATTTCATAAAAATCGGTCTAGCCGTTTCGGAGGAGTATGATAACTAACATTGTGACACGAGAATTTTATATATAAGAAGAAGATGACATGGAAATATAAACAACAATATTGAACAATTCCAGTTAAAGATATTTGAAGCATTATAGATACTCTCTATAATGCTTAAACTTCGTGATAAGACAAAGTAACTTTTAAATACCATTAAAACATTAATATAAGTAACCTTCGTGCTACTGAATCGAAATAATAATGTCAACAAAAAAAATTGACTAATTCAAGTTTGTCTGAAATAGTTTATTTGCTTAACTTGTTGGTTTTAATTTAAAGTTATATCATCAGTACCAGGCCGTGTCAGCGGATTTGTTTCTAAGTTAAATATTTACGACAATCTTTAAAAATATTTATGTTTACCACTAATGTAAATGACTTTTACGGACAATTTTCGTTTTATTTGAATTGCGTTGCTTAATCCTTTAAAAATTTATGGGCTTTTTCCTTTTCCAAACACACAACACTAATAATCTGGGTTTTGGTTTGTCACTTGTCAAAATAATGTACAAATTCTATTGTAGTATATTTATAATTTACTTGTCATTTTTTCACTGCAGGTAAATGACCTTTTTAACAGCAGAGGCATAGGTATCAAATACCATAATTAAAATGATGACGGACCATAGCATATTCGGAGCAAACCCAGTTCTATTTTCAAAATATTCAGCCGACCTCCGTGCAAGGAAAAAAAAAGCAAGAAAGCTGCAATTCACATTTGAAACATAAACTTAGTTCTATTTTCAAAATATTTACCCGAATTCCGCGCAAAATAAGAAAAAAGATGGCGTCGCAAACCGCTGATACCGTTATTATTAAAGTTATTGTGTGGCCCCGCTGTCATATCGTTACTTATACTTTTACGACACATGTCATACGTAATTGCTTAGGCTGCTGACTCCCCAGGGCATTTCAGAACGCCAAGCGATTATGACCTTTATAGTATTATGGATATGGCTGGGTTATGTATTGTTTTTAGGATGAAGAGCTTTGACTGGAATAGGTCATATTTCAGATACCTACTGTTACATAAAAATGCTACAATAACACATCAAAATATGCTATTAGGTTAAAAAAATACTTTCATAAAATATACTAACAATAATATTATTATATTCCCAATGTCTGCTATAGGTGCGTATTAAGTATGATAGTGAACATGATAGTTATCATGTTTCGGCTAAACAGAGCTTTGGGTTTTGCATTTTAATATAAAAAAATAGAAAAAAAATACAGATATCAATTACTGTATATTTATTAAAATGTGTTTTTCATTCATCATGTTTATTATTTCTGTTTACCATTAACGAGAACATTTAAAAGCTTACATAATCCCGTTTATCACGTGTTATGCATTCTTGATTTCTGTTTTTGATGTGGATTATAAAATAATATATTTTGCATTTTATATAAATCATCTGGGTTTATTGTTAATCATGTGTTAATAGCAAACGGCTTGTTGATTTTTGTTCAGATATTAATATGAATTGGATAATTAACAATAACAATTCAAGTAAGTTTATCCTGTGCAATAAAATAATCTAAGTTTTTTTAATTCACTCTCTCATAATAAGCCTTTAACCATTTTTGGGGCTGCTAAAAAAAAATCTGTAAAAAATAAATTTAAGGACACATTTTAACAGCATTAATTGAATACTCTGAAGTACTTGCCGACGATATTTTCCCGCATCACTTCACACATCTAACTAATAGAAAAAGTCATAAAGACAGCATTCCCGCCTACACTTCCGTATTCAGTGTTGTTTCTGTTTTCGGCAATATCCCGCGATGGATGCGTGTCATTTGGCACGCCACTTTGTTTGTTCATACCCCGCCCTGTGACGTCACGTTACGACCTTTACAGATGATTCATACAAAGCTTTGGCTCTAAGGTAGATGAAGTATCGAATGCGGAAAAGGAATGATTAAAACTTACTATCGATAAAATTATGTTTTGGTAAAACAAATTGGACTAGAGTTCGATCAAAAATTGGACTTTAAATTTATGTTCGCACTAGGCAGTAGACGGTTTGCCAAAAATAAACCACACGTTCTTCAAAGTAAATGGACGAGTCAGGCCTAAAGGCGAAGGTTTAAAAAAAGTCGTCTAAAAAGTCTCAATTTATTTGGCGTTGATCGCCGTCAAAGTGCTCGCTCTGACCTAGTACTAGGCGCATCACGAAAAAATATCGGACGGAAAGAAATGAGAGAGCTGACTTATTCGTTTTATTAAAAGTTATTCCACCGTCGTACCAGTCGCCATGTGCCAAACATCTGCGCCAACCGATTTTTTACCAACTTCAACTTTTGACCCCACTTCTCTTCGATCATTCATGTGGGAATAGGATTTTCGCAAAGCAATTTAGAGCTTAATAGTTTCCGTGTACGGTTTATATTAGGTTGTATATGCACAAATTTGTTTCAAGTGGGTGTTATTCTTGTTACTGTATTAATTACTCTGAATTATTAACGAAATTAAATTTTACATGATGAAAATAAAGTTACAGTTGAGTTTTGTAACTTGGCGTATGACATGGCTCGTAATTAGTGTATTGTTTATTGTATTTGTTAACTAAATGGAGTTTTAGTACTCTCCATTGACTTTGAAAAGGTCTGACGTTGGTAAATGAGCTACATTCGTTACTGTTTTATAAAACAAATAATTACTTCAGGATTATTCTTCATAGTCTGTCTGCTATATATTTTTTTGACGGAAGCCACTATCAAGACGATTTCGCGACATTTCTTTTATTGCGATACACGAAGCTCTAATGTTTCTCGTTCACAAATATGGTGGCAGATGTTAACACGTCGCTCCCATTTCCGATTTTTTCCCACCACTGACAAAACCTTTCACAGTACATACATTGGTGTAAGAGTAAAATATACCGATTTAAAACAAAATTCTGGACATTTTCTGGCGTAAAAATAAAAGAATGAAATTCTTTTCCCTCAAATGTAATATGTAACTCATCAAGAGTTTATCTCTCATTCGTTCTGCCTAAAACCGTTTGTTGGACAAATTAAGGCCGTTGCCTTGAGGTATAAACCGCTGAAAAACTTCGCGAACTGTTTTAAAACAGTTCCCTTTTATAATTTAGATATCGTGTTCCGGGCCTTAACGGTTGCGCCTCAATTTAAAAAATATGGCCTAGATAAATATAGAAGTTGACGAAAAAAGTTTTTTTTTGTATAAACAACTTTTGTAACTCACAGAAAGGTTTTTCGAACGGAATCGGTAATTAGGTACACAACTCCAGTTTAACTTTTGTTTGCTCTCACGGGGAAATTTTACAACTTATAGAGTAGTTTACCAATTACGTCAAGTCTTATTTATATTGAAAATATTTGTGAGACTTTCGATACTTATCCTGTCTAATTAGTCTAGCAACTTATTTACAAGCGTATATTACCTACCGTAAGTATGTACTTCGTTAAACAGTTTCATTATGAGCATTAACATTTATCATGCCTACAAACGAGCTTACAATTGTCCTACAATTGAACCAGCACAAACAGAATCAATCTCGCTGACTTGTCGCCAAGCTGCCATAATAGAGGTTTGCACGTTTGCTTGCACTATTTGTCTCACTCTAATTACTTGAGAGCTGATCTTAATTACGGTCATCCGGGCCGTTTGATTGGGCCCCGCATTGTTTGTGCCCTGGGACAATTGCGATTGCACTTAGTGGAAGTCGCGGGTTAATACCTACCCCGGCAGCGGGACGGTTGGGCCGTTGAACTGAAGCACGTGGCTTCTAATCGCCTTGTTTAGAGGGTTAGAATAACACCGATGACGTTGTTTTATTGGATTTAATTACAGTCGTATGTGAACTGACAGGCTAATGAGATTGATTTGTGTTGATGCATGTACACTGACATGATATGTCTGATCGTACGTGAATAGGAATCTGATAGTAAACAAATACTTTGTTTTTTTTTTAAATGCTATTACTTTTAAAAGAACCAGTATTTATGGGAAAATTTATGAACTTACAAAAGCTTATCTCATGATAGTAAGTTCTAAACATATTTAACGTTGCAACTACTGCTTACATAAGAAACCAATAGCAACAACAGAATGTTCTATTTAAAGCTTGCTCAGGTTTATCGAGCTTACGAAAGAGGTTACGCCAGTACATAATACAGTTGCACGGTGAAAGTAGTAGGTTTCTAATTTCGCTCGTTATATGCTATCGACCGCAATCGGCTGCATGCACTCGTGAACCGACCGTTGAGCCTAATAGACCCCCATTACAGCACTATTAAGGCTAACCAACACTATCATTGAGTAATGTACTCGTAAAATATGGAATTGTATCGAGATTCTATTCGATTGAATTACACGGTTTCGTTAGAATCGATTTAAAAATAAGTGGAATGCATTTTGTTATGTTTAGTTTTTAGTTTGATAGGTTACGAAAGTTTGTGTCGTTTTTAATGGAATAAAAGCTGCTGAAAGTTTTGCTTTTGTTTTAAACTAAGTGTTGTTCGATTGTTTTTGTTTGTCTTTTGTTTTGAATCGTTGTCTGTGTAGACTTTATTTGTGTTCGTTATTGATTTGTTTTATTGTGAAATAATTGGCAGCATTGGATGTATTCTTTTTTCAAATTAGTATTTTGGTGTATTTTTTTATTTATCATTATATTCCAAATAATTTTGTCCAATTTCATAACTAATAGTATTAAAATTAAGATAATAAAATAAAATGGTGATCAAAATAAGAGAAGATGTATTAAATACATCTGTCAACAAGTATTTAGACCTAAGCATTCTTAATAATAATAAGCCCTTTTGACAAAAGAAGATTCCATTCTTATATAAAAAGGCCTATTAAATTTAATTAATTGAATAAAATGGCTCGAGTAAATATCGCAGCATTTTCTTTATTACCTTAGCTAGTGGCCTAGTGCTAAGCTAGTGACCTAAGGTAAACGTACTAGTCTGGGTCAAGCAGGTCAATAAGATAACTTTCAAACTTAACCAGATCTCTTTGAGGTTTTCGGTCTTTGAGAGTGATTTGTTGGTAAATGTTTATAGATAAGCTATAAATAATGATTGGTAGGGCTAGCTTTAATCTTTTTATGTAAGTATATGAAAAAAAAGGTAATGCGTAACCATAGGCAAAATCAAGTACATTATCATTATTCATATTTTCTTGTACGCGATTAAAAAAGATGTAGTTTTAGTTACTTTATGTGACGAAAGTTAGACTTCATCATTTTTATCATCATTAATTTTTTCCAACTTATTTGTTATAATTTGGTACATCCAATGGAACACTTAGATATATTCCAAAAGTACTGCAATAATAAACAGTTCATTCCATTTATATTATACTATCTGGCAAGTGGTATCTGCTTCTGATAGCTGGCTGCGGATAGCAACAAGAACGCAGATAATTGCTCCAACGAAAGATAGGGACCCCACTGGTTTTTGATAATCTGATATTGCACTCCAAATGCAATAATATACTCGTAACTTCTGTATGTAGATAAAACTACCTACTAGGGACCGGGTACATAATACTGTTTTTTTTTTCATACAAAAAAAAACAGTATTATGTACCCGGTCCCTTTGGCTTCTTATCCATGCATATTTTCATTATTATTTTAATACTTTTATTTAAATTACTTAATAAATAACCTAAATTGGCTAGTATAAAAACAGCCACAAACACACTATTCGTAAATTAGCTAAAACTGTACCTACTAGTAGTAAAGCACATTTTTCAGGTAAGGTATATGACAAAAACTAAAGGTGTTTTCTATCCGAACAACGTGTACGATAAGCAACAAATTAAAAGTCAACAATACCAACAGTATACATATTTAATATACAAGCGTATACATTTCATTCGTACCCAATATCCCTTAGGATCCACACAAAGGCCTTAGAAACGTTTTCGCGGAAAAGTGCTGACTCACTATGAAAAAAATCACAATGGCTGCGGGCCACAATACATCCCTACAGTTGTGAACTGATCATTGCAGACCCGAAATAACAAATGAATTGAGAAAATCTACCGATATACAGCGCGGCCGATGTAAGTTGGACCGCCTAAAAAAGATACACGATATCGCTGTCTCTTTTCCACCTATAGCTTATGTGTACTCGCATCTCTGTCACACTGTCTTGTAGCTCTTTTCTGATGTGTTTTTTACATCAGTCGTATAGTACCAGGGTAGAATGATCTTCTGTATCATAACGGCCTGCGAATGTCCCCTGTCAATGTTTTGATGCATTATGATTGAAATTGTCGTGTGCACTCGTTGGAACTTTCTTTATAGGGATTTTGTTCAATGAGGCTTCTTTTGTTTTTGTTTGGCTGTGGTATTGGGTTATTGGTTTATTTTGATAATGGTTAGTAATGTGACTGCAATTAAGTATTTTATTAAAATAATTGAATGCGGGAAATGTTTTCCTAAATACCGTTATGTCACAGGGGTTAGAAAAAAGTATAAGTAATTTTTCGACACCGTTTATTTCTTTGCAGAATAAATTTCAAAAGATGTAAAATAATAATAATAATAAATGTGGCAAGTAGGCCAGAGCAAAAAGACCCTGACTTCTAAACTAGGATTGTAACTAACCTAACCTGTTTCTTAGAAGTAAATGTATCATTTATTAAGTATGTTGGTTAATTAATAATTAAAAACAAACAACAATCCTCTTTCACATTATTATTCCGTCCACAACCACATAAAGGGCGCCAATCTAATTTAAAGATTATTTGCAAAACTATTTTCTTCGAAACATCAACAGATTGCTCAGCAAAGCGTGAGGGGTCCAATCCGGCTGGCCGCACTTTTGCTTTCTCTATCAACTCGAAGGGGTATTCAGAAAATTTAATTTCCGTAGACAGATCGAACAATTTCGCTCCAATGTGGTCTTCGCGGACAGTAATTGGGTCAACCCTACGGACAATAGACTGTGACAATGTTATTATTAGTAACTAGATTTCTTATTCACCCACTACATTATTATACGATTCAACAGCGGGTCGCTAAGTTGAAGGAAATTATCGTTTTGTGATCGCGGAAAATGAGTTTTCAAATTGATTTTTGCAATTCAACGAATCAGATTTTCTGTTTTAATAACGGTGGCTCCAGCGAAACCGAGTTAATGCTCGAATTTTAAAACCCGATGATTTCGAGATTTCCTCTTCATTCGATTTATAATGGAACATGTATTTGGTATAAGTGTCGCTATACCTAATTAAATCTGTTAGAAATATAAAAATGCACGGCTAAATTCAATTACTTTACTAAACATAAAAGCTAGTAGTTAACGTAATTTGTATTTTAAACTACAATAGCCAAACAAAAGCTAGCTAGCTAAAAGTTTGTTCGAATAAACATAATTATTTTATTCGAACACCTAAATAGTTAATAGAATACTCTCAACAAATAAACGATCCAAATCCGCTTAAAATCTAGAAGTAGGCTTTGTAAATAAATTGGTCTATTGTAAACAGAACACAAGACAATGAATCACTCGTACATCTTACTTTTAGCGAGTAATGAATCGAAAAGATTAACTCGCCGCTTCGGGGAGGAATCTAATCAGCACTCCAATTTACACAAATCCACTCACACTCCACAATCGACCACTCAAATGTGTGAAGTAAGAATGTCTTCCTTAATCTAACCAATACATTATTCCGCTGGGTTAATAAAGACTGGCAGACCTTTCGAACTAAGAAGCGTATATCCTCCATATACTTCACTGTAACTAATTATTTATCCTCAATATAAATCTTTGAACTGTTTGTAGTTTGGAAACGAGTCCTTTGAGACTTGTTAGAGCTGTAAATTCGATTACAGAGGTGACATGGATGTCAATTTTAGATGGAATGTCGGTCAACCGCAGGACAGGTTGGAACCTCGTTTCGTATTTCAATTAGGTCAAACCCAAACTGAGGTTATTCTGATATTTTCATAGTGACTCTTTGTAAGACATTTAAGTTGATTTAAGTGATTATACCTTTGTGTGTTATATAAATACGCCTTTTACTTATATAAATATCGAAGTCTGTATTTTAAGCTTGCTGAGTTTAAAACCGCAGTAGTAATTCACGTGTTGGAAAATGTTTGTTTCGAGTTTGTATAATTAAAATAACTTCTAGACATGTTACGATCGTAAATATGTTAAACACAAGTATTATGGCATTCATTAGTAAATACACTGTATGTTGTACTCTTATCTCGAAAGAATTATAAATTTATGCACTGTAAAGTTATCATTGCGCATCGCACATAAAGGCTATCACTAAAACGAATACTGGATTACTATCAAGCAAAACAATATTGTAATTAATTGCATTAAAAGATTGCAATGGCCAGTATAGATCCTTACTAATATTATAAATGCGAAAGTTTGTTTGGATGTATGGATGTTTGTTACTCTTTCACGCAAAAACTACTGAATTGATTTTAATGAAACTTTGCAATAATATAATTTGTACATCGGAACAACACATAGGCTGTAATTTATATAGATAGTGTATGAATTGTCATTCACGCGGGTGAAACCGTGGGGCAGAGCTAGTATTATCTAAATTAAATAAATAAAACGTCATTCTGACAATATTATCTGTAATTTAAGTAGTATGTAAGTTCGCTCTCTTTTTTAATAATTACAACTAAGATCGACTAATCAGAATCAATACCAATTTTTACTAAGTTTGATTCAAGTTTTATCTAGATTAAAAGATTAAGTATCGAAACTAACACAAGGTTGTTGTATTATAGAGCAGACGTGAGGTTAACTGTCAATGTATGTATAGGTACTATATATGTGTATCTAGTGGTGTAGGTATGTTTGTATCTTATATGGCTTGACTAATGGATCGAACACATTCTTGACTCGATTACGAAGTGAATTACAATGATACGTTTGATGTTTTTAGAATTGTGTTGATAGATATTTTGTGTGAAGAGTTGAATTATTTTTGGTTTTGTTTATTGCTTCGAATCTTTACAATATTAATTATTTTAATGTAGATATTAAACTAATTCGAAATGCTATCGAATATGTAGCTTTCAATTAATAGGCATAATCTTTGTGAGTGTGTATACGTATAACCTAGCTTGATGATACTTTGTTTTAAACTCCAAACAAAAAAACAATTTCAGCCACAAGCAGTAAAGCAAATACTCAACGTTCAGTATCTCAGTTTCCTTGCAATAACCCCTTACAATGTGAAAAGTTAGTCATACAATAGAGTTATTGTGGATCTGGTAAACATAGGGCTAGTAGACGGGTGGCCACGGTTGGCCGGTTCCCCCTCGAATGGCGACACACGGCCCCGCGAATGGCGCGGGACTGCTTTTTGTTCGCAATTCATATTTTCGTTTTGTCGTCTTTTGATTGTCTGGTCGCATTTGTTTTGATTGGGTTTACAAAGATATGATGACAATTGAATTATAGGTTTTTGTTTGTGTTTTGAATAGAATTTATAGGAGTACATGGTAATAAGTGTGTATGAATAATTCATTCTGCTATTAAAAAGACGACTCACCAAAAATAAACTTAGCTGCTTCCCTGATTATATTTAGTTTAAGTTAATAACATTTGTTACCAACTTCTTTATACGAAATTCGCAAAATACTGAGCCAAAAAATTATGTTTGTTTCTCATCAGTCGATTTGCGCCGGCGGCGTATGTAGCAATATTACATTGTGTATCTCCAAACCCTTGTTTGGTATAAACGCCGCTTTGGCAAATATCCACTACAGACTGGCGGTTTTGCTTTTAAAAAAAAAATGCTTTACTTGCGGAATAGACATAATCGGATCAAGAGATTGTATGTAGGGAAATGAAGGTTTGATCTGCTTACGTAAATACATCTTATCTGTTTTCAATCATAATTCAAAACAGATTTTCGGAATCTGTTATGTACCTAAATGTTTTTTAGGAACATTGGGACATGAGCATAGCAATGACGTAGTTTGTGGTGTACCATATATTTGGCAAATTGATCGCCGACACAATAGAGTTTCTTTGCGAAACCTTTTTCCGTTCGCTGAGCTGTCAGGTCCTGCCACACAATGCCGACGCCCGGCGCCTACGAACCTTTGAATTGTTCATCTACTGACGTATTTGAAGCCCTGTAACAAATGGTTGCGATCAGCGATACGCCCCCGAAAAGTAAAGATATAAAAAGAGTTTAGGCAAAGTTTAATTTCCGGAACGTTGGTGACTGCACGAAAAAAACTGGGTTATTTTTTCGAACAAAGCCGAAACTTTTTAATTGAGTCTCAAGGAATGAAGACTTACAGATCCATTATTGAAAAGCCTACACCGGCTTATACTTTTAGGATGTCTCGGTTTGATACAGTGTTTATGGGGTTGTGTGGGTGAGGTTGAGACAAAGAAGTGTAAATATGTGGGGGTGTGTGGGGCTGGGGTCACGTCCGGCGTCGAAGCCTTCATGCCTCGATGCCTCCGCCGCTGACGTTGCCAGACTCTACAGTCTGCACTGAAGAATATTCACGCTAATCCTGCTGACTTATTGCTCGCCTGTCAAAAGCACATACGAGCATGTATTGTAAACGAATTCAATGTACTACAGACTTCTCATTATTAAAGGTCGAAATGACACGTCCTTTGAACTTGACTTTGATCTAAAATTAATAAAATGCGAATTATTCTGAAGTGGTTGGGTATTCAAAGTCGAGAACTGTGTTATATTGAAAGCTTTACATTATCGACAGTACATTAATATCAATTCTCTTTTATTCAATATACGACCTTAGATGTACGTTCGATAAAAGTAATGTATTTTCTTTCGGCTTAATTTGCATGTAACTTTAGGAATGATAAGTAAAAGTATTATCCTTGGATTATATTTTGGATATGGCTCAAATAATTGAGGTTTTTCTTATATAACAAAAGGATAATTTCGTTGGATAACACTTGTACTGAAATGTAAAAATAATGTTATAAATTGAGGTCGTATATCATAACGAGAATCCGCGAAGTTTTCAAGGTTCGCAGTTATTAATGAATTTTGAACTGCTATTTTATATAACGGGTATTTTATTTTAAGAATTTTGTTTCTTCCATATTTACTTTACGTTTTGCTTCATTATACATAGGAGGCAAGTGTAAATTCTTAGCCCTAAGATAGTGTAGGCTGACGTGTTTTGCAAAAATAAGTATGTCTGATTAATGCATTATAGTTTATGAAATCGATTACGAACAAGTAAAGAGCTAAAAAAAAAACAACTTTTTATGTACCTCTAGTATCACCTAGCAATAAGAGAAACTACAGTATTTAGACCAATTTGCGTCAAATTTAGCAATAGATCGTCTAATTCTATTAAATAAAGGACCCTCATATTATTTCACACATCACGTATACATCGGTTTCTTGAAGGCAGAAGATACAATTTGAATAATATCTATTATATACGCTATAAGGGACGGAAGCCGACTCATCCGGAAATCTGTAGCTATTATTATGTGAATACTGATTAAGTGACAGTTAAGATACCTTTGTTTTTGTAGTGACGTGATTTGAATGTTTTAGTAGTCACATGTTGCTAATAAACCTATGTGGATTATATAAGAATGTGTAAAGTGTTTTTTAATGATACCGCTAGTCCTTATAGGGAGTCCTTTGCCTAACTGTTAGGAATTAAATAGGTTATAAAAATACCGTTGATCTATTATGCTGTTATCCTGTTTATGTTTCCATTTAAGAGAAGAGTATTGATTAAAGGTTTTTTGCTCAATAATAATAATGTATAATATAGCCTTGTAAAATTGTAAAATTATTTCTTACAGCATATGAACACAAACACGAAAACCCGACCTCTATCAATTTTCAAATAAAATGCGACGATATGAAACGCCGCATATTTATTCAAAGTCCATTCCGAGTTGCATGCAAATCCTACAGAGCCACAGCTGCTGAGTAAAAAAGTCACGCTTTGCCAGTAAAAACTATGGGCGATGTCCGTGTCACCAGTTGTGAGGTGCACTGAACGCCTTTTTATGAACGCTGTCTTATTCTGAGCGCCTGGTACTTCGAGAATAACGTTGTAAGAATTTGTTTAGGTTTTTTGCTTAGTTAAGTGGTGCAGAAAGAATTTTATTATGTGAAAAAGAAAGAATGACTTGTTTATTTATGTAAACAGAACATTCCTTCCACTCATAATAATAAAATGCATTGACGAAAACGAAAAGATGTGAGTGGTACAAATGCGAAGCTATATTTGTTATTTAATCCTTATTAGGTATTTACTTATTGTGGTTATTGATCGGTTGAGAGCATTTTTTGTATTTACTAAAGCTAGAAAAAAGGTTTTTTGTATATTGGTTTTGCAAAGTTATAACTAGCGACATGACTTGTCCGCTTTTTACTTTTTTTTTGTTATAATACCTTTTCGTATCTCAAAGAAGGAATCCGATTGTCCGACTTCATAGCTTGTCGTCTCCATCGATTTAATTTTTTCACATCGTCCAAGTTATCTGCGAACGGCTCGATAGCAACTGGGACGAGAATTACGTGACTCTTTGTAAGGGAATGTCTTATAAATCTCGCTTCGAAGCATTCGGAGCAATTGAAAAAATCAGTGAAGTAATAAATCTGTGACGGTCCTTTCTATGTAACGTAGGAAACGATCCAATTGATAAGGATGCAGTGACGTTTTACGCCTCTCAATAGAACTGAGGGAATAAGTTTTGTACGAGCTTTCAGTTAACGTCGCGACTGAAAGTATTTACAGGTTTTGTTGTTGTTACAGTCTGACGTACAAGTTTTAGTTCTACAGGTTAGTGACTTGCAATCGAGACGTGGGTGTTTGTTGACCAACTTTGTATGGTTTCTGGAAATAATAGATCTATGTAGTAAAATAGGTAGGTTTAGATGTATGTAATACAGTATTTACTCAGGTTTCTAGTTTAAGTACCTACCTACAAATATATTTCGTGCATACATAGCTGATCATTTGTGGTATTTGTATGTTTAACGTTAACGGTATTTAAGTTTGTTTGTTTGCTTAATAAATACTCAAAGCACTCGCCTTAACGTACACATTCCAAGTCAATAATGTAAAGCTTCTTCAATTTTCCGGATCGGAACAGCTAGCCTATCAAAAAAAGGAAAGTTTCGATTAAAAATACGAATTGATATCGTTAACGATAAAATTCTGCGCGATACGAAGACGTCTCTCGCTATCGGTAACTTGACAGTGACTGATCGCTCGCTGGCCTCGACACCCCCCACCACGCGAAGACCCCACCCTTCTCTCCCCCTCTCTTGATCCAACGTCACTCCGATATTCACTTTGTTAAAAGAACATACGTACTCTACAAAAATATTTTATATTCTGACCGTATATTTGACTTTTATAAACGTTTACGGGTCAACAATTAAAACAGTTTGCAAACAAACGCGTTTTATTTTATATGCTATTTCATATCTTTTAACGTACTTCTAAAGAAATTTGAGGTACCTTATTTAACGAGTTTTTAAGAATTCTTTCAAATAATGTCACGTTGTATCGTTGATTATTTTCCTCGTCAAGTTTTAAGAAATATTTCGGTCACGTTGTTATCAGTCAGAGGTACTATATTATTCAAACGAACCCTTTAAATTTTCTTTTATTTCATAATTTTGCGCCTTTTCCTTCACAGTTTCCGCGTATTCGAAATTAAGTACTGCCTTTTTTTTTTAAGTAAATTATGTTGTTGTTTTTTATAACAAAGACAATTTCTAACGTATTGGAAACTTTGACAAAGCCAAGACGCTGCTGTTTTCATAAAAATCACAAAAACTTATATTGTGTGTAGGTGTACACTGTACATACAAGGATATTTAATTTTACAAATGGTCTACTACTTGCATTTCTTAAAAACTCTGCGTCTTCAAAATACCTTACGTATTTCCTTGAAGAAACACCAAAATCTAAAACACACTAAAGATTGTAACTAGAAACTCAGTAACCACGTCGGTATCGTTATACCGACGCTTATTGACGTAGGCAGATACTTAGGGGTTGCAGAAATCGCTAATCTCTCAATAAAACAGACTAACATGTCTTGCAAATAAACCTAATCTTTAAGGCTAAATTAAATTGTCTACCACGTGCATTTTTCAAAAACTCGGCTTATTCGAAATACCTTACGTGTTTCCTTAACAAAGCACCAAGACCTACCTAAAACACGCTAAAGATTGTACTAGAAACTCCGTAACCACCAACATGGTATCGTTATACCAACGCTTATTGACGTAGGCAGATACTTAGGGAGTGTTGCAGAAATCGCCAAGTTTCTGTTTAGTTTCGATGTTGTACATTGAGCTTTACTTAATTGTTTGCGAGTGTAAGCTGAAGTTATTGCGTCATAACTGTTTGTGTTTCAGTCATGTGGGGGTTTGTATAATAAGAGAGTTGTATGTCTTGATTTTGATGCATCATATTTTTGGTTTAATAAAAGAGGAATTAAACACAAAATATTGTTGGTTTGTAAAGAACTGGCAAATCCTTAACTTAACTTAATGTCGAACTCGAAAGAAAGATGCTGTAATTTTATGTGCCTTTTTCTATCCCGAAAATCAGTTATAAATTATATCATTCTTTTTAATACGTTATTTAAATTTTGAGCGGTTTATTAAAATTTTGAGTTGTTCTGTGCCTACTTAAAATGAAAATAATTATTTTCAAAACGATAATTACACACTGAAGTATAAACTAAACATCGTAATTTCGTTGTAAATCCATCGAAAATGTACGAAGGTTCGTCAAACATTGTAAGTCTTGTGGTCTGTTATTATTGTTATTAATGAAAGGTCTTTTGTTTCAGGTAACATGCAAATAATTAACTCGAGAACCTTCATTATAGAGTAAGCGATTGTTGATTTTATTATTTAACGACTTTAATTGGATAAGTTGATGCCGAAATAAAATTGAGAGTTTAACCTGAACTTCTGCGTTCTGGAAGTATTTTAAATAATTAATGGCTATTAAGGATTGATAATGGATTTGATTGTGAGGTGTTTTTGAGTTAAATTCGAAAATTATGTGCGCTTTAGTATAAATTTATAATTAGGAGGGATTCGAAAAAAAACTATATATTTTTTAAATAGCTCATTATACATTTAAGTCACTTGTCTGTTTTATATAAGACATGAAAATATTTTAACTGTATATAAAAATAGCTTTTACTAATATACTATGCGTGTTAGTCGAGCTAAACACTCGGCAAGAATAAAATTATGTGTTTTGTCTGGCCCAGAACATTTGAAACAATGTCATTAGGTATATCAGTATTCTATGACTACGCTTAATGCGTTACAAATGATCCCAGTACTTAGTACTAACTTAATATCCATAACAAACCTATTTATTCTTAACTTAACCATAAATAAGTATTTATTTCACGTAATACCAATAAAACAAAAAAAGAAATCATTTATTATTTTAATGACTTTAATCAACCAGCCAGTTCTAATTTAAAAAGCCAAATTCAACAAAATATAGCTCCATATTTGAATTATAGCAACCAGCCAGTCCTTCTTCAAAAGCCAAATAAAAGAAAGAATTTAAAACCGTTAAAATATAGCTCGATATTTAAATATAGGTATTATTTCTAGCACAAGCCACTAAACCGCTCTGTCTGACAAAGACCTCTCTAGGGTTTGAGACCGAAAGCTTACCGACTCCTTGCATAATGTCAATAGTCTGGGCCCTAAGGATGGAGCCTTCGTTGTAGGATGCCCATATTTCTACATTTCGTAGGACATGTATTTTTCGAAAAGGTACAAACATTTATATTGTATTTCATTTAAAACCATTTTAATTCAGTTCAAGTCAATGTTTAATAGTGTAGTAATGAATTGGGTTTAGTTTTTCCTTACAGTTTAGGTAACTAACGTTTTTCAAAGCTTACTTTCAATGTGACCTAGTTAGTTCATTTTTGCGTGGATTTATGCAATTTTGAATACGTAATAAAACTAAAATATTGTGTATCATATATAAAGAATTCGAAATGTTGAGATTTTCCTTTATATTAAATAGCTCTTTTCAGCTATCAAACATTTGACGACCTCCGTGGTCGAGTGGCGTGAGCACCGGTTTCAAGGTGTCGCTAGCTCTGAGGTCCCGGGTTCGATTCCCGGACGGGTCAATGCAGAAACCAACTTTTCTACATTGCCTCGGGTCTGGGTGTTTGTGGTACCTTCGTTGTTTCTGAATGCCATAACAGAAGTGCTTTACAGCTACTTACTTTGGGTTCAGAGCAATGTATGTGATGTTGTCCGCATTTATTTTATTTATTATTTTATTTTTTCCAAATATAACGAATGTACATTTTCTGTTTTTAAAAACTCCTTACCTTTATTGAACTAGTTTCGAATAATAAACGAAGAGCTTCTTGTCCTGAATTTATATAAATAATCATGGAGGTTATATTCAAGCCCTCAGAGGCGAGACATCTTTCCCTGGTAGCGTCTAATTTGACGCCTAATGTTCGCTTTAGTTAATTATTTAGATGTTTGTGAGCGAACGGGATTTAGGTCTCGTAGTGTGAATACACTGAAATTTGAACGCGTTAAGTAATTTTCTCGAAGGTTTGATTGTTTGTTTTAATTTGTTGTGTTTATTTGAATATTACTGTCTACAAGTCTAATCATTTGTGTTACTATTTTAATTGATTTATTACGACTTCGTTTTTACCTTACGTCGTTTTAAAAAAGTAACACTTTTCTATGTACTTTTACCCCGACTGTGGCGTGACCCAAAAGGAGGGTTATGTGTTTGACTTGTATAGATCTAAAATAAATTTTGGAATATTGTTTTATTAAGCTAAATTTATTATTTACGTGCTAAAAATAATTTAATGCCTAGATAAAATTACTTAATAACATTAGTATCTACGTGGTCTCACGTTTCTAAAACTAACCACCTACTTTAATTCCACTAACATTTTAAAGGGCCATAAATTACGTTGAAAACTAAAAACATAAATTCTTCTAAACTAAAACAATTATTCAAATTACAAATACGAGTTTAATCTCGCCGTAAGAAATATTTTGCAATCAAGATTCAAGCACGTTCTAAGTAATGAAAGACGTGAATTATTCTGTTTTATGAATAAAATAAGCATTTTATACTTAAGTGTTACTTACTGTAAAGTACGATGTTTTTAAATATTGTACTTATGTTTTGTACCAGCTGGTATATTCTTATTTTTTGGAAAGTTAGTTGAAGTTATTGTGTATTCTTGAATCTGTCTATACTAAAACATGTTTTATAAATACTTATTTTTAATGTATTACGATGAGTAAGTACAGTTACCCGTCTAATTGATAATTTATATTTCCGTTGATTAACTATTATATTAGGTTGGAAAAAAATCGTTATCCTAGATGAAACTATCTCACTCTCGGACAAAGATGCACTTTATAAGTTAAATATTTTTGCGGTTCAATCATCTAGGAAACAAACTATTCTGCGCGATTCTAAACCGTCTGTAAAGGTTGATGGAAAAACAGGCCTTTTTTTGTGTTTGTTCGCGCATAAGTCCGTTGCTTTTAAACCGAATTGAATATTTTTTTTGTTTATTTTTATTTAAAATTGATATATTAACGGTAGTTAAAGTACAAACTACTCATGTTTCTACCATAATTAATAAATGACTCAACACTGGTCGATCTCATCTGTATAACACTAAAATAATTTTTCTACAACAAAACTAATTAATATTATTAGTGTACCGACACTTGAGTTCGACGGAACACTCGAGTAAAAGTGAACTAAAACTTTACTTTATTTTTAGCGAAAATAATCGCAAGCAAGGAACGCGTGTAAATTTTAGTTCAGTTCAAAATGTGTTTTTAGTTAATTTGTTGACCTGAATAAGCTATGCTTTATAGGGACGGTAGTGCAATTTGTTAAACTGTCATCAGATTATTTTCTTGTCAAGTTTATGAACAATAAGGAAAAACGAATGTTTCAGTTGGGTTTTGCGTTATGAAAATTGTTTCGGTTTAAATAAAATTGTTTATTTTCGTGTTTGTTTGAATAGTAGGTACCTATGTAATGTAGGACATTGACATTAGTTTGTTAAGTTATAAAGTTAAATAGTTCTCTTTTTACTTATAATAATAATAACTTTTCTTATATAATTCTAACAAAAAAACCGATTTCTTATAGATCCCACGGTCAAAACTGGACCAAAATTAAAGGGATAACACGGGGAGTAAAGAAGCTTTAAAAAAAAAAAGAATAGTCAAAATCGGTTCACTCACTCAATAGTTCTGAGTACCTCCTTTTTTGAATTCGGTTAAAAATATATGATCACATGGCACTATTTCAATCTCACGACACTAAATCTAAATTTTCTGGCCATCAATTCCGCCAAGTTTCGTTACTTCCTGCTGAAACAGTTATCATATAAGTATAGGTTTATACTTAGCATTAACACAGTTATAAGTATATATAGCTAAGAAGCTAAGCACCCAGATCCTATGCGTCAGAGATGTGTAATACTGACGGATGTGGCTCATTAGATGAAACAACTTGCATGTGTCGCTGCCAATGTGTACACTTAGCAATTTAATTAATTGTCTAGATGATTACCGGTTTTTACTAATTGTGTCGGATTATATCTGCATAAACGGTTTCGTTGGATTGTAAATAATTGAAATGTTTGTGTAATATTATTTAGATACCTGAAATAAATATCTAAATAAAAAAGTATACATTTTTTATAACTTTTTTAGGAAATATTTTTTTGTCGCTTTTGTATGATAATTATCAGCGTAGTAAGAAAACAGTACTTTTTATAAGTAGGCAAAGGTTTGGGACTTATTTACTTAACATTAAAATATATAATTATCAACTTATCTATAGTTCAAAACTTAGTCTCTATTCTACAAATACAATATCAATTAAACATTCCCCGTTTGCAATTCAAACACCATTACCACTATCAACGAATACCACCCATAAAACTGCACGAAACAAACAAACAAACACACAATAAAACAGCACTCGAACAATGACGTCACTACAGGTAATATGGCCTATTAGAGAGCGGAACCTGCATACACGACAGCCTTCCATTGGCACACATTGTCTTGCACGGAAAACTTGTAATAAGGCTGCATATTGTTTGGGTCTTTACATAATAAATATAATGTTTCGTTGGTTTCATTTGGTATTTAACATCTTTGTTAAATGATGAGGTTGGTATAAGCTAAAAAAAAGTGCTTTGATTTTATGAGACTTAAATTTGAGAGCGATAAATCAACGTCATGAATATTATATGCAAAAAAAAATATTTCTAAAACATTCGGATATATTTGCAATTTGATGTTTGGTTTCGAAAATTCATGTTTTATCAATTGATCATTTTAATATTTTTAACTTTGACTTATTATATTAGAACGTAATTTTGCAAAATCAATGCAATAAATACATTTATAATTATTGCATTTATTCAAAGTACCAGTGGAGTGATAAATTGTTGCATAGATTGATAATTATAATCTACCAAAGTAATATTTCTAAAACCTTAGAATAAAATAACCTTTACATAAATTTAAACAAAACATAACATAACATACCATCACGCCTGTATCCCCGAAGGGTTAGGCAGAGGTGTACCAATGTACACCCACAGTTCGCCGTTATGTTTTAGATCCCATGTAATAGGGGGCGAGCCTATTGCCACTAACCGGGCACAAATCCAAACTCCGACCTGCTACTGAGAATTTCATAGAAAACCCAATAACACCTTGGTCGACTTGGGAATCGAACCCAAAACCTCTAGCGTAGCAGTCGCGCTTGGACCCACTAGGCCATAAATTTACAGCGACCAACAATTATTAAATCACTATGTCCAACAGTATTGTTTAGTAAACGCGCGCTCGCCTCAATAATTCCATACCATTCCATACAATTTCATACAATATTGGCTATCGTACCATTTCGTGTTATTAATTAACTTGCTCATTTGCAGGTAGCGCCGGATATCATCGAACTCAGTTCATAAACGTTTCATTTGACTAACATGCTTGAATGTGTAACTGTTTGATTTTGATAAGGGAAAAATTGAAAATTATGTGTTAAGTAAGTGATTTAACTAAAATGGAACTAAACTTAACTAGAAGAAGTAGAATTTTCAAAATCTATCTTTACAATGTATCCTAAAGGGAATGTCTGTCGGTGATAATCTTTTTTAAAAACTATATATTCTAAGTTTTTTCTGAAAATCTGAGCTAACCACTTTTTTTTCCTCTTGCGAAAATTCGATATTTTAACTAGGGGCACGACACTGTCCATAAATAATAGTTTCATTTCATAAAATATTTAAGCCATTGAAACTACTGCAGTCTTCAATAAAACAGACTACTTAACAGCTTTATGTTATGACTCAACGACTGCGCTGATTAATCCACATATGTATTTAATGTTCAAAAACAACCAAAACAATAATAAATTCTTGTAAAGTTCATCAACCTAAGTGTCAGTTCCAGTCGAGCCGTCAATCGTTTTAACGACCAAATTAATGTGTTAGCCATACATTACTGAGTAGATTAAGTTGCCAATCCTTTAGGGTAGGTCCGAAAAATCGGTCTAGACCGCCGTCTGAGTATTAATCAACCAGTGAATTATTTGAATGAAGGGGGCTTTGAGATTTACTAGTCCTCACATTACTTTGATTGCTAATAAGTTATTTGGTGAGCCTGGATTGCTTAATTGAAACTAGTTTTCGAATTTATATGGGGTATAAACTTTTTAATTTAAGGGTTAATGGATATTGATAGCAATAAAAATAATAATGATACTTAGTTTAATTTCAAGAGCTATAACTAAAACAGTATGGATATCTTTGGTCGTATGAAAAATGAGAAATGTTTGATAAAAATACGACATTTTCTTCTGTTTAAAGAAACGCAGTTATTAAACGTGCTTTTTTCATGCTTATGTTGAATATAATAATAATATGTTATTATTATGTTGAATAACGAAACTAGTTCTAAATACATTTTGTAAAAGTCTTTTGGTAATACGATACTGACTAGACAGACTAATCGATAAGTATCACGGATATTTTGCCCAAGGCGACCTTGTATCAAATATTGGAAATACAGATTGGGAGCGTGTCAAAAAGACGTTCTGTATTCAAGCAAAAACCTCGCCTGAATACATAATACTATTTCCTTCATATCTATAGATAAGGCTAAGGCCGCACTACGGTTTTTTTCCGCAAGCGGTAAACCGTGAAACCGCGAAACCGCCCGAGACGCATTTACCCAGTAGGTACTACAAATTTTGACGCGGTTTTTCCCCGCTAGCAAATCAATCGCGGAAAAAAACCGTCAGCGCGGCCGCTTCCATTAGTTTCCTTTACTCACAAAACCAGGCGGTTAAAATCCGCGGCGGTTTAACCGTAGTGCGGCCTTAGCCTAAAGCTGATCTTTTTACACGTGAAACTGGAAACAGTTTTGCTACATTACTGAGAACTAAAACATTTAAATTTCTTGGAAGACAAGGGGCAATGGTAATTAGTTCTTAAGACAATATTAGCTAGCTATAATAAGTGAGCATGTATTTTAACATAATATGTTGCAGATGTCGAAACATTTTTAACCGACTTCAAAAAGAGGTGGTTCTCAATTTTGCGAAACGGTTTTTTGGATGTTTGTAACGTGATATTGTCGGCAATTGTGAATTGGATTTAAAATAACTTTCCTTCGATATTACCTATATACCTCTTATGAAATAACAAAGACGATCAAATAATATTTTAAGTACGCATTTTCTTTAAAACTTGCTATTTTAGTAAGAAAAGCTTGTCTGAAATGTAAGGCCAATTTATCAGTTAATCTATCAGAATATGTTTGGGTTAGTCTAGACTAGACTTAAAATCTACGACGGGCTACATTTTAGATCCAAACACGTAACTTTTATGTCTGAGTCTGAATATTCCAAGCTATTTTATTTTCTTAGTTCTGTGATTAATTTAACAGTTGTTGTTTTTGGTGAAACGAATTTTATGGTACAGTAAAGTCACTAATGCTAGACACTTTAGTGAAAGCACTATGTTTAAATGAAAATAATAAATATATTTATTGAACAAAACAATCACAACTTTTTTATATGGATGCAGTGTATCTGCATTCATTATTCTTAAGTAATAAAATTTGGATAATATTTTTGTGTTCACCAAAAATCTAAAGGTACATCTATGTATGCATTTCTAAAATATTGATCTTAAACCCGTTTAATTGTTTTACTATAATTAACCTACTCGGCCAACAAAATATGTTACATCAAACAAATTCCAAATTAACACCAAGATATAACACTTTTTTATTGTAGTGCGCTGCAAATATTCTATTGTAGCAATAACTATTTTATTCTTTCTCGAAAAATACTGATCGTGCACCAAATATTCCTGACTGTTACACAAAATATTTAGTATGCATCCTAGTACCGTATACCCATTTAAAACGGTTTTGTACAACTTTTATGTTACTGAAATAATTATAATTGAAGAACAAATAATGCATTTCGTAAAACATTACTTCTAAGACTTATATTTATTTTACTGAAAATGGTTTTGGCGCGCTTGCGACGCGCATATGCCTGCCTATTGCTCTCTGTTGTGCGACGGAGACGGTGCCCAAAATAGTGACTGGGTAAAGGGTCAATGTAACGGGACTCCTTCTTTTTGCATAATATTCTTTGTCCTAATATACTTTGGCATAACGATTTTGGCATAATTTGTTTTGCCATAATAATACTTTCCTATATTTTTTTAGCATACAGTTTATTTTGGCATAATTATGTTGAAGGCTAATTTGTTTTGGCATAAATTTAATTCGCATAATGTTACTAGGCCTAATCACTATTAGCATAATAGAAATAACGGAAACAAATTTGAGTTAGTGAAAGAAACGAATCGCTGCAAAACCGACTCCACGTAGTCTTTTCTGCCCTACCCTAGAGTGTAATTTAGAGTCGCGTAGGCGCGGAGGGGTGAGGCGGCCCGCGGGCTGAGGAGCAGGTGGTCTTAACACTCGCCGCCGCGGCTGAGGCTGGCCGGCAAAGCCGGCCAGCAAGCCGAAGCTGCGGTGGTGAGCGTAAAACCATCTGCGACGATAAGCTCGCGTGGGGCCGCCGGAACCCTGCAGCGCCGGAGCCGTGACAGAAACCATGCCTGCTGCATGTTGCATGCTGCATGCTGGCATGCATGCTGCTTGCTTGCTTGCATGCTGCATGCTTGCTTGCATGCTGCATGCTGCATGCATGCAAGCAAACGTGGGCGTCCTACAAAGGCAAAGTGCGCTTTATTGGTGCAATAATTTAAAGAAGTACTGCAGAGATTGAGTGGACCGATAATGTGAACATTGTAGGAGTAAAGACTTTGTTTAACATTTTGAATTATTATGGTTCGTACTGATTAGTATTAAAAAAACATTTTTAGTAAGCATTACATTTTATAATGTGTTCATTTTTTATTAATAAAGCTACATTGGACATTAATTGGTGTTTGATTCAAATACATTTTGCAGTGCATTATCTGAAGTAAAACTAAAAAAATAAATGCTTGTTTTTTAAATTAGGTGTATTACTATTTTTACAAATTTGCAACAGTTGTTAAATAGATGCTCGTTATGACATATTTTAATGAACATATTTTGGTGCACATTCAGTATATTTGGTGGAACACAGACAAAATTAGGTAAATGAAATGGGAATAAATTGAAGTACTTTTAAATACCATCCATAAAATTTCCAATAATGAACAAACTTTTATTTATTATTAATTATTTTCTTTATTTTGTCTTAAGTACTAATAGATAACATCACAAAAAAAAGAAAATCACCATAAGTAGACAGTCAAATGCACTAATAGTTGACATATTATTTAATTAATGCAGGTGGAGTTTTAAGGGCATCAGTGTGCTTGATATCCTTATTTAACTTAGATAATAATTACTTATCCATCAATCTCTAAGGCACTATCAAATTTGTACTTAATTCATCTCCAGTTATAATCATATTTGGTACATCAAGGACTTTAATTATTTGAGATTCAGTTATAGGACTGATATCCCTATCATTTTCTTTGAATACTGTTTTAGACTCATCACATGATACCATTGCCATAACTTCAATTTCTGTTTTAGTTACTTTCTGGATGTTTCGTCATCATACAAATGACTAAAATAAGATCGTTTAATTTCACCACGGGCAACACACGATGTTCTTATCGATTTTCAGCAGTGGCAATCACAACTGTTTTGACAGTTGTAATACGTGCCGTACTCGTTATCCGATTGGTGCTACTGCTGCATCTGTCATGACGTCACTACCGTTAACGGACGGACCGCCCCCCTAACGACATCTTTTCTCACCATCTTGCACGCGCGCGCACTTCGCGATCTCTCTTAAGAAAAACCTTTTAAACGCGTCAACTCGACCGATATTCTGCTGGGAATCAATATTTCGAGCAGCTCGTGACCTTCAGCAATCAACTGTGGTGGAATCATATCGCCGGCGGATCATCGGCAGCAGAAATAGCAGACCAAGGTACGTGCACGTATTATAGTTTGTTACTGCTGTATTTTCATAAGAACATCGTTTGTGTGATCGTCCAGCCTCTTAGGCTGTCCCAGATGTGCGGTTAACTCATCGTTTTTATCGCGACTGCACATTTTTATGGTGCCGAAACCCGGGACCCGCCATTACGACTTATTTTTTCAACCCAGTTAGGCCTTAATAGTTACTGTAGGATCTCAATATTAGGCAATCTATCTTCCTTCGGTGCTTAATATTATCCTTTTCGGCCTAGATTAACTATTTTAGGTATCGTATCGGAAAAATATCGGTCATTAACATTCGCAAAAAAGTCCTTTGTTCGTGTGACATTTTTCATCCGTAGGTAGGTGTAACAAATTATCTCAACGTACCGCGCTAGTAGTCTGAGTTGTCAGCGGCTTGCGTTCGGATACGCAGCCAACACGTTCCGCCTTCGGGAAACGCGATAATACTCTTCGTGAGATTACCGTAAAACCAAGGCAAGACTATCTTAGCTACATTCTTTCCTATCACATAAAAGAAAAAATGTGTCAATAGGTATTACGAAGCTTACATCCACTTAACTTCAAAACTTAATTAAATTAACATTGAACAAAGGATTTATGTTGCGCTTTTACACAATCTATAATCTGTAGATAGATATACATACACACGACCAAAATTAAATAAATATTACTACCGATTAGCGTAAGTACTCGTGTTCTTATCTTGTTTACATCTTTGTAAGCAGACAGCGCCCATCTGTTGGAACCTTGTATCGCCGACTATTCGTTATCGGTAACCGATCTTGCTAATCGTTTTCATCATGTCATTGTTAAGTAAACATTCGTCTCGTAAACAAAGTTGCTTTAAGAAATCGAAATCCCACTCTACGGAGAATGAATATACAGTTCAAGATTTATCACAGTTACGTAGAAAGCGTACTTTAGCTATTAAGCGGTTGGATAAAGCATTGGAAATAGGTACATTGGCAATGAGTGATGACTCACAACGGAATTTATTTCTTTCTTATTATCAGGAACTCAAACATATTCTAGATAGCTTTGAAAGTGCTCATCAGATCGTTTTGGAGCTTTTAGATGATCCTGATCATGCAGACAATACGCTCCAGGATACATTTGACGATAAATATTTTCAAATCTTATCTATTCATCGTAGTTTAACTAAAAGTGAACCTCAAGTAAACAATAAACAAAGTTCTTCATCGTCGAATATCCGTTTACCGAAAATTGTTCTTCCAACTTTCAGTGGTGACATCAAGAAATGGCCTGAATATCACGACACTTTTAATGCATTGATTCATAATTCTAGTAGTCTTACTGATACGGAAAAATTTCATTATTTATTCTCATCGTTGACCGGCGATGCATTATCTGTTATCAAGGCATTCCCATTAACTTATGAGCATTACAATGATGCCTACCAGGCCCTTGTTACTCGCTATCAAAGGAAACGACCTTTAGCTTTTACGTCATGGAAAGACCTTTTAAACATTAATTTTAATACTACTGACGGTAATGAGTTTAGAAAATCATTGGACCTGTTTGAGGAAAATTTAATTATTTTAAAGAAAATTATTTTACCTGAGGACCGATGGGATTTTGTATTAGTCTACCACCTTCTCTCTAAGATAGACTCAAACTTGCGTCGCGATTTCGAGGAAAAATATCCTGATATTGAGTTTCCTCCATATGCACAGTTGAAGTCTTTCTTAAACTTGAAGTGTGAAGCGCTTTTACGTGATTCTCATTTTTGCGACACTAATAATAAAACTTCGAGTAAGCCACAACAAGGATCTGTAAAATCATATCAAACAAATAAACGGGCAAACGTTTCTCATACGCTTGTGGGCAGTACAGATAAACCTCAAGTTGCCACAGCTAGTACTACAAGCAGTAAAACTCCTACGTCACAACCAGTTAAGTGCTCGTTTTGTGGTGACACTCACTCAATATCATCATGTCAACAATTTCTTAATAAATCGGTCGATGAGCGGATATCTATCGCAAGCAAGAATAATTGGTGTTTCAATTGTCTTCGAGCTTCACATCAATTAAAAGGTTGTACATCTATTTTTAAATGTCGTAAGTGTAACCATAAACATCACACTCTACTTCATAAAGATAAACCGGTCGAGTCGAACCCAACCTCTTCATTATTTTCTAAAACCAATAACACAACTGTTTTATTAGCAACTGCCATTGTGCAAGTACGGGATGCGAATGGCAAGTTCGTGTCTTTTCGAGCTCTTTTCGATTCGGGGAGTCAGATTAATCTTATTACTGACTCAGCTGTCAAAATTTTAAATTTAAAACTATCCAGTCCTACCACAACTATAAGTGGAATCGGTGAAGCCCCGGCTTCAATCTTAGGAGACATTAATTGTTCCATTGGCACTGGTGATCAAGTTTTATTTAATTTAAATATGCACGTAATGTCAAAAATTTGCGGGGACCAGCCAATAGCTAAATTAAACACATCGGGTTGGTCTCACATCAATTCACTATCGTTAGCCGATCCCGGTTTTGACATTCCTGGCCGGATCGACCTACTGTTCGGTGCGGATGTATTTGCGGAATCGCTTCGTAATCGTAATATTAAAGGAAACTCACATCAACCTACCGCCTTCGACTCAGTCTTTGGATGGCTATTGTTCGGTAAAACTCGTTTAGCTACTCATTCACTCGGCTCCCTACTGAACTCTTCTATACAAAGTGATAAGGAATTAAACTCATTAGTTCAACGTTTTTGGGAGTTAGATGTATTACCACCCGCAGCATCCCTAACCCCAGATGAGATAGCATGTGAACAACATTTTATCACAACTCATTCTCGTGACTCATCTGGGCGGTACATCGTGCAGTTGCCATTCAGGGACGAGTCCGAGCCTATGTTCACTGGTTCACGTGATATTGCTTTGCGTCGTTTCTATGCGATTGAACGTCGACTGTCACGTGACCCCGAGTGTCATCGTCAATATTGCGATTTTATGTCTGACTATCTAACTGCGGGCCATATGTCATTGGTCTCTCCAGATGACGTAGGGAATGGGAAATACTATATTCCCCATCACTGCGTTATACGTCCTGATAGTACCACGACTCGCCTTCGTGTCGTATTTGACGCCTCTGCTAAAGATGCACGTTCTCGATCGTTAAACGAAAGTCAACACATCGGTCCAAAATTACAATCAAACATTTTGGAAATTCTATTACGCTTTCGTGAACACGACGTCGTTTTCATGGCAGATGTACGTCAGATGTACCGACAGATTATACTCTTCGGCGACCATCGTGACTATCAGCGAATTCTCTGGAGAGCTTCGCCTAGCGAACCTCTTTTAGAGTTTCGTCTGAACACGGTCACGTATGGCATCTCTTCGTCCCCCTATCTCGCTTGCCGTACTTTGCGACAGCTTGCTGATGACGAGGGGGATTCTTACCCGCTCGCCAGGAGTGTAATCTTGTCGGACACCTACATCGATGATGTCGTCAGCGGTAGTCAGGACTTCGCCACTGCACAAAGAACAAAAACACAACTCATCGCTCTTTTTAAAAAAGGAGGTTTTCATCTTCGGAAGACAAATGACAATCGTCTTTTATCGGATCTTCAACCTGAAGATTGCCTAACTAATTCTGTATCGTTAGATAAAGCTGAACCGGCTTCATTCAAAGTCTTGGGACTCAAATGGGATCCCTCAACTGATTCGTTTCTTTTTGAAGTTGTATCTTCACATCGGCCATGTACCAAACGGTCTATTCTTAGTGAACTCGCTAGAATCTTCGACCCGTTAGGATTCTTATCCCCCCTGACAATTCATGTTAAAAGCTTAATCCAAAAACTTTGGATTATCGGTGCCGGGTGGGATGACGTTCCCCCTGACGAGGTCGTCAGTACATGGAAAAATTATCAGAATCAACTTTCTCAGTTGCAACATCTAAAAATTTCGCGTAGAATCACTCGTACGGATTCACAATACTACGAGCTACACGGATTCTGCGACAGTTCGGAAACTGCATATGGCGCGGTTATTTATTTACGAGTAACAGACGTATATAACAATTCTTACGTTCATTTCGTTTGTTCGAAAGCTCGCGTGGTACCATTAAAACGTACCTCATTACCACGTCTAGAACTCTGCGCCGCAGTTTTGCTTTCAGATCTGTACAAATTCGTTACAGAAACTTATCTGTCTCGTATTCCTGTTTCAGCTGTCTTTTTGTGGTCCGATTCCACTGTTACACTCTCTTGGTTGCGTTCACCCTCATGTCGTTGGTCTACTTTCGTTGCCAATCGCGTGAGTCATATTCAAGAAATAACAGCTATTGAATATTGGCATCACGTGTCCTCTGCAGACAATCCTGCAGATGTTTGTTCGCGAGGCCAATTTCCAAGTGAACTTCTTCACAACTCATTATGGTGGGCGGGGCCACGCTGGTTATCCGAGCCGCATGAGTCATGGCCATCTTGTATTGACAGCGTTACTAATGACGAGCAGAAAGTTGTTGAGGCCGAGACTCGTAAATCTCCTGTGTTAGTATCAACTGTGCATCCTCGGGAAAAAGATGTTTCAATTATCAATAATTTATTAAATCGTTTTTCATCGTTAGAAAAAATCGTTCGTATCCTTACGTACATCTATCGTTTTCTTCAAAATTCTCGAAACCCGACTATTGCTAATCGGAGTGCGTTTCTTAACAATTCAGAACGTCATAATGCATTGATGACTATTGTAAGACACGTTCAAGGTCAAGAATTCGCGGATGAAATAAGTAAATTAAAATCAAATAAAGTACTTTTAAAACCGTTCAGTAAACTTAATCCTTTTATCGACAAAAGGGGAATTCTCAGGGTGGGCGGTCGCCTCGCTCGATCTGGATTAGAGTTTGAGCAGAGACATCCTGCGCTTTTACCTTCTGATCACCCGCTCACCTTGTTAATCATCGATTTCGTTCACCGTAACTACTGTCATCCTGGAATTAATACAACTCAATATTTGGTTTTACAACAATTCTGGATCGTTTCCGCGAAACGCGTCATTCGCCGTTGTCTTGCAAAGTGCATTCGATGTTATCGTACAAATCCAGTGCCTTTGCAACCGTTTATGAGCGATCTTCCTACACATCGAGTTAGCCAGGTGAAACCTTTCTCCGTGGTGGGTGTCGACTTCGGTGGGCCCTTCCGTATCAAGCTGGGCACTCACCGTGGGGCAAAAATAGATAAAGCCTATTTATGCCTATTCGTGTGCCTAGCTACGAAGCATTTAGAGGTGGTCTCCACACTATCGGCAGAGGGTTTCATTGCTGCATTGCGTCGTTTTGTGGGTCGTCGCGGACGTTGTTCAACGATACACGCTGATTGCGGAACCAATTTTGTCGGTGCTAAAAATCAACTCACTGCTTTAATGCAAACTGCGTCTAGCACGGAGAAAATTGAGTTCAAATTCAATCCACCATCCGCTCCCCATTTTGGAGGAGTTTGGGAGATTCAAATCAAAGCCGCAAAGCAACATTTGTATCGCATAGTCGGTGATCAGGTTCTAACATTTGAAGAACTTACTACATTATTCGTCCAAATCGAGGCGGTTTTAAATTCACGGCCAATGTGCCCTGTTAGTTCGGACCCTAATGACTTGTCAGCGTTAACACCGGGTCATTTCCTTACATTGGAGCCTCTGACCGCTGTCCCCGATGATGATTATTCTAACGTCAATACTCATCGTCTTCATCGGTGGCAGTTGTTGCAAGCTTTCCAACAAAGTTTTTGGTCAAGATGGAAACACGAGTACTTAAATTCACTCACTCAACGCGCCAAATGGACCAAGAACTCAAGACCATTAGGGGTGGGCTCGCTTGTAATCATCAAGGATGACAATCGACCTCCTCTTGCATGGTCACTCGGTAGGGTTACTGATCTTCTTCCTGGCGCTGACGGAGTAGTTAGGGTTGCAATTCTTAAGACCGCTACTAGCAATTCTGTTAAGCGACCGCTGGTCAAACTCTGTCCTCTACCTATAGAGGATTAACGTATTATTTAACTTAATATTATTAAGCATCGTAGGTTAGGTTGATTAGATTCGTAGTACAGTAACTATTAAGGTTTAACGTTTTCTTCCTAACTTTTCTATTTATATTTCGTATTTTCGAAAATACCATAGGTATTTTGGTGGGCGGAATGTTTCGTCATCATACAAATGACTAAAATAAGATCGTTTAATTTCACCACGGGCAACACACGATGTTCTTATCGATTTTCAGCAGTGGCAATCACAACTGTTTTGACAGTTGTAATACGTGCCGTACTCGTTATCCGATTGGTGCTACTGCTGCATCTGTCATGACGTCACTACCGTTAACGGACGGACCGCCCCCCTAACGACATCTTTTCTCACCATCTTGCACGCGCGCGCACTTCGCGATCTCTCTTAAGAAAAACCTTTTAAACGCGTCAACTCGACCGATATTCTGCTGGGAATCAATATTTCGAGCAGCTCGTGACCTTCAGCAATCAACTGTGGTGGAATCATATCGCCGGCGGATCATCGGCAGCAGAAATAGCAGACCAAGGTACGTGCACGTATTATAGTTTGTTACTGCTGTATTTTCATAAGAACATCGTTTGTGTGATCGTCCAGCCTCTTAGGCTGTCCCAGATGTGCGGTTAACTCATCGTTTTTATCGCGACTGCACACTGGACAATACAAACATATCTGTAATATTTCTTTTTTTCCAGGAAACTTAACGATAACATAGTCACCTTGCTTAATTCTACTCTCTTCCTCATTTCTTTCTTCCAAATATCATTTGCGCTGTCTCCAGATTCGACCCATTCTTCTTCGGTAGTTGAGCTATTACAGTCAGTCTTTTTAAGTTTGTTTTTTTATAATATTTTTACTTTTCTTTAATAACTTCTTATCAGTCTTAAGTTTTCTTGCTTTTTCAGTCTCTTCTTTCTTTTTTTTCCTTTCCTCAGCTCTTCTTTTTTTCTCATCCTCTAATTCAGTATTTTAGTTCTCTTTGTTTTCATGGTATCTTTGCCATTCCAAAGATGATATAACAGATGGCACTTTTTCTTTCCTTCTTCCTTTTTTTGCCGCAGTTGACGTCGGAACTCCTCGTCTGCATTCTTGAATAGCGGCTTCCATATCAGCCTCAGAGTAACGAAACATCTGTCCTTTAATTGGCGGCATAATTATCAGTCTGGAACAATAGAACCAATAATTGACATCATACGTACCCCAATAATAGACACCATGTCTACCTTTAGTTAAAGTGATCCAAAATTGTTTATATCTCTACGGTAATCTTTTCTTTGGGAATAGAGTTCAAAATCGTACCGAACCTAACATAAGAGTTTAATATCTTGAAACACCAATGGATGACACGCCTGTCATCTATTAGATATTCATTATTTTTGTCGACTAATTGTAGACACATCATAATTTGTCAGAAAAATATTAGCAAACACAAGAAAAGCACGATCATCACTATCCCAACATATCATTGATACGTTGACAAATGAGTAAAAGGTATTTTTAAATATAAAAATTGATCCAAAACTCACCTTCAAATTTGGGCGTCCTTAACATAAAAAATAAGAAAACGCGGAACGCGTGCTCACTCCGTTACGTGATTCACAACGACTGACGATATTTTGAAATTTCGTTTAGGAACTGTTGGGAGTTTTTGAGAACAGTTCATAGATAGTGCTAGGTGTCCTATAATATTGTAATAACAGTCATTTTAATAAAATTGTTTCTAATACAAGAACATTTTTTCTTGGGTGTCATCCTTTAGGTTACTGTTCGGCATTAGTGACTTTACCTTAATATTATATAAAAATATATTTTTTATATTGTATTAAATTTTTTACTACTGTGCTTTTTTTGATTCTAAATGACTAGAAAAAAAAAGTATTGGTAAAAAAACTATTAAATAATAATAATAATTCCAGCCTATGAACGTCCCACTGCTGGGCACAGGCCTCTTCCCATATAGAGATGGCACGAGCATTGATCACCACGCTTGCTCAATTGCGGATTGGCGATTTCAGATTCCAATTTTAGAGAATCCAGGTTTCCTCACGATGTTTTCCTTCACCGTTAGTCAGAAGTGTCTTAGAATAATTAAGAAAGTACGTATAACTTTGAAAAGTTACATTGGTACTTGCCCGGGTTCGAACCTGCAACCTAGTGCATACAAATCCGTTCATTGAACCGCTAGGCCACCACGACATGTAAACTATTAAAATTACAAAAAAAAATAATAAAATAGTATTTCCAAATGATAAATGTCTTAATGTAAGTCAAATTATAGAATCGAGCTGGTCTAATATTACTGGCCAGCTTAAATAAACTCATAAACAATTTTGCTCGCAATAATTAAACTATTAGGTATAATTAGTACGGAACAACTAGTTATTTCTGGCTTCAATCTCAACGAAGTCTGTAATTTTATATTTTCTGTATATTAACCGTAATTGTATACCTACAACTTTAATTGCTATTACAAAGTAAGTCGTTCGATCAAGATTGCTATTGAGTGACTAAAAATGTACGTCCCTACTAATGTTAAGGCAGAAAGGTACATTCGTAAGACTGTTAGTATCCCTAAATAAATAAAACAAAAAAAAAATACGGAGAGAGAGTTTAGCAGTCAGCAGCATCATTAATAGTATAAATTTCTACTTAGCTCATCTAAAATCTTTGAGAAAATCACTGTCTAAAACAGCTGTCTGTCAGTGATATACTCATAGAAAACGTCGATTTAGTTTCGGAGATTACCTAGATCTATAAGCAGTCAAATTGTTGTAACGATTACTTCTTTTATTAAGGACACCGTGTCCTTTGCGGAACTCAATAAACAGTCATTTGAATCGCATTATAATACAACAAACAAAAAAAAAATAGAAACACGTACCAGCCCCAATAGGTCTACAATAATATTATTATTAAAGTTTTGATTGTTCAGCATATGTTTAGGGTTCGTTGACCGCGTGGCGTCGCGCCGCGCCCTATCCCGCTTCAATATATAAAGTCGCATGCTTTGTGCACTTTTCAAAACGCACCTCTATTTGACTTAGACTGTGTTACGTTATGGCAGTTTGATAGAGTGGTTACCAATCGTTAGTGTGTTGTCTTTAGCGATTATTTGCTCGTTATCCAAAGACTTGTAGGTGTACCTACCTATTTGCATGAAGTGTAGTTTAGAGAACTTAAGGTGTTTTTTTTAGATTTATGGGATAGTCGCTCAAAGACTTTGACTATAAAACCTTGATTTAAACTAAAGCCATTTTATGACTGCAAGTTGTAAACATTGCCTTTTGTACCTTCCTTTTGGTCAATAAACACAAAATATGACGTCATTTATATGCTAGATATCTATAGTTTACGACAAATTTATTAATTTTAAAACCTCATATTTGTCGTCCTTGCGTGCCTCTAAAGCTCATTATAGTCAAAACAAAATGAAGTTTTCATATTTCAATAAAAATAACGGTCTCTAAATCTGTGAAAATAAAAAAAACATAATTAGGCATGCGTGTTAATAGTAACATATATTATTATATCAAAACCCCAGTTGACGCCTGATTAACATGTGTGAAATTAAAATACTATAACGTTTTTTTGGATCGTGTGAAAAATAGGCCAAAATCTTGATTCCACATGTTACCAACTTTTAATGCTAGACTCATTTAATCAATTATTTTAAAGTAGAGTAAGTTTGATTAAATATTAAATAAGTGCAAAAAATATGGCCAGGTTTATTTAAGAAATCTGAAAAAGGTTTTGTTGATTGTCGCAAAGCGAAGCGTACTTATTTCATATAACATGTTGGTACCAAAAGAGACAATAATTCTTTAGTAATATTGATTAAAATCTGTCCCCGAAATCTAAATCTTATCAACCTAAAACCTGCCTTAGCCGACTAATACCCACCTATTAAACTAGTAGCTGTAAAACCACGCAAATTTCAGTTAGCATGCTCCCTGGGGAGTGGATAATCAGGTAATGAAGCACTTAATTGTAAACCCGTCTTTGCCTACCCTCCTTCTACATAGAAACTCTTAATGAAATAAGTTCCTCGTAACTAATATTGGTGTACGCGACAGTACTTGAGAATTAATAAAAGTTGAAAAGAATTATGAAGAACATGAAAAATTGCATAGCGTTATGTTTGAGTAAAATATTTCTCCTTTATTCTTGAAAGAGAAGTAGATAGGTTGGTATTTTAACTTTAGAAACTCTGTTAAGAAATTGGTTGTAACGTATGGATTGCTAAATATTTTAAGACGTTTATTTTATATGTCTTATTAAACTTTAATAAGTTTCACACAAAGGTTGAGTCTGTTGAGTTGTTGAGCCTTAAGTAAATTGCAGTGTATTATATTGTTTTTTGTTTTATAATTGAACATAAGATGCCGAACTAAGTAGGCGAAATATGAAGAACTGTCCTAATTTGTAAGACCTGTAAAGACCATATTTCTAGCAAATAAATAATTTATATTCTATTCTATTCTTCTAAATTCTATTCTGCTGAAAATTAAATAATAGACTTCAAAAATAGACTGCTGCAAAATAAAATTCCTAAAATAAAAATACTTTTTATAGCAGGCATCATAATTGATTATCGTCCTATCTCAACCAGAATGCTAATTCTGTGTTTTCTTTTTAAACAACAAATTATCTGTGAAGAAAAATCGCGTGTAATTTTGTTAGTCTAATAACTCTTGGGGAAGATGGTATCTTTCTACTAGGTGGTTAAATAAGCCAAATTGGACCATTATCAACACAGCCAGTTTTATGGCGATATATATCTTTTAGGCTTTAGTTTGGTGCAGATAAAATCGATGTGCTATGCAGTTGGCGCCAAGATATACTTTGCAGATATACGTGTAAAAGTAGTATGGAATTGGCAGAATACAATAATAATATTAATGCACTTATGTGTAAGGTATACTATTAAACATTAAGAAATGTTTTATATTAAATACATAACATTTTCTTCTGCGTATATAATAACAATAAAGTGTATTAGACATTTGAAGACATAAGAAATAATAAATATACTTAATTCAATTGTTATATGTCGTCCCAATTGGCGCCAACGCCTGGCATTTATCTAAAGGTCGCAGATTCTTCCTTTTATTTTAATACTAGCTGTGCCCCGCGGTTTCACCCGCATGAATTACAATTCATACACTATCTTTATAAATTATAGCCTATGTGTTATTCCGATGTATAAGCTACATTATTGTAAAGTTTCATTAAAATCCATTTAGTAGTTTTTGCGTGAAAGAGTAACAAACATCCATACATCCAAACAAACTTTCGCATTTATAATATTAGTAAGGATTCTATTTATATAACACATATTTGTTATGATTTATTCAAATAATTATGTACTAAATACAAAATGGTATTCATAGCTTGCTTAAAACATAAGTACGTTAGACCCGTTCATTGTAAAGTATATTTTAAATATTCTTTACTATTTGAATACACAATAATAATATCAAAGTGGAAAAAACTCTTTGCAATCGAAGTAAATTATGAACATGCTATTAAGTTCGTAAGTGAATTTAGATTCAATAAGAATAAAACCAATACGATTTTTTAACATAACGAGCCAATAAAAATTGATGTTTTTCTTTGAATAGAATAATATTGAACTTCAATTGTTTTTTATTTACTTTTCTCTTTGAAAGAGCTTTTATGTTATTTCTTTAAAATGTTTAGTTTTAGTAACTTGTGTACCTAACGATGAAAATAATAATATAAATGTTTCTCTAGCTTGTTTACTTTAAATATAAAAAGGTAGTAGACGTAGTAGTAATGGTTTTTATATTTATTACTCCTGAGGAATAACAAAAAACAGACTTATTTAGGAAAATAATCTTTTACGTCTGTTTAAAATTTATACCTATTTAAAAGTACAGAGTATACGAAAAACTATTGAAAGGTAAGTTTGTTTCATAAAGCTGAATGACAAGCTCCTTTGTAATGTCGTTCAAAACAAATTAAGTCCAATTGAAACTCAATGAACTAAACATACCTACATTTATACATATATAGACAGCAATACACTCGACTGTTTAGTACCTCTGTTTAGATATTCACCTAAGAGCTACCGCAGACTACTACAATTGCGGTAGGACGATAGTACCGCGGTCTGCAATATACACCGCTGGTTATACACCTGTTTACCTATCTATGGTGCTAAGATTCCCAGCTATGAACAGAGTAAGCCACAATTCAGTCGCTCTCTAACGAAATTTGGCCAGCCTTTGCAGCTAGTTTGATACAGACGTAATTTGTTATGTAAAATCGATTTGGTCAAAAGTTATGACTAGTCTAGTTCATTGTATTTGCAGTATGATGTGAACACATTGAAAAAAGGAACATTACTATAGTACGCAGTTCATATTTATGTACGGACACCTTAATGTTTGCTAGTTTTAGTATTTTTAAATAGCAAAACATCTCTAAGAAAAGCTTATTTCATTTATGAAGCAAAACGTGCTTGTGAAAGTTCATATAAAGATAAACGAACCATTATTATAAATTGAAGGGCCGCAAGTAAAAAAGCCATGTGGCACGCAACAGGAATTAAGCATTATTACATAAACAAATAATTGTCCCAGACAACGATCAAGCGTTCTTAATAATACAAATTACAACGCTAAACGCGGTTTGAAACCTGGTCCCAGTGCTCATCCTATCAGCAAAGTAATGTAGACGCATAAAACCGTCTCCGGAGTTAACAAGGCGCCCCCTATCGGCCGCAGGCGGATCGCGAATGAAGATATTGTGCGTTTTCGTCACCTTACCCCCCTTTCCCCCACCACTACCTCCCCCCACCGCCGTCGTTTGCTCGCAATGACGTAATCTTTAAAGGCGATAACTAATCTTCTTAATTGATCTTTTCCTTGATGAGTTAAACAAATGAGAGAGTACGCGATAATGGGCATAAATTCGTCGTGTTTGTGGCTGATTTTTAGAAATTAATATCAATGCGGCACTTATTTGATTAGGCTTTATTAAGTTCTGATTATAGTAATTTGTGGTAAACGATTGTTCCACTCAATCGAAATAGTATTTCTGTTTAAATCAGGCTGGGCTTCTCATTAAATGGTTTAATCCATGTGGAAATATTCCAATGGCTAAATTCAACTGTTGGTAACCTAAACATGTATTGTGTATGTTGATAACAACGCCTAATTCGCACATTGGTAAAGCAATTACGGACACATGGTTATAAATAATTATATTTTCCTAAGCCAAGCATCAATGTAAGTAGTCTAAACCTATAAAAAAGTAACTTAAACATTTCAAAAACTACATTAGAAGAAATCTAACAATTGAATTCACCGAAAATACTTACCGTCCAAATGCAACATCAATATACCAGGCTATTGTTAAACAAACATAAAATCCAAACTATAGCAGATTATAGTCAAGAACGGCCAAATACAGACCTCCGGTCCGAAGAGGCTTCAAAAGCTATGGAACTTCAAACTTCGAAGTTCTTCGTCTCCGAATCAACCGGCCAACTCCGAAATGGGTAGTAACTGTAAACTTTCACCACGTAAATTTCTCGAAGCTTCTCTCACTGAATAGATTCATTCTAGATTTTATAGCCTACGACGCCACGGAGAGGCTATGCATGAAATAAACATATCTTTGATCAAATGTAGTGTTCCGTTCTGAATATTATGTAGGGGAACGTGTATCTGTTACGGCGAAATGTTGGATTTTATTGTCCCCTTTTATTACTATACTTTTTTAGCCGAATGGGGTAGTAAAGTGTAGGTTAAATAATGATATTCGGTGTTGTCTTTTGGATTAGAAGTTTTAGTGGAACGTGACATTATCGTAAATTCTTCTGTCTCACAAAGAAATATTGGTTTGTGTCTACACGGAAGAAGAAAATATCTAAGTAAACTTTTGAGACTGCAGCTTTTAAGGACAACAAGTTTACCTTTCATTATGCGACAAATTGTCGTGGTGGCCTAGCGGTCCAATCCGCAGAGAGCAAGCGTGGTGATCAATGCTCGTGCCTTCTCTATATGGGAAGAAGCCTGTGCCCAGCAGTGGGATGTTTATAGGCTGGATTATTTATGCGACAAATGCATGCCATAAATTTGTCTGTCGTTATGTTCTGTTTATGCGGCAATCAGAAAGTCCCAGTTTCGATAGTAAACTTCGTGTTAATTGAAGTTAATGATTGAATTTAAGCCACTGGCTCACAAGCCCAAATCAAAGCACAAACAGACTCAAAAACATCAGTTTATTCGATTGAGTAGTTCCCAACAAAGTTCACCGTTTCGGATAGAGGAATAATTGACCTAAATTAAATGTTCATTATTAAAAAAAAGAACTCTCTGAGCCAATAATTTTCATGAAATCAGTATGTTCCACGTGGATCGCTTGACTTCTCTTCATTAAAAAGGTTTTTGTTTTTAGTTTAGTCTTTTTAGTTCTTTAGTTTATGTATAAATTAGTATTTCTAGCTTGATTGGGTATATTTTAAGCACTGGAGTCGAGGGTAAACAGAAAAGGTACACTTTGTTATGAGTTTATAAATTTTACACCAGTATAAGCTATGCTAATATAATTTAATGCAAGCCTCAATAATTGTCTGCTCGTAATTGAGGAATTAAGTTTATCGAGATTAACCAATCGAGACAAGCCGATTACACTTCACACAACCTCATAATTTCAGAAACTCGATTAGCACTTGCAATAAAATTATCGATATATTATCGAACGTTTAATTATCCCCCATATTCGAATGCCTTTAATCTAACTAAACCAAACCGCGCCAATTCCGCGGTGCGCTAATTCGTTCGGTATGATAGACTGAAATTATTTTAGTGTGTTTTAATCTAGCTTATTTATTACTTGATTGGTGTAAGCTCATTACTGGACCGCAGTTATAAATGTGATTATTCGTTGTCACCTGGATGCCAATGCGTTAATGTTATTTTTTAATGACGGCTCATGTCCAATGTTTCGTTGATATTTATTGCACTGAATAAATTATTGGTTTCAATTGTTTTTGTTGGATGTAAAATAGTTAACTTATGGTGTTGCGCATATATATTTTGTTCATATGGCAGTAAACAAGTTTTAGAGATTGCTATGTGAGTTTATTCAAAATTTTGAGTACTGATTTCAAAAGAGTTTGATTGTTCAAGGTACAATGATGGTTTTTACGTATCAATGAAAACCGCATCAAAATCGGTTCAGCCAAACGCGGGATAATCGCGGACAAACATACATACATACAAACATATATACATACAGGTCAAACTGAGAACCTCCTTTTTTTTAAGTCGGTTAAAAATTAAGGACTTTCACTGTAGGCGCCCTTATTCCTTGCATGATAAAATAAAACCACAATACATTGCTACAAAGGCATAAAACAAAAGACAAACAAACAAAGAAGCCAATCACACGTCACGCAATCAAATCCCCTCGAATCTTTCCAATAACACAATTAAACCAACGTTATTTAAAATCCCCATTATCCCGATCAACTGGCATGCGTTAACGCCATTGTTCAACGCAAATTGCCATTTAAATTGGCATCTCAATTTGAAATGACACTTTATCAGTAGTCAAGTGTCGTGCTCATGGCGAAATAATTATCAATAACAAGTGTATGAGTTGGCGAAAGGAATTAATTTGCCGTGAAACAATAAGCGGATGATGCTGGTGGCGGCAGTTTTTTTTGTGTGGAAAATGGGATGTTCTTGATTTTGGTGATGTGATTGATTTCTTTGTTTTATTTTTGTTGACTCCTTTCTGGTGGCACAGGATAACTTTTATGGTAGGACTTGGCGAATGACTTAGCAGTGAGCATAGGCTAAGGAAAAATCAAGTTAAGTTACCTTTCAGGAACTCTCTGTTCCATATAACTTAAGCTAGAGGAAACCAAGGATATTCATCATCTGAAAATCAACATATTATGTCTTCTGTCTTTACCTTCTCATACTTTCTTCTTTTACTGTGCCATGTAAGTAAATAATACGTCACTCTTGATATAAATTACAAGAGACAAATCCTCTGTTCAAATATTCCGTTCAATTTTGTACTCGCTACCAATTTCCTGTTCCCATAAAGTTTTGAACTAACGTGACAAGCTTATATAAACTGCATACGCTGTAACAGTACGCAGTGCGTACTAACTGCATAAGCCTATCTGAATTTACTGTTTGCTAAGTCGGTAAAGCCAAACGAAACCGCTAGTAAACTGTGTTCATTTATTAGGCGTCCACTAAACGTTTGTTCTCATAGTGTAAACACGGGGTTATTATGCCTCAGGCTTAGGTGCGTAAACTAGGGCACACTGAATCGTTTTCAGGCTTGACAAGGCTACAATGGGCGACATACCGGTGTTCGATAACGCGAATTGACAATACAAGATAGACGAATGTCGAATTCTCATTTGGTACCTACTTTACATTATATTATAGGTGTTATATTTATTGTTGATGACATTTGAATATTGATCGAACGAGGATCTATGGAATTCTTGCCAGTTCTCCTCCATAAAATTGGCATTATAAATCGCGCTACTAGAGAAATTGTATTTAAATTTACAATTGCTGATATTCATATTGATGGGTTGTGAGCAGAAAACAAACTACATTATAGGATGACCAGGGATTTAATACGACTAAGTAAATTACAAGTACTGTCTTAGTTGCCGGCAGAACACAGAAGAAAAAGACATAACGTTTGTATAGAAATGTCAAACTCAAAATGACATAATAGTTTGCGTTTATAAATTAAACTTCAACACTGGCCCTTAAACCAATACTATTATGTTTAACAATGGAACACAAAGAAACATACAATACAACACAAACAAACATTATATGCATACAGAAAATAAAACAAACCATATTATATTCCTTAACAAAATCTTATGACAAAGTTTATAACTTAAAATAATTTCAACTTTACACTAAATTCAACTCTGTTACAAACTTGACATGTGATCCACTTGACAAAGGTTTTGTTAGTATGTCTGCTAACATTTCTTTTGTACACAAATATTTAACATCAATAGAACCTTTAGAAACATGTTCTCTAATAAAGTGGTGTCTGATATCAATGTGTTTAGTTCTAGCATGAAACATTGAATTCCTACACAATTTCTGTGCTGACTGATTATCATTAAAGATTGTGACTTTGAAAGGCTTTTGAAACAATTCTTCCAAAAATTTACAGAGAAATAAAGCCTCTTTACAGCTATCAGAGAGACACATGTATTCAGCTTCTGTGCTCGATAGAGCTACAGTGCGTTGTTTCCTACTCTCCCACGATACTATAGAATTACCTAACTTGAACAAATATCCTGTGTAGGAGCGTCTATCATCGCTACGTCCCCAATCAGCATCAGCATAAGCAGTGATGGTTAGATCACCTTTACCAAAAGTTAATCGCAAGTCCTTTGTACCTTTCAGGTAACGAAGAATTCTTTTAGCAGATTTCCAGTGAATTTCCGTAAAACAGTTGTTATATTGACTCAAATAACTTACGGCGTGCGATATATCAGGTCTTGTGCCAACTGCAATATACATTAGGGATCCTATTAAACCTCGATAGTCGTATTTACTATTATCAGTAAGCTTCTCAGCCTTCGTTAGCTTAATTCCTGTTTCCATGGGAGTAGATGAAGGTTTACTATCTTCCATCTTATATTTCTGAAGAACTCTTTCTATATAATTTATTTGATCAAGAGTTATACTGGATTGAGTTTTTGTCAGTCTCATCCCCAAAATATGACTTGCTGGTCCCAAGTCTGTAATTTCAAACTCCTTTTTAAGCTTTTCTTTAACTAGAGTTCGCTCTTGCGAATTTGCAGTAGAGAAAAGTATAATGTCATCGACATAAAGAGCTATCATTATAAATTCACTCTGTATCCGTTTATAATAAACACATGGCTCTGAAGTAGTTTTCATAAATTTACAAGTTTCACATAGGACTTTATTGATCTTTTCATACCAAGCCTTAGATGCTTGTTTCAGACCGTAAATTGCCTTATTAAGTCTATATATTTTATTCTCTTTTCCACTAAGAACAAAACCCTCAGGCTGCTCCATGTAAACAACTTCCTTGAGATCGCCATTCAAAAAAGCTGTCTTTACATCAAGGTGATCAATGTCCATGTTGTATTGAACTGCAATGGCAAGCAATGTGCGCAGACTAGAGTATCTTACAACAGGTGAAAACGTCTCCTCATAGTCAATACCACGTTGCTGGGTGTACCCTTTTGCTACTAATCTTGCTTTGTATTTTAAGAGCTCACCATTAACTCCATATTTCTTCTTGAATACCCATTTACATTTTATTGGCCGCTGTCCTTCTAAGCGGTCAGTAACAGTCCAGCATTTATTAGAAATAAAAGATTTATACTCATTTTCCATCGCTTCTCTCCAATTCTTAGCTTCCGAGCCAGATAGGGCTTCTTTCACAGTCAGTGGCTCGTTTGCGACTCCGTTCATGCCAGCGATATGGAGAGCCGACAGCATGGAATCATCATCCTCGTCTGTCTGGGTACTAGAAGATGTGCTTTCTTCTTCCTCATCTGGAACGTAAGATTCATCCGCAGCAGCATTTGATGTAAAGCTCTCATCATCACTCTCAGAATCACTTAATGTAATCGTACTAATTCTCTGTCCATCCTGGTTAATAACTGTGTCATCAGAATTAGTATCAACACATTCATCATTATTCAATGATTCTGTTAGTGGCGATAGTTCAATGATGGATTGATTATGCAATTTATCATCATTTGACACATTCATAAACTTATTTTCAAAGAATGTTACATCTCTTGCTTTTATACATGCTGTTGGATTATCAGGGTTTATTAATCTATAACCCTTGCTCTCTTCACAGTAGCCCACAAATATTAATTTCTCTGCCTTTGGATCCAACTTTGTACGATTATGTTTTTGAGAATATGCAATACAACCAAATATACGTAAATCTGAGAGTGATACCTTTTTATTAGTCCACTTCTCCTCTGGTGTACATCCCTTGACTGCAATGGTTGGTGAACGATTTTTGAGATAGACTGCCGTGTTTACAGCTTCAGCCCAATATCTCTTTCCGAGGCCAGCATCTTGTAACATGCAGCGAGCTTTTTCGAGTATGCTCCTATTAGCCCGCTCTGCAATGCCATTCTGCTGTGGGGAGAAGGGTATTGTTGTTTGATGACTAATACCATTCGCCTTCAAATAATTCTGAAAAATTAAATTAATATATTCACCTCCATTGTCACTACGTATTGCTTTTAGGTTTTTATCTGTTTGCTTTTCTACTAAACATTTCCATTCTTTAAATTTATTAAAAACCTCATCTTTTCTTCTCAAAAAATAAACAAAAGTTTTTCTACTGAAGTCATCTATAAAAGTTAAAATATATCTAGTTCCACTAAAAGATGAACAAGGCATAGGTCCACATAAGTCTGTGTGAACTAATTCTAATATATCAGTGGCTCTGTTGAAACTTTTCTTAGGGAAAGGTAACCTTGTTTGTTTTCCCATCACACATGCAACACATTTCTCAAAATTACTATTATTAGAATAAGTAATACCAGTAGCCATACCTTTATTCAAAAGCTGCATGCTTCTATGGTTAAGGTGCCCCAGACGACGATGCCAGACTTCCTGTGAAGCCATGCTACATTGCTGTGTAACTAAAGTCTTTTCAGTAGTATTAATTACATCACTACTTGAAGTAACACCTGACTTTGTTTCAGTAGACTTTTCTACTAAGCTGCATCGTATGGGAGTGGATTCAACAATATCTAGCTGATATACACCATCACAAAGTGTAGCAGATGCCACAACTACCTCACCGTCATATATTTGACAAATGCTAGAATTAAACACCACTTTAAAACCTTTTCTAACCATTTCACTAACTGACAACAAGTTTGCTGTTAAGTTTGGTACAAAATAAACATTAGATATTGTCTTTACATTACCATTTTTCATTTGTACTTGAACTGTCCCTTGTCCAGCAGTTAACAACTTGTCACCATTTGCTACTTTCACTTCCAATGTTTTATCACTAACAAAATCACTCATGACTGATCTGTCATGACACATATGTCCTGTTGCACCACTATCTATGTACCATGATGTACTACTGATGTTTGCTAAAAGTGCGGTTAGTAATGCCTTAGAATTATCTGTATTTGTTTTAGGATTCTTCTTGTTCACATTCTTCGGGCAATCCTTAATAAAATGTCCCGTCTTCCTGCACTTGAAACAACTAGGAGGCCGCTTGCGTGCAACTACAGCTAGAGCACTCTCAGTCTTGTCATCTCTTCTGATATTTTCCTGCAATAATTTCCCTTTGACTACCTCACTTGACAATTTTAAATTTGAATTTTCCATTGCCATAATCAATGGGTCATAGTCTGCAGTGAGACCACTCAACATGATGACTGCTATGAAATCGTCTTCCAGAGACGACCCTATCTCGCTTAGCTGTTGTGCCATTTCAGTGATTCTGTTTAAGTAAGCTTCCATGTTCTCACTGTCGCACAGTTTGGTCGCGAACAGCGTTCGTAGTAGACCAAGTCTCCGGCATAAACCCCTGTCCTCGTATGCTTTCTGTAAATTTGTCCACGCTTCGTGTGCAGTCTTCGCGTTTCTAATGTGTGGTATCGCTGTTGGCTGTACATTCAATGCAATTTTTGCCAGGGCTTTAAGAGCTTTCTTGTTATCCTTGCCATCGTCCGATTCAACATAGTCCCATAACTCTTCGTGTATCAAAATCATTCGCATCATAAATTTCCACGAGCTATAGTTCTCGATGCCTTTGAGTTTCTCAATAGAAACGAAATTTGAGGATCCAGAACCCGACGAGGCGGCCATGTTTTTTCGTTTTCAGTAAGATATTTTCGTATATGAACCGGTCACAAAACGCGAAGTACGTGAAAATATATTAATATTATTTATTAACAATATCCCTGGGCCCATAACCTGATGGGTTGTGAGCAGAAAACAAACTACATTATAGGATGACCAGGGATTTAATACGACTAAGTAAATTACAAGTACTGTCTTAGTTGCCGGCAGAACACAGAAGAAAAAGACATAACGTTTGTATAGAAATGTCAAACTCAAAATGACATAATAGTTTGCGTTTATAAATTAAACTTCAACACATATTAAAAAGGTAAAATAAACCTAATGGCCATAATCTTTTTTTTTCCTTCTACAGTCAAAAGTCAATTGCTAGGGAAATAATTACAAAAACCAGAACCTTTTAACATTTATTATATCACAGAAGAACGTGTAACATCTCATTGTGTGGATAACAAGAATATTCTTGAGTATTTACATCGAACTTACATGTTACTACGGTTGTAGAAATAATGACAATTAAAGAAACAACTTCATGCAAAAATACAAGACACACTACGTTAGAGGTAACTTAGTTATAACAAAAACGTGCATTACGTTGCAAGATAGAAAAGTAAATACGTGGCAAATACCATTATTGATCGGTGGTAACTACTTAATAGATACGTATTTTCTTTGCCACGGTGTTACTCGAAAATTGTATATCTTAACATGCTTCTATGAAGAACATACAGGATGTTTACAACGTCAAAGAGTCACAGTACAGTTCACTTAACGCTATCAGCATTAAAATGTAAGTTATTACAAATAAACAATATCAAATAACAAATACAGCTAATACATGATTTACGTCCAAATAATTTCGATAGTCCGCCATGCAATTAAGCTCGCGGTCCACTGTTACAAGTTACGCAGCCAGTTAATTAATTTCATTTGTTATCTGACATTTTTAATGTCGTTACACACTAGTGCTCTTCATTAACAGCCCTTATTTAAATTAATTTCATCGTGAATAACATTTTGAAGGTAATTTGCCGAATTAATTTGTGGAGTTATAGTTTAAGCTCATTGAACAGCTTTTGTTAAACTAACACGTAGATAATTAAGTTTAAGTTAGGTTTTATTAGATAATGGTAACTAGATTTTGACTTAGTTTGAGTAAATACTTAAGTGTACTAGATAGCATTTAAATTAATTGTGTAAATAACTTCATTATTTTCACCTTTGTGCCTTAGGAGGTTGTCAAGTCTTCAGTGGGTAAGGCAAGGAACTTAAAGAAAATTCATGAATACACAATCATTTTGAATGCTTCACTTGCATTTATTAAAAAGCTACGTGACTAAGACTAATTGATCGTCAAGTAAAGTCTACAAAGGACTAGTGTTGTTACACAACTATCGACATCAAAGAAAATGCCTCTAGCATTAGACTTTTAAAACACTATTTCTACAACCGTTTCAATTCAGGCATTAATGCCAGGAAGAGTAAGACACGTGCGTTTTAACTGGTACGAAGACAGGTTTCTCGACGTGTACAGTGTTGACAACAGGCACGTGTACAGTTTGCACGACTGGGAAATGTTTGATGACCGGTACTTCTTTGATTATGGGTACCGTTTTGATGACTGGTACTTCTTTGTACACGGGCACTGTCTCGACGTGGTGGTGATGTATGGAATGGACTTCGTATGGTACGTGAATTTTCACGCTGAAAAGAAATATCGTCATTTTACTCTATGTAATATATATTGTATTACATATACAATTTATACCGTTTTACTAGTCAAAAACACATGACATAAAATTTGATTTTGTTCTTACGAAATTTTAGGTTGAAAAGTAAGATCTTGCCTTATGTTTACTTTTTTATCGGTATGGAATCAATAACTTACGTACTCAACAATAAATTCAAGCCAAAAAAGTGTAGTGTGAAATAAAAAGCAATTTCTGAATCTATCGTACGATAAAGAACTTAAGCTTCCCTTAAGCTAACTCAGCGTATGGTACATACAACATTATGACGTCAACATGAAGCGCAAACACATAGGCAAAGATACATTAGCACGACCGTACATAACTCATGCGGCTGATGCCATTAACAGTTATGTTTGCAATAAATCTGATGGACGGACTGCGAACGATATTATCTATATTTATTATCACGAAATCTACCAAATTTACGCGAACCGAGAATAATTATGGCAACGTGATTTAGAGTATAAATGCCTCTAATATGGAAATGGATTTGCGTAAACTAAGTATTGTATAAACTGAAATCGCCTTTTGAACTAGATTATAGAGCATTTCTTGAAGTTTAATACTGAAACAAACTTTAACTTTGAAACCGATAAGCTAGTTAAAAAGGTAATATAATATTAGTCACTTTCGAAGCTATCCTTTTTTGCGATTAATGAGACTATCATTTGTGTAAAGTAATACAGTTTTCAAGCCGGTCTCAACATAGTGCGGGAAAAGGCTAAGCAGAGGACAAAATATTTTATGACATGGAATAGATTTTCTCATTACTTTTGGGCACAACACCCCAAGATTGACTGGCGAAAAATGCCTCGTGTCATCAAGTCCACCTTATGTAAAATTTAGTACTCAAAGTTTTAAATAAATAAATATACGAGAACTTCGCTTACATAACATTAAAAATGGTTGACTATAAAATGTTAATTAATGGTTAATTACTACTTACTGTGTTCTATGAACTGGGTCGGGTTCTGGGACGGGGCTCGCTAAGCACATATGGCTTGCAACCACTACGGCCAGGGTCAACTGGAATACAATTATAGTAAAAATATTATAACTCAAAACTTGATAAGATGAAGTAGCTACATGCACTTATGGGAAAGTTTAAAACAGTTTTCTTAAAATAGCACAATAAGGTTTATAACAATTTATATCATTTTGAAACAAATTGAATCCTTTATACAAAATATATATATAAACATTATAAACAAGGTCTTTCGCTATAAGCTTGAACCAGGGCATTAATGAAGCCAATTTTTTTTTCAGTTTCTGAAAACTACTTATCGAAATTAAAAATCCTCTTTCAAACTTCTAATTAAAATATTATAATATCATTTATTTATAAACTTCAGTAAATAAATAAATAAACACGGCATACTCACAGCTATGTTGCGAATCATGTTGCGTGCGGCTTGTCACTGTGTACTGTGTGGCATGCGCGTGCGCAGCGCGTTAATATGTGCTGCGGTTGTGCAAGCTTCCACCGTCACGGTTCCTGATCCACATGTACAGTACATGTATATTATGAATGTGTGTATGCGGCCCATCCTTATGTTTCAGAATATAATAACATGGGGGTTTCAGGACATTCCCTTAAATATTTTTTAGCAGACATCTATGCAGTTAGCCCCAGCCCAGTTATATTATTTACTACTTGGAATTATTAATTACAAAAGTACTTTGCATTTAATTTCCTTCATCAACCGGTATTTGTAAAATGTTTATTTAGCTTTATTTAGACAATAATAAATAATTATAATCGACTAATACATGTTAAATAGTTTAAGTTTCGTTATATGAGTGGTTACAGTACAAAACACAATAATTACCAACTGATCAATTATTTCAGTCCAACTCACCCCATTGACCATAAAGAGCAGCTGATCAGACATACAACAAACTATTTCAATAACCCTTCTTGGCAGTCGGGTAATAAAACAGCGCTTCAAAAACCTGTACAATTTGTAACTACTAAATACCCATTAAAAACTAGTCTATAAACTACCTTTGATAGAAATGTTCGCATCGCATGCAAAACGCATGCGAGTTTTTCATATTTTTTTTTATTAAATGTTTAGTTGATCAACTAGTTATTGATATGATGCCTTATTTGTCTATGTAAACCAGTCTAGCTTCGTTTAAGTTAATTAATTGAATACATTTTTCTTTACAAGACGAGTCGCACTAGACGTTTCGATGTATTTATTTGGTTGCGTAAACGTTCTTAAAAGAAAAGTGTTAATTAAAAATCATCGAATCGTATTACGGTGAACAAACGTAGAAAAAACCTCATTTAAATATTATTTATTTATTTATTTATTTAATCATTTTTGAAACACAACACATTAACAAATAATATTACATATTTAAAACTGATGTACAAAGGTACTGCTTATTTAATATTAGTGCCTTACAGTGATATTTTTCGCCCAATATTTTCTTCCGGCAAGATCAAAAATATCTAGAATTTTCGTATAGACCTTAGCTGCAGATCGGGTTTATTATATAATGTACGGACTCATCCCTTAGGAGTTAAGTCGTTATATAACAAATTGAATCATTAAAATATTCAATAAATTGAATACAATTAATTGTAATGCGTTATGAAATCCTCTAGTGTACTGGGTATTTACGGTCGAGTGGGCCTAGTTAGTAACACTAGTTAAGTAGTTACTATTGATGCGTTTCACTAGTGTGTTAATATATGGCCAAGATGTCAAGGCCTACTGTTTAATTAATGAGAAAGTGTTTTATTATGTACTATTGTTTCAATTGCAATTCTTTCGTGGTTCATCGCAGAACGTGTTGCAAGTTAGTGCAATTCGATTTTGTTTAAATTGACGGCAAGTATTTTTTTGTGATGGAGACTGTCAATGTAAAACGTAAGTTGGAAAATTGATTCTCCATTTTTTAATTCAATTATTTTTCTTTTTTATCGTTTTTTGCGAAGTTAATATATTTTAACATAGTAAACAATAAGTCAATTAACCTAATATTGCTGCATTAATTTCCTACGTATATGTGTTTTTAATGTCGTGTGCCATTAATTACAAATAAATGCAAGTGACATGTAACTAGTTAAAGTTCCTATAAGATATCACATATATATGTACCGTAAAAACAAACCATCGATAAAGAGAATATAAAGGTTTATAAAGAAAAATGTGTTCCTTATTCCTAATATTTCTTCAAAACAAAAGCCAGACGAAATACGTAGAGATAAGAAGTGGTTTGAAATCAGAATGCATCGTATGTGGGATGGTGCGCCGGTGCAATCAAGTGTATTTCCCCTGGCGCCGGCCAGCCCTGGCAACACAGGGGAACCGACCTCTTTCACACTCTTTTGTTTTTCAAAATGATTTGCTTTGTTCCATCCTAAATGTCAGTAAAAGATGAGAGTTGTGCCATTTTTGACGGCTTTGGAAGTGGATAGTGAATATTCTGTTTGTTGTTGTTAATTCCACTTTCAAACGGGTATAGTAGTGTAAAATTCCACTTTGCTCATATTTGTTATGGATTATGAAAGTACAGGCTATGTTACTATTTTGGTGTTGATCTATGTGGTCTTTATGCATTGGAATCTCACTATATTTTCGTAATTTTTTGTTATTCAATAACCTACTCACCGAAAATCATTTCTATAGTTCTAAAAAAGTTATTTGTGCGTTGCCTTATTACATTATACAAAGATAAATATCGTTCCGTTACACGCACGCTATTAGCTCTGAATCACAATAATTATAGTGAAGTTTCGACATAAGGACGAATGCATAATTAACTAGAGTATCGGTCCACGTAATATAATATATAACATGTATAGGTATTTCCATTAATAGGAACGTTTCTTTGAGTGCCAGCAATCCTATAATCCTTTACATTAGCTTTTCCTCTTTAAATATAGGTAGTATAATTATATATCTTTGGTTAAGGGCCGTAAGTCGTCGCTTTGAAACCACGATGCTTGAGCGGCTTACAGGTGTAATCCCCTCACAGGTCACTCATGACGTCACACGGCAGGATTTACTTTTTTTAAACAATGTCACATGCTGTTTGGGAAGCTGAGGGAAAACAATTTTGTAGATAAAGGGAAGAGGGTATTGGAATTAGGCTGTTTGTTTGTTGGTCTGGTTAAGTAAAGTCATGTTATACTGAATCAATAATTATTTGATTGTGGAAACGTTTTATTGGTTAGGTTAGTTATGTGATTTTGTATTGACATTCTGTTACTTATGAAAGATCATTAGGACCGTTTAACTTACAAACTTATCTGCATATGAACTCTTTGTCATGCCTACAATATGAGTTTCTTCGCACCCAAATAAAAAAAATACAATTCCACGCAGTGAACAAATTTACAAAATCATATTACATTATTTTTCGTCCATGACATGAGTGACGGTCAGCACTGGATTATATTTTAAATATGGAAATGCTGAATAGGCTGAAAATAAATCAATATTTTTAGCACGGCTGCGTTCGTATTTGGCGAGCACGCCACAAATCATTCCGGGCACATGCCATGTATCGGCTGGCATTCATCTCGCGCGCTTTTTGACAGTTCACTGCAGCTGCCATATTGTTGTGACAGCACGCGAATTTCAAATGTCTGTGTTGCAATATAAAAATTGGAATTATTTTTATCCTTAAAGCGTAGTAATCAACCTCATTGGTGTCAATTTACTGTAAGAATTTCGAACACCTTATTTTTATTAAGTCGATGACAGTCTATTTAATATTTCACTCTACCACCTATTTGTTTCCATTTTCTTAAACCAAGACGTTGTTTGTCGTACATAACTGAAGGTTTACAGGAAAATATTTGTGAAAATATGATATTTACTCAAGTTAGTTCCCCGTATTATACTACCGTCAATCAACTTGATGAACGCTTGACATTCTGAATACATATTTTCGTTATTTTCATCCTCGAAATAACGATGTTTCACGAAAAATAACGAAAATGTAGCATTTTAAGTTTAGACGGTAGAATTGTATGGGTTTAGACTGACATATTATTTGGATATAATTTCCGTCTGTCCGTTACTTTAACAGCGTCCGTTCCCTATACATTATTTATTATAATATTTAGTTTTTTATGCCGCGGCTGCTCATAAAATTCTGCACATATTCATGACTTTTTATTTTATTTGAACATACTACAATGTTCAGTAGGTTAAGATACAAAGGCAAATTTAGCAATAAGTAATCCCATTATTTGATAATACCTTTTATAATTCAGTGATCGTATTGAGATTGTTTACATTTACATTAAATGTAAACAATTTACGTTCTTTACTAGCACCAGTTCCGTTGTCAATCATTGTTCAGTTACAAACTATTTTGCACGATATTACTAACTATTGCAATTAATTCAGTATCGACGCAGTTTCGGTGTGCGTATTGCTAAACGTGTCTACCAACAAAGAGTTATTGCCTTAACATGTGTTCGTTATATTGCAGTTCAATAATGCATGGTATTGTAAGCGTCTTAAGGTTTGGATTTGAATGCAAATTAATGTTGAACTTGTTTTCGTTTAAAGTCTGTAAATCATCCTTTCAATTTATTGTTTGACGACATTCATTTATTTTATAGGTCTTGAGATTACAATGCTTGGGCAAGTGCACATGCATTTAAACTGCATTACATATATATTATGCATTATATTCAACATACAGTAAAGTAAATTAAAACATCTAAATCTCATGGAAATAGTGTATCGATATCGACGTTGCCGTTTTATTATACTCTTCACAGCCATATGAATTACTACACAAGAATTTTCATTTGAAAATACATTCAAATACAAAAATCTCATACGTCCCTCATCTCCCGAGCCTTTTCCCAACTATCTTGGGGTCGGCTTCCAGTCTTACCGGATTCAGCTGAATACCGTATTTTACATGGAGCGACTGCCTATCTGACCTCCACAACCCATTTTACTGGGAAACACCGTATCCCATGGTAAGACTGGTTGTCAGAATTGACTTAACGACTGCCAAAGATCTATGTATGACAGCCTACTGTTTAAAGTGCTTTCCGAAACACGGAGGGGTCTCGGTATGTTATAAATGGTCACCCATCCACGAACCTGTATTATCGGCAAACCGTACGGCTTACACTTAGCTACGAGCCCCTCCTCAAAAATCTCATACGTCCCTCCTATTAGCAAAAGCTAAAACGTACAAAACCGTTTCACATCTCGTTTGAAAAGAAGTAACTTAATAACTAATAAATGCATTCAAAAGGCCAGTCAACAACAACGCGTTTATGAATGCTTAATTCACGGAGAAAAACCCGACTGCGCTTTCAATACGAGTTTATTGCTCACCGAATACAAGTGCAATGGCACAACCCTGTGGAATTAAAAAGTCATCTCTCTTATACATCGCCTCATACAAAACTGACGTACTCTATACGCTAGGGTTGCCACTCGCGCACTGAATGGTTCTTAAAGTATCGCATAACGGCCAGTAAATGGAATATTCCCTGTAACTCTGTATCGGGTGTTAGTATTCGATTACTTTCATCACCTTGTTTGTTAGTCGAGTGAAATGTGACAATGCCTTTATTTGGTAATACATGTCTTTATTGGCACAACCATCTGTTTATTCACACCATTCAAATTTAGACTCTACGTCTTTACTTTAAGGAGGATATTTCCGTGTTGGGGTTAGAGGGCTACCTAATAAGGTTGTAAAATGTTCTAGGATTGTGTAAGCAACTGGTGCCTTAAATGATACGCATCGTAGTGTTACCGCATACTTACATAATTAATGTAACAGGGCAAGGGTGTGGTGAAGGTATGCCAACTAATTGAATGGCAAATTTTCTTGTTTTCGCTTTTCATACACTTTATTATGTAGACGTTTCAATTGATTTAACACTGGGTTATATAACAATAACATGAGCAATTATAAATAAACTTTTTTTGTTTTTTTCTTTTGTTTTAATAGTGTCTTCAAACTGAATGCAAGAAAAAGAAGCCTATAGTTCCTTTGAGAAAAAAATATTTAAAATGTGGTTACATAATTTTTCTAATTAGTTATAACTGATTTTTTTATTATGAAATTATGTTCTGATACTGTTGTTACCGGAAATATAATTGGAATCTATTTAAAGTAACATAACAAAACGCATGATTATCCTTAATCAAACATAACTATATTCATCTGAATGGAAGTAATATGAAACATTAGCTGTATTCTCGTATCACCTGTCAGTAAGTCTGTTGTCTCTGGATGCCAGCCGAGGATTCGAACCCGGTTCACTGAGCAGTAACAGAGCTTATCTGTATCTAATGATCGCAAGTGTATTCCTGTCTTGTATTGCGAGGAGTAGGTATTTAAATAGATAAAGACAGTACCGTTTACTGATTGCGATTGTGATTAGAAAATGAAATAGAAGAGCCTTTATTACTGTATACCATTACGTCTGGAAAGCTACTAGTATAAAAATAAAATTTGCAAAAAAAAATTATTACTAAGGGTCGTGATGGAAGAGATAACGATACTTTTTTTAAGTTATAGTTTATACTTAAATACAAGCTGGACTCCATTGATAAGGAGTGGTTGACCAGAGCCCTAACCAAAAAGAAATATAAGGAGGGAAGAGAGGCCTTTGCCCTGCAGTGGGACGGAAAAAGCTTAGAAAAAGTAAGACTTTGGAACTCGCTTCCGCCTAACATCCGTGATTCCAAATCTCTTTTAATTTTTAGAAATGCATTAAAGAGCATTAACTCTCCTCATAATTGAGTTATATATATATATATTTATATATTTTAGTTATACGTAGTGTTTGTGTATATGTATGTATTTATATGTATGTTTTAAAATTTGTAGTTTTATAAATTGAGTCGCACACTCTGACTTCTCCTTTCGCGGGTCTGCTGGCAGAAATTTCTAAAGAAATAAGCAGCACCTTTGTACATCAGTTTTAAATATGTAATATTATTTGTTAATGTGTTGTGTGTACATAAATGATTAAATAAATAAAATAAATAAACAAAAAAGAAAAACTCAAATAATCTTTGCATAATGTTTCTAAATTTAACCCAAAACAGAATGAGAATATGCAATTATCGGTTGCCATTATACAATAATATTAAACTTTAATGAGCAATATAATTAAACTTTTGTTCACGTAATTTATTAATACCATTATGGCGCTGGCTTTATTCCAAACTTGCTTAGTGTAAGTGCAGCACAATTGTGGTCCACTGCGTTATTACCCTATTATAACTACATGCTGTTTCCGTAGCACAATGCCCTATCTTCATGGGCATAACCTATTAATACTAGCAGCGAAATTTTGAGAGTAACAAAATTAAACGGTGTTTTTGTACCTACCATAATTATAAGTTTAAGGTGGTTATCTAATAGGTATGTTTTGGATGTTCATTATTTGATCTGATATTGCGTAGGTCGGAATACATAAAGATGAACAACATCTACTGTCGAGACGAATAGCATCTAAGTATGATCGTGAAATGTCCGAAAATTAAATCGAAATAAACCGCGATAGGATCCGTTTCAGAAGTTGCCTTATGTCAATCCTTAAGCATTATTATGTTTTCTAAATCAAGATGCATAAGCAACTATATAATGTGCATAATATTAGAAGTATCCTTTGTTACACAATATCGTAAATTATAATTGAAACTTATGCTAATGAGCCCTGATTACGAGCATACAATGGACTGCTTGTCAACAAGACCATAAAAATTTATAAAGTACATGTTAAACTCATTACAGAATTTACGAATGTTTTTGAACAGCAATTATTCCGGTCGAAAAATAAAAGGGAGCTATTTTAACTTTACCCAATTTAATAAACTGAGCAGATTTTGCTCTGAAATTCAGATTGAATTAAGTTTTTCAAACTATATCTGTTATTCTGCCTAGAAATCGTTTTTTGACTGACTTTAGCGAACAAAAGAGAACCTGTTTAGAGCTTATGTCCCTAAGTCTGTAGAACTTGTGTAAAAGTACTAAGAACCCTAATTTAATGTTGTTGTCCTAAGTGATCTGAGAGACGCTAAGTCGGAAAACAACTTGATTTTATATGAAACGTAGGTATTACATTTTGTCGCCTTACTTTAGTCTTCATTTGTCGAAGTATGTTTTACATAAGTTTACTCAAACGGTAAAATAAATATTATTTAGACTCGACGTGAATTTAAGCTTTTGTAGCACTGAGTTAATTATATTATAGAGCACACAGTTATGTAATATAAGTCGCTTATAACGTTATTATGCGGTTTAAGATCTAACATATAAATTACCGAAATATTGACAAATGACTGTTGAGTTCAAATGACAAAATCGATACCTGTTACTTTCATATTATTTTGCAGTAGTCGGTTCACTATATATGCAGTCTTAACATAACAGCTCTTTTTATATGTAATTTTATTAAAATAAAATAATAATTACAAACTGTCAATACGTAGCCAAACTTGTCAGTGTGGCTCGTCTAGCATATTAACCAAAAGCGGTTTTAGTGTAAAGTTAAGCCAGTTAGGTGCATTATAGCGGAGTATCTCGGTAGTATCTCGTCATTATCATATTATAATTCGGTGGGAGCTCGGCAACGTAATATGATATTAAACACGCCCGTCACATGACGTGACTGCAGCGTTCATTACTGTTATTAAGGCTGAACAACTTACTGATGTCGTAGCTCTCAGTCAATCAAGGTTCAGTGATGTGATGATATGGTTTTAATGCTCTTGTTTTTATTTCAATTTCCACGTTTGAGTTAGTTTTGTAGATCATTGTAGATGTTTCTTATATTTTAATGTACTAGACTATTATAGCCTTTTTCAGATGTATATTGTGGTCGGCTTCTAGTCTTTTAGTAAATTAACTTATGAGATAATTTTTGTTAAAAAAAGTCTTGCTAAAACTCGACTACAGAGCACCCGATTAATATACTTACCGATATTTTTAATTACTGACAAATAGTGTTCTTTGAAATCGAACACCAAGACTTTAGAAAAACCTGGTAAACTAAAATTATTATAGTCATTAAAAAATACCATTCATTAAGTTCAGCTCAAGCTTTTCATAATTGCATTTTTTCTTAACAAAAGAAATATAGAAATAAAGAATAGGTTGGTACGATTCTAATTACGTATTCCACTGGTGCCTTTGTTAATGAAATGCATTGGATCGTCAACTTCTGTTCTAAGATAATAAAACTTTTAGGATCAAACATCGTAATAATGGCTTATCCCTGTTTAATGAGTTTTTCTTAGGGTATTTTTTTTTTGTGGAGCAATGAGTTGAATGTGTTTGGTTTTAGTTAATTATGTTTTTCTTTCTAATTCAGTACTTATATAGTATTGAAATCGTGTTATTTACTAATAGGTTAAATAATAAAGTTTTAAATTAATTGTTTAACAAAATTGCAGTAATTCTTTTAAAAATCCTTTTATGACATGACGTTCCTCGGTCTTCTTGTAACCAGAGACGCTGCAATTTATATATAGATATAATATTTTGTAAAATTTACTACAAATGTACAAAGATAGATTTGAATTTCGTCCCAAGAAATGATTATTTTTCTTAGATTCCTAAATTAAAAAAAAAAAAACCTACAATTTACACCAAAGTGACAGAATAAACAATAGTTAAAATACAATAGTTTCCAAACCCAAGTAGTTCATAGAAACAAAATGTAAGCGCTATAATTTAGCTGAATTATCTAGTACATTATTTAAGCCCTAGACACAGGCAGGCGTCGGGTAATTCGATATTAAACACGCGGTTGACAGGTGACGTGACTGGGAGCTTTGTCACGCGAGCTAGGGGTGGTATAGCTCCGTAACCGTATCCGAAAATTTCGGATATCCGAAACTGTAACTGGTATAAAAATTTCGAATAATTTTGGGTAGAGTACGAAATATTTGGTTTAGTACATAAGTACATTATGTTGGTTTACCTTATAGCTGGTAGGTATCCGGCAGCCAAAAAAATAAAAAAAACTTAATCCGAAACCAGTACCAAAATATTCATATATCCGAATCCATATCCGACATTTCATCTCCTCAACAACCCTACAAATAGTGTGGAGACAGCCCTACTATGGGCCGCCATTGTTTCGTGGACAAAGAGACATCACTACTGATGTACCTAATGATAATGCGTTAACAGTTTAAGAATGACATCCCTTTGTAGAATGTTTAGATATTTTTAGCAGCTGCACAAATAGATAGTGTGACCATTGTTATTTGGGTATCTCATAATAGTAACAGCTGATTTGAATGTTGGTATTTACAGTAAGAAGAAATTTAGAATGAGCAGATGCGTTAACCGTTCATATAGTAATGTCTAGATCGTACTAAGGATGTTTTATCGAATAATTAGATACAGAATACAAGCTGTGCCCCGCTGTTTCACCTGCGTAAATTGTTCCCGTAGGTACTTATAACACATTTTTGTATTTCTGCTATTCGGGACGCAGACAAATTCAACAAATTCAACAAATTCGATCATAGAAATCGGTCTACACGTTTTTAAGATAAAAAAAAATACTTAACCAATTTTTTATATTTATTTAGGTATAGATTAGGTAAAAGTCTGCAATTGCGTGTAGCTGTTGTCTTAGGGTGCTACTGTCTAAATATAAGATATTCACCAAACTCAAATCCAGACAGTACAATATCGATTCTTTTACCATAAATATAACCTTGTATTGACAACCTACAAGGCGGTTGTTTGAAATGATGATCAGGAAGATATTTCCCTACGGCGACCCTTGAACTTGTATGGAATGCTAAGTAGCCAATACAATTCTTAGTTTAACATGTAACTTGTAAGACATTGATCTGATATTTCAAGAATACATAGTCTTGTACTATGTACTAGGCAGGTATTTTGTTGCCAATTTTAATAATTAAACATAAAGTTCTAAAAAGTACAGACAGGTATTTAAGCTCCTTTTGAGACAATTTGAATATAAATAACATCAGGATCATGTAATAGATTGCACATAAATGTAAAAGAAAACCGATTTAAATACAAAAAAAAATGACTGGATCGACTTTGATGAAATTTTTATGGGACGACCTCCCACTATCGATTAAAAGGTTTTTTTAAATCAACCCGTAAGACTCGTAGATATCGCAAAATATAATAAAAAAATCATACTGACGAATTGAGAACCTCGGATCCTCTTTTTAAAGTCCGTTGAACACAGGTATAACATAATATAACGTACTGCTTTATATTATACGATACCAGATTTTTTTATTCAGTATAATATTTTAAAACTAGTGCTTGTTAAGTAGATGTAGGCTATCTAGATAGTGGCCCTATATATCGCGTGCATCCGCTGATGCATAATGCCGTGGTTTGAAACTCGCGATTCAGGGCCGGTTTTGTGTAGCTGCTAAAAAAAAAGTTTTGCAGTAAAGTGGTAGTTATCATTATATAAATAAGTAATATGTAATAGAGGAAGAGCCTAGCTATAATAAAAATAAATTTACCTATTTTTTTATATTTAACTTATCCTTGTAGAAGGTAAACAACTGTTTTATGGACTATATTTATTCAATTACACACAAAACTGTCTTAATTTTTGGTTTTAATGTTTCATTTTACAATTCGCTTTTATACACATGAAGTACAAACCACATCGCGAATGGTTTAGTGCAGGCACATTAAGAAATAAATAGTCCCCATAAATCCACTTAAATAATTTGTTTCTTTAAAAGTTAAAACTATTATAAATAAATCTTTTTAGCCTACTCATTTACATACAGCAATTTAGTAAAAGAACAAAATAATGCAGAATTTCACATTAATTATATCGTCAAGTGATTTTATTATTTAGTTACAATTAGAGCCTTTTTAAACCATAGCAGGTTTGCTTTGTGCTTAATATAGGTGTTGCACTCATATCGTGCAACTAACGGAATGACAAATAAAGAGTTTGCACGCAACGCTGGCAACACTGTTCCACTAGTGTCAGATTATCACCTCTTTGGCCTTTTGTTAGGTCAACATAGTGTACCGATTGGCTAATTAAATGCTTTGCAGATAAAGATCCATACTAGATTTTTGTCAAATAACATGATCTGAAAATACTTTACCTTTCTAAGGTTTTATTTATGTTGTAATATACTACTATTGCTATTTTTCTAGTACCATTTCCAATTAGTTGAACGTAAGTGCAACACGTAACGAGTAAAATAAACAAAAAAAACATGTACAATATTCAATTCATTTATTTACAGCAACATCTAAATAAACTAACCATTCTAAAAAAATACTTACATAAATATGTGTCCCAACATTTTTAAATCCCATTCCAAGTAAAACAGGAAAACGCAAATCTATGTTGAAGCAGAGATAATCTCATAGAATCTAATCAAGTGAAGCATACTCTGTAATACCATAAACAACCCTTCCCGCTTTAATATTCGAATAACAAACCACTAGCGCATCTTCACTCCGTAATGACCTCAATTAACGTTCTCATTCGTTCATTCGCTCATCCGTTCATTCACTTGAAATTTTTCTTCGCCATCTTAATTTGTACGTGACGTCGGCAGTTAATTAGTGCAATTACGAGTTCCTGAGCTTTTTGTTTTAGTACTCATACTTACCCATTGTTGAAAATTAAATTGCTTCAGAAATTGTTTTTCGTTGTGAAGTCGGCCGACTTTGTAATGGCTAAGTGTGAATGAACAAAAAGATGAGAGTTATTTTGGCGGTAAATGATTTAACAAAACATTTTTTGTTTATTGATAGAATTTTATTTATGGAAAACAAGTGAAAAACTTATATCACTGTCATCAACTTACTTTACCTTATCTTGATAAGTTATAAGAACTGAGTGTTTAGTTTTGCATCCTCATTTTGATTAAATTCGTTTTACATACCTAGTGGTTTGTATACACGTAATGCATACAGACTGTTGCATGTATCGAAAATTACCTAATGATGGAGATAGATTAGGCAATTGATCACAATCAATCTGTCAAATAGATTAATGATGAAAATATTAATGATAACACATTAATGAGCAACGCTTGCGATACATCATCTGACCAGTTTGCCTCTGGTATGTAAACTCCGAAAGCTATTAAACATAATTAAGTAAATATTTGTAAATAATTATTATTTACGTTCAAAAAGTTTAAAGCGCTCTTTCAAAGGTAATTTTGAGCTGCGAATTTAAATTAAAACTAAAAATTATCACCTATCTATTAGAATAAATGAGAAAAGAGTTTTTATTTCACACTCATCAATCGAGCGTTCTAATTACGAAAGTAACTTAACCCTCTTCATGAATAACGCGCAAATAGTCCACACTCGATATTCCTACATTACTTTTATCGTATGAAATATGAAATGAAAGTTCGCCGGCAAGCGTGCATAAGTAATTATAATGCATCATAGCCACTTGCAGTTATTTAGGTTAATTTTCCACCTTTTGAAGACTTGACGCGATGCAGCTTTAACGTGAAGTGCTCTTTATTGAATTTCCTTGTACTAGAATATTTTACCTGCATGGTATCGTTTTAGAAAAAGCTAAGTGTTTGTGACGGAATAAGAAGGGTTAGTGCTGCTGCAAATAAACGTCGTTTTTTTAAAGAATTATATTATATAAAATTATGAGATGCTTATATTCATTCGTTATAATTATGTTCATATATTTAAGCACATAAAACATATAGTTAACTAAACATTGTATTTTTTTTCTACCTTTGTAATTTATTTTGTTGTTCCCGACTGGTTCCATGATTACTTTGAAAAATGTTTACTTACCACCCCCCAATCTATGTAGGGACTCAGTAAAATCATAGTAAATGATTGTATTATTTAGTATACATTATACATAGCTGCATATAATGCTACTTAAGAAACAATACAATGATTCCTTTATGATGAGCGCCGTAGTTTGAAGAGAGAAGATTTTTAAGTTATCCAATCCACTGATTGGATAACTTAAAAAATCTTCTTTTATTACCAAACAGTGCGCAGTGGTTTGCACTGCAGCATTCATTTTAACCATATAGGTACCCAAAAACCGATACATACACAGAAGAAAAACTTCATACCTACACTTTATTGTAACCCCATTTCAACCATTACCTAAATTATAGTTGGGAGCGCAATTTAATGTTTCTTTCTCTCTGTTCCAGGTACATTCTAGTTCCCTCGTGTGTGGATCTCCCGAAACAAAAGGAAAGCGAGACTTGCTTTTGAGAATTTCTTCCGTGTCCCGCTTTCCAAGCATGCTCCATTGTGTATCAGTGTAAAGTTTTAGACAAACTTTTGTGCATGCCTTACATGTAGGTTTTATTTTAGTTTGAGGCGGGTGAAGTATTGATTGTTCTAATGGCTAGCTTATCTAACCTGGAAAATAACCGTAATTATTTCTTTAAACTAAGTAAGTCCTAAGCCAGAAGGAAAAGATTGGATGCAGTTTTATCTGCAGAAAGAATTAAAATTCTTAAGTTTTTATTTTTATCTAATTATATGATCGTGTAAGCATAATAAATCTAAACACATGCCATACGAAACAAGCGTGCGCTTCATGCCGTTTAAGATAAGGCTATAAAGTTTATTGGCTTTATGACGCCTAAGGTTCGCGGAGCAAAAACCCGAGCTAACCCCTTACGGAAGCAAGTTACATCCAAAACAAAATGATACAACCACCGCAACGCGTGTCAGATAAATTTGTATCCTAACACTCTACTTTAGAGCTCCAATTTGTATGATAGGTGTAACCCTCGGACGCAAATGCGACGACATCTTTGATGTGCACCCTCTTGCCTCAAGCATCTAAAGGCTTTCATAGATAAAGTGCAGTTCGATATTAGAAGTTTCAAACATAGTTTTAAAGTGAAATTTGCGGTATGAAATTGTTATCTCCGTTCAAAGGCGAAGGTGTCGTGACCCGTACAAATGGGTGCAAGCTACGTTGTAATAAAACTACTGCCTTTTTATGCGGCATTTTTGAAATACCTTTCCTTAATGTGGTTGTTTAAAATTTTGAATTATGAATTGTTTTTGATTGTTATGCAGTTCGTGCTCGTTCTAAATTTGATTGTGGCGGTTGAAATAAATTGTTTCATGCGCTATTTTTTTGCTTTTTTAATTGTGTCGTGACTATTGCAGTCATAGTAAGTGTTGTAAATGTTGTCACAATTTTATAACAATGGAATTTAATTAATAACCATTGTCTTTAAACACTTTTTTGTAACATTTTTAATTGTCCTTGCAGGAATTTGTATTTGTGAACAATATTTGCACGCTAACCGATGTATTTTGAACCAGCTTTTTCCTATTGATATTCTGCTAAGTAATTGGGTCATACAGGTACAAATCTTTGGTTAGGTATATCTAATAGATACCCAAATACATATCTAATCCACAAACAATATAAAGCCATACAAACTATCTAAGATGACTTACAAATTATTCAACAATCACAAACTGATTCAAACAATTGTGTACCCACTCAGGAATTACTGTAGGAATGTTTTAACAAGAAAATTGACCTGTAAACTATGTGAAGGGCCTGTAAGGGTTTGGGCACAAACTCTGCAACTAGTTTACCATATTGTGATTACTCTAGGGATGAACTTTGCCTGTACAAATGTTAAAATGGATTCTGCGATAACAAATGGCGGTTGTATTGATTTGTTGTTATACAATATTATGTAGTTTTATTACGTTAGGTCAAACATATTATAACCATCCCAGATATGATTTATAAAATACTTTCAATGTTTTACGAAAGACCTGCTTGTTAAACTGTTGGCCGTCTGATGCTAAAGAAAAGTAATTTAAAAACTAAAAATTTCTCAAACCTAGTAAATTATATTCAACACGAAATAGCGCTAAACTTTTCAGCTTAAGTAGCTTATAACGACCAGCAGCGCTGATGTTCGAAATTTAAAATTCATCGATTCGAATAAAATGTAGCCAAAATCAGATACGTCCTGGGAGCCGCCACATGTATTTATCACGCTAAGAAGTATTTGTTGTATATTAAACGTAGCGAGACATCGAGAACTCGATTCAGGAATCGGATTATCCGATTATTTGTAAATGCGGATCGGGAATGAATCCGATCTTGGGAAGCTTACTCGTTACCTTACATTGTTATGTCTCTTCATATTTTATATTTGCATGATAAAGGATTACGTAAGTAAATATTGTAAACAAAGCGTGTTTAGTCTGCGATGTTCACTTATTTGTAGGAAAATGTACCCGGGATATTTAGTTAGGGCTGTTTGTGTTTTGTTTTTGATGTACGAAATACGGATGTGAGTGTTTGTACTTCGTTAAATAAAAGTAGGCAAGCTCATTTTTGAAGATAGAGTTTAAAATGGAAGAAATGATTACAAATTGGTAGTTTTTTTTATATAGCTATAGGCCAAATAATAATTTTATGTAATATGCCTTCTTTGTTTACCAAGAAATGGCCTTAAAGCCTTATTTATAGCCTTAAGACGAAGCCTAAATCCACAACACATTTGATGGATCTTGATTGCTTTGCAAACAGAAACCAAGTTACAAAACTAATAACTACACTTAATTACTAGATAAACATAATAAAATAGAAAAACATAACACAGCTAAAAATAAAACTATTCCAAAGTTCGACGTTCTTTATTTGAACAGGGAAAACAAATGAATATCGCCCGTCTGTTGTCGTAAAAACTTAATAATTCGAACTTTGGTTACGCTTTGGCGAACAGAAATCGTATTCACCCAGTTTTCGTGGAAAAGGTTGGCCATATAGAAGAATATAAAATGTCATATGAGCATAAAAAAAAAACAATTTTTATTTTTCACGAAACTCTAACTCGCTTAATGTGGGGAGTTGTAACGAGTTGGGGGTTTATTCAGTTCAAATCGAAATTGGTTCCGTATTCGATTGAATCGATTCGCGTTCGGCGCTTAACGTGTTTTATTTTTATGACCTTTTGTAATATCACCGACTTTTCATACTTATTAAAGACGTATTTGTGAATTCTATGCGGCCTGGTAATAATTTTACTCTTAAATGAACCAATAATAATGTTTAGCACAGTTTCAAAACTAGATGTTAATTATCAAATCCAATTATGTGTAATAATTTTAATTTGCCTATATTCAATTTAGCTGTCAGTAATTGATTGGCTATTTCCTCTAATTAAATATTACCCTACTAAATAAAATAACAGTGAAGTGAAACATAAAAGAAAAACTAAATAGTTTTCGTTAAATAATATATTTACCACAGTCTTCACGGGAAAGGTTAATATTATTTCTTTCATCTTTTAATTTCCTTGCTTTTAGCTTCAAATCACACGTAAACATCACGCAACGATTTATGCAAACGGATAAACAGATTACGTAGTTTCCTTCAGATGGGCTTACTTTAATGGATCCGCCATTTTGCCGAACTTCTGTGAATCACTTAATCTTCTGTTGGATATATTTTTATGTGATTTATGAGAGAGTGACGCCGCGCGCCGGTCGGACTAGACGAAAACATTTATTTTGGATTTTGTGAAGTATTCCATATTACTATGTATGTGTATCTTGTGTAGTTTTCCTCTTATCGTATCTACATATTACGTACTGATTGTCGTACATTTGTAAGGGGCTTGTTGTCAACGCTTGTGTTATTTGTTGTTCCTTTTCGGATGTTTCTTGAGTACCTTATTACGGAATGAGGTCAATGAACTTCTTGACTCGGATTTTTCTGTAATTTGAATTATAACAGTATGCCAGAATTAACCGAATTAGATACGATTGATTCGAAAATTGAGCTAGTTTTAGGAGTACATTTTCTGTAAAATGTTTTAGGACATTTCGTAAGACTTTTCGACAATAGTTTACCCAAAAGTGTAGGGTCAAAAAAGTACGATAAGCATTTAACATTTAATATTTTTAAAATATTCCGTACTTCCTTAGCTAGTTACTAAAATTTTATTTTTTATTAGATATACAGTTATTTTTATTTTATTTGTTTTTCTTTTACAGCTGTATTTAAAGCTTTATAATAAAGGGTTGTGTTCTTGTGTCTAAAGCAGAGTACTCACATTGTAATGCAGCTGTCGCATGGCCTCCTATTGGCTTAACGTTTCTTGTTACTTGACAGCACAGAATTAGGGAGCCGACCACTTTGACAGCTAACTGGCATTATAGTTTGAAATAACATTTGTAAATATCTAGCTTTATTTTTAATTGTCACTAAATACCTGCACTAAATTTGCTTATAATTATTTATGGTAAAATAAGAATCGTAATAGGTACTGTAAAAGCAGACTAATTGTATATAGGTACGTAATTGCTAAGCTGAACACAAAGGAGGAAATTTAAAAAAAAAAAACATGGTATCCCTTTCGTTTGTTTTCGTTAAGTGAAAATAAAGACGACATAGATAAAATATTGATGCAGTAACATATAATTAAATGCATAATAAGTATTATTTCAACGGTAACTATCAAGAAATATCCTCTCCCTAGGCAAAATAGTCGATACCACAACAATAATTCTTGATACTCGCGTCAAACAGACACGGCTAATTTGGCCTAATGCCTTCCTACCCTTGTCTGCATTAACCATTAACTTGTGACATGCTTAATTCGCTAAGTGCCGCGGTCAGGCCTTGGCCAGTGGTCTCACTGCTCGCCGAATTACTTTTAAATACCCACTAAATTATGTGGGCTTTAGTTAGAATTCAAGTTTGGGTCGCTTAGTATTAGTTGGATATTAATAGTTTAATATCGTTAGTGATGTTTTCCTTCACCGTTTGTCAGAAGTGTCTTAGAATAATTAAGAAAGTAGTAAAGCCTGGGTTCGAACCTGCAACCTTGTGCATACAAATCCGTTCATTGAACCGCTAGGCCACCACGACACTGGATTCCAAAATTTGGGATCTGGAATCGCCAATCCGCAGAGAGCAAGCGTGGTGATCAATGCTCGTGCCTTCTCTATATGGGAAGAGGCCTGTGCACAGCAGTGGGACGTTTATAGGCTGGATTATATGTTATATACCTACATTGACAAATTAACGATTTGAATTTGAATTTGAATTATTATTATTTACTTTTTACGACTTCTGTCCTCCCTTCTGAAGGGGTTTTATATTATTATCGTTAGTGATAGCAAAAATAATTAATAGAACGGAATTTTTTGCTCTAATTTTGTAAGAGTGTAGCCTCGCCCTTAGCACAACCTTAGCTTCGGTATTTAGGTAAGCAAATATTTTTTAATAAATTATTTTAAATATTGTTTATTTATAGAAGTTTTGATATTAATTTGATCTATCAATTCTTGCACATTTTTGTTTGATTTACCTACTTATACTTATGTTTAACAATAAATATATTCTATTCTATCAAATTAATTTTGTTGTTTGAAATTAGAACGTTAGAAATTTTCCTAATTAAATTCTAACTGTTTATGGTAATTAAAAAAATATGTTTATGAGTCTTTAAATACATTTCTAACTACATAAATGTCAGGTAATATAGTGTACATAAGTTGCAACATTAATTTAAACAAGCTCATTAAGTACCCGTCTCGCTTTCAAAGGCTTCTTAACGGATCGTAGAAATGACCAAAATGTATTACCCTATTAGCTGGACCACCTTTGTTTAACTAAATCTCGGGGCAAGACTCAAGTTTAGTTTAAATTATTTATTCAGCCGTAAAGGTCACCAAATGTCTTATGTTTGTAGTATCTTGTACGTAAGTCTGGGCTTATAATGACACTATCAGTAAATATACGATTGATTTCCCGTTGGACCTTGAATATAATTTTCTCTATGAAGTGTTAAATTCCATGTAACATACCAGCTTAAATTATTGTACTCTTAGAATGGAATCTCTATGAGGCTTAAATTAAATATGGTAAAAATAAAATCAATTTCAAAAAACTAGTTCAAATGAAATAAATTACCGCAATTCTTTTTTTACAAATCGCGCCCAAATTTATCATATTTAACATTCTCATTTCAAATTTTCTTTTTTAAATTGGTTATGGCATGCCATAACTGGCTGGCTGATGAGCCAGTGTGTATGTGTTATGAAATATAATGACTAGATTGCATTGCAGATCATAGGTCTGACATATTCATTGAGAATCTATTCATCGTATAATGATTACAGTCTTGGTGAATGAAGCAATGGTTAGTCGTCTAAGGAACTAATAGCTATGTGCAATGTAATTGAGAGGCTATGGAGACGTAGTGCGCTAGTTTAAAGATACAGCTTAAACTTACTAGTAAAGGTTTTTTTTACTAAATAACAAATTAAAACATATTTAAAATAATTCTTGTGGTACATTGGATTTTAGGACAGTGTTCTTAGCATTGTTACTTAATCGTCATTTTTAACTTACCGCGTAAGCCAACAGCCGATACACAAGTCAAAAATTATATTAATGTTACGATGTTTTTTTTTTAACATAACTCTCAAATGAAAAGAAAACAGATACCTACGGCCATCTTTAACATCTCTACTTATTATAACACCGTAACTAATACCTACAGAATATCGTAAGTAGTAGTTATTAAGGGGAAGCTGGTACTCAAGGATACATGATAGCCATTGTTCTGAAGCACTGCACGTCACTATTTTTGGGAGGAGGGCTGTTAAGGGGAAGTCGATAACTCTCAACGTATTCACTTTGAGGGGGCCGTGAGGCGATATATCTATAACTAGGGATTACTAATTGATGTGTAAAGAAAAAAGTACCTTATCTTGGTACAGATAGGTGTTAGTTTAGGTTACATTGGAGTGGGTGCTGAATGATAGTGTTTTGTTTTTTGTGTTTTCGCGACAATTTAAATATTGATCGCTTTTTATTTTTCATACAATTTTTGCCTCTTCTTCTAAACTATTCATATTGACGTCGGCTTCGAGCCTCTTACAGTAAATTTCTATTGGTACTTGAGTATAATTACAGAGATTTATGTCATTACCACAAGTAATAAAGAAGATTTACTGTAGCTAATTTATAGGTTTATAAATTAATATTTCTTCTTAAAAGTGCGATAAAAAATCTTCCTCGCCGTAATTGTGTAAACTTTTAATTAATTAGGCCCTCCTAAAATGTCATTAACAATATTTTGTATGGAAGTTTGTCTGCTCTAATTGAAAAACTTTTCAAGGTCAGAAAAACAATATTGATAGACATTGTTCAAAATATTAGCTTAAGACATAATTTTGTTGTTGAACACTCGGTATTGTTAGTGTCTTCTTATTTAATATTAACCATTAGTGTAGCTTATAATTAAAGACAAAATAAATAAGATATAATATAATAATACACAAATTTATAATTGTTTTCGTAATATATAAAGACTACAATGTTGTACGCACAAGCGTTCATTAAAAGTTCAATATTTCTTTTTAATCTCGCCATAATATAATGCGTAATGAAACTAGTAACACACAGACAGACACGCAACGCTTCCTCGTCTATTATTCACGACGGCTACAGTACTGCGAACCAGCAAACTAGATAAGTTTTAAAAGGACCAACTTAGATGAATCTTGACTGCATAATGACACAGATTAAAAGTTGTTGATTGTGAAAATTCAAAGAGTTTCGGCTTCGAACGACGAACTATTAATATAATCCAGTGTTTTTATTTATTATTTTATTTAATAGATTCACCAACATTGAAATAAAACTACTTTTACGGATTTTATCGCGGTTTGTATTTAGATTTTAAGTCCCGACTTTTCGACACCTTTGCAGGTATCATGGTCACGTACGGTACTCAATATAGATTCACCAACATTTAATTACACTATACTATACATACTCAAACAAAACAGATTAAAGATTAGTGTATCAAATAATTAAAGGTAAGTAAACAGCTCAAAACAGGGAAAAAAAGAAAACTTAAAAAGAACTTAACATTCTGAGTAATGAAAATTACAAAACTTAAAAAAAAAAAGGAAAATTAACAAGATATGAAATTAAAAACTAAAGACATGAAAAATATTACCATTTTGTCTATGGATGCCGCTTTCCCTCACTGTCAGACATGCTTAATAAGTGTTACAGAATCCATCAGCAAAATTCGGATACCTTCGGGCACAGATTACTAAATAGTTACTACGTCTTCGGGGAAAAATATTGCAATGAAGTTGAAGATATTCAATATTTGCTGATTGATTGTATAAGAAAAAAAGATGAGAGAGAGATATTAGTTAAGGAGTTTCAACTAAATTTGTTAGATGTTGGTTTAATTAAATCAATTTTGGCCCACCCTAATTCACTATTAGCTAAGAGATTAAGTAGTTTAGCAATACCATCTAAGTAGTTTTTTAAGTATAAAAGTGTAATTAATTGTAAAAGGGTACGATGGGGTTGGCGTATCCATGTGGATGAAAACCTTGTGTAAAAAAAAAGAATAAAAAAAAGTGTTACAGAGTTAAGTACAGTTCATAAATACGGATAACGTCAATATAAGCACTTTAGTTTTTCAATACTTACGGTCCCCAAAATCTCCGTCCATTATTAAAATTTGAACACGTTTTGGGAAATTGAACTAATAGTGCGGTGTTTGAATGGTCGTGCGTGAGCTGAATTTATTGCAGCTAATTTGGTATTGCAATTGTTTTTTGAGGCCTATGTGATTATGTTTGTGACGAACACAAAGCAGACATTAACGTGATATATTGCGATATCCATTTACGGTAATTATTTGCATTTAATGGATATATCTGCTTTGCAATAAACATACAGACATAAATTTTTAACCACCATGACTTGTTTAATTAAAATAATTAGCATTTGAAGTATTTAAAATACACGACGTGCATCTAATCGTTTATGAATAAACTCCTTGCTGATAAATAAAAACAAACATTTCAAAAATGGAACACCACCATCACAACTCATTTATTTTTAATTTCACTTGACAGATGTCAAACTTAACTCACAACGTACGTAATACCTACTTAAATTCACATAATTGGGTCAGATAACTTTTTAATATATCCCACAAAGAGGACATTACACACACTTGTGTAGAGCCTATCCAAGGGGCATAATTAACAGAGGCTCCCTCTATCAATAACAGATTAGCATGTAAAAGCGAATGGCCTAATGGTTTGTGTGTGCCAGTAATTGGCCCATAAATTCTGCTGAACACAGCTACACAATAGTCCTTGTAAAATTTAAAACAATAGACAAATTAGATGAGGTTTGTTTATAAATGATCATTAATGTTTTGGTGGTTTATTTATTTCAAAGATTTGATTTTAAAAATGAAACTCGAATAATGTATTACTTCATTCAGATTTCTACATATTTTAACACAAAATTTGAATTACTAACAATGCTGGGCATAAAAAGACGAAACATGAACTTTAATTAATGAATTATACTTACCATACCATCATACTTGCTTTTAAATAAAGTGTACTAGATTTATGATCCATATTCTATTAATATTGACGGCCATATCCAATACCCAATGGAAAATAATATTACAGCCAAAAATACTTAATAGGTGATACAGTAATAATAGAGCAGATAATTAAGATATTACGAAACTAGTAATTATGATAATTATATCAGACGAATATCCGACTATCTGAACAGGAAATATATTTTAAGTTCATGAAAAGTAAGCCCGTAATTATGAGTGATAAGTTCCATTCATTACACCAAAGTATTGATGTTTGAATTTGAAAAAAACTTTGTATATGTCAGTTTGTTTGTCGCGTTTTCACCGGTAAACTGCTAAACCGATTTTGATAAAATTTGGTACGAAGCAAGTTCAAACCTCAAGAAAAAACAAAGGTTACTTTTTACTGTGATAATCAACACCTACGTGGGCAGAACTAAAAGCGAAAACAACTACATAAAACATATATTAATTAAGTCTTAAACGCTGAACAAGCTACACAAACTTCGCGCACAGGTGTACAATTCAGCTTTAAACCATGAAGGAACTAAATCATGCAGTTGATATACATAGTCCATTAGAACTGTATGAACTGCGCATGCGTCAAATGTATTAGCCAGATGTCTCAAAGGAGTTTGCAAGTCGACCAGCAAGTTTATCGCAGACAGTCAATGGACCAAATTGCAGGCTAATAGCAGTCGACCCACGTTCAAGACATAGAAACTGATTGCAATCTTACTTGTTGATAAATCCTAACTATTGATACTAAATAGTAGTGTTTTGAATACTTAGTAATATAATAATATAATATAATATCCGGGGACAACTCACACACGGTTATCTGATCCCAAGCTAAGCAGGGCTTGTGTTATGGTAACCAGACAACTGATAAACTTACTTTTTTTTTATATATTTCTAAATACATACATATTATAGATAAATTACACCCAGACACCAGAACAAATGATCATGTTCATCACACAACATTTGTCCTGGGCGGGAATCGAACCCACGACCTCCGGTATAGCAGTCAGGGTCACTAACCACTAGACCAACACCCGTTAGTTTATTTGATAAGCTTGTCTAGAAGAAGATTTTGTCTGGTACCTCCTTTTGTGTACTCTTTGCAGTAGAAGTTTGATTGGCAGAATATTCCTTGTGGAAATAAGTCCATCTTTAAAAGCAAAATAGTTATTCGAAGTCAAAAATAACCGAGCCCTCAGAAGTCCTCTTAAATCATTATAGAAAAGGACTCTTATTATATACTTTATTATCACGTTTTTCCCCAAATATGCAGCCAGCAGTGTACCTGTTGCAAAAATTTCATATACTTTTCTCAAGTAGGTACAGAGCGAATAAAATTTTAAACCTTTAAAAATATACTTTAGTACGTTGTTCTTATAAATATTTACTGAGTACATAGTTTACTTAGCTCGAGGCAATTCAAGCGTTTGTATACATAAGTGTAATACTACTAATATTATAAATCTTGAAGTTTGTTAGTTCCTCTGTTTGTTTGTTTGGTTTGTATGTTTTGTTACCTCTTCATGCTTAAACTACTGACGGATTTTGTTATCCATACTGATAGTCTGATACTAATATACATGTTAAAATTATACATGCGTAAGAAACTGTCTGTCTGTTATGCTTTTAAGGCAAAACCACTAAACGGATTTTGATGAAATATTGTATGCGATAAGTTTCGATCACAAAAAAAGGTTGCCTGGAAGAGATTGCCAGGTGCAATAAGGCCGCCTTTTGTGCATGTTTCTTTATTATTTTATGTTACATTGTGTTTTACCTGTGTACAATAAAGAAATAAATAAATAAAATAAAAAAGTGCACGAAACCTTTTTAAAGAACTGTCAAAACGTTTGGTACACTCTACTCGTGATCAGAGAGCTGGTTTGTTCCTTGCACAGATAATCGGCATAGCCATTCAACGTGGCAATGCTGCCAGCCTTCTGGGCACGTTTCCCGCCATTGACAAGGATGACGATGAGTTTTTTGACGCGTGTTAGTTTTATTTATTTATATAAGATTTAATTTTATTATAGTTGTAAGTGTTTGTTCTTTTATTAGATTTAAGTATTGAATAAATAAATAAAAGAAATTGGCTACTTCTAACAACAACCGATACCTACCCACGCACATTTATACGCGGGCAGAGCAACATGCAAAAGTTACTAGTTGACATCCTGAGTAAATAAACATAAATATTGGATACTTATTGGTTTCTTAGGTTTACGCGAATGTTAGACATTGAAATAAAACTACTTTTTGCGGATTTTTTCGCGGTTTTTTATTTAGATTTAGGTCCCGACGTTTCGACACCTTTGCAGGTATCATGGTCACGGGCAGACTGACCATGACCACCAAAATCCGTAAAAAGTAGTTTTATTTCAATATTGGATACTTTTATTCAGTTATTTATTCGTGATAATATTCAAGGTTTTCTTTATTCCTTGCGAATGAAGTTTATGGGAATAGCTTTCTAAGTATGTATAGATATGGATGTATCTATAAAATGACCCCTGTACCCTTGCACACCCAGATTTCCCTAAAGACAGTCCTAAGTTATAACAAAGATGAGCTATCTCATTTTATAATTTAAGATTAAGAGCAATAAACTTTGTTCTTAAGACGTGAACTTTAATAAGTCCATATCACTTGGGAACACAGTTATTCTAATTTCTATTTCGATTGTCAGAATTCCAAGTTTTTGACCGCTTTGAAGACATTTATAACTAACTATTAAGTTAAATTCAAAATCCTTTCAATCCCAAGGTTTTAAGATCGTTAACCCATCTTATTCTTGACTTTGTGAAGTGTAACTTAACCGCACGTATCACTCAGCACAGGTGTTACTTGATAGTCTGGTCTTTAGGGATTTTAATAAGTTGTAAGTTGGATATATTTCAACCTTTAAATATTTTCTAAATAGCCTTTGTTTAGCCGATACCTACTTTGTAATTGATTGTGTCTCGTTACTATTAGATACGCCTCATTATATCAGGTTTATACATAAGCTTTATAAAAGGTAGCTCTTCAATCCTTTGTAAACATTATATAGTCAATAAACGGAAAATCAACTTTACACACCTACCTAACAAATATTGTACAAACTCTCATAATTCTAGCCATTTAACACTTATAATTGTATTAACTACGTGAGTACGTGGTAAAGTAAACCCTAGGTATTAAACTCTATATCGACTACTGCTAGCGCTAGTCTCGCATCAGGTCTGTTCTGTCAATTTTCACCAATCACAGGCCAGTAGCTTGCCTGCCATTGGCGGAGGATGCCTGACCCGAAACTAGAAAAATAAGCAGATTAACAACTCGCGATAGCCCCCGTAAAGTCTGCGATTTTGTCGAAATGTAGAAACCTCATTCTTCATTATGTGTATTGTTAACAATGAAGAACACTACAATTTCATATGAAATTAGTTTAATATAATACCTATTATGTTTGAGCACCTTAATGTGTCACACGATATGCTTGAAATATAATATACGGGGCTAAATTAGTGTTGTCTTACCACTTTAACTAAGGTACCCTTAGCGATAAGCCTAGGACCCATTGTTACAATTTTGTTTGTTTTGATAACTTATTAACTTTGACTTCGAAAAGGGGCCGTAATAATATAAGTTCGATTGAGTTATGGTTTTTAAAGGTATTTGGTATACGGGGGCAGGATTCGAATAGAATAGGTACCTACATAAGTAAGTGCTTTTATAGTTTTTTTTTGCTACTGTCTTTTTTATGTTACAGAAAATAAGCAGGCCGATTAAAAGTTTAACTAAATGCTATGAACACGCAAACGAACAGAGAAGTTGCTTAAAAGCCAAAGATTTTAATAAACGAAGAAATAAAATATAAAATGCTTCTAAATACACCCTTACACGGCGATAACACGGCAAATAATTTAACCAAGGACATAAATAAAGAGAAAAAGAAATTATGAACCGACAAAATTCGAAGAAAATGAAAACAAATAAGGAGTTCCTTGGTCGGCCATTTAATTTCATGAAAGCAGACGCGTATTCTAATAAGCTGGAAACATTACTCGGTTTTATTGCGCATTTTCACTTAACTTCCAGTCGGTATTTCTCTTTGGTAGTCATTTCAAGCTATAGTCTGGCCAACGTGAATTATTTAGAATACGCCTTCCAAAGATACGGCATTAAACATTCATTCGCGCAGACCTAACGCTTTTGACTCAACGTAACACGAACTAGCATTGTGTGGAACACGTCATCGACTTCTCGAGAACCGAATCGATACAATACCGAGTTTGATTGAATTTAAATAAATAAACCTCTACTGTTTCTTCCAGTACAGAAGGCAAATGTAAACCTATGTGTTTCATGTTGACGGATAACTTCTGTTTGTTATATGAATACTGTATGTTATTTTAAAATACACTCTAGTACAATGTGAAACTTGAATGAAATCAAATGTTATGTAAATAATAAAAATACTTAATGGTTTTTTTTTCGGCACTGTCAGCTAAAAACACAAACAAATACACAGATTTAAATTTAATTCTGTGTTGGTATTAAAAACGTTAAGCAATATAACGTTCTATTCGTTAATTGATAGATTTATTATTACTTCGCTTTAGCAAAACGATTGTGAATATAACTTATTTACGTAAGTTGCAATGACAATTTAACTCATGAACTTTAGCCTGAAGACAACAAAGAGAAAGCGACGGTACACTAAATAAGCAACACTATGTTACAGTTACTAAAGTAATATTCTATTGTCTTACAATATTGCCCAACAAGTAACTTTTCAATAAATTTACTCTAGTTGAAATTCAATTCTAGACTTGCCTTTAAACATTACACCCAATTTGTAAACTCGGTGCCCATCTCAGACCATTGTCCCGTATTACACAAATATGTCGGGGCCTTATTTAACTTTATATTGGAGATTAACTTCAGTCATTATCCCCTAGATAATTTTAAGGGACTCGCAACCTTTATAATTAAATTAACTTTATTGGACGGTAGCTCGCGTTAAATAAAAGTAGATTAGTAATTAATTGTCGTTTAATAGACATTGAGCGTGTAAGACAATTTGTAGGAAGAATTTTCTGAAAATTTCTTTTTTTTGAGCTTTAATAAAAATATTTTCAGCCAGTTTTGTTCTTTTCAATTTGTTTTGTGTGTACTTTATCTTACATCTATTTATATTGTCCCGAAGATATACCGTTGTTTGGACGAATAAAACGATCAAAGATTTATAGTAGGTAAGAATGCATTTATCGGTCGAATTGGTAGTGTAGGGAAAGTCACCCTGTTCGACCTTTGTCACAGGACAAAGGTAAAGTGACAGGCCGGTACAATGAATGCCGATACATTATGTAACTAAACGATTATCGAAAAATTTCTACCTAGAAGAGTAGAAGCTAGCACGTGTATTTATTTTTTATGTAGCATGTGTATAAAATATGTGAGTATATGATGTGGTGTTATTACAAAAAATAATATGGTTTTATGTAGGCTTATTGATATAGACTTAAGTAAGCCTTTTGTGAAGAAATCAGTACTTTATTTCCCTACACATTGAAATATGTTCCTATTTTTAAAGCTTATTCATCAATGCTCGTTTCTTTTGTATAAGACAATGTTTCTACTGTAGTAACCAAATTAAAGTTTTATTCCATTGTTCTTTAATAAATATTTATTTCGAACTTCGATGTTTTATTCGTTTGTTTTAAAGTATGCGGTGCTGGTGGTCTATATTTTTTCGTGTCTTCAATCGGTTTTTACGTAACCAGCCAGCGTACATGTAACTGGCACGGTCTGCCAGTTATGACAGCGACTTGGCAACAGCCCTGGCATGTGGCATGAATTGAATGTACTGTCGTTACTGTTACTGGATGCACTATGGGCAGCAAGAAGTCAATGCTGTTGGATGTTATGGCCTTTGAAAATATGCTTTTGGTGCTGTTATGTGATCGACAACGGGACAAGGGTTTATGCTGTTCTTTGTGCTAATAAATGTATAACGAAACAGTTTTTTGTAGGCAAATCGTTTAAGAACAATAGGACTACAAAACGCTGGAATTCAAAAGTAAATAATTCCTAAACTAAGAAATTAAGTGAATGAAAGTGTATTTTAATATCACAAATTAAAAAAATACAACTATAATATCAAATTATTGAAAAAAAATTAACTTAACCGACTACCGATACACCTCTAAAACGAATTCTTGCGAATCCTTACACCATTTGGCTTGAAATCGAAAGCGCAGGCGGTACCCGGATGAGAATCGAGATTATCCATTTCCTCTCGATAAGTGAGAAGTTTTCCTCTACAAGATTAAATATTGCATCCCCTTGGCAACCCGTGGCGTGAGTAATGTACTGTCAATGTTAGACGTGTATGTAAAAAGTAGGAGAAACTTGTACGACTCTGTTTTAAGTACGAAAAGAAACCAATTTGGAACGTTAGTGCTGATTTATTGGTGTTTCGGTTTCTTGTTTGTAGTTTAAACTGGATTAAAGTCTTGTTTTGTACGGATTTTGTTGTACGCTGTTTGTTGAAGTCTGGGTTTTTTGTTTACAGTTTAGAGGTATACCTACTTAGTTTTTTACCCATGTGCTAGAATTTTGTAAGTTTTTATTTCAATCTGCACTGAGATATCTTATTTACAGATTATACTTATTTAATTTTTAAATAATTATGTTTATTTCTTAATTACCTTCATTGATCAAATATATCTTTCGTCTTTTGCCAAATTTATGACTAACTTATTTCATAATTAATCAAATGGCGTATTTAAAAGAAATGGGTTCCATACTAAAAGTTAGAAACATATCATGGTGTCTGCATGGAATAGAGTTCAATATATCTAGCGCCTCTTGCTGAGATCAATTTTCACGGCAGAAGCAGCGTTCGTAGAATGATTCCGCTCCATTACTCGCACCAATGTGTCGACATCCGCCGTTTTCTACCACAATATTAAATTATTTTTACATTTCAAATCTATTCGGTTTTAGAATTTGAAGTATAGGAACGTGTAGCACCATTTACGCATGCGTACTTGCGTATTTAGGGGTATATTGTGATGTTAAGAAATGCGTGGAGGGGCGATTAAAGACGTTTGTACTTAACCGTGAGCAGTTTGATGCATTTGGAATCAGATTTTTTAAATGGTAGGATTAACATTTTAAGAAAACATTTTTGGTATGTTATGTATACAAACAAATTATAAATATAAATAAATGCGGACAACATGACTCTGAACCCAAAGTAAGTAGCTATTTAGGACTTGTGTTATGAAATTCAGAAACAACGAAGGTACCACAAACACCCAGACCCGAGGCAATGTAGAAAAGTTGGTTTCTACTTACATTGACCCGTTCGGGGATCGAACCCGGGACCTCAGAGCTAGCGACACCTTGAAACCGGTGCGTACGCCACTCGACCACGGAGGTCGTCAATTTATACAAACGTTACAGAAGTTGTGAAATATATTTAACAGTAGATAACTTTATGAAATTCAAAAGACTCCACTGAACATAACATTACATTTTTGAAACCCACACATTGTTATCCAAGGAAGCAACAAAATTCATAAGACAGGTCCTCGACTGGCAACTAGCAACCTAGTGCCATTTGTTAACAAAATGCCAGGCCTCGATATATGGCACGCCATAGACGTATACATATAGATGGCTGTACTGGCAAGGTTTCTGGCAACTCGCCATATGGCTGTTACACCATGCTGCAGACTATAAACCGCTCCCAACTTTGGATTAAGAAAGATTAATTGTCGTATGTGAGGAATTTTACTTTAGCGGTTTAGGGTTAAGATTTTCGGTATAAATGTTTTTGTTTGCAAGCTTTTCGAATTAATTGGAAGATTTAATATTTTAAGAGTGTAGATGAATTATTATTAGCATAAATATACTGTATGTTTTTACATTATTGGTATCGGTATTATTACGTATAAAAAAATGAAACTTTTATTCAATACTACAAAGGAATATATTTAAATTCATTGTTGTTTTAAGCACAATACGTATTCAAAATGACATTTAAAAATTATTCATGAATAAATAAAATAAAAGACAAAAAACAAACATAACTAAACTTTTTACTCCTGGCTGGTTTCGCCAAAACATTTCGGGCAACAGAACATTACACATTACAAACGTTTGAATACAGAAAAATGTTTTAAACATACTTCTAGTGAGCACAAAGCACGTCTCTAAGACTGGCACAAAACGAAACGAAAAAGTAAAAATATATGCAGTTTGTACAGTACCATCGGATTCCCCGTAAGTTGGGCCTGGTTGGCCCGCCTTAATCCAAATTGTTGGCTCTTTCGAAATAGTTGCTCGAGCAAATCTTTATTGCACCCGCTTAATTTTGCCCAACTATGCTGGACTGCGCTAAATTAATTTATTATGCTGCACTTAGTAAACGATGCTTCGTTTTTGGAGCTTTTTGTATCATCAAAGTTCAAAGAGAATTCTGGGAATTCTGTTTGTTATTGAATTAAGTGTGCGAGAGCGAGATCTTTGTGAAGTTTCTTAATGTTGGTATTGGATGTAGATTATGACGTCTTTGAGAGATCGTCTTTTGAGTTGTCTTATAGATAATAGTTTGAGATGATCTTTAAGAGGTCTAGCTTTAGTTTAAAAACGGGAATTTAATCTCTTATCATTTTAAAATTACTGGAAATGTCACTTTGGTGTACATTATTGAGAGACAAGTCAATTAAAGTTACGTGAAGGCAAAAACTGTTGTTTTATTCAATTGTTTTAAAATCATTTGTGAGTGAGTTTGGGTAAGCAATATACCCAATGTACTGATTTAATATCAAGTTTGTACATATTAAATTATAAAGTCCGTATTTTCTCAAACAGTCAATAAAAATACTGAAATCTGTAATGAGATATGTTTTCACAATTAAAACAAATTAGCGGTTATCGTCCCCTTTAAAATTACCGGATATGTATCGTAAATTAAACGTAGTAATTAAATACACTTAGTAAATGATTAATTGATACAAATTACATGTGATTTACCAATATCCTCGCATCATGGCTAACCAGCAATACCTTTATGGTTTACAATCGACCTATTTGTATCCATTAATAATGCCTATTAATCAGATAAGTGAAGTAAATTATAACTAATAGTAATATTTCTTACGCTGCGCGCTGCTAGAATATCCGTTAACAGTAACTATCATGAAATAGTCTTATGAAAAACTGAAAAAGCGCTCATAGTTTTTAAATGTATGTATTTTGTTAAAAAAATAATATTAAAGCCATTTTCAGGCCTACTTAACATGTAAAAAGCAAAAAAAAAACTGAGGTCAAAAATATCTGAATAACAGCCAACAACTCTACATAGGTGAAAATGACCCCAAGTATAACCAATTGAATACAATAACACGAATATTTAAAATGGACTTTATCACCATATAAATAAGGTTCTAACACCCTTTATATGCAAAGTCAAGGAGGCTGAAACGAAGTGCCATAGTCGTGTATATACCATATTTGAAGACAAACACCCCCAAGTGCATTTGCCACTTCGAATATAGAACTGTGTCGTTCGATATTGTACCGACGCCATCTTGGAGTATGAAATATTCACAGATATACACATGTATACCTATAAATATTGGGTTTTCGTACACGTGTATATACTGTACGTCGTGTATTGGGAATACGAAAAAATAGTGTGACATGTAGACTTGTACGGCTGAAGGATATTGATGTAGGTTCTGTTTGACATCCCGAGACGTTATATACCTACCTTATTAAATATATGTAGACACTTAAGTGTATTGTAGGAGTAGGAAAACGTTTTGGAGAAGTGATCTGGCTCAATAATGTTGAAGTAAACGGTTATTGGAGAACAACGACAAATGTTTTACTTTCAATTGGCAGCCAGTACCTGTAAGAATTTATTTGAAATCGTTTATATCTTGCCAGTAATATGTTTTAGTCTTTAAACCGATTTTGTAGTAAGACCAACTACAAAATACATAATGATCTGGACACACGTAAGAAATTCTCTAGAAAGTTTTTATACGACGACGCCACTTACAACTGAGTGCAGTATTCCCTTTGCAGAAAACCACTATGCAAATCTAAAAAATCTAGATTCCCGTTCTACATTTTCGTTGTTTTGCATATGTGTTGTATCCATGACAGATTTATTTCTAACACTCCATTGTTTCGGGTACGGGCGGCGCGCTCACAAAGCGGATCATTCGGAAACTGATACGTGTCGTGAACGCATGATCACCGCTGCACTACAATGCTGCTGTATGTTCTGACGCATGCTGAGCTGTCGTAAGACCTAACATCTAACACACCCAACACAGCCCAGATATTGACACACAGACATCCATTCAATAAAGCCGAGCACAATGCACTAGGTTTATCCAATACAACAGATAATCTTGAATGAGATTGCATGGGTGTAATCTTGTATGGACTAGAAACATCTTCGTTTGAAATTCTGAATGGATTTGACGCGAGTGTTTGTTCTGGTTCCCATTGGTTTGTTTTTAAATTGAAAGTGGAGCGCTACGATATTAGCTTACTACTAGCAGTTTAATTAAATTGTTGCATTTTCTCGGTTTATCTTTAGCGAGTTGGGAAAGTGTGGCTAAGTGATTATGCTCTGGGGATTGTGGGTTTCATCCCCGCGAATGTTAAATATTTATATGAAGTTTATTTTTATAACTTTGTGATAATTACTTCTGGGTTGGCATACTGAAGCAAGAACGCTGAAATATCAGAAATATGTTAATACTTTGTTAAATTTTGAGTGTTTGTCGAGCGTAAATGTATTACAGTAATTACTTGTGTGACAGTGCCAGTTGCCAGTTAAGCGTGGCTGGGTGCCAGTAACGACCTCGCTGACAGCTTATCTTGCTGACATTATATCTTGGCTCTGGTGCCACAAGTAGGCCTTCCTTTGTTTACGGTTTATTTATTTTTGGACGGTTACTACGCGGTGTAACACTGCAGATAACATTTTTAAGTATATTCGTCTACAAAGGTCTTACTGTAAAATTATTTTGTAATATTTTTGAACCGAGAATAAATCTAAAAAAAAAATATTTGTTACTAAGATGAATTCTTATTTCTATAGTTTAGTTTTTACCTATCCACCAACTTACACAAAACCACATTAAGTAACCTTCACAATCGCCTTATCCCAAATAGAATCAGCATCACAAAAAGTAGATCAGTCTGCCCTAGATACAGCCACGTATGTTGGCCCCAACTTCAAGGATCTGGTAAATTATTCAGTCACAAGTAAGTGTAGCAAAAACAGAGACGAAGTGACTCGAGGCGTTCATTACGACGCTGTTACTGACACGCCCTTGTGTGAGTCTGAATTTTGACTAGCATTTGCAAAATTTAGGAGTACTTTGGGGTATATTGATGTTTTGGGATGGTATGATGATTATTGCGTATTAGTGAGGATGTAATGGGTACTTAATGGCGTTTTTTAGGGTTATATAAAAATAAAGGAAAATTTAAAGTATAAATGATATCACATATGATGGTAATACAAAGGCAAGTTTATATTATAGTTAATACTACATGAATATTTGTTAATAATTCCACGATCCACTATGGAACTCAAAGTTAGTAACAAAAATACCTTAAAAATATTAGAGCAGCTGTTATTATTGTTTCGAAATACTTTGGGAGTAAGTCTTGGAAAATAAAGTCAGCAAAAAAACCAACCATGAAGGTTTTTATTTTATGATTTCTTTCATCTATATAAAGGTAAATCACTTTAATTTCCATATTATCGATTATGCATCAGCCGTTTTCAACATCTGGGAGCTCAAATACTAAAATGTAGCTCGCAGAAAACATTTAGCCGAATAATAGCCTTCAGAAGGCACTAAGTTTAAACCTCACCTGTTGCACGATTGACCAAGGGATTCGGATTTAGAGCTCACTTAAACAAAGGGATTTAATCTTCTACCTACACTAACATGGAGCATTGTATTTAATAATATTTCTGTTTTATTTTGGATATAAGATCTTGACCAAATATCGATAATATTTGGTCTGAAATAGAATAATGGACAATCACAAGCAATATTGAAATTTTGGTATGTTTTTCGGAGTTTACCCAAGCAAAGCCGCGATCGGAAGCTAGTATGTGTAATATCCTCCTTAATCTTAGATTTCTCGTCTTCCGCACACAACATAAAGAACGATCCAAACGGGCGTTATCTCAAAATCTTTTGTTCTTGTCACGGACACCCGCATACATATTCTGACTCCCCGCCGTCCCTATTTCCATATCCCTCAAATATATCATTGCGTTTGGAATATTTTATGCTGTCGGTATCTAACCGGCGTTTTGTGGTAATGTCTTCGTTTGATCTATAGCAGTCAAGAACACTCGTGGTCTAAATATCTTGCCATTATGTACATTGTGGCCACATTAAGATGTAACGTCGCAAGAGCGAGCCTCTTAGCGTTTTTTTCCCTGCGTAATCACGACCCAGATTGCTCTGTCGCGAAACATAATGCCGCAACGGGCAGGAAATTCGTTGAAATTATAGACGATCATTTATTTCTTCAGTCGAAATATCGAATATGGGCCCGACTTCCTTTTACTAAAAGTCTGATAAAATTACTGGGCAAATGGCGCCTCGTTTGTGCCTAATTTGTACATTTGTTTGTGCAATCTTTTTTCGACGAAATACAATTTGGCGGAAAAATAATTGAAACAGCCATTTTGTCGGCGCGGGAAATTAGCACCGAGATTGTTCTTTGTTCAATTTAATTGGATCAGATTATAGAGAGTGTGATGAGATTCATGTGCGTAACAAGCGTATGACAGTAGAAAAAATGAGTATCAAAGCTTAATATAGTAGGAAAACGAAGTGAAAAGAATTCTATATGAATTACAAATGAATTTTCAGGAGTCGTTCAAAAACTCGCACAGAAAAATCTCCTTCCGTGGCTACTTCGTTAAATAATGTATGGAACTGTAAGGTGCGCGAATTGCGGGTACCGACTCGAACAAAACGCGCCAGAGCCGCTTGAATTTGCAATTTCAAGGCGTTTCGTTCTCTCACAATTTGCTTATACCAAGCCCCACGTTGGGCGCCATTCCATGTAATTCGGTCCGCAGCCGCACTAAAGTTAAGTAATCGCACACCGTCGCGCTGCTCCGCCGCCCGCTTCCAGGATCTCCTTATTTTTTTGGCATCGTTTCAAATTAAAAGCGATAAGAGTAAGCCTGCTCCTTTAACAGACCCCCACTGGCACGTCGAAACAAAGCCGCCTACTTACAGCATACACAATTTATCACCCTTTGTTGGAAAAGCGTCAGAACTGTCGGCTGTAACTATAGAATAAAATTACGACTAATGACGTTTGCCGCTTTCCCTCTCGTTATATTGTTCCAATATCATTTTGGAACACTTCACCAAAATTTCAACTCATTATTTGACAACAGTTTAAAAACGATATTAATATCCAAGTTTTTATACGAAACATTATGAACTAAACTAGAATTTATTCTCGATGGAGGTCGAGCTCGCCTTTCATTTTGTCTTCAATAATGAACAAGTGCTGACCATCGCAAGCTGTGCAAAATTTAATTTTAATACGGGACTGGGCACTATCTCTGCGACGTCGCAAACAAAACAGGGCCTGCCTCGCGTAGATTAGACCTTGCTAGCAACATGTGTTTGTTCACGGCTAACGTTTTTGACGCCATTATACGTTACGACGCATTAATCTTAATTGTATGCATTAGTAACTTCAAATTCTCCAGTCAAAGATAAAGGACGGTCGAATGCTGAGCCATTACTAACGAAATTATAATGGAACATTCAACATTCTTCGGCATGTACAATTGGAGCAAAATTCGCTGCAATTTCATGAATTGTCGTCGGCAGTTATTATTCGGCGTGTAAGCGGGAATTTGTCTCTTCAGGACATAGCTGGTTTTGTCCTAGAGTTTCCCGTAAATTCGAATGGTTCGCTGGCTCCTTTGAAAAGTCGCGGTTGGTTTTACGCTTTTGGCGGTATTGTTAGTGGCGTTTTGACTTTGAATTTTAACCATCCTCGTTCAGAAATTGCGCCGAGATGAATAATGTTTTGCTATTGCAGTTTGCACTTGAGTGGTAATTGCGCATTTTGCTCCAAGTTAGTTTAATTTACAGTTTGTGATCCCATCTGTCTTCAGCAGATCTTAAGATCAAAGAAATTAAATTTACATTTAAGCCTTAAAGCTTCATAGAACAGTTATATTTGCTGATGCCACAAAAGTAACATATAGAGTCGTCTATTCAAACTTCATTGACACGTAACACCAACGAAATTCATCATCGAGTCTTGACTAAGACTACAAAAAAGATCTGAGGGATCCACCCCGTTTTTGCCGAGCACCGATCTTGAGTGGAAATAACTCAGTACAGACAGCATTCGACGTGCTTAATCTCTCAAATCCTTTCAAGATCTTTCCCCCACTGCGCGCATGAGAACATTTGAAAGCATAGCAAACGATTTTGAAGCCGAAATATTAAGACTGTGCTTCAAAATGTCTTTGGAAATTACAAGATATTTGTTTTAATGTTACTTTATGTTAAATTGTTGTTTTATATGATAATTGTGTACACAAATATGGAATTTAATCCTTATATAAATAGGTTTTTTAGGTAAGAGATTTTCTTTAATCAAAAGATACATAAAAATGTGTACGAATATGGGGACTCCTACATATTCCTACTAAACGAAATATAAAGTAAATGTATCAGCTGTTTGTCATCCCACTAGCGCGACTCGCTTGAAGGAATCGTGTTACAGTGCTCGAGGTCGGGCTAACGACCTGTGACTCTGATATTAAACTCCACAATTTATTTCTATACGTGTCCTCAAGTTGCCGACATCATATTGGTACTTAAACCAGTCTGTGCTCGTCTCCTTATTTACAGAGCTTTACTCAAACATTCTTCCAAAACATTCCACATTCACCCATCGACAGTCTCAACATCTTGAATCATGTTGCTAATTGGGTCCACTTTTATTTGGCATTACCAAGTCTAATTGTACCGTCTTCGTTCTAAGGACGGCCTTGTCGACTGTAGCAAATTGAACTTAATCAAAAAGTCGATTCGGGAGTACAGACGAGTCTCTAAAGATAGTATAATTGCAGTTGTCTGAGAATTTTATCTTGTCTCCCCATTGGTATTGAGTTCTTTGTAAAGATCGTTAATAAAAGGAGGTCATTTCAATTATATGATATTGTGTATGTGTGTTTTGGTCATTGTAAGGAGACAAGGATCCGTTGTTTTTCGGTAAATATTATTGGATTTAACTGCATAAATTAAGACCGCAATTTCAACTAGGACTTGAATATAGGTACTGTTATTGTTTATAGTAAGAGATTTTCCATTTTTTTTATTTGTGAGCTTGATAAACTTTTTGTTTTAAGTAGATTTATTCCATCAGGTTCAATTGGGATCATCAATAATATATATAATAATCGGTAATCTAAAAGTATTTTTATTGTCTTTTTTCAATTTGGTAAACAAGTTTTACAAGCGACGTCGGGAGCACAGCTAGTGTCATATGTTACATCTGTCTTTATTGTCTGCACTCGAATATGGAACATTCTATTGAAAACGTTTCCATTGTGATGTCTGGTTTTATTAAAATTCCACTTCAAAACCAAATAAAGTAAAATCGATGTGTAATGTGAAATATAATGTTTTATTTATTAAAGGTTTGCCTTGACAGATTACAATAAATAATCGATTTTCCTTTATTGATAATAATATATTTTTTTCTTTAAAGAGCGTCTAGCAGTTTTCATTGTTTGTACTGGTCAAATAAGTACACATGCCAGTTGCGTTTTTCACTATTTTAAGAAAACTAGCACATTGGGAAAAGAGTAATTTATTGTTACTTGCTATTTTTTTTCTTTATGCTTTCTTTATAATATGGTTAAACAATGCCTAGTAAAAGCTTGTCGATATAAAAAATACTAAAATTAATTGCAAATTTTCTTACAAGACGTCGAGCTATTTAAAGGCCACTTAGGCTTTACATCTTTTAAGATATTAACTGTTGTTTCTTTTTAATTAGAACATTTATTAATATTTACCTTGTTCTTTGGCTAATTTTCAAAATAGACGTTGTCTATTTCCATTAAATATTTTAGTAGGTACTTCGTTCTTTTGTCTGCTAAATAAATTACCCAATTCACAAAACTTTTATTATAATTGTTCAGAATTCAAACACAATGGCTGAATATTATAATACTTGTGTCGACCGAAAATTAAATAAAGTCTATTTGACGTGACACGGCTAACAAGACGTTTATTATACAAAGAAACCATTTTACATTCATGAAGACGATTTTAAATATCTCTTTTATATAATCTTTTGTAATTATCAATACAGCTGTAAACATTTACTTTACATGAAACTCCATTACTAATAAATACTATACCTAAATGCGAAAGAACTCTGTCTGTCTGTTACGCTTTTAATGCTAAACTGCTAAATTAATTTTGACGAAAATTGGTGCCAGGTAAGCCTGGATCCCAAGGAAACACATAGGTTACTTTTTGCCAAAATAACTGTAATATACGCAGGCAGTGTCTCGGGAGAATCTTTTTAAAAATATTCTGTTATAATTACACCCTATCGCAATAGTTTATATTCTGTTTTCAATTAAATACAATTAGCAGAAGCAGACACGAGTAAACTGCATAAAATCCTCTCCAAATATCTGCTTGACTCAGTACATAAAGTAAATTAACTGTCCACAGCGACTGTTTAAAGAGGCAGACGTAAAAAGGTTTCAGACAAAAGTAAATAATGTCCCTGTAATTTACGAACAATAAAATTAACTTCTCGGATCATTTCGCTTTTATTTTTATGTTTTTTAATAAATGACGTGTTTTGTGTTTGAATTTCAATTGTTTAAAACGTTCTGTCTTAAGTTGTACAGTGTACTTGACTTTTATTTGAGATTTTATAAATTGGAAAGTGCTAGCTTTTATCCTTTGATTAACTAGGTTTTGGCCTACTTGACAAATTAACATAGAGCCCTGATTTAAGTAAAAATATGTTATTTATTTTATTGTATTGAATAGTAATTTTACTTTATTATGTATGGTAAAATACATACATTTTACCGCTGTTTAACATTATAGCGGATAGACATAGCTCGAACTCATATTGGCATGTTGTTTCATTGCGTATGGCGCTTACCATAACATCTTTTCACATCATCTGTGGTTTTATAAAAGTCATTGGTCTAAATTTAACTATTTAAATACTGTAAAGGTAGGTACATATAATACATATCAATTGAATGTGACTTTGGATCGAGTTTTTGAGTGCTGACAATGTCAGGTGGATATTCAATTTGGTTAGGCGGCTATCAGATCGACCGATCTCTTATTTCCGTTTCATTATAATTCAATTACTGAAAAGGATGAACGAATAATTTATATTTTGTAAAATAATTGTACCTATGTGATGGTAAGGAACTTTTTATGTGCGTACCTATGTTATGTATTTTGTACATTTAAACGTAAACCAGTCCTTAATATTCTTCTTATTTAGAAAAATAAAATCTGATCAGTTAGCACGTTTTATTCGTTCAGGAACTACTAATTTATTTTTTAAACAAATATGATCAGATCATACGTGTCTTATAAATTTTGTTTTTGAGTAAGTCTCATTACAGACGTATTTATGTAGTAAAAAAAACATAGATATAAAAAGATATTCATTTATTTACTAGCGTATGTACTTAGACATAAACCCTAGCTTCCTTACTTTAATGCTATTCCTATGCAAGTCCTAATTAACATAAGACTCGTAAAAGACGTGCAATGCCTCCTGTAAAAGCAAACATCGTTAAACAGAATGTTTACTGGCGTCTAAATAGCCTATAGGTATCTACTATAAACCTCTTTTGTTTTTTAAACGTTCGAACAACATAAATTGGTGATCATCGGTTAAACCTCAAGTGCTGTGATTGGCTGTTGGTCATTTCGACAACCAATCAGATCATTGAGATTTATCAACACATTTACGCAATTATATTATCTATGTAATTGGCTTATGTTTATTAATATTAAATTATAATATAATTCACGGGAATAAGCGCGTACATGCATAAATACCTTTTTTGGGGCTTGACGTTTCGACCGGGTTACACCGGCCGTGGTCGCAAACAGACTCTCTCTCTCACTCAGTCTGCTTGCGACCACGGCTGGTTCCCGTGAATTATATTATTATAAAAATGCAGCGCGATAGTTTAAAATTTAATAGTATTAAATTGCCTATCCATGCGGTTATTAAAATGTTTAATTTTATAATCAGAATCAAATACAAGAAGCAATATGCATGAATTCTTATAGCCAATATAACTTAACCCATCTGAACTTTGCTATAACATGTTTCCATCTCTGTCTTGTTCTGCCATTTACATATCTCGCATCTCTCTTACTATATAAGACGACTAACTTCGAGAGTTCAAGATATATTTGCAGTTCAAACGTTTGTGAAATTGATTCGTATGAATGTATCATTGAATACAATATCATACGTGTATGGTCTGCCGACGTATTTAGTATTGATACTGCGAATTATGATCCGTTAGTAAGCGGACACGAACCTGAATGGATATCCATACAATAGTGCATCAATAACGGTTTGGTGCAGTCCATAAATATGTGAAATTAATTTACGTACTTTAAAGGCCAGTTTTTAATAAGTTAATTAAAGATTTCTGAAGGCGTCACAATAAAACAGTCCGTGTTATTTTTTTTTTTATTAGATTGCTAAATCATCTTCTTCAGCCTGTAGTCACCCATAGTCGGGTTAGGCCTCTTCATGAGCACGCCAAGTATTGCGGTTCCGTGCCAATTGCATCCAGCCCTTTCCTGCCACTTTGGCGATGTCATCGACCCAACGGGTAGGTTGTCTTCCGACTGCTTAATAGTTCACTACATTTTCAAGACATCAGGATAGACAGAACTTCTAAAATTAAATGCATTAATATTACCAAATAAGCATATATCACGCTCTGGAAACAGTAAAATTTAAATTTTTAAGTTCAGAAGCGATTGTTTATCTTTCTTTTTTATTTTATTTAAAAAGCTATTACACAGAAAAGTCTTCCAAAAATTCTACCGTCCACGTTCCCATATAGGTAATAGTGCATACTAGCGCAGCGTCCACTTTTCGTCCGGAATGACCTGCAGTGACTGTCAATTTCGTTACGTCAATCCAGCTTTATACCTCCAGATAAAAGCAAAATTTTCACACGAATTATGGCATATACCTAGCTATCCTTATATGGTGAAGATTCAGTTATCTTCACCATATTGTGGGAAAATCATTCTGGCTGCTGCGTTTTTACGACTGAACAGAATCAAAATTGTCAAAATACGGGGGAGCAAGCGAGAGTTATGTGGAAGCATGAAATATCAACGATTACAATATGTTTGTAGAATAGCTATATGGTTCTTAGATGACAGATTACTGCTGTGCCCCGCTGTTTCACTCCTTTTTATGAAATGAAGCAACTTGAAATTAAATTGTTTATATGTAATATTATTCTTAAATATTTATATTATTTGAGAATTGGGCTGTCAATCGCAAATATTTTTTTCCAGTCTGAGTAGTTAGTGCATTCAATTAAAAAACTGCTAGGTTCATTACATTATGCAGTATATTATCATACTATAGATTAATATATGTAACGCATCTTAAATCAACGTCAAACTTTCTTTTGCTTGAGTATGCTTACGACTTATCATTATTCACTGTTGAAGATGAGCTACACATTATACACAAGTACATATAAACCTATTATAATTATATATTCTATCTAAATGTTCGAACAGAGTTTATGGGCTGTGGAAGTGTAGCAAGCAAGTGTAATTAATTAGCATTGGTTCAAGACGGGTGTCACTTGCGAGACTTCCCGATTATAAACGGTTCGCTTCATTTTGTAAACATGCATATACTTATAGCTACTGTCTATTGAAGATAGGTACATAAACAAAGCCTTTGCAGAAAGAAAATGAGGATAGTTAAGGTTTTTGTAACTTAAATGTAGTTGTAGAGATGATATCCTAAAAAATCTAGTAAAACAAAATATAACTGATAAATGTTATAAATAGGTGCTCATAAATACACATTAATTTCAAAACAGTAATCTACTTCCCCACAACTATATTACCTACTAATTTAAAACGAAACAAACTTCTATTTTAATGACGAAAGTAAGAGGACATTTGCGCGGTCGGCTTACAAAACAACACAAAGTAATCTCAGGCTCGCCCTTCTATATATCACCCACTGTGACATTTCTAGCTAATATTTCAACAGAAACGATGTTAGCGAAATAGTGTAATTAGCCAGGACCAAATAAACCCGCCCCAAGCCCCAATGACCTCCACCTCAACACAGATCAACTTACAATGGTCACAACTCCATAATTGGTCAGATTAGAATGATTTAAATGAACTTTCGCGCACTTTTGATTCCATTTAATTGTACAGCTATACCCCCAAATGTTCCTCTAATTTTTTCTCTAGCTTAATATGCGAGCCGCGTTCGTCATTCCCCTTAAAATGTATATTTATGTGGCTACATTTACTGGGAGCACTTAGCAAAATTTTACCTTCCTTGCGAATTCACCAAGGCGTGAGAGTATGGAAACTGTACTTTTCAGCCTAAATTAATACTTGAAATCTACCTGCAAACATAAATATGAGATGCCGGTGATACGACAAACGCTTATGTATCTAAGTGCCTCAAGGTTTTGTACCCTTAAAGGTATCTAGGTTCGCTTATTCGATTTGCTTACGTCACTAAAGATATTGTACACCTATTGTTGTTGAAAAGCGTAAGTTAATGGATTATGTCAAGTTGATCGAAAGAAAATGTTAGTAGTTACAGTTTTCAATGAATTTTGTTATGAGTATATTGTTGTAGTCTCAAAAATATAAATTGCTTTCGTCTTGAACGGATTTTTTACATACACAAAGAAGTATTATATATATATTAACGTGTTTTTTTAATATAGGTACGTATTAGAACATAACTTGTATTTTTCAGAAAGATTAATCATAAAAAGCAACCGTACGACTTTTAAATGAAGACTCATTACAGTAGGTTCTCATTGCCAATCGACTTGGAAGCACCGGCTTAAACAAACAAAAGCATTTACCAGTCCGAACTCAACCGAAAATTGCTTCCACTTAAAAATCCGCAATTCATAAATGCACATCTCAAAAGGAGGCAACAATAGCAGTTTTAAACAATAAACAATGAGGTTTCATTCCAGCATAACAATAAAAACGCACCTCGTCTGTTTCTTTTTTCTTTAAAAATTCAAACATTAATCCGTAGTAAGTCTGACCCTTTGCAGTGAAAAGGTCGTAATAGCTGCATCGTTAATGACTCCCGAAGGCGAATTAGATTTAATTTTTGATTTTGTTTGTTCACTGCTAGTTGTAAAATATTCAAGTGTTTGTACTAACGGGGAGGTTTATAAGTTGTTGTGGATTTATGCTTGAAGAACCGTTTGGTTCGGAGTGAAGGCAATTTGTAAATGAACTATGGTTTCTACGTGTTCACATGTTATACTTGTGTTTAGAATTTAGTGTGGATAAGATTGTTATGATCAATATCATGTGCTCGAGTTGTTGGATGTTATCTTTATGTGTTGGTTTAAAAATTATCTTCGTACTGGATTTTGCGCATTTTCTGGGTTTTTATACTCTTGTACTCATCATAACTTTACATATACTTTACACCAAACATACATCATATGTCCGAAATACAAGTGTATTTTAAAGTGGTACCTTTACACTACCAAAGAAACTCCTAGAAAAAAGAGAACTTCCTTTATTAAAGTCGTAAATACCTAGTTAAGTCTTCATTGCTTTGTCTAATACACGTAATACGAATGTTCATTTGTCAACAGAGTAAATAAATACACAAATTGTCCCTATTACCCTGTCATATTGCAGTATTCCTTATAAAGCGCTATTAGACCTGTTTGACCGCTTTGATTAAGTATTAAACGCAGCTTTTCATTAATCGTCTTGCGTCCACTTAGCTTACGGGCGACTATTCTTGTAATAAATGTAGAGTGCAACGGAAAAGAAAATTTTCTTGAATTTTTCATTTAATTATGAAAGTTTTCTCTTATAAGGTTAAAGAGCTATAATGTTAATACATGTAAAGTTTGGTATAAGTAACGTTACTTACAATATATAATAAGCCTATAAACCTAATAATTATTAATGAAGTAACTAAATTTCTAATGTTAATAGCTAACTAACATACATCAATTAATTATTAACAACAGGATTAATGTTAAATAGATTACCTTAAACTCAATTAAAGTGTTTTATTCATATAATTATATTCTACTGTCAGTACATAAATGGGCATTTTCTTTCCTCGCTACTTAAGGCTTATCACTCGATAATTCAACAAGGTAAAAGGCAAATGAATTTAAAATATCGAGTGTTTCGAGAATACGTAAGTTCCTTACAGTGAACTGTTTTCATTAACTGAACACGCGATGTCTGTAGGCAATTTCCTTTAATTCCTTTTATCCATCATTGATTCACAACAGACGTTTGACGGCTGAAGAAATTACTTCGCTTGTTCCATTTTATAGTGCATAATTAACTTTGTTATTATAATGTGTTTGTTTTGCTAACATACTGTAACATTTGACTGAAAATACCGTGTTTAAATGATAAGCATTGCAATTAGACTATTATTTAATGATACATAATACATTATATTATTAGTAGATCGTTTATTGTTTTGCCGTCATAAAACTAGTATCGAGCAATATTTTCAGAGCTCCTAATTACCATATTCAATATTGATAATCATTATAATTGTGTAGGTAATTATTTGTTCAGTGTGTCAACGAAAATGAACAATCTGTAATAGCTTCATTTATACTGATACAAACATAGATTATTTATAGCATGAGATATTGTTACTGTATTTATATAAACAATTGCATAATGACAATGGCATGCTAAAAAGGCGGACTCTATGCCTTACTCATTCTCTACCAGTCTACCAAGTTACTATCACGTCTATGAAACTATATTTTATATAATTTACACACTAAAACTAAATAAACATAACATAACATACCATCACGTCTGTATCCCCGAAGGGTTAGGCAGAGGTGTACCAATGTACACGCACAGTTCGCCGGTATGTTCCCATGTAATAGGGGGCGAGCCTATTGCCACTAACCGGGCACAAATCCAAACTCCGACCTGCTACTGAGAATTTCAAATAAAAACCCAATAACACCCTGGTCGACTTGGGAATCGAACCCAAGACCTCTAGCGAAGCAGTCGCGCTTAGCGCCACTAGGCCAACGAGGCAGTTCTACGACGAGGTAGTTGAAACTAAATAAAGTACAAAAAATGCCTAATAACTGCCTTACAAAGACTTTCTACCTAACATTACATTATTTAATACACGTCTTAAATTAAAACAGGGTAGCAACACCTATTGTCTGCGCACGTTATTCATTGTAACCGTATTCCCAACATTAATCGCCGTAAATGCCGGATATGCCGAAAATTATAACGCTTACCTTCCGAATCCTGCCTATACCTTGAATATATGGTTTAAGATTCATTGTGTTAAGTCGAATAAGATTTATACGAAGGTAAAAGGGTTGGGAGGATAATTTTCTTGGAATAAATTTTGAAGAATTTTTTTTTTTAGGGAAGCTGTTTATTTTTTCATATACTTTATTTAAGTTTGAGACATATGCGTAGTTGAAATGTCTCGCTTTGAGACATTTTATGAGATTTTAAGATCTAAGGAGGTATTTGGAGCAAATTGGACGACGAAATATACCTTTGAAAAAGATGATGCATAAGATAGATAAATATTATTTTTTCAATGTTTACTAAAATTAGATTTAAAGGCGTTAATAAATAACTGTTACCACGATGACAAAAGGTTTTGTTTAAGATCTAATGTGTTATAATGCTAATAGTTATTATAATTAATAGTAAATACAGGATGATATTGCATTAAATATCACAATAATTATTGGTATTATTAAATGATAGCTCAATTTTGCGAAAATAATTGCTCACCTCTTTCATATAAACCAATAAAATTATTTTCTTTCTTACTGTAGGTAAATAGGTATACCTTTATTATTAGTTAAGATGGAAAGTTATATAACACTATATTCCCGGAGCTCGTCTTATTAAACATTCATTTGGGAGGATCAGTTGGGTCCAATGTTTCTCAGTCTCATCCAACCTGCAAAGTGTTGGTTATTTCTTATGAAAACTATTTTGTAGGTATGATTTTTATATTTATTTTACTGCTCAGGTAACGTTAATCTTAATGTTAATCTGGATGTTATGAAAACTTATGTGTTTACATTGCAATTATAATTATTTCTGACAAACGTTCTTTATTTAAGCATTTTTGTGAGGCCAACTATTTACCTAACTAATATAGTTAGGTAAATTTATTATCCGAACCATATTTAGTTGGTTGGTTTATTTCAATATTAATGGGGTAACAGTATCAAAAATATATAAATATTCAGTACAGAAAAAATAACGTGAAAAAATGGTCTGAAAACTGTTTGAGATATATAATGTACTTACATCGACATTATAGAAACAAAACAAGCCTATTTAAATAAAGATGGCTGCCGCCTACAAACACTAGAACACAATAAACTCAACCAAAAGCCAATATCTTCGTGATCGTCCTATTTGCACCCCTATTCATCGGGCCTGCAATAGAGGCCTAGATCCCAATAGGAATTGCAATTAGGCCTTAATTTACGCATAGTTTGGACTGGAATTTCATTCGTCCCACCTCGGTTCTAGCCAAGAATTCCTTTACTTTCTTGGTTTACCGATGTTACTCGTAGCGCTATCGTATCTGTACGACACTAGTGCGGTATTAGTATTTCCGTTGCTATGGAGATTCTATAGAGTATAATAGTCACTTGTTTTGTGTTGTATAAGCGGTTGACATTTCGTGGTGATTTATTGATACATGCTGGCGCATACTTAAGGTCTATTAAACTGAACCAACAAATGGTTCAGTTTTGGTATTCAAATGAAAACTGTAGGTTACAAAATTAAATTCGGGAAAGAATAACATAGCAATTTTGTTTCGGTAGAAGAATGAAAACAATGAAAAAATACATGATTTTTTTATATCATGAATAAAAAATTATTAACATCGGTGAACGTATGTATATTAAAATATTAAGTTGGCAGGAATTTATAATATTTTTAATATTATTTAACATTTACTTTCCAAAAAAGAGGCTGTACATTTTTTATTCCATAAAAATGAAAGCTTAAATAACTCTCAAAAATGGGCAACTTAATTCAGTATTTTCATGTCCTCTAAAATAGGTTAAAACGAGACGTAAAATTCTGGTTTTAATCGGCGTGAAAAAGTTTGCACAGAAATTTCTCATTCATGTTGTATAAAACAAAAAAAAACCGCCCATTATTTATACACAGGAAAGTAAGAAACAAAACGGTAACCGCTTTCCTATACATAATACAAGTAGGCTTGAAAAACTTTCGGTGTCTGATAGAACTCATAAATTTTAATAAACAAGTTCGTATCTTGTTTGCGTCATGTCCCACTCGGTGTTTATGTAAAAGTTGTTACACACCGCAATACAAGCGGGCAATAAATGTCTCGGCCAAGTAATAACTTGATTTTTCTATTTCGGGCAGTGGGCCGTAAGTTCTGCTAAGTTTTGGCACGCGCGAGATATATGCGAGTCACTTGTAACTTCAGCGTTTATGATTCATCAACAATGGTCGCCGGCGTGGTATATCGATATCCTTTATTTAATGAAGGCCGAGAGAGTTTTTCTCGAAATTGAATGGTCCCGCGACAATCAGAGTTCCGTCCGCAGATCATATTTCAGCGAACGAGATAAACTCGGACAAAAGAAAGGAATCCCCGTTTACCCAATTGGGTAATGGGCCAGCTCTGTCGTTATCTCTTCCCATTATTTCTGTTTGAAGGAGGCTGTGGTGTTCTACTTAATACTAAGGGTGAAATCTTTACAAAGATCTTTGATAAAGTTCCCTGGTACTTGATCTTGTTGTGAGGAGTAATGCTTGGATAAATTGCTTTTGCGGTGGCTCAATAGGTTTATGTTACATGCAGGCTACCTTGTAAAAGAGAAATATATTAAAAAGAAAAAACGTTTAAAGTTTTACAAGCTATTTCAGAATTTTGTGCTGTAAAATGTTGCTCTTTTCACCAACTTTGACGGGCCTGTTGGTCTCGTGGTTAGTGACCCTGACTGCTATACCGGAGGTCGTGGGTTCGATTCTCACCCTGGACAAATGTTTGTGTGATGAGCACGATCATTTGTTCTGGTTGTCTGGGTGTAATTTATCTATAATATGTATGTATTTAGAAATATATAAATATGTTTATCAGTTGTCTGGTTACCATAACACAAGCTCTGCTTAGCTTGGAATCAGATAACCGTGTGTCACGTGAGTTGTCCGGAACTTTACGTCTTATTTAGTTAGCTCAAAATAACAAAGAATTGTATACTTAATAATTAATTATAATGACCTGTTTCTTAGTATTGATCAAACGAATAATTCACTTTGACTAATTACTAACTCAAGTGTTAAGTGAATTATAGAAGTATGGGCGGATTTCGCAACAAGAAAATTAGATAGACACGGTTAGGCTCAACTTAATTTGATCAACGAAATCCGTGCGAGTAGTTAAGAGATGGGTCCTTAACTTATCGAACACAAAATACCTATATCGATAAAAATGGAAATTAATATCGATAAAAAAGATAAAAAGTAATATTTATTAAGATGATTTTAAGGTGTATAATAAACTCACACTATTTACCGCTCAAACTTAAATCATCTATTAATGAACTCGACTATTCAAACTCCAAACTCGCACGTATCGATAGGAACTTACCGACTATCACGATTATAAACGTAATTTAGGGCCGCGGTAGACTTAGAAATATAAGTCGGATTACATCAGATCTGCCGGTTGAAGACGAAAAGCCGCTGTCAAAGGGAGCCAAAGTTCTTGAACTCGGTCTTGATAACCGATGGCGTTTGGCGAGACTCGCGTTCTGATGTTAATGACTTTTTGGAACATTTGCCAGATGTCGGACTGTTAATATTGGACTCTGAAGCTTTTTGGAACAATTTTGGTAGTGGGGTTTGCTTATTATTTTTTATGGAGGTGTAAATATGGACAAATTAGTATGTAATTATCAAAGGCCATTTAAATTTTGCATTAAAATGGTAGTGTTTTGCAAATCTTTGCAATTTATCTTATATTTTGCAAGACAATTTAAAAACAGGTTAAAATAAAATAAAAAAATATGTTTTTATATAAGATAAAATTCACAAAAAAAAAACAATTGAGAAAATATACATATTAGAAGTACAAAAGTACCACAAAATATTCGCTATTTTTAAAGAAAAGCTGAAAACACTTGTTTGCTTTTAAAACACTTTAAACTGAGGAACATCCTTGAAAGTTTTTTAGTCCCATATTTCCTGGTTGCTATTTTAAAATGTCCAGTACCCAACTTCCCTCTTATTTGTTTCACCGTGCATTCAACAATAATTCACTCCTATTTAGCGCGCGGTAACTCGACGACGTTTTTATAAACTGCAGTTAAAATGCGCCTCTGATTTACCTTTGCAGCTGATTATTTTTGGACTAAAATTAACTTAGATAAATAAGATTTGTATGTAGCACTGAACGATATTCTGAGGTAGCTTAAGAGCGAGGAAAAATTTTGTGTTTTAATGGGATGCTGTTTTTTCTTTAAGTTACTTATTCTTATAACCAACATTTTGTTTAAACAAGGGTATAGTTAAGTACGTGTTTTCTAATAAAAATGGAAGAATATTAGTCCATTCCTAAAATGAGCAATGCTTTCCGCTACATTCTCCTTTCCATATCGAATGAGGCCGAGTCTTAAAAGAGTATTCATATCAACGTTAAGTTTTCGCGAAAACATCCTCCTTTGCAATTGACGAAAGCCACATTACTTTTTAATTTGAACCGTTGCCGGGCACTCGCAAAAGAGAGACTTTATTACACTCGGAGGTATCTCGCTTTTGACCCGTACGCCCTTTGTGCGAGCTATTTTTTATTCATTCCAACGGATTCATACGGGAGTTACAGCCCTCGACCAGCTCCCCTTTCGATTTTATATGTTTTGAATCGTTTTAAGCCTAGAAAAATTGAATTCACGCTTTTTATTTTCGTAATTGCGTTAGAGTGTGCTTTTCGGCGCCACTGTTGTTGCTGTCAAAAAGTTTTGATACAAAGCTTTTGACTGTTTCCTCATAACTCGATTTTGTTTTGTGCCAGTGCTATAAAACACATATTTTCGGATATCTTGTAGTAACCTAGATGGATGTAATTGCACTTAAACTAAAGCAAAACATGTGGCTCTTAAAATTTAGACATATCGAATCATTTTCTTAAATACGTACATATTAAGTTTTGGTTTGATACAGCTACGGCTACGGCTTTGAAATTTGTCTTGTCTTCAGTAGATAAAACTACCATATTAGTTATTCATAAGTTTATTTAGTACCGGTATACAGTATAGGAAGCCTTGATAGACCAGTAGTAGCCTAAAAGCAAGCAACATTAAAATTACTAAAACACTGTTAGGTACCAATGGATTCAATAACTACTCACTCACTTTTTGTGTTCCTGTGTACTTAAAACAAATAATAAAAAATATTTTTATTAAATTTATTTGTACATTATTTTAATTCCATTCCCGTTTGTTACAGGTACGTTATTACTGAGGATGAACTTCAACAAAAAAGTAACAAGTAATACTGCGATGAGAAGGAAGAAACTCGTTGTTGTAAGCTATTTACTTTAATATGCATGTAAAACTTTCTGTTTGTCTGTTTCTTGTGAGCTCTTGAGAATACTTTATATTGATATAAATACGGAATTACGACTTTGTTCGGTGTGGGAATGAAAATCGAACTGAAGTTATAAAATACTATAATATGTAGTTGTAGGTGTGGTATGTTTAGTTTTATAGCGGCCATTTTTCGTAATATGTAGGAGTTACAGTGAAACAGAGATACCTATATTTAGTTATACAGTTGAGTAGAATAATAAATTATTACTGTAAATAATCTATTATTCAAAATTGTGAATAAGACTTTGAAATGTAATTATTTCAATTCGTAGCAATACGTTTTCTTTTTAAATACATACTAGATAAACATAATGTGTTAAATACACATTATGTTTATCTATAATAATAGCGTCCAAATGCTATATAATAACTTAAATTTATTTCTTTATTTCACGAAAAGACTCGTATCTTTGTAGTTATAAAAATTCCTGTCTCTTTAAATTCAAAAATAAATTTGCAGCATGAAATATTCCTCTAAGCTTCTTAAGCCGAACTCAGTAAGGCGTATCAGAATTTAAAATTCTTAGTATGCAATACAATGCAGCCACATTTATCCTGTACGCGCTGCATTTTAGTAGAAACGGGATGGCTCTTAAATGGCGTCCAAATTCCCGGGTATAACGTCCCGGTGACGTCAAACGCATTAGCAGTTTTCAGTCAGATATAGCCTGATGCAGGAAAATATTAGAAAGAGAAAGGAAAAAGAAAAATCAAATGTGTGATTTGATATTAAAGTAATATTTGACGGGCCTGTTGGTCTAGTGGTTAGTGACCCTGACTGCTATACCGGAGGTCGTGGGTTCGATTCCCACCCAGGACAAATGTTTGTGTGATGAGCACGATCATTTGTTCTGGTGTCTGGGTGTAATTTATCTATAATATGTATGTATTTAGAAATATATAAGTATGTTTATCAGTTGTCTGGTTACCATAACACAAGCTCTGCTTAGCTTGGGATCAGATAACCGTGTGTGAGTTGTCCCGGAATATTATTGTTATTAATATGTGAAGATATAAAGATATAAAGTAGTTGATAAGTTTGGTTTCGGATTTATGTAATCGATTTTGATGAAGTAAGTTTAATAATTTACTTGAAAATAAATAAACACCATCTGTATCTTATCGTTGAAATTTCTATAACGTTTCGTGATCTAAGTCGAGATCTAAGTTGTATAAACGTTTAGGTATATAATTCTCATATTTTACTAAGTTAATAAAAGTCCGGTGAAACAGTCAAAGCCTGCGTTCAGACACACTGCGGTAGACAAAAAAATCATCAAAAACTAAGCTGCTAAAATTATTTAGTATGAACTGCCTAATAAATAAAATAGTTGCATCGCTACAAGGTTTACTAACCTATTGTTGCTGTACGTTGACCTATAAATTACATAATGTATGAGAAGTAGTTCACACTTGGCGTGTATATCGCCCATAAAGTAATAACACAATACAGGTAATACTATGACACGGTAATTGGATAATCGCGAATAGATCGGCCAATGAATATGTAATGAACTCCGGCTGCGGATTAGAATTTTCAATACCATATTGTTTTTAAATGAAGCCGATTAGCTATTGTTTTAGAATTCAATTCTTTAAATATGAGATGTGACATAAACATCTCAAAATTGGTGTCGGAGAGAATGACGGAAGACCTCGTCTCATCGGAACAGTATTTATGAAATGATTTCTACATCTAAACACAGACTTTACAGGCGCGGTTAAAAAAACTAATTTTAAAATCATGCAATGATAGTAAATCAACAATTCAAAAATACAAGTCGTCAGACAAACAAATCAGCTGTTTCAATATAGACCTGTGACACGCATTAATGCATCGGATTCAATAACGTCGCTACTCTGTGACTATTGGCGTGGCTTAATGTAGCCAACTTTAATCTTTGTATAAGATAAGATATTTTTTTGTTACTTTTATTTTACTTTACTAGATTATTCCTTTGTTACTGAATAAAAATATAATTATTTGCAATCAAAATAATTTATATATTCATATTTTTGTTATAATTTGTCAAACTAACACAAAAAAAATAAATTACTAAAATAAATAGATTATTTCAAACAAAAAATGTATACCCTAAATAACATCAAATAAGTTTGTTTATTGTGTTTCCCCGGGCGGTCGCTAGGAGCGCCACTGGCGCCTAGCAACCGTGTGACCTAGTTACTTCGTCCGTGACATTGTGAGTTATTGGATGCCAAACAACACTATATGATATGGATACGTGTAGGATAGGACAACTTTGGTTTATATTTAAAGTTTTTGGTTTTCATGGTTAGGTAATATTTTTAAGGGAATTGTTGCAAATAAGTTTGGTTTCTAACTGGAATAAGAACTCGTAAATACGTAGTTACTAAGGGAGGTCAAACCCTAAACTTTAGGTAACATTATACCAATGATAATCACTAACATTTAATTAGGTATAGTTAAATACTTATTACTCTCTAAAGCATCTTTGTCAATTTTGCAAATGACTGCAATCAATCTTTGAGACCAGGCTTATTTATCACTCATTGTCTATACTAAAATTAAAAAAGAGATTATGATATACAAACTTTTCTTAATTAAACCAAACAAATCAATAATATATATAATACATACCTTTAACTATAACTAGGTTAATCTTATCCATTAGAAAGTAGTGCAGTTCTATACATTATAGAATACCCCAGCGATATGTTAATTAGGTTAATCTATTTAGTTGCATGTTAATTAATTAATGCATTTGTGTCAGCTCAATGCAGAAAACTTTAATTAGTTGTTTCATGAACGCTAATAATACGAAATATTTACATAATACAGACAAAGACGTAGTATGTCCTCATACGCATATCAAATATATAAAAGCAAAATTGATAATACTACGGTTTAGGTCTAATACTTTATAATTTTGTATTTACAATTCAATACTAAAATCTAATATATCAACAAACACTTACAACTATACACTAAAATTAAAACTTATATAAATAAATAAAACTAACACGCGTTAAAAAATTCATTCAGACGACAGGATCATTAATTATCTTAGCTTTATACAATACCTCTCTTGCTTTATGTCTTATTCGATCCGCAAGTATAAAATACGACTTTTATTAAATAAAACAACTTAGAATGCATATTGTCTATACATGCATCTGCACTCAGAATCAGAGCTCGTAGTTTAATAAAAAATAAATACGACGACACTAGTTGTACATTTACTTAAGGTTAATAGTTAATTCAATCGGAAACAGGAATTCAAAGAGACAGTGTGATTAAGACCCTTTATGTTGTTGTCTTTCTGCATTATAAAATAACTACTGTTATTATTTATTTTTAAATAAGTTTATGAAATGGTTGACTATTTATATTAAAGAAATGATGGAATTATTTAATGCCCTTCACAGTATAGAGCACAATAAACTACTACAATTAATTTAATAATAAATAATAATAATAATAATAATAATATTCCGGGACAACTCACACACGGTTATCTGATCCCAAGCTAAGCAGAGCTTGTGTTATGGTAACCAGACAACTGATAAACATACTTATATATTTCTAAATACATACATATTATAGATAAATTACACCCAGACAACCAGAACAAATGATCGTGCTCATCACACAAACATTTGTCCTGGGTGGGAATCGAACCCACTACCTCCGGTATAGCAGTCAGGGTCACTAACCACTAGACCAACAGGCCCGTCAAAATGCTACTGTATTAAAACTATTTTTCTTATTATTATTAATGCTACTGTAATAAAACATTCAGTTAAATTGTGCCAGTTTAATAATAAAGCAAGGTGTATAATAGGTTCCTCTAAGAAAAGATTTCCAATTATATACGTAGGTACAAACAATAATATAATATATATTCAAAATACAAAACATCACAATTAAACCAAAACCATCTTACCAACACAAACAAAGCGAACAAAACAAGAAAATCAGTTTGAAAGCAAATTATTCTAGATGGAAATGCTATCAATCTGGTTACAATGCAAGAAAGTCGCTCCACTGCATGCGGGTCACTGGCTACCGGCTTTAATTTTCCGCATCTCCGACTTCGAGCAAGATCGACTTCAAGTCAGAGTCAGTTATGCCACAATGCCACTTATGGCTTGGTAACGCAGTCATGTCTGCTTCTAAGTTGAGTTTTGTGGGAGGTTTATGTGGTTGGGATTTATTTTTGTGATTTAGATTTTGATCATTTTTGAGTTTTTTAATTTTGCGTGTTTGGTAAAAAAATATCTGCATTATATTAAGAGTCAGTCATATAATGTAGACAAAAATGAGGTCATAATATACAAATCACGCGATCAAAAATATTAAAATATTGCTTAAACTTATTTAACCTAGATAATCAAATAATCGAAAACAAATGAAAAATCAACTATTTTTAACACAACAAAATTTTCATGCAATCCAGAAAATAGCCCACTTATTTAAAAGTATTTTCCGTTAGAATATTACCCTCATTCAAATGAAAACCATTACAATCCAGGTCAATTTCGGCACATGCTGCGAATACCGAACATTCACAAGAAAAACATTTCAATGAACAAAACGCCTAATAAATAATCCACAGGCCGTTCACCCAATTTTCTTTAGCTCGTTAACTTTAAATAAAACGTCATGAATAACAAATTCTTAAGCGTAAGCTATGCTATGGTTTGATCGGGCGTTGGTTGAAAGGAATAAAAAATAAACCTACTCATAATTTTAAAACTAAAATAGGAATCTAGAATCATTTGCACAAAAAAAAAAAAAAAGATAGAAAGCTACATATCTTGTTGTAATATCATATGAGAAGGTTTTACACTTAAAAGAGGTGTCCAAGAAAACAAGTTAGTTTAAATGAAGACACTATTTGTGCCTTACGATTAAAGACGAGTTTATATTTGCAAAATTCGCCACTCTATTCCGTAACACATAATTCTCTCTGACCATAAATATCGATATAGGCTTAATATTAATATCGATATTAACAGCGCATTATATCGATACATTAACCGATGTCTATAATCGTAAACAAAGGTGTAAAATCGGTCATAAAATGTTAGGTTTATCTGTGGGGAAATAGTTTGTATGGATGTTTAGTAAGAAGTTATTTTACGAGAGAACTGTTTAGTTTGGGCCAATGGGGACAAGAATTTAAAGACATCATTATATCGTGAATGTGGTGAGTAGTGAAGTACCTACTTACATTTGCTTTTAAATGTAATATTTTGTGAAAAGAGGTATCTCTGTCCGGGTTGTTTAGTTCAAAAGAAACGTATTCTTTTGCTCTAGGTACGTTTTATTACAACCTTTTTAATATTTTTTCTTGTTTCACACACTTTTTGCTATTTAAATACCAGTATTACCTGCCAAGTTAAATAACAGTAAATTATTCTTTAAAAATACCTTTAGTGTAATCCTAGGTTACAAAACTTTTTAAAACAATTAACCTGCTGAATAAAGTTTAAAAACTACTTTAACTAGGGCATGACACTTAAAGTAATAAGTGACGTAGCGTTCTACAGTAACTGTTACTTAGCAATAGGTATTGTTAATTGTACAGCAATTACGGAACAAAAAGTTCCGTATACTTTTAATAACTACTTTTTTCCATTTTCTTGCTATAAAAGTCGGATTTAGGAAGCTTTAGGAAATTAATAATTATAGTAATTAGAGTGTTATAAATATGTAATTAGTTAATGAATCCAATTAAAGCTAATTTACGTTGTTTGACGATGGGTGAAATACTTAAGTTAAAGGGAGCTTGTTTTATCCAACAATATTGTAACTGAAAAAAGTAACAGTTAAACTGAAATAATATTTCCTTTTTGTAGGTTACTTAGATAAAATTAAGACTGATGATCGTTCCCTAATTCCATTATTGCCCCGATAACGTCTCTATCAATTACGAGCAACATAAATTATTATATTTCAATTCATTCCCAAAATTAATATCGTTTGCATTTACTCGGAAAACATTTTCGGCATTATTTATTTAGTGGTAGAGGGAGATAGGGATACGTACATTGTTGTGTGTGAGAGGGATAGCTTGTAGAATTTCTAATGAATGTAACATGAGTGCGAGTTGGGTGAAGGGTCAACGACCTTTTCTTTAGGGTGGATCCCCTTGGACTAGGCCGGGAACGACGGGCGGTTTATTTTGATGCATTTTCTAATTGAAACGTTCATTTGGATATGTTTCCAATATAAGCAGTTTTGCTTTCATAGTAAAATGTTCCCCCACTTATACCCGTGTCGTCTCTTAAGGATTGTAAATATTTTGATAGTTATTTATACAAGTCTTTGAACGTAAATGTTTGGGATTATTCGCACTCGTAATATTCAACTTCCTAATGGTTTTCTTTGATCAAGGAAGGATATTTGTGAGATGTGTGCATAAAGTTTGTAATAAATTGGAATCTTTATGAAACCCATACATGGAATTGGGGGTTATACTCTTACAAGTTGTTTGATATTATATTTATTTATACTCTTAATTTTGGTTAATTCTTTCTTTCATCTACTGTTTAGAAAGGTTTTTTTGATAATATTTATTTCTAATAAAACCCTTTTTGACTATTTTTATCATAATCATTTTGATGTTTAAATTCACTCAGTTTGCCTCGGAATCTGGAAATAATCATAATATAATTTCATATTTCTAACAGCTGCACATATTTCTGATCTAGTCCATTTGTACAGTTACGAAAAAAAAACCTTTAAACTAGGCCTTACATAAAAAATGTAATTAATACCTACAGTGTAAACTACCGCAATTTCCCAGCGGTCCAACCTACAACCCGCTTCGAACAACTAGGTATATTTTTACTATACGAGTATCCACGAGTACACACGAGTTACACTCCCAAACAAACTTGTTTATCCAATTGGTTCGAATGCAGGCCCTTTACGCGGGCTCAGTTCAGACAGTCCCATTGGGCCGTGAAACGCATTCGCCGCGGACACGCCGCATGCGGGCCCGTGGCCAGAGATTCTTTTTTTATTTATTTAAATACTGGCTGGAAATAGAGTTTTTTGAATTTAAAGTGTTCGAAATTTAAAATGGTAAGTTTATTATTAAAAATTGATGATTATGGCAATACTGTCAAATATGTATTACCTTTTCATTTTGATACTATTTATAAAGTTCACGTGGAGGATTAAAATTCTATCAATGTCTTGAACTTAAAATGTCAGTGTTTAAAACAAAGAAGGCCAAATATTATGCTTTTAATTTATTATAATATTGGTACTTACACAAAGGAAGAAAATAAAACCCTATTTATTCTTGTGTTATGTTATAAGTAAGTTACGAAAGCCGAGCGTTCGTTGTTGGAAGCTCCATTATGACAGTGTGCACTATCGCTTGAAACTCTATTTACCACGAAGTTAGTTATCAAACTATTCACGCATAAATTTCTGTGTACGTAACAATAAAACTGGCAACATTGTAACACTAGTTAAATTTCATAGAAATTCCAATTTAGAATGTCATTCGAATTTCATTTGAATTTAGATTCAAAACTTTTTTGTTTTTAGTAAACTAACCAGTAACATGAAAATAGGACGTAAAGGTGTTCGATATTCGAAAACGCTAAAAAAAAAACAGAATAAAAAATATTGGCATAAGCTCTGGTGTAAAAAAGGGTTTAATAAAATTATTAGTATACTATACGTCTGGCCAATGTAACCAGTGTATTGTGAATAACAGGTCCAATGAATGCAAATCAAAGGAGTGAGCAATGAATGAACCTGTAAGTGATTGGTGGACTCAATTACGTATATGAACTGTGACGTCATCACTTGTTATTGCTTTTAACAAATTATCTTAGAAATGAAACAGCTTATGGTATAGTAATCTTTCCGATGAAGACTAAGCTAGACTTTTTTTAGACTTTTTTGCATGTGTAACATCAATCGCCATGTTATTTCGTCAATTTTAATATTCCAATATAACTTATACAATTAAAATATATCACAGAAAGGTTCCATTCGTTCCCATTTCAATGTTATCTCGTACTTATTTATTGTGTTACAGTATCCTAGCTTACAGGATTTACTGTGGGCGTTAGTGGGCCAAACGTTGGAATAGATGGCTCGTGAAACTAGGCCAGCGAATATTTTTAGGTGGCAACACTGGTACTCGTAATACTGGCAACCCACATAACGTAGCCAGTAAACAACCTCATTATAGGACCCTCTAGAAATCCAGAATGTATTATTGTTTATGGAAGTGACATTTGTGATGGTTATACTTAGATATTAATCTATATAATATGTTTGTGTATTTAATGATAAGTCTGAACTATAAGCGACTAACGGAAAATAAATGTATTTTTTTTAGTGTAATTATTGGGAATTGTTTCAGATATCACAACGATTCTTCGAAAAACTAAACAATAATATGATTGTTTATTTTGATGTATTTTACCAAAATTTGTTATACTAGAAAAACATATTTCCACTAGAAGAAAATATAAAAAAGTAATATTTAGTAAAAAAAGGACGATATTTTCCACGAAATCTGGGATAAATAGTAACTGAATAAAAACTTTCATATTTTTGATAACGAAATAACTTACCTACTTATCTTGCTTGATGAAATCCTGACCTAATTTCCACATTCACCAAAAATCTCAGAAATGTTCCAAATTTTTTTCCATAACACGAAAGGAACATCAAAGTAGATATATTTCTTTTATACAGGGTGTAATAGAAATGTGCGGTCTTGAAATACTGTTTGATAGAATTCATTGAATAGAAGTGAACCACTTTCTTCAGGGAAACATTAGTTAATTCCCAAACAAAAGCTAATAAAAACTTTTACCTACTGTAAATCTATTTTTACAGTAGGTTAGATAAGGCTTTAGATTTTAGGTTTAGGCTATTACTGAGAAAACCGTCTATTTCTACAGGCAGAACCAGTATTCCTAATATGACCACGCATTCATAACACCCTGTATATTAAGGGCGGTTCACACAGGAACCGCGAACTAATTTTGTTAGATCAATTGCTAAAGTTTGCGCCGTTCGCACAACATGTCGGCCTGCGTTAGGGCGTAGTGCGTGTCCATATGGCTATGTCGATATTTTTGAGCGTAACTATGGAATTGGCTAAATACATACTAAAGAATAGTATAGGGACCTCTTGTAATTTAAATTCAGAAAAATAGTTTTTAATAGTTTTTTAACGATATTATTGTGTAAATTGTTGTCAGTTATCTATAGTTTAGTCAATAAGTTATGTATCTAGTAAAGTGCAGTGTTTGGTAAAGTTTATCACAAAAAGTTGGTCGAAGAAAATCAGCTGTCAACGGTCACTGGAGAAATTTGAAACTTATAAGTCAAGGAAAGTACCAAACCTCAAGTATTATTGGTTAATTAAAGACATTATACACCATATAACACACCATCTAATCACACGGCTCATCATCGATGAGCAACGTCCATTACTCACTGGCTTATATTGTGTCTCCTTTTGTTTGACGAACTGTGGAAGCAAAATCGACGACATAATCAATCGCCCCAGACATCAGACACTGCATTAATTACTTGACAAAAACCTTGTATACAAGGTTACATACAACACATATAATTAATTTATAGTTTTTGTTTAAATTAAGCAAATTCTTTTCTTTCCTAACCTACCTACCTTCTTATTACAATACTTATCTTTTAAAACTTTAAATAATCTTAGAATCCTTATCTATTCGTTAAATAACAGTCTTGTATCCCTTTTAATGTTCATTTTAAAATAAATTATTATCCTATTTTGGCTAACTATCCCTAAATCTATATTTCAACATTTTATTATTGTTTAATTTAAATTTACCAATTTTGCTATTAGTTTTCCCTGCCACCAGATTTCCAGTATCTAGATATTTAGCTGTACTATTTCAAGTTTCAGATAACTGATAACGGAAGAAAAAGAGTATGATGACCCGCAGAGCGACTGCAAGGGACATGGAGGACAAACTTCGAGCAACCTTAAAGGAGCTGGAGTCTTCAAAAATCCTCTGCAGGCAGCTGCTACAGGAAAGAGATGACAGCGAGGTTGAAGTGAAGAACATAGTCGATAAGAACACCGCTCTCAAGAACGAACTGGCTGAACTACATATTGAACATGTGGACCTACTAGACCGGCACCAGCACCTGCAAGAAGTACTTTCTTCTTTCCAACAATGCAGTGATACACATGAAAGCGCTTTGAGTCGCATATCTGAACTCGAGCATGAACTTAGTAAAGCCCATAATTCAATATTGTTATTAGAGTCAGTGAAAACTAATCAACAGGTCTCGAACACCCAGAGCCTATATGATGAGTTGGTAGGTTGTTCAGCCTCAGCTGTTTGTCAGCCTGTAGTTATAGATCTTACCGGTGATGATGTCATTACACAATGTCCTTTAATAAGTCATAACAAGATAAAAAAATACATAAAATGTAGTAAACTAATTAGAAAGGCCCATATGGCCTTAAGAAAAATAAAAAACTTTAAATTAAACAATATTAATAGTCATAAAAAGCACATTCACTTGGTAACTCAATTAAAATTATATACCAGTGAATTGGATCAATGTAGGGCAAAATATGATACAGACACTCAATTATTATATAAGGAAATAATGTACAAGGAGAATATGCTGAAAGATATCTTTAGTAAATATGTTTCCAATGAGGAACAACTTAGCCAGCGTATGGTAGAGGCTAGTGAACTATTAGACCTAGTTAGAGGCAATGCGGAGAGATATGAGTCTCTGACAAACAATCTCTCTTGCAATTGTACTAACACTGTTACACCATCTGAGCCTCCAGAAGTTCCTTCCTTACCTACGGTCTCACTGCCATTAATTGATAGTAATTCTGACTCGGACAAGTACATTATTGTTTCTGATAAAATAGGAGCAGGGTTTGGATCATTGTTAAATAACAATAACACTCACAATGTCACAAATTACTGCTATCCTAACTCTAATTTCAGCAATCTGATAATTAAAATTAAAAATATGAAATTAAATAAAAACACAAACATTGTTTTATTAGTTGGTAATAGTTTAGGCATAGAGAGAAAGGACATTGTTTTTGGCATTGACACCTTACTAGGATTAGATATAGGTAAAATTATGTTGTGTGCCTTGCCTTATGCAAACACATTAAGTAGCGACCACAATAAGTATGTGCATTACTTAAACAACACTTTGTACATGTCTACTTGTTGTCATAGTGACAAATTAGTGTTTTTTGACACTAATCAATTTATTACTGGGTTTCAACTAACCCATGAAACTATGTATCTTCCTAGAAGATATAAATTTTTAGTTGCTAGTTTAATAGCTTTTAATATTAACACAGTTATAGGAGATATAACACAGAGTAGGTTAAGTGTAGATTTAGGTAACAATGTAGATTGTTTAAACTTTCACTGCCGACAATAGAGAAGCATTCTGATAGCATTCTGCTTTACCATCAGAATATAAATCGCTTTTCTGGCAAAATTCTAGATGCTGAACTGTTAGTAGATAAATATTCAATTGATATTCTTTGTTTTTGTGAAACCTGGTTAAAACCAGATAAGATGAGTTTTCATGTTAATAATTTTGCAGTAGCTAGTGCGTTCAACAGATTATCAGCTGAGGGGGGTGGGTCTCTGATTTTATGTAAAAACTATCTTAAATTTAAGGAACGTCAAGACATCACCTCTTTCTCTGTTGACCGTATATGTGAGGTAGCATGTGCAGAGATAGAAAGTCTTATTATTCTTTGTGTATACAGACCTCCCGCATCTCATTTATTGTCTTTTTTAAATATTATGGAAGAGATACTTAGTAAATTATGTTGTAACAACAAATCAATATATATTTGTGGTGACTTTAATATTAATATTTTAGTTGATTCCCTTGATAAATGTAAACTGCTGTCTTTATTTAAGTCATTTAATTTAAATTATATTTTTAATGAGCCAACTAGAATAACTTCAACCTCTCTTACTTGCATAGACAATATTTTTACAAATGGTGGGGTGCTTAACTTTAATGTGATTCCTGGTGTTAGATCTGACCATATGGGTCAATTAGTATCAATTAAAGCTATAAGTAAATTGCCTTTAACTAAAGTTATTACAATCAGGCCCTTAACTAATCATGTTCTAAATTCATTTAAAAATAATATTACTTCAAATCTTGATAGTAAATACTCATTTTCTGGAGTCCCAAATAAAGATTATAATCAATTGTTTTTAATTATACGGAATTCGTTTCAGAAAATGTGTCCTTTAAAGGAGATTAAAATAAATTTTAAATTAAAATTCAATGAGTGGGCTACTAAAGGCATTAGAATAAGTAGGGACATACTTTATAGTCTTTATGATAAAAAATCATTTAATGTTGATCCTGATTTTCAAAATTATGTAAGAAATTATTCAAAAACATTTAAAAAAGTTTGTTTAGCGGCCAAGTCTAAACTTATTAGTAGGCGTATAGATAAATCTGATAACAAAATAAAAACAGTATGGAAGATTATCAATTCTGAAACTGGAAATAGTAAACAGAGAGATACTGACCTGTCTTTGAAAATAAATAATAAAATAATTTCAAATAAGACAGAAGTTGCTAAAGCGTTTGAAGATTTCTTTTCGAATATACCTGTGGAAGTAACAAAAGCTCTTCCTTCTTCTTCCATAAAAGCAGAATCTTTACTTAAGAAATTCGTTGATAGGAGTATTCCAAATTTTAATTTTAGTCATGTATCTCCTGCCATTGTTAAGAAATCATTTAATTGTATTAAAGTAAAGACCACAGAAGATTTATGGGGAATATCTGTCAAAGTAATTGAATCCATAATTGACACTATTGCCCCGATTCTTGCAAAGATATTTAATGACTGTGTCGACTGTGGCACCTTTCCTGATTTAATGAAGCACAGTAAAATTATTCCTATTTTTAAATCTGGTTGCAAGAATGAACCAACTAATTATAGACCAGTTTCAGTACTTCCTGCTTTAAGCAAAATTTTTGAAAGAATGGTACTCGACCAGATGATGTCACATTTTAGTAAACACAAGATTTTTCACCATCGTCAATTTGGTTTTACTAGAGGAAGGTCCACCACCGACGCCGGGGCCAAATTAGTGTCTCACATTTTAGGAGCTTGGGAGGGTTCACAGGACGCCATCGGCATTTTTTGTGATCTCTCCAAGGCTTTTGATTGCGTTGATCATGATACTCTAATTCTTAAATTAAAACATTACGGATTACGAGGACAATCCTTAGAACTTGTATTGTCATATCTTTCAACTAGACAGCAAAAAGTAGGCGTAAACGGAGTAATTTCGTCGGGTTCCTTAATAAGAATGGGCGTGCCTCAGGGTTCAATTCTAGGCCCCTTTCTATTTTTAACATATATTAATGATCTCCCCTACATGATGGACGATTTAACTGACATTATTTTATTTGCTGACGATACCTCACTCATTTTCAAAGTAGATAGGAAAATGAAAGATCTTAATTATTTAAATGGTGACCTTGAAAAATTGTCGGATTGGTTTTCGACGAATAACCTGCTTTTAAACACGTCCAAAACAAAATGTCTTAAATTCTCACTTCCAAATGTGCGGTCTCAGTCAGATTTAAATCTCATGCTTGACGGCGAAAAACTCGATTTTATTAACGATACTGTATTTCTTGGTATTACAATAGACTCTAAGTTACAGTGGGGTGCTCACATAACAACTTTATCTAAAAGGCTTAGTTCGGCTGCATTTGCAGTTCGGAAAATTAGGCAATTAACAGACGTTCCCACTGCTAAATTAGTTTATTACGCGTATTTTCACAGCATAATGTCATACGGCATTCTGCTGTGGGGCTCTGCAGCGGATGTGGAGTCTATATTTATTTTGCAAAAACGAGCAATTCGTGCAATCTACTGCATGAGCCCTCGCGAGTCTCTAAGGAATACATTTAAGGAGATCAATATCCTAACGTTGCCAGCTCTCTATATCTTAGAAAATATAATGTACATTCGTAAAAATATACAGAGTTTTAGTATTAATAGTGATCACCACAATATAAATACCAGAAATAAAAATAAACTAGTAGTCCCAAGATTTAGACTAACTAAAACTAATACTAAATCTTTCCTAGGAAATTCTATTCGATTTTATAATAAGTTACCGGAAGAGATAACAAGTTTGCCTAATAAAAAGTTTAAAACGTGCATTAAGTCAAAATTAATACAGAAGGCGTATTATACGGTTAGGGACTACGTAGAGGATAAGCGCGCGTGGAATTAGTATCATCTGCATATGTGGCCTCCCTGGCGGTCTGCTAATAATATTGTTTTACCTTATTTACTACAGTTAGCTGCCCCATAGCCTCTATTCTCAGAAGGCTTTTGACATGCCTTGACATTCCTGTTAGGGATTTGATTAGGACTACATATTTATTGTATGTAAAGTTATATTTTTATTTTGCCTTCTTCTATAATTTCTTTTTCCTTTATATGTTTGTCCTTTGTAAATGTGACGACAATGTAAATTAAGTTGAATGTTCGATTTCTATTTTTTTATTTTTTTCTTCCATTTTGGATGTGTTAGTTTACATTTATCTAAACATTCAGCTGTTTACGTTGTTGTCGCATATTTTACAATCAGTGTAATATTAACATCGATGTTAACCTTTTTTTTAAAAGAGTAACCTATGGAGTTTCTTGCCGGCTCTTCTCCATAGGAAGGACACTTTGGAACCGAGCAACTAGAGTCAGTAGATTAACGTAACGTTTCTTAAGCGCCTTTTTTTGGTTTATGAGAAATAAAAATATTTTGATTTTGATTTTGATTTTGATATATAAATAATGTGAATAATAATGTAATAATCGTCTACGTAATTATTAAAATAATTGAAATATATTTTGATTTTCGTGTTATTCGTTGTAATAGGTTGAAATATCTATATTTAAAAACTTAACTTAAATGCGATGACAAAAAAGGGCTCGTGATTTAGTAGTTCATCGAAATATTATTTATTTTAGTGAAAATCTCGTTTAGTCTAGTTTTCTGTATTCACAACGATGACATCCAAAATACAACAATTCCTTCCTTCTAAGTCGTAACACTCTTGTCAGAGTGGTCGTGGTTGCGCAGATGAGGTACACGGAGGGATGTGCGTTGGGTAATCCAACAATGCTACAAACAAAATTACAAAAAAAACATGTAGTACATTCCAGTGAACATGTATAGTTATTATCATACAAAGAACATAGCATAACACTACGTAATCAAGTCCGAAACCACATATCCTTATTCTGGACACACGAATAACTAAACGTAATTTTCACAGCCAACTTTATTACTGCTATAAGTTTGTCAAATCTCGCATTACATTAAATAAGTCATTACGTCACCTGTGTCAGGTTTTTGGCAATAACTCATTCTCACACACAGTCATCCCCTTCGCCCAACATTTATTATGATTAACGCTACAAGCACGGAGTTTTGATTAAGATTTGTTCTGTGTTCGTAATTAGGTTTGCTTGAGTTTGAGAGTAAAAATGGCGGTGTTTTGACTAGAACTAATTAAATGTTTGGTTAACCCTGACCTGGAGAGTTCTTCTGTAAATCTGTTTTTGTTATTTTGTGGTTCTTTGTATAACTTGCTACTTAGGTCTTACTTTCAGGTATTTTATTAAGTTACATTATTCTTGCTTAGCACATACGTGTCATTTATTTCTATTACCTAATGGACGTGAAAGAAATGGCGTAATTAAAACAAAACACATTCAAAATAACTTGAACAGATATTAATTGATCAAAGCTCATAAATAATTTAATAACTCTTCTATAACTAACTTACATGAAAACACAATCACAACTTATTAAAAAATTTGGCTACAAGTTGTCCGGCCTCCACGCCCGTGTGTATCGTTATAACACCTCCGATCATGTTTTGTAAACAAAGTTGAAAGAGCTACATATTAAATGGCGCACACTAAAAGCGTAGCCGTGTTCTGCAAATTGATTCAATTTGCAAATAATCCAACGATATTGTTGGCGCCTATTGGCTTCGTTCGTCTGAACTGAAATGTACCGGCCGGTAATTGATGCGTGAATCTACGATACTGAGCGTTTTCTTGATTCCCATTGAGTACGAATCGGTGATCATTGACGTGATTTACTGTTCATCACAATGAAATATTCTATCGCTGTGAAAGTGATTCGTTGTCGTTCGATCGTAAAATTCCAGGAATAATCGCTGAATTGGAGTCGAAGTTATAAATAACTTGGTTTCATGTGGTAGCGTTCGATTTCGAATCAACCCAAATAATTTTTCGTAGATGTCATTTATATTGAATCTGGTCGCAATTTGGATTCGGTTTCCATCGAATGAATACATTTTTTATTTGGCTCTCGCCATTCATAATTTATTTGGCGCCCTATTTACGAGTTATAAGATTAGATTACTAAAAAAACAAAAAGTAGAAGAGAAAACATTCTTATTATGAGCGTTAATTTATCTTAGATATGTTAAAGATTCAATTACATAGTAATTCTACGTATATCTTATTTAAGACGCTTGAAAAAACTTCGCCGTATCGTTTGACAAAAAATGTCTCAATTTATTCAAAATAACTTCTACGAAAAAAGTTATTGAAAAAAATGATGAGTCAAAAGGTTGGATCCGCTTGATATTATAATAAAACGCTGCTAAAACGCTAAGTTTGTGAAATTCACATGACAAAGGAGCTGTCAGTCAAACTGTTTTCAGAGTTATTTGCTGAGCCATTGTGTACGCAAGTGTTCAGTTTGCGTATGTGATCGTTAGGGTTTTACGATCGTAAAGACTTTATTGGAGCTTATGATTCTATGGAGAACATGAATTGAAAATTATATAGGAAAACTGTTAGCCTGTGTACATTTATATAACTTATATTATACTAGCTGTGCCCCGCGGTTTCACCCGCATGAATGACAATTGATACACTATCTTTATAAATTATAGCCCATGTGTTATTCCGATGTATAAGCTACATTACTGTAAAGTTTCATTAAAATCCATTCAGTAATTTTTGCGTGAAAGAGTAACAAACATCCACACATCCATTCTCACAAACTTTCACATTTATAATATTAGTAGGATATCGTTCAAAAAGTTATGAGGTTTTCCACAAATAACCATAAATCTTCTGCATAACACGAAATTCTGTAAAATATGAGAAAAGTGAAAAATACAAACAGCGATGTTCATTCTCTGTGTTACGACTGTCACAACACCAAGACGTGTTCAAGGGAAGATCTTTATAAAAATGACAATCTGTTGGAAGCCGGCGAGCGCTCCGCATACAAAACTGAGAAAATCGCTATCGGAAAATACCGAAATATGATAGAAATGCAGCAACAATGCAGGTTGTCACTATTCCCAAAGTCTCCCCTCGCTGGCCAAAGCCGATTATAATCGCGATAAAAACGGAGAGCCCCCTCGGACCACCCCAGCCTTATCCGATCTCCTGTCAAAAGTCTTTCCAATTTATGTATTGCAGCCGACACCCTGCGGTATTATTTATTGCTACAAACTTTTCTTTTTACGCTGCCCACTCGAATCAAGATGTATGGATTTTGATTCGATGCGCTATCGTTACGAAATAGCGATGGACGATTTAAAATTTCCCAGTGATGGTAACGCAGCTCGCAAATGGCATTTGTGTTTGATAACCGGAGTCGGTAAGCTTTTAGTGTTAACTCGCCATCGCAAACAAAAATGCGTCCATGTCATTTAGACTCGACGGGTCGCAATCAAAAAAACAGTTTAGTTTTCACGTTGACACTAAAACCGTACGGCATAAATAAACAGCACTTGTTTTTTGCTATGATTCAAAATGATATGCTTTTATATAGTATGTAGAAAACACGCAAAATATTGTTATATAAAACAATTAAGTACCTACGTTATTAATTTGTACGGTTTGGAATTATTAAGCGTTTTTGTATTTTACGACAACATAAGACATACTTCCTAAAACTTTATAATTTAACAGAAACACTTTATAATTTTAAAGCTAAATTTAACTTCAAATACGTTATAACCATTACAATCAGAAACTATATTCCTATAGATATAAATCTGGGACAATTTGCGGCAGATACAACAACAGCGTGGCCACGTAACGGACACGACACGACATTGTCGCGGTGTCAATCTTCAGGAATTACGGCTCAGCCCCGCCCTTTGAAACTACGAACATTTATGAACACAAGATAATTTTATACAAATGGAAAAACAGATCCAACCTTGAGTAAATAAACTGGATTTAGAGTAATTAGTTGTTTTTATTCGTATATTATTTTGTTGTTGAAAATGTATATTAAATTTAGATCAAAGATTCGTATTTTTGGTTATCTCGATCTACTTTAGTGATACATTTAATTATATTCATATAAATAACAACGTTTGTTATAAATTTTCTATTTCTGTATTATACGCTTAACAGTTTACTTGTTCGAAATAATACCAGCTTAAATCCTCTTTACTTATAAAAAAATAACGAGCACCACTAACCATGCGACCAAAAATATTTTCAACATTGACATATGGTATATTAATCTCGTGATAAATTAGCCAATCAACTCAGCAGCTTCAACAATCAGCTCAGCAACTGGCGCCACAATACACCATCACATCCAGTCCGACCCAGACAACTTTTACATGTCATCGGTCCTTACATCTTGCTTCAATATGTGTCTAATGAGATATATTTGTATCACTGCCTTTCACTATGCCTACTTCGTAAGAATCCACGCAATTTCCTTTATTTGCTGTTTGTATTACAATCGTTGAGCAAGCAATACCTAACCACATAAATCTGTTTATGTACGTTCTTACGTTCTTATACATGTGTCATTAATCTTTGTAATAAATATCGACTCCCCTCGTCTCAGTTGGAAGTTTGTTATGATCCCACTGATGGCCGCTACGGGGCGCACTTAATAAAATGCGTTTTTCCAATTTATATTTACTTCTTGTACGAAAAACCACACGTAATAAACATTTTAGCACAAATTTCAACCTTAACGCTCGGACATAAGGTATACTCTATAAAATTGTACTACATGTGTGGTGGACTGTACTTAGAAGTGCTTGCTTTACATCGCTTTTATGTTTCGAGTTAACTTGATGTGTTTGTTTCGTCAAAATTCTTTTGTTTCTCAAGTATTGTATGCTTTTTTTGTAGTACCTAAATAAAAGAGTTTGTTGACCTTTGCAATGTGTTGATTAACGAGAATCCTTGGTACTCCAACTCGGTTAAAGTATAAAATAGTCACGTAACAAAACAGTTGTTCATTTCGTAAAACTTAACGGAATACATTTACTTTATACTGCACATAGAACTAAGGTGCTATAAATCTGTACTATAAAAGTCTCTATTTTGTAAAAAATTGCTGTACATTGCGGCGTTACTATTTACAACGCTAAAACACTTCAAACAAACCCAGAAATGGAAACAAAACATTACAAAAACATCTAACTCAAAGCATAATGTAACAAACAAATCATCGTTTTATGTAATTAAAAGTTTATTTAGTTGTTTCCTTCAACAAGAGTACAATGTCACCACCACTTGTCTCCAGGTAATTAAATTTAGTCAAAGAACTTTGTCCGGTTTCTTTGAAGTTGATGAAGTTTTATACATAAATATAGTTGTATCAGAATCTAGTGCTTATATTTGTGCTAAGTTATCTGTGTGTTTTAGTGAACGTATAGGAAGTTAAATAAGTAATTTGCAATGGGCTAGAAAATGATTGTTTTTTATGATATTGTTGAATAAAATTGTTGATTTCTTTTGTAAGGTTATTTTTTTATTATATAATATGATTTTTCTTACGTATATATTATATGCGCTATTCAACAAACAGTTTCTTAATACCTCGTAAATAATATTTATAATTGATGTTCTTTTGTTTCCGTTACCATGTTAGTATAATATAAAGTTTACTAATGTGAACAAAGTTTCTCTCTCTAGCTTCTTAAGTAAGAACAAAGTTTAATACTTCTAACAACTATTTATCAGTACTCATGCACCATTGATTTTTAAACCAACACAACAACTTTTTAAAGTATATGTATACACATATTAAATCATATCTCGCTTCCGTAATTAATTGATAATTTTTCAGTTTACCAAAACTTTTAAACATTAAACCGAAATAAAGAGTTATTATTATTATTATTATAACTATCTCTATATTGTAGTTGATTACTATCAGATTTACTAGACAATATTAGCATAATCCAAAATATGGTAATCCTGCTAGGTTTATTGTCTAGACAGGTAGATAGGTAGGCAGGTAGGCAAGTCTCTGCCCAGCCGACTGGAACGCTAACGTTGCACCTTATCGGGTAGGCAAGACAAGTTTGGAACGCCGAATAAGCAGGAAACTCTGATATTTAGTGCAGGAATAACCCTGAAATTGAAGGTGCTGGAAAGTTAGTAGGTACCTACTATATAGGCATTCTTTATTGTAAAGTACTTTCCGGTAATAATCGAGTAGTGTAACCAGGCTTTGTTTTATTTATAACAGATGGCTTTATTCCTACAAAAAAAAGGTAGATATTATTTTAATTGTGTATTCCTTGATTATATCTCTCGGCTTTTTTGTATAAGATACTTTGGGCATACATTTATGGATATTAAAATCACAGATTATTTCCAAGAAGTAACGTGCCTACCTATTTATAAACATAGAATAGAGTAACCCGTCTAGCATACATTTGAAAACGTGTTCCACAAATGTGGTCATCACGAAACAAATACGAAACCGAACTCTAAAATATGTGGAATAAAATCTGAAGCGAGCTATAAATATGAGATGGAGGTGCTGTAAAACACAAATATTCCTGCGAAGGCTTCCACGGAATTTGTTCGTAGTGAACTCGATCAGATAATATGGGTATTTATGGTATTCCGTTCGCCTTTTTTCTGTATCGTCAGATTTCTCGGCGCGATGCCGGAAAAGTCGGTTTAGTCGCAATAAATTAGGGTTGTTGCGTCACTATCGTAATATTTAGTGTCAACAACACGTGCCTCAGGGAGTTTCTGCCAATATTTATTCTGTTGTAGTTGTCTCTGAGTATTCTTCGTTTTTGTTATGAGGTAACATCATGATTTTATGTGAGAAATAATTTATACGATTGACTTTTTTTGAATAGAGCGACTATTCAAAATCGACATTTCCTAAACCTTTTCTAACTCTAAATAATATAAAAAATCTCAGAGTTATTTAGTTATTTAGCAAATAAACTGAATGCCAAAATATCCGGACGTACTTACATAAGATTACTCTGATAATAGGTATTGGAAACCACGTTGGAAACCGAATTCAAGTTTCACCACTATCCAATTAAATAGTCAAAACTCATACAAAATAATTGAACAGCAAACTCAAAAATGCAAATAACTACAAAACGTTGCAATCAAACAAACCTGAAAAAATCTTCGGTATGCAAACAAAAAGCGATCGCGGCGCACACGTAATTGCATCGACATTCGCTCAAACAAGTTGTGTTGCTATCGCATCGCTGCGGTCTGGGTAATGAATAGCCCAATTTTCCACATTTTCCCCCATTAACAACATCCGGTACCGAGTGACGCCGCCGCAAATAATGGACGCGTATAACTGTTTGTTTGATACGCCTTTTTATGGAATAGGTGAGGGTAGAGTCGGGTAGACGTAACCAACCCTGATTCACCCCGATGCGAGCTTTTGTTTTACTTTTTTACGTGAGGCTTTCGGATGTCAGCTAATAGTCATTGTGTTAGTTTTTTGGGTAGATTTGTTTGAGTGGTTTGTTTAATTGGTGCCGTGACTTGCTTTTATCGATGGTTAAAGTGATGTGGGTTAATCTAAGGGTTAATAGTGTTATGCTTTTATCAGTCAGCTATAACATCACTGAAAATGTGAGTTAAAAGGAATTGTAATCTCATGTTTTTAGTTTTAAATAAAATGCATTTTTTTTTAAATACAAAGGTATGTTTTAGCTAAAAATACAAGCTTGTTATTCTAACAAAACTCACTATAAAAGGCTTTTAAAACCAACCCAATTAATACCCCAAAATGGATATAACCTGAATATAACCGTATTTAGTTGACTTTATCGTCTCTTAAACCTCACTTAATATCTGCAATAAAAGCTTAACCGCTAACTTGAATAAAATAGAGCACATTGTCTCTAGCCCATAAACTGCGGTTCTTAGGCCGGGACTACACTGGGAGCTTCGCTGAAATCCCTCGTATGTACTAATAAAACGAAAGCGGAATTAGTATTGTTGAACATATTTGGAGAATATGTTCTTGGTGGTGTTGTTAGTGTGTACTATTAATAAATTAACTTTATAAATAATAAATTTACTTAAATGTTCAACATTTTTATGGAGTGTTTTTGTATACTATGCCCAAATGCTATTTTGCAAATCGCCAAATTAGAAACAAAGAATAGAGATACATAAACATGGGTTCAAAACAATGTATATTTTGAACTTGAATACTACTTTGTGCTATTTAGTAATAAGGACATAAACGAGATTTTTTATAAAGAACAAATTTAAATTTTTATGTAGTTGTACACTTTATTCCTGCAAAGAACAGTCTACCCAACACAGCAAGCACTAGATATAAACCAACCACATCAAAACGCAATAAAAACAAGTGAGATCAACTCACCCCGTGATTAATATGCTCCTTAACACGAAACTCCAAGATACTAGCCCTTATACTTCACTTTTATCTCTAAAGCTGGTGAACCACCAATCATAGCGCGGCGAGGCGAGGCGAGGCGATGCTAACGATTTCCGATATAAACATTAACCGTTAACGCCAGCAGTTACCTCTGAAATGGTCGGCGATACACACCCGATGCGGTATCGCGGCGGTAATGAATTTCCTCTTCTCATTTAGTGTCCACAAGCCTTACCTTTGAGTTTGTATTTACTGGTTTTTGTTGAAATCTGGAAAGCATAAAAGTTGATAGTTAAACGGATTTTGTAGATAGACTTCGGTTTGGGGTAATTTTATTGCGAGCGGTTCTTGCTGTATTGTTTAAGTGTTCTTTGCTTAGCTAAGAGGTGATGTACGTTATTATCAACGTGTTAGATAACTACGCTAGTTTTTTAAAGATAACTAATTGTCTTAATATGAACGAATAACAGTCATAATATTATGTCTATAATAAGCCCGCATAAGGATGCAGGCTGCTGACTTAAGCTCTAAAGTTAATATTTCAATATTGTGATTTATATTATTTTGATAAAAAGGATCATTGTTACTTGTAAAATAATAAGCTTCAACATTGTTTGATAGATAATAACTATGCTTTCTTATTCTCTTATAATTTGATATCGCAAATTACTTATTACATAGTCTAGAACAATGGAACAGTGGAAAGCAATTAAGGATTACAAAAAACTCTCATAAAACGGCAACAGAATTGTTATCTAAAAGTGTGTCTCTATCTTTATATTGTTTGCCAAGGCCTGGGTTTTAACGACTAATAAAGATTTCACTGTCTCTTAGTGGGTTCGCCTTATTTGATCGTCGAGCACTCATTGATAGCCAGTGATTAAGGACGTAATGGCAAAAGTTGCTATGTTACACAAAGATAAAGGGTAAAAGGTTTGGAAAGACAATACATTGTTTTTAAACACAGTAAATTGATTGACGACCTCCGTGGTCGAGTGGCGTACGCACCGGTTTCAAGGTGTCGCTAGCTCTGAGGTCCCGGGTTCGATCCCCGGACGGGTCAATGTAGAAAATAACTTTTCTACATCGTCTCGGGTCTGGGTGTTTGTGGTACCTTCGTTGTATCTGAATTCCATAACACAAGTGCTTTAGCAACTTACTTTGGGTTCAGAACAATGTATGTGATGTTGTCCGCATTTATTTATTATTATTATTTATTTAATTAAAAGTATCAAAAGTTTTTATTTAACCGAAAGGTGAAGTCAAGCTTACATTATCTTTTATACTTAATAGTAAAAGCACATAATGTATCAAATAATATGTGAAAAACACATTTTGTACACATTTCATTGTTTTACCAAACGATGAAGTCTATCTTACATTAACTATCAGACTTAACACCCAAAGCACATAATGTATCAATGAGAAAAACAATTTGCGCTCACATACATCGAGAATAACATCGAAAATACTCTATATATCAAACGAAAAAAGGTAGAAACTTGTTAATCTTTGTATCTCCGTTTATCCCGGACACTGGCGCTTTGATTTTCCGCGAGTCCGGCCACGACTATTGATTCCCCGGGGCTGCTCTTTCAGTTTTAATACCAAGGCTTATTTTAGAGGAGGATGGGGCGAGTAGGATCAGTAGATTATTAATACGGAATTATGCAAATTATGTGTCACGATTTTCATAATCTACATGAAGAGACGATTTTGAATTTAGAACAGGGTTCACTATGAGTTTACAAGCAGGCGTTCGAAATTTATTCGGCATTTGTTTAGCGACCAACTCTCGCTAGAAGTTTTAAGATAAAGTGTTTTTACTGTTATGTAATAGTTAATGTATTAATATCAAAAAGGGTCAGCTAACTATGAGGTAACACGCCTTATCAAAACGACTGAAACAACCTTTTCAAACACCTTCTATAGCGTTATTAACAGTAACAAGTTATTAAAGTTGTAATAACGCCACAAGGTTATAATTACTTTATTATTTAACTGCGTTACTTTAATAACTTTTAACGTAACGATCTAAAAATATTTTTTATGGGTATTGTTTTGAAAGTATTATGAAAACCTTTGACGACCTCCGTGGTCGAGTGGCGTACGCACCGGTTTCAAGGTGTCGCTAGCTCTGAGGTCCCGGGTTCGATCCCCGGACGGGTCAATGTAGAAATCTCTCGGGTCTGGGTGTTTGTGGTACCTTCGTTGTTTCTGAATTCCATAACACAAGTGCTTTAGCTACTTACTTTGGGTTCAGAGCAATGTATGTGATGTTGTCCGCATTTATTATTTACTATTATTATTATTTGGAAAAATGTTTTGTCCACGTTATTTTAAAATACGTTGCGTAGAAGGTTACATAAACAATTATTTAACTGAAACAATTGACTTCTACTCGTACTATGAACAAATCGTTTACAATTAAAATTCTTTTCGTGTTTAAAAATAAACTTTTGTTCCCGGAATATTCTTAGAAATAATATTTCTAAATGAAAACAGGGTAGGTACAGACCTTACAGCGAGAAACTGTTATATTTTAGCACTACATAATGCTTAGAAAAGATAGAGTGAAACGATCTCTGAAATATGTTAAGTGCTAAATTATCAGTGGTGCAATTCACCCGAGTGTCCTTTATCAGTATTTAATAGCGTTGCATTTTACAGACCGTTATAGATACAAAATAACTGGCTGTACGCCATTTTGATAACCGAACAGACAAACTGTGTAATTTTATATTATGTGAACTAATAATGTCATCGGTGTAAATGTTTTAGTAACTATTTTGAAACACAAAGGCTTATCGAATGACGTTTGAAAATAGCTATGCATTAATAGTGATGTGTTAATTAATATAGTTTATTGTTAATGAAGTTTAAGCTGATTTATCAGTTTAATTTAATGTGAATTATTTTATTTCGAATATGAATAATGGATTTCGAATATAATATGAATAATATTAAAAACTAGCTTTAAATAAGTTTTAAATAGTGCCTGAATCGCAATAAAATCTGTAAAATAATAATAAAAACACATTACATTTTATTAGTGTTAGCTACACAAATTACCCCGTCCTATAAGGAGGGTAATTTGTGTTTAATAATATACTTCTTTAAAAAAATATCTATTGTAGGCTAGATAAAAATGTTACTCTTATTAAGGCCTTCAGCAAACTGCTGAAAAGGAGCCACTTTAGACCGGCCATTACAGTAACCGTTTGTAAAGGAATATTACTATAAATATTTTTATAACGCCAACAGCCCCCAGAGATAATTTTAACGACGCTATTAGCAGTTTAGCTGAAGTCACCTTCAAGGTAACCGGTATAAAGTGGTTCACATATATATGGTCTTTATGTCAAAATTTGTTTCGAGTAAAAACGGAAAATTTGCCTCTAGAACTTTCATATTTATATTAGTAATTATATTGTAATTTTTCTTTTATACTCAAATTGGGTTTTTATTTACAATTCAATACTTTAATACAAGAACAAACACTTACAACTATATGAATAAAACTAACACGCGTCAAAAAATTCATCGTCATCCTTGTCAATGGCGGGAAACGTGCCCAGAAGGCTGGCAGCATTGCCTCGTTGAATGGCTATGCCGATTCTCTTTGCAAGGAACAAACCAGCTCTCTGATCACGAGTAGAGTCTGTCATTAATTGATTTGTTCTTAACATCTACCTTTACTTTAGTATATAGTCAGACAGTTCAGGAATTGTAAGCTTCGAAACCTATATGCAATTATGATTCGTAAAGCATAAGAGCATTTTTTTAAACGTATATACCTCGCTATTATTATAACAGATTAAATAGGAAGATGGCACTGTTTGAATTGGCACAATAGTAGCTTACTTAACGCAATATATAAGAAAAGCTTCTTAACGCAAAATAGATACTTTATAGAGAAATAAAACCTATTCATAAAGATATGAAATATCTCGTGCCTTTCACATAAGTACGATAATAAACAGAATCACTCAATGGGAGGCCGTCCTTCACTTTTTACTTACTAAATATTCATGGACCACGTTTTTCAGAATTAGAGTCGATAAAAAATTTATGAGATGTTCTTTTGACTAGCCCATTTACGATAACACTTTACCTTTTAATACACTTTGAATATAAATTGGGTCTATCTTACTTATGCCTATGTAAAGTAAGATATCTTTTTGAATGTCTTATTTGATGTATTTGCCTTATTTATTATTCATCTTTACTTTTTTTTGAGACTACTTCAGTGTAAGATACTGTATTTATTTTAAATCGACTGTTCCTAGATAACTGTTAACCTTAACATGTTGTGAATGATTTTAGTTAGAAATGGTTTGAGTTACCAACGTAAGGGTGCGTCCACATCTGACGAACGAGCACTACACGAGCAGCTCGCGAGCCGCTCGCGAGCATGCCGCGAACACACTAATGTCAATTACGCCGTCGCGTCTGACAGAAGTGCGCGCGCCGCTCGCGGCTAGCTCGCGAGCCGGTTCGCGAACGGCTCGCGAACTGCTCGCGAGCTGCTCGTGTAGTGCTCGTTCGTTAGATGTGGACGCACCCTAACAAAAACATGATAAAAATCTATGCCGTAAAGAGACAAAAATCGTTTCAACAAAAAACAAAAGACAATCACATTGGAAACTCCTCCGTTTTTCACACTTAACACCTCGTTAGAGAAGAACTACTTACATATTATTCTAAAGCACACATTATATTTAAACATTATCTCTTAAACAATAATAAAGAGCGTCACATTTAATTCAATCTGCCTCCACAGTACATAATCCTTCTTCGCTGGCGTCAGTAAGTATCACGATCGACTTAGCTCCGCCTGCAAATAAATCCTCTTTGCAATGAACACTGGCATGATAAAACTATTTGCATAATAAGTCATGTTGCTGTTATAACGGTTACAACCTAGTGTTTAGAAAGGAAATTAACTTTTCTTACCGACTTCCTTTATTCAAGTTTTTTGTCGTTACGTGACTGTGTGTGGTATGGTTTTATGTTAGTGTTGGTTTAAGACCGTGTATGTGATGTGACCGCGAGGGCTGGTTCGAGGTGGCGTGGGATAAGGTAGTATGGAAGGAATTGGGGGAGGCCTTTGCCCAGCAGTGGGACAGTACAGGCTAAGAAAAAAAAAATGTGATTTTATTTTTTAACAAATTTTTTTTTTTTTTAATATATATTTATGCTAGTAACCAATATTGCTTAAAAGAAACACTTTGAAGTAGTACTGTATAATAAAATGGTCGAATTTATACATCTCAAATTCAATTGTTTAAATAAAACTCACCCCTTCAGAAGCGCACTGTTGGGGCTTAGATTTCAAATATTACATTTGAATATGTAAGCGTTTGAGATTTAAACCTGATGGGTAGACAAGTTTCTTAACTTTGATATTCGGTCTTAATACCCACTTTTAACAGCATTTAACTAAGATTAACAAATGTAACTATAATCAAATAATCTTACGAACTATAACTATCGTAATTTTCTGCAATTTAACTACATATATTCTTATACTCATTCCTCATTAATTAAAATAATCCTTATAACAAGTTTTCCTTTGTGCTAACTTTCCACAATTTCTCTGAAAATGAAGTCGTCATTCCTAGCGCAGTTTTTTGCTCCTTGAATACAAGATGAAGGGAGACCGGGGAACAGTGTATCATCCATATCTGTAGAGATCTCTATAATTGCTGGATAAAGTTAATTTTCGTAAAATAATACTCCTTTATTTAAATTTCTTCTTTCGCTATGAAAGTTAGTGTTATCTTTTACAGTTCTCCCTCTCTTTAAATGTAGTTATTGAATTATATTAAGTAGGTATTCTGTGAATTAGTAGTTTTAATACAAAAAAATTTCATAGTTAATGATATATTATACTTATTAAACACATTGTTTAAGTTAAGCTTATATAGCATTAAATTTTTGTGCCAAACAAGAAATTAATTTTCTTTGTTCACTTACATAAGACATAACTCAACAATTTCAGTCATTGTTACTAACATGGTACATAAAAAACATGTTCTGTGGTTCATAAGAATTAAATCAATTTACAAGGGTGGCAGACTTAACCGTAAATACCCCAAAAAACTACCATAACAATTGATGCACAAACTCAAGTAAACAACTCTATAAACTTTAAGACCCGCTTAAAATTTAGGATATAAAAGTTTGGATTTAAATTTCTCTTCAAAAGCTATAAATCCTGAACCTCTGTGTCGAAGTCGGCTGACTAATTGGATTGGATCAAAGCCTTGGCACTTTTCGATTTTCACAAGGTAGTGTCGTACCTAAATGCATTTTCCACTTAAAAGTTTTCAGACAAAGTTTTTCCGTTAAATATTCGTAAATATATAAGGGCCGTTGATTGGATGGATTGGATGGTGATGTGTTTGAATGCATGTAAATAATTAATAAGATTTGTTTAATTTACAGTCGCTGTTATTATGTATCATTCATTTTAATTTATCATAAAGTACTTCCAGCCATAATACAGGCAGACAATCAAAACCCAACAAAAAAAGAAAATCAATTTAAAATAATAAAAGATCAAAGATAAAAACTACGTAGGTATATTTACAGCGAACTTATCAAAACTTCGTTATCATAATCTTATAAAAAATCACTGGCCAAATTTTCTTTGTTTACAAACTCCTAAAACAATTCGACACGCGATGCAGAAAAATAAAAAGAATAAGGGCGAAACTACATCAATCTTCGTCCACCACCGGCGACTCATCGGCTACGAAAAAAAAAATCAAAAAGCTAACCGTTCGACGGCCGACGAATACAGATGCCTTTTTTAAGATTCCCGCCGAAAAGACCTCGCTATTATCGACTTATCCCCCGAAGGGAGGGGCATACCCGCAATAGTAGAGACCTTCTTCTTCTACGTCATGCCATGTTTGAAGTGGCATTTGAGTGTTGAATTTGTAAATATTGGCCCGTTTTTGAGGGACGATAGTGAAACGATTCTCTTAAATAGAGTCATTTGTATTATAAGGGGAGGGTTGAGTTACATACTTGTAAGTGTGGCGTTTATTGACCACTTTGTGAGAGGAACGTGCGGGTTACCGATTGCTTTGTCAGCTCAATGTGTGCCGAATACAAATTTGTTCTACTGCTATTATGGTTTGGCTCTGGTCAAAGTGTAAAGGTTTTTATTCCTTTACAACTATTATGGTTTTATTTTATTTGTGGGAATAAAAATGGTTGTATCTTTATTAGGGGTCTTCGGATTTTTATGTACTTTTCTATATCTTTAATGATTTTTATACAAGTATTCTCATGGATATGCAGTTGCAAAAAATCGAATTTTCTTTATTATCTACCCGTTTTAAGAAATATGAAAGTAAATCTGTCGTTTAACTTAGCAAAATCTCAAGCAATCATGTTACAATATAGAAGTATGTTCTTGTTAATCAATGTTCTCAGCAGAAACATATTTCTTAATCCAAAACAGAGCATTAATCATGTCTGCGCCGCATCCACCAACTTGACGTAGGAAGCTCCCAAGATACATCAAAAATTCTATCCGTCGGTCGTTTTTAGATCTTTTCCATACACATAAATATTATAACATTGGAAAGTTTCCCTCGCGTAAACATAATTCTGTCAAAAAATAAAGTATTTATTGACGAATAGCGATATAAACTGTGATACAAATTAATTAACTTTTTGGATTTTCTCGTTTATAAAATGTATTATTTTGGTCAAAAGGCATTATTAAAAGCTTATTAAATAATACGTCAGTTTGCGTAATTAAATATTGAAGGACTTTAGATTTAAACCACAATACAACTTTTCACTATAATATTTCTTTTATCATTATTACTACGTCTCGACAGCAACAAAATTAATATAAATAATTATAAAAAAATAATATACTGGGGATATGTACCTATGTTTATATTTGAATCGGTAATATGAACGTTTTTTTTCAAGACTGTATGCCTACTTTTTCGAAGATTTATTTATTCCACATGATTTATGCATAGATTTTGCAAGTGGGAAGGTCAGTCTATGATTGAATGGTTTTGTTATTTGAATAGTTTATATACCACAGTTCCCTAAATAAACAAAAGATAAGGTATACTTACACTTCGTCACCAACCAAACCTTAAAGTGTTAATTCTTTGTATTTTGTATACTATATAGGTCAAAATGTAATTTATTTATTTTTTTTCTCCTGTCATTACCATTAATGCAAAGGGCGACATCTGCAAATAATGGCGTCTCCAAATCGTATATTATTAACATTTTATTGAATTTATCAAACCACAAAATATATCTGTGGCAAATAGACACCTAAAGAGAATAATTGCTTACTTTTTATGCAGTCACTTTCTTTCACTTTTTTTTTACCGTAGTATTAACTTGCTTAATTTGACTGTTTTTAAATTGCTTAAATTAACTGTTTTGCTATTCCGCTGGATGAAAATTAGAATTTATATAAAAATATACTTCATGACATAAAAAGTTTCGATATAAATAAATTAACGAGAGAACCTTATTCTGTTGACCACACTCTTCCCTTAAGTCTATCGCGGCTGCCGGAAAAGATCATTTCGCAGAAGCAATTAAACTTTAACTTCATTAATAAAAACACCTTATTTTTTTCTTTTAAATAGGACGGCCATATTGTTCTCGGGAAAGCGGCCCCCCATTGTGTCTCGAACAATAAAAGGCGTATTTCACTCTTCGGGGCAATTGTACGGGGGTCGCGACACAGTATTTTTTTCTTTTAATTGAAGCACGTCACAAAATATTAAGTGCCTATGGCTGAGACATTAAAAACTTTCGTATGGCCTCTGGGGATTTGACGTTTGTGCGTAAACCATTGCGTACAAAACGGCATGCACTTTTTATCTATAAGGCCATTGGGAGCAATGATAAGCAAATATATTCTGCCTACTATTCGGTAATCTATTAACAAACTGTATACAAACAAAACACTTCTGCGTTCCGTGTCGCAGAGTTCAACTGTTTTTTTCAGCACTGTGAACAAATTTCTGCACGAAATACGGTGTCCAATATCGAAAGAGAATTTGCGTCATTGAGTGCATATCACTGTACCCAAATATCACCTCGTATTTTTACGCCTTTTCGCAATTCGAAGCGATGGTATACAGTACCACAAAAAAGGGAGTTTATCGCACCCTTTTTTGGAACAAGAGTAGCTGTTTCGGGGGCGGACTACTATAGGACACCAATTAAGGTTATCCCGCAGTCTACCTGGGACGATCTCCCAATGTTTGTTGGTACGTGCGTCTTCGCTGGTTGCTGGTACACACGTACCCCACGCACCCCTCAATGCGTACTTCGGACAACACACACAGGGTACACCCCCACGTCTCTAACTCTAGGATGACGTCGTAGAAACAATGAAACACTATTTTAAAATCTTCAATCTTGAGAGTTCGGGTTTTCGCCGTAATCTTGTAGTGTTCGTTACCGGAGCTGAGCTGCGACTGATTTTGCAACGGAAAGTGACGCTGTTTATATACAGCGCGACTTTACCGCCGCGTGCTCCACTCAAATTGGATTCTAATTTGACCTAATTTTCTCTTTGTGCGAAACCCTTTTCTCGTTTTATTTATTAAATTTTCATTACTTTATATACAAAATGTGTTTGTATTTATTGTACATATGTCCCTTTATCCATATAAAGCTATAACACTATCTTATCTTAACTTATCAATTATTTATAGCCCCAGAAATGCCAAACTTCTCTGTTTATTTTACTAGATTTCACGTTTAGTTCCATAACTCCTGAACCCGTTGTCCGATTTGCTTAATTCAAACGGATTTGGCATTTCTGGGCGATTTCCTATATGATAGACATATTATACAAACAAATATACCAATATCTAAAAACTTGGTTTTCAAGTTACGTAATTTTTAAAATATTACAATTTTACTTTAATTCTTTCCTTACTTGCTATTGTTTATGGCACATACTTACTATCTTTATTGTAAAAATATAAAAAACATCAACATAATAAATCTAATAATAAAATCAATAAACAAAAAACAAAATATAAAAAATAACTCTAAGAATAAGTGAGCGGCATGAGCGCGGTACCCCACCTTCTGAGTTCCGTTCAGTTTGTATCGGCGCTCAGCGCGATACCCTTGTATATCTCTTATTTAATGTACAACTTATGTATGCTTACAACCTACATTACACTTAATAAAAGAATCTATAAACCTTATAATATAAGTTGGTCGCCGACATTCTCCCCCTCGTGCGTAGCACCATCCTCCTGGCTCGGCGATCTCCCCGGCACCAGCAGCACCACTCGCGAACTGGGTCTCCGCAGCACGCCGCCTCTGGTCTCGACGTCGATGATCCTGGTTCTTCCGTCTGGGCCTGGATACACTTGCTGGATTCTGCCGCGTGGCCAAGTGCACCTTGGTAGAGTGTGGTCGACGATCAGCACGATGTCTCCGACCTGCAGGTCGGCGGATGACGTTCTTCCTCGTATCTTCCTCGGCAGCAGGGTGGGTAGATATTCGCGCAGCCAGCGTTGCCAGAAGTGATCGGCAAGCCGCTGCGTCACCTTCCATGTGTGTCTTCCCACCAGCTCGTTGTCACCGAAGTCGCCAAGTCTCGCTGCGCCGCATGATCGTCCAAGGAGGAAGTGGTTAGGAGTGAGTGCTTCCTCCTCGGGGTCTTCGGAGAGGTGAGTGAGCGGTCGAGAGTTAACGATGTGCTCAGCCTCTAGTAGGAGGGTGTGAAGAACCTCCTCTCGTGGATGCCTTTCGTTGAGGGTGGCATCTAGTGCGGTTTTGATGGATCGCACCAGACGCTCCCAAGCGCCGCCCATGTTTGGCGCGCCAGGAGGGATGAACTTCCACTGCACGCCGATCTTCTCTGCTTCTGAGACAAGGTCTTCAGTCTTCATGCTTTGTCGCGCTTCTTGTAGTTCTCTGCTAGCGCCGACAAAGTTAGTCCCGTTGTCAGAGTAGATGACCTTCGGCATCCCTCTTCTTGCAGCGAATCTTCGTAGAGCCATCACAATGCTGTCAGTGGAAAGCGATGGCGCAAGCTCGATGTGAACCGCTCGCGTCGTTAGGCACGTGAATAGCGCGCCCCATCTCTTCTCGTGGTGTCTTGCTACGGTGACTGACATTGGCCCGAAGTAGTCAACGCCAGTGCACGTGAAGGGTGGATTACCGTGCATTAGCCGTTCAGCAGGTAGGTTGCCTGTCGGCAGCTCTTGAGGCTTCGCTCTTCTTGTCCGGCACCATTGACATTGATGCTGGACTGTCTTCACTGCTGACCTCAGCCCCAGCACCCAGTAGCGTTGTCGGACTTCGTTCATCACCGTTGCGTGGTTCCCATGATTGAAGCGGCGATGATACTCTTCTAAGATAAGTCGCGTAGTCTTCTCCTTGCTGTCGAGCACGATAGGTCGCTTGTAACCTCTTGTCACACCTTGTATCGCGTCGATTCTTCCTTTTACTCGCAGGAGGTCGTCTTCCAGCACTACGTCGAGTCGCTTCAACTTGCTGCTGCCCTCGAGTTGCTTCCCCTTTCGTAAGTGTCTGATGTCTTCTTGGAAACTTCTCGCTTGGCTCCTTTTCAATAGCAGTGTCTCAGCTTGCTCTAGTAGATCTGCATCTAGAGGTAAGTACCTTCTTTCTTCCTTCTTAGACGTCGGTTGCCTTCCCGTAGCCGGCGTCTTCTTCGTAACCAGCCTCCAAGCTGGGTCTGTCTTGCTTACATTGACTCGGCCCTTAGGTCGGCAGAGTCTGATGAACTGCAACATCCTCGCTGTGGCTCGCCAGAGTCTTGTCCACGATGAGAACTTCTCGGGATCTGGAGTCGGGTTGACAACACTTGCTGTTGCCACGACATCTGTAGACTTCTCTTCTCCGGTGACTTCTTTCTTGAAACTCCTCGCTGCTGGCCAGTGAGCTTCTTCTCTTCGTAGGAAGTCAGGTCCGGTGTACCAGCGATGACTGCAGTTGAAGTCCTCCGGCACGTCGCGCGTCGCGTCGTCTGCAGGGTTATGCGCCGTCGGCACCCACCTCCAGTCCTGTGGCTTGGTGAGGTCTTCAATCTCAGCTAACCTATGAGCGACGAACGTCTTGAAGGTCCTCGGGTCTGTCTTGATCCAGGAGAGCACGATGCTGGAGTCCGTCCAGAAGGTCTTCTTAACTGCTTTCAGGTCCATCTCTTCTTCCACAGCGTGCGCCAGCCGACTTCCCAGGAGAGCAGCTTGCAGCTCGAGTCTAGGAATCGACACTGGCTTCAACGGAGTGACTCTCACCTTTGCTGCCACCAGATTGACGAGGTAAGTACCATCCTGTTCTTGCGTTCTCCAGTAGACAGCAGCTGCATACGCCGTCTCGCTCGCATCCGTGAACGTGTGCAGCTCCCCCTCGGTGCTATGTGGCGCCAGACATCTCGGGATCTGAAGATCTTGAAGCAGCTTCATCTTCTCCAGGTAAGTTCTCCAGGTTTCGTGATCCTTATCTTCAATCTCTTCGTCCCAGCCAACACCACTGCGCCATATGTTCTGAAGCAACTTCTTACCTTGCACAAGTACTGGCGACGCTAGTCCCAGCGGATCAAACGTGGACATGACCGCACTGGTAACTTCTCTCTTCGTCGGCACCTTGAATCCTCTGGCAATCTCCTCCGGCGTGTTCCGAAGGTTCGCCCTGAAGCCGATGGAGTCCCTTTCCGTGAACCAGCGCAGTCCCAGCGTCTTCTCTTCCTTCTCACCGAGGTTAACTTCTGTCTTCTCAGCCATCTCGGTCTTCATGTCTTGCAGCAGCTCAGGTTGATTTGATGCCCATCCCCTGAGTTCGAAGCCCGCCTTCTTATGTATGAGATCTACCTGCGCTGTCACTCTTCTGAAGTCTTCTTCCGTGTGGAAGCTGTGCAGGTAGTCGTCCATGTAGTGGTTCAACTCGATCGCCTTTGTAGCCTCCGGATACTGCTCCTTGAAGTCTGCTGCGTTCCTGTTCTTCACATAGATGGCCGTGCTCGGAGATGAAGTAGCACCGAAGATAACCGATGTCATCCTGTATTCCCTCGGTGACACGTCGCGTCTATCTCCTCGCCACAGGAAACGCAAGCTATCTCGATCTTCTGGCCTAATACGTACCTGAAGGAACATTTCCTTGATGTCAGCTGCTACCGCCAAGGGTCCTCTACGAAACCTCAGCAGCACGCCGAAGAGTGACTGAAGTAGATCCGGTCCTGGCAACAAAGCATCGTTGAGGCTCCTTCCTTTGGACTTAGCCGCAGCGTCGAACACGATGCGAATCTTCCTTTTCAGAGGATGTACGACGGCAAAGTGTGGCAGATACCACTTCTTCTTGGAGTCTTCTTGTTGTGTCGGAGCCTCTTCTGCGTATCCGCTGTCCAGAAGATGTTGCATCTGCCTGCCGTACTCCCCCTTCAGTTGAGGATCTTTGTCGATTTTCTTCTCTATGTTGACCAATCGATTCCTGGCAGAAGCGTAGCTCTCCGGCATCCTTTCATCTTCATTCCTCCACAGGAGACCAGCCTCAAATCGTCCATCTTCTAACCTCTTGCAGGTTTTCTCCAGGATGGCGAGCGCTTGTCCCTCTGAGTCCGTTGTGGGTCTTCGCGGCTGTACACCAAGCGCCTCGATCGCGAAGTGATCCTTGATGGCCTGATGCATCTCTTCTTCTGCCGTGTTGACGTGAAGGCATGTGTTCAAAAACTGTACCTTCTTTACAGCTCCGCTGTCCGTTCCATGCAGTACCCAGCCAAGTTCTGTCCTTGAAGCAACTGGCTCTCCTGGCTTACCCTTCCTTACTTCTCGTGACACGATCAGCTCCCAGTTATCCTGCCCGATGAGTAGCTGAGGTCGCTCTCCTTCGTAATGTAGAATGTTGGCGATCTTCTTCAAGTGCTTACAACGCTTGATCCTTTCCTTTTCCAGAAACTGTGGCGCCAGCTTCAATCCTTCCATGGTCCGAACTCCTCTCATGACCTTCCTTCCTCCCTGATGCACACCTTTCACTGTCAGGTCTAGCATCTGAGAGTCCCTTTTCTGGATTAGCCTGCCGCCAACTGTCTCAATCACCAACTCCTCCTTCTTACCTTGAGCGCCGACCTCCTCAGCTACCATCTCGTCCAGCAGTGTCACTGTCGAACCTTCGTCCATAAGGGCCAGTATCTTCTTGGAGCCCTTTGCTCCGAAGACTTCAACTGGCACTATCTTAAGGTATGCTCGCGTACTACACACTGTATTCACCGACGCCATAACATTTGCCGCTTCTGGTGAGGGTTCCTTCTTATCTTGTGCAGCTTCTTCACGTGACTCTACGTGCAGCAGATGATGGTGCCACCTATGGCATTGTTTGCACGAGGGCTTCCGGCAAGTCTCCTTTCTGTGCCTCCCTTGAAGACACTTGAAGCACACTCGGCTCTTCTTCACTGCCACCCATCGGTCCTGCACTGAAGCCTTCAAGAACTTCCTACACTCAAATAAAAAGTGCTCACCTTCGCACATCGGACATGTCTTCTCAGACTGCCTGGGCTCCCTTTCTGGTGCGTCCCTCGTGGCGTGCGAAGCATGTCTGAAGGTCTTCCTGCTCTTCTCTTCGAGTGTGGCGAAGGCTCCGCACTTGTCTGCTTCTTGGTTCAGGAACTTGCTTATCAAATTTAGATTTGAGAACTCACCATCATCCTCCGCTGCAGTGTAGTCGTACCACCGGAACTTGAGCACTGTTGGCAGCTTTTCCACTATGCACTTCACTATTTCCGGAGAGTGTAGATACTGCAGCTTCTTTAACCCTTTAATGGCCGCGACACTATTATTCACTTGACTCGCGAACACACATATTTCCCGAGGATTTTCACTGATCTTCCCTAGGGCTTTTATCTTCTCGAGCTCTGCAAGAATGAGCGCATCCGGTCTTCCAAATCTCCTCTTCAGAGCTTGCATCACTTCTTCTGGCGAAGCTTCTGAATACAGAAGGCTCCGAATCGCTTCTCTTGCGTTTCCTTTCAGCGCTCTTCGTAAACGCGCCATGTTCTGAACGTTGTTGAACATGCCCGCCGTATCTTCATAGACCACCTTGAAGGCTATCCACTCGCTGCTGCTGCCGTCGAAGTACGGCAGTTCGTGGATATACTTCGGCTGCCCCGTCGTACCTTCTCTTCCAGAGAAGGCTTCCTTCAGTGCAGCAGTAAGCGCCTGGATCCCGGCGACTGCTCCTCCCGCTGAAGCATCTTCTTCTGGCTTCACCTTCGGCTCTTCTGGCGGGTGCTGTCGTCGATCTTCAGTTGCTTCCTGGGTGTTCTCTTTCAGCACTGACGTCTCAATCCAATTCTGGACGTGTGCTGTCCTTTCATCTTCCAGGTCTTCATCCACCGAGTCCTCATCCTCGCACTGCGTCATCTCCAGACGAACGCGTGCCAACTTCGCTGCCGCCTGAGCTTGCTCGAGCTCCAGACGTGCCAGCTCTTCTCTGGCTTCAAGCTCCCTTCTTCTGGCTGAGGAACTGGTGGTCTTCGTGGACCTGGCTCGGCGACTGACCCCCGTTGGTTTCAGAGTTGCGGCTGAACCCGGCAACCCCTTCCCCAGGGCCTCTTCTGGGGTCTTCTTCTTCGCCTTCTTCGCGGCCGAGCTCTTCTCTGACGCCGCCGTGGTCGCAGTCTCTACTGTCGTTTCGGTGGTGGTTGTGTATTCCGTAGTTGCCGTCCCGGAAGAAGTCGTTGCTTCTGATGAAGTCGCTGTAGCTGATGACGTTGACGCAGACGTGACCCCCTCTGACCCTGACGTCGGAGCCGCCGCGTCCTTATCCGAAGGACGGGACGGAGGGCGTAGGGGAGCATCCTTCTGCGACCTGGTCACTGGCATCTTGCAATCTTCAATCTTCTGATCTTCTGAACTTCTTCTTGTCTTGAGGGATCCGGCTCGAAGGACCAACTGTTTCGGGGGCGGACTACTATAGGACACCAATTAAGGTTATCCCGCAGTCTACCTGGGACGATCTCCCAATGTTTGTTGGTACGTGCGTCTTCGCTGGTTGCTGGTACACACGTACCCCACGCACCCCTCAATGCGTACTTCGGACAACACACACAGGGTACACCCCCACGTCTCTAACTCTAGGATGACGTCGTAGAAACAATGAAACACTATTTTAAAATCTTCAATCTTGAGAGTTCGGGTTTTCGCCGTAATCTTGTAGTGTTCGTTACCGGAGCTGAGCTGCGACTGATTTTGCAACGGAAAGTGACGCTGTTTATATACAGCGCGACTTTACCGCCGCGTGCTCCACTCAAATTGGATTCTAATTTGACCTAATTTTCTCTTTGTGCGAAACCCTTTTCTCGTTTTATTTATTAAATTTTCATTACTTTATATACAAAATGTGTTTGTATTTATTGTACATATGTCCCTTTATCCATATAAAGCTATAACACTATCTTATCTTAACTTATCAATTATTTATAGCCCCAGAAATGCCAAACTTCTCTGTTTATTTTACTAGATTTCACGTTTAGTTCCATAACTCCTGAACCCGTTGTCCGATTTGCTTAATTCAAACGGATTTGGCATTTCTGGGCGATTTCCTATATGATAGACATATTATACAAACAAATATACCAATATCTAAAAACTTGGTTTTCAAGTTACGTAATTTTTAAAATATTACAATTTTACTTTAATTCTTTCCTTACTTGCTATTGTTTATGGCACATACTTACTATCTTTATTGTAAAAATATAAAAAACATCAACATAATAAATCTAATAATAAAATCAATAAACAAAAAACAAAATATAAAAAATAACTCTAAGAATAAGTGAGCGGCATGAGCGCGGTACCCCACCTTCTGAGTTCCGTTCAGTTTGTATCGGCGCTCAGCGCGATACCCTTGTATATCTCTTATTTAATGTACAACTTATGTATGCTTACAACCTACATTACACTTAATAAAAGAATCTATAAACCTTATAATATAAGTTGGTCGCCGACAGTAGCCATTGGGTTGAAAGAATGGACAAGCAAACTGCGCTGAGCTATGTGTTTTTAAACCGAGTTTGCTTGTGTTCGGTGAAGTTATTTGAGGTAGGAAAGGGGAGGTACGGGTACGTTATACAATTGCACTTTTATGTGTTATCATTTTAAATTTCTATTCTGTGTCTTGTCTGTAGTTCTTAAAACATGTTCGTTACCTACCATTACTTAGTAAAATTTACAATAAATATACTTACAAGGCTTCGATCTAATGTGTGCAGAGGTGGATTTGGATAAAATAAGTGCAGTATTTATTTATTTAATTGAATTATCCGTTTGTCAAATTTATGAATCCATTTCGTAATAATATTACGTACATTAATTAATTTAATTATCTGGTCAATTTTTAAATAATTATAAACGATGTGACTACCACCTAATGTCTAAAAACCAAATACACAATACATTAGTCACTTTATTATTCAGTTTCTGCTCACCCAGTCGACACACAAGCGTGATGTTACCAAGCTATATAACAAGACTAGATCCCTTGCTATGTAAGTCCCCTCCATGACCCATTAAGTTTTATTGCACCGTTGTTAGATGAATAAGATCTTAGTTTTTCTCGCTTTTATTACTTTTCAGCGTGTCGCATCTAATCGCTTGAGACTGCAATTAGAATCGGGTTAACGATATAAACTAGTGTCATTAACTGTTTAGAGAGCGAAATTAATTAAGACGTAATTGACAGGTGTACTCTGTTGTTTATTTACTGTTGTGTTAATTATGTAAATGTGACTGTTGATATTGCAGCCATGTTTCGTAAAAAAAAAAATATTAATAAATCCTGTGTTTCCTTGAAGTTAGAGTCACTCTAATAATAACACAAAAACAATAGCAACGAATTTTGTAAAAAGAAAAATTGGAGAGTAAAGAAAAATATTATTATGGCCTTGTGTTACTTCGGGAAAGTACGAATTATGATGAATATGAATAATTTTGCAAAAACAACCAGCTAGGTACAAAACACTAGTGTACATACAAACTGTTCGAAACCATCAAACTGCCTCTGTATTTCCAATGTACCGTATTTTGATAGAAAATATTTACGCAAACAAAAATAAATGACAAACTTGTTCGAATTTTATTTCGCGGTGCCACGGACAGGTGGAACCGCGAAAGGATGTTTGCCCTAATAACACGACTGTACCTAAAACCAGACGGGAGCACTTGTGTATTCATATGTACCTTGTAGTCTTGCGATCATATTTTGACGTCAACTAACTACGGAGGTATTCTAGAGGGAAGCGTAAATGTCAGCCATGTTGGAAATTATGCTCCCGCTAGGCCGATGCTAAAGATGTCGATTGTTTCAAATAAATTTACGGCAGTAATCAAGTGTATAAAATAGCTCTTATAAAAATATCTGACACAAATTTTTGTTTATTAAAAGATTTCTCATGAATTACTAATTCTAATTTACCATAACTAGGACAATAAATTGTGAAGTGACACATACCTACGATTTATGTCAGCAATTTCGTTGATTAAGCACACAAACATCCGTTTGTATATCACAAGGTAATTTGCTACGGAACTAGCTAAAACAAAATATATGAGCCCATATTTTTGGTCTGAAAGAAATTCATTTTTCTGATTTCCGTTTTTTTAGAAACGTAATTTATCTAAAAGCCGTAAAACTAGACGGCTGGAGGCAGACACGTCCGTCTCCGTATAAGTACCCTGGCGAAATGCCAAGGGTAAGGCTTTGGCCTTCAGGTCATCTTCGTAAGCACCTCACAATCCTTTATAGAATATCTACCTTACTACTCTTCAATAACGCTCAATTTCCTTCGACACAATGTTATTTTTAAGCCGTTTGATATCGCAGAAAGTCACCTCAGGCTATCGGCACATCTGGAATGTTATGAGCTTCTAGATTAGGCTTTATCAATGAGTGTATAAGGTCTAGATTTGATTGCTGCAGTGATATTGCATCAAAATGCTGGTACGTTGTGTTCTCGTTTTGACGGTATTATACGTAGATGGTTCAATTTTAGCACTCTTTTACCCCATTGCGGTATTTCGATTCACTTTGTTTATAATAAACAGTGATTTTTGTTAGGGTCGGAGTCTTTTCGATTTGTTATAATATATGTGTACCTAGTAACATGTAAACAATGGAACATTCTGGTATTTGTTCGGGACATTATGTAAGCAATCACGAATTTTGTTTTTGAGCGAGGGACAAGAAAATTTCATAAAATTTACTTCAGTTGTCTCCAATAATTTACCTTGGTTTTGCTTTTTTTTATGTAAGGACAAGACACATGTCCTCACTTAAGTACGAAAATTAAAAAAGCCGGCCAATGAATAAACAAGACAATAGTTTTCAAAGCGTTATTCACAAGCCAGTAAACATTTATGAATAAAGAACAAATTTACATGCGGCCAGCGCGAATAAAATAAAACCTGCAGCGTGCAACCTTATACTTTATATAAAAAAAAAACTACACTGCGGTAATGACTTTACAAGACTTTCCTAGCACACACAACTGGTTTCCGTTTAAAAACTTGCCTAGGATAGTTAAAAGTCTAGTAATTTTACACCAAGCAGGCCTTTGAGGACCATTCTTTGTGGACTGGCTGTAATTAGAAGGAACCAAAGCATTTCGTTGTGGAAACGTTCTTTCTTATACCGGACACCCCAATTTGGGACCCTTTTATGTTTTATCGGGGTCAACGGACAGCTTTGCTTGTTTTTTGTGGATTTAAATCTTTTATTTCGGTTAGAATTTGATCGTTTAAATTGTGGACAATGTGTTTTGTTCTTTTTTGTTATTGATGGATATTTGGATTCTTGTAAATGCTACAAAGTGGTTCTAGGGGTAAAATTTCTTTATGGTTTTCTATTGATATTAGTTATTTACTTTTTTAAATATTATATTGCAATAATTACAGCATGGACTATTTACAAAAGTTTTGCATTACCTGCGTAGTCATACAAGCAATGTTATCAGTACACAAAATCTTTAATGAAAGCGATATAAAATTGCCAAAGTAAGGAAAACAAATTGAATTTGAGTGTTACTTAAAGCTCGTACAATACCCCGAAAGCACCCTCAAGTGAATTTAGTAACCATTATGTTCAGTCCCCATCTTCTCAATAATGCTGACTTCATGAGTTCACACAAACTCTCCCAACTCCAAACGACTTACAATATTAAAATGTTTTACCTTCAAACAGTTTAGCCGCCCTCATTGAATCTAAATTGTTATTAAAGGTTAATGGAAACAATCCAGCTAAAACTCTTACGTATTGTGTCCTAACCAAATATGTTAAATAAAAGCTTATGTAAAAACATCGTGTAGGTACACCTGCATGGTCATGATACACCGATATTCAGCAAAATCGGGCTTATTTCGTTCAGACCATTCCACTTTATTGATATAGAATATTGGAAACACACGGCATCAGCGACACATTTGAATTCAAAATGTTTTCTATTACAAGACGGTTGGGGAATAAATCTGAACTCTATGTTCTTTTGTGTTAGGTTTAAATTCATGTGAGTTGTGTTGGGTGGTCGGTGAAAGAACAGACGTCGATTTGTGAGGCTGCTCTGGTAGTTGGAGCTGTGCCAACGGTTAGACGTGCTGCACTCTGGGCACAAGGCCGGTGCTTTACCAACGTTTTATCTATTCAGAATTGAAAGCGTTGATAATAAAATTGTCTGGACACGTTTACAACGCCTGCAGGCCGTAACTACATAACACTAATTGTTTTTCTAACTGTTAAGTTTGTTTCTTTGGAGGTTCAGTAAATATGTTAAGTAACTTCCTTACTCGATTGGGTTACATACGGAACCAAAATGTTTGTGTGGTAAAGAGGTCAACTTTTCTTCCAAATAGAAACCGAATACGAGTGTGTCCTATAGATTGCCTTAAATACAAGTTATGTAAAAATTGTTACAGTTTTTTTTTGTAACCTCTTTTGTGCCCCACTGATACAATACCGAAAAATTTTAAAAAAATTGCGGCCCCATCTAACAGGACGTGACGTCATCGTTTCCATAGACAAACTGTAACATAAAGCCAGTGATACACGCCGAGGCGTCATAGTCAGACGATATTCAAGTAATACCAAGTTCCCGTTTATGGCATAATCCAATCAGCTAAAAGCTTCTAGCTTTGATTTATATTGTAATCAATCGTGGTATTAGTGATCTGATGTGGGTAGTTCATGTTCATTGGGCAAGTCAGTTAACTAGAGGAATTAGTTTGAGAAGATGTAAAATTTGATGATTTTAGTTAAAATGTTGCGAGGGCTAGTGCATTGACAAAGCCATGTTTTTCGGTTTTTTTGTAGCTCAAAAAAATAAATAAAGAACGTTTATTAAATAGGACTTTTTATTGACTGTTAGATAGTTAGAATATTCTTTTTTGTACACCATTAAAATTACATAATAATAAAATACATCAACAGTAAAGCGTACAATGTTTAGTTAATTGTTTGTTTGTCTATATGTCTGTCAAGATATTTTGTCTCTCGTGGTTTTATCATATTGAAGTTACCGTTGAGCATCTGTTGTGACCATACAGAATATACCTTACAATTTTATAACCAGAGAAAGAAGGAGTAGTAATAGATTTTTTAATAGGTTTAAATTCTTACATCAATATAACTTTTATTGTTCATTCTAAATTATTCTAGTTTTTGTCCTACACTTTATTCGCTCTGCATTGTTCTCACATGAAATATTATCTCCGTCTAGACTTTAAAAGAGACCAAGTTTGCTTTGAAAGTTGTTCAAAGGTAAGATACGAACTGCCTTTTATATATGCCTTTTATAGAATACTTGTAAAACTGTGTCTACCAAATATAGCTTCTTATAAATACATTCATTCAGCAAAAAAGTGTAATAACCACGTGTAAAAAAGTGGAGTTTTACTCAGTTATTTAAATAAATATCTAAAATAAAGATTTGCCTAGGTTTTGCGACAAATATATCCCACCAAAAACATTCAATGTAAAAAAAAGCCAAGTCTCTCTATGCAATTCTTCCATCGTAAAAAGTTTTGAGATCGCATAGGAGCCAAGTCCTGTTCAACTTAATTTGTAATAATAAATCAATATTTTGTGACTATATCAATAGTTTTGTTTACATTACAATAACAGTGACTTAGCCATGAGCACAAGTTAAAGGTCGTTTGCTCCTTGTAATTACGTGCAAATACCGTTGAATTTATATATTATATATATTATGGACATGATTTTGTAACGCATTGGAATTTGAGATCACTATGGACTAAACATGCGCCATAGTGTATGTGCAGTTTACTGATCTTGGATGATACCGACTGTCGGTTAAGGTGTCTTGATATTATTTATTATTTACTTGCAACTCCTCCAAATATGCCGCTTTATATTTGTATCTTATTGTGCTCATGGCCAAGTCACTATTATTGTAATGTAAACAAAACTATTGATATAGTCACAAAATATTGATTTATTATTACAAATTAAGTTGAACAGGACTTGGCTCCTATGCGATCTCAAAACTTTTTACGATGGAAGAATTGCATAGAGAGACTTGGCTTTTTTTTACATTGAATGTTTTTGGTGGGATCTCATTTATTTTTTGTAGGTCTCTTTCTTTTCTTTTTATAAATAAACAAAATTGCTATAAAAAATATTTGCTTTTTGTACATAAACAAAGAACAAAGTTAACAATGCAGTCAAAATTCATATACCATGTTCTTGTAAAACCGCAAATATAAATTTGTTTCATATTATTTACTAAGGTATATAATTTATTACCGTTTTTATAATTTTCCCTTTACATGTAGCTAAAAACCTATCTTGGTGCCAAATTTGAAGGTTCTAAGTTTGCTAGAAGTACCTTAGATTTTTGATGATCGGTCAGTGAGTGAGTCAGTGAGTGACAAAATGGTATAACTTTGATCGCTCATAACTCGTAAACTATTGGTTCAAATGTCATGTAATTTTGAGGCTGAGCTTGTTTTAATACTTACTCTAGGTCATCGAAAACCTAAACCCCTAGCTTTGTCCGTATCGATGATACAGGGGGGGTGAAATAGCCGCGAAACGCTTCGAGAAAAGAATGGTACGGCCGTGCCCGTTTTGCTCGAGACTTGGCTGGGGCACTGCCGTGCCCCCAGATGAATATAATTTTTAACATTAAAAGGACTTTTATATTGTTATTCTTGCCGACATATTATTATGCCTCCCACCGAAAAAAGAAAACTAATGTTTTGAAACTGCGTTTCCCAAACCTTTTTTCAATACATTGATTAAAATGTTACGGCTTTAGGCTAATGTCTTTTAGGCAGTGTACATATTTTATTAAACCGTGTTTTTTGTAGCTGGGTACATTTTACTGACCTCCATTGCATCTACAGAAAGTAGGTCGCCTTTGAATGTAAGAAATAATTTGGAACTTATTCATAACTTGAATTCAAGTCTGAATTATTTAAATTATGTAGTTTAACTTTAATGTTTCGTTATGTAATTGCTGTGCGAAACTATCTCTTGAAATTGTAAAACTCAGAAATATTAGCATATTAAAAGAACAAAATATTAATAATTTGATATTAGGTATTTAGGTATGTATAAAGTTCTAATTATATCGATATATCCAAAAAGATCTACTTTTAAGCTAATGTAATATACCTACTAACTTGCAATAAAAAAGTGACCACCGTTGATAAACACAATAGCTGCCTTACAAAAAAATCACTAAAGATTTATACAAAAAAAAAATACCGTTTAATATAATGATTGCTTTAGCGCGTCGAGGGTGAAAAAGTATGTTTAATACGAATGAGCTCATTACCCCAGACCACAAATTGCACCTCACATAATTTGGTGGAATGCACGTTTACCATTATTAATGCACCCTAGAGACGGGTGCGCACTTAATACGTGCCCTGTATTTTAATATGAACAAAACACGCAGTACTATACGACTATACACAGGAATTTAATTTCCGTAGTATAATTATTTGGCGGTTACTTTATTGGTGGGCAGTCTACGCATTCTAAGGCATGTATTACGGAACAAAAATGTATACCTTTTAAAAAGGACATTTGAATAGGTAATATAAATACATAATTGAACTGTTATTTAAAAAATTAAATGGTGTTCGAATTTCGTAACATTCGGTTTTCAAATTACATATTTTGTTTCTTTATTTGTGTTCGAAATGTAAGTTTTGTTTTTAAATGTAACCTAAATTCGAAATTTAAGCGTTATTTAAATAACGTTTCCTATTTCAAGTAACATTAAGTACAAATACAATTTAAACTGTATAATGTCTAGGGAAAACAATCAATGTGTATCGTTCAATTTGTAGTGTAGTCGGATGGGACTGGCCAGTACGGACAGAGATAACCGGCTTATGTCATCCGCTGTCAGTTGGAAGGCTTACCCGCTGCGACAAAACAGATTAGATAGAAAAACTTTGTTTTGTTACCCTCAATCGTTTATAATTATAAAGAATTTTAGACTGACCTTATTAATTTTGCCCTTCAAAAAGGTTAGGTCAGCTTTTAAATAGGGTGCTGTAACCGAAGGGGTGTTTCAGCAACTTATTTTTATATCATGACTTGGTGCTTTTTGTTTGTTCAGCCAACGTACCTCAGTCTACAGACTGGTCGATAATAATATAACATAGAATACTACCAGTTCTACTTAGATAATTAACTTATTAGGAAAAATAATATCTTTATAGAAAGGGATTATACAACTCCAAGCTTATCTCGTACTCTTAAACTTAGATCTCGCTAAATCCTTCTCTTTTTAATAAAGGCGAGAATAAAAAGATACCGTAAATTATGCTTTCAGTTTATTTCGCTTCCAAGATTGACTTTAAAATGTCCTGAAATCAGTTCAGACTATTGGTTCCTCATTTGCATAATGCATTTCGAAGTCCCTCAACACAGCTACGTACACAGCTACGTACACAATCCCACAGTTTTATGTTTCAATTTCATCCCATTTCTAAAATAACAACAAATTTCGTCCGAAAGCTGCAATGGATTTTTCCTTACATAAATTACACATCGGTTGCTTGAATAACTTCAGGCGATTCTCCAAAGTATTTTAGAATATAAACAATATTTTATTTGAAAACTTGATGTATGCTGAGCGGCAGTAAAAATAGCTGAACATCACATAAACTGGGAAATGCATTGCATTATGCTAAGCAGCGCAGTGTTAAGAAGAGTAAACGGGGATCTCCCTAATGCTTAAAGATTTTCAAGAAGAATAGTTGTCAGGGTATTGCAGTACCGAGTGCATTCTTTCAATCTTTGTAGGTAATTTAATTTACGAAATGGAAATACTAGAATGAAGGGGAAGGAAGATGGGATATTCTACAAAACTTTTCAGTATTTATCAAGATTTCCGTTTATAAAAGAATTGTGAGAATGAAAATACAATGTCGGGAATTTTAAGACGTACGGTTTCTTGGGAACTAAACGATATTGTTGCTTTTGTTTATATAAATCGTTTGGGTCTGCTCGGATGGAAGATCCCTAGAACAATGAATTGTTGTACTTACATAATATCTTAAGAATAAAAATAATTAAGAGAGGATTTGACAGGGGCTTACTGAGTACAACTAATGTTCATATCTGAAACATTTCTTTTACTTTTATTTAGTCTTGAAGGGTTATTGTACAAGCCATGTATACTTAAAGTCCGGTGAAGCAGTCAAAGCCTGCGCTCAGGCTAACTGCAAAGATCTCTACCAAAAAAAAAACCATGTATACTTGTAACTAAAGTTAGTTATGTATAATAGAATAATTAAACGGAGTAAAGTACGTACAGTCACGAGCAAAAATATGTATACACTCTCTAATTTTTCATTGATTTTCTCTTCAATTCTAGATCGGTATTGTAATACATGTTATGAAGAAATTTTTGAAAACAGTTCCTTAATCACGTACATGTTTTTCTTTTTCAGTTTCAATACAAAAATCTCGCATATTTTATGTTACAAGTTCACCATGTGTATACATATTTTTGCTCGTGACTGTACACAAACATAAAGATATGGCTCATGTAAATAATAATCTTATTAAATGGGCTGGATGGAGTGGGAGTTGCAGTCAACGCGGAAGAATTCTACAATTATATAAAACAAACAACAGTATACATAACATAAAATCCACAATTTACTAGAAGCAGAGAAATACGTTTTTAAAAAGATACGAAAGTCGTTTAATCCTACAGCGCCAGTATACAAAGACAAAAGAAAACAAAAACCTGTGAAATACATTACCACGAAGTCTTAAGTTCAGTTCCCGGGTAGGCCGCAATAATACTGCACCCATTTGTCAGGATAAACACTCGGGGAAAAGAAAAAGTGGCTTCGTTACCTACAAATATTTTCCCAAACTTGTTTGCTTGTGGGAAACGCTTCCTTGAGGAATTTAATTTAGTGGGACAAAGGCACTCTCTGTTAATTTAGACTGTGACAATGCGTGTTGGAGATAGTAAAACACGTTTATGTGTTACGTAACTCATATTAAGATTCTTTAGAAGGAAACATAATTCTATAAAGCACTATTTCATAAACCTTTGTTAAAATAAACACGTCATTTTAAATTGTTGGTTATGAAAATTACACTTTTATAATGTAAAATTTAACAAACTTTTTCTTTAAAGTAATATGCAAAATTATTGCTGTATACTTACGCCAAAAGGCCAACTTTTTAGATTTATATAAAAGTTCCAAATAAAATGGCGTCGAACCTAATTTAATAGTTATAATTGCACTTGATTCAAGCGTCGGTTTTTAAAACTGACTCGACCACTCGGAGTAAATTACATGCGACGAAGTTTCGAAGTTAGGCGGTTATCGTATGAAAATTTAGGAAGCACTACCTTTGAACTATGTAGTTTATGTGCAACCAGGAATTGTTCATAAACCTTCAGTTCCTACTATAAGCCTATTATAGGAGGACGAAATTTATCCGTTATGCTTTTAGGGTTCCGTACCTCAAAAGGAAAAAACGGAACCCTTATAGGATCACTTCATTGTCCGTCCGTCCGTCTCTCAAGACCGTTTTTCTCAGGAACGCGTGGAGGTATCAAATTAAAATTCATATCAAATACTCAGGTCTATAATACCTTTAAGCTGTAACAAAATCAAACTTTTATGTCAACGCAATCAAAATAAATAGATACCTACTCTCGCACCGAGGGTTCCGTACAAACCTGTGTACGGAACCCTCGGTGCGCGAGTCCGACTCGCACTTGGCCGGTTTTTTTTACATAGAAACTTTAGTAATCATTTTGTTAATGGAATTAGTCAAAAAAACAATGTCTTTTCTCAATAAACAGCACAATATTATAATTTTTCAATGTAGTGTAGGTATGTCTTTATACAATTACACATCTTAACGCGTACACTGAAATTAATAAATATTAAATAAGTAATTAAAGTTTTAATTCCGTCATGACATAAAACCAAATGAACTTTTATATGAAAATCCATTTAAATATACAACAATAAGAATTTCGCCCCACCGACTATTTTCCGAATATTTTCGTTTATCAGTGGAATAATAATCTTTTATAAATGGTTTATATTACAAATATCTCGTACATTGCGGTAATAACAGTCGAAATTACTATAAAAAATTCAATATACTGGAGATAATTTTGAAATGAAGCCAGCAATATATTTTTATGTTAATATGATAAAATGATAGCAAATCCTACAAATGGTAGTGAATATTACCAAGTTATCTGTTGATATCGGTTGCCTAGCAACGGAATAACTTTTTGCTTGATTCAGTGTGAGCGAATCACGGTAATTAAGTTACGCAGAATAAAGAACATGTTTATTCTAATTATTGGGATAACTACTTCTTGTTATAGTTAAGTGTTTTATTTTGTAACTTATTTGAGGGGCTTGTGACTAAGTGTAAGCCGTACGGTTTGACCGATAATACAGGTTAAGCCGCGCTCGCCGCGGTTGGTCCGCAGATGGGTGACCATTTATAACATACCGAGACCCCTCCGTGCCTCGGATAGCACGTTAAGCCGTAGGTCCCGACTGTCATACGATGATCTTTGGCAGTCGTAAAGTCAATTCTGACAACCAGTCTTACCACGGGATACTGTATTTCCCAGGTAAATGGGTTGTGGAGGTCAGATAGGCAGTCGCTCCATGTAAAATACGGTATTAAGCCGAATCCGGTGAGACTGGAAGCCGACCCCTACATAGTTGGGAAAAGGCTCGGGAGATGATTTGTAACTTATTTATATAAAAGATACGACGATAGACGGATACTAGATCACATTGCTAGGTTCAGGTTAAAATGGAATAGAATGAAATAAACTAGTTTCTACTTGGTTTATCAGTAATTATCGATTGTGCCATCTTGTATAGCTGTACAATATATTTAGTATAATAAGTTTCCAAAAATTAAGCTATTCACACTACTACAGACCATAATTATGTAAACTTAACACCTAAACTTGAAAACGAATTGAACACATTTTTACATACGAGTAGGTCTTATTTATTCATAGTTATTATTAACCGTTTAAATAAATATTTGCCTAGAAATACGTGTTCCACTTGCATGACACCTACCGACCTAATTTCAGGCTCTTTTAACATGTGACAGAAGAACATATTTATTCGAAAAATATACAACAAAGAAATTTCTTGAACGGCCTACATGCCCGAGTCGGCACGCAAGACGTGGAAATACATTGTTCGGCAAAGGGCTTTTTATTCCAAAACTTTAAATTACTTTTATCGTATTTTTCTGTAATCTGATAAAAAAGATGTTTTTCGATAGAATTTAGGGATCAGTTAATCTCTATCTAATCTTTTAAGTCATCAATTAGTTTCGCAAACTCTCTTAATTTTATTTCCATTACCAATTAATTGGGAAAATAATTGGCTGTTATTTCGAAGAATACAGACTAAATAGCCTTGGTCTATTTTCGATTTATTTTCTTGGAAATATTAATAATAATAAATATAATAATAATATTCCGGGACAACTCACACACGATTATCTGATCCCAAGCTAAGCAGAGCTTGTGTTATGGTAACCAGACAACTGATAAACATACTTATATATTTCTAAATACATACATATTATAGATAAATTACACCCAGACAACCAAAACAAATGATCGTGCTCATCAAACATTTGTCCTGGGTGGGAATCGAACCCACGACCTCCGGTATAGCAGTCAGGGTCACTAACCACTAGACCAACAGGCCCGTCATACTAGAATATCTTTGTCATAATTTGGCAGTGATATTAAAATAGATGACAAGGCTGTCTAATTAACTTCTATATGATTAAACGTTACTAAAGCGAACTCTCTTAAGTGCCTTACCTTAATTATATTAATCGTATCTATTTTGGTATTTAATTATTTCATGATAACATCAAAAACAAATGCTCCTTCTTGAATTTGTTTACTTATTTTTACAAAAATAAAAGGATCCTCACTTCGGTACTCAGAGACGTTCATCGTTATTAAGGGAATCGATTTAAGTAAGCAACCTTAAGAATTCTGAGAGTTAAATTAAGGGATTAATTGGTATCGAAATTTTGAGAAGAGTAGTCAGAGTGGTTTGCTTAGTGCTTACTTAAATCAGTAACAACGAGTCCTTTAAGTAACCATTAAAGTCGCCAGCAGACAGTCAGACGTTTAAAATAATTTATACATTCAGCAACATGACTTCAAATTCCTACAATAGGTATACGAAAATAAAAAAAATATTGTCAAAATCTATCCTATAGCTATAAAAATACATTTCGTAAACGATGACAATTTATTGGTGCGGTCCCCACCGAAGGCTTTGCCTATATCGTGGGGCCCCAACCTGGTTTACCGTTCCAATTAACAAGGCTCGATCCAATCCGGGCAGAGACGGGTGACATAGTACAGCGCGCATGTGCAGAGCCATTATACGGAATGGTTGTACCCTAGAATGTAAAATGGTGGATTTTGTGGGAATATGTTAGGTTTTATATATTATGGTTGTAGTTTGAAAAAGGTAGTTGAAATGAGAAATATTAAAATGAAATTCGTTTTACATACTATTATGCGGAATATGCTATTCCTTGGTAATCACAATTTGTTGAAAAAATTAATACTAAAATAACTGACATAATTATTTATTAAATTACTTGGGATCCGATAATTAACAAACTCAAAATCAAACCCAAGAGCAGCGCTGCAAGACCTCAAGACACCGTGAGGTCATATTGCGTAGGCCGGAACACAAATAAATAATAAAAATATGAAGGTAGAACGAGCAACAACAACCGTCAAGACGAGCACCACCTCAGTCTGCCCGTGACCATGATACCTGCAAAGGTGTCGAAACGTCGGGAACTAAAATCAAAATACAAACCGCGATAAAATCCGTAAAAGTAGTTTTATTTCAATGTCTAACATTCGCGTAAACCTCAGAACTCAATGTATAATTATTTAATTATTGATCCATTTCATTTGTCCAAACTTTGGATATAAACGTCACTATAAAGTTTGAAAAGGCATGGCTTCCAATTACGATAATAATAGTCTTAACATAACTGTTGACAATTAGAACAGATAATAATTAAAACTAACTCCAATATTTCAATACTAACTAAACACAATACAACTACTTTAATTCGCTTTCCAATATTGTAAAAAACGGAGATAAAACTTCAATTGTTTATAAGTCAAGTTAACGGTAAGAAAACAAGCAGTAAGTAAGTCCCTTATCTCGAAGCACAAGTTCTAACTAAACTCCAATTTCTAGAGTCTGCATACTTTACTAGCTTCGTCCACTTCCCTGTAAGAATATTTCAAGTTTTCTCGATTCTAACAAGAAAAAATATATAAATATTGGTACTAGAATACACGGTACCCAGAATTTGAAAGATGGTATTTAAATTATCGATATAGAAAAAATTCAAAAAGTTTTGTTGAGAAAAAAAATAAGGAAAAATGCTTTGACATTTAAACGCTCTAATGTCTATCAATCTATCTATCTATATTATCAAGGAATTCGTACAACATTGAATCCTAGCAACAGGTGGTCCGAATGTGGGATTTGGTCAGTATTCAAGCAATTGCCGTCTGTAAGCACTTTTTACAACGTTTTTGAGGTATTTATCTAACAATTCGAACCATTTCTTTGACAACTCAACCTCATTTCAAGAATTCCGATATTTAGTAAATATAAATGTAAGGAGCTATTCATTTAAAAGATAAGGAAAAAACTTTACTTCACCATTTCTTAGTTTACACGTCTCAAAAAAGAATAAGAGAAACGAACTAAGCCGCACTTAACCTAAATTCTTCTACACAATTTACTGAAAGGTAAATCATACAATAATTTACCATCTTCGTACATAAACAACAGCCTTACAACAGCCTTTATAAGTCAGGAACAGCTTGCGGTATTCAGAGCTCAGGTACAAAAGCCGCGTATCTATCCGCATTACCGTAACGAACCACATACGTCTTGATCTACTGATTTTCACGTTAATTGTGTGTATTTTCCTCATTTATTTCACCTGTTTCGATCTGTTATCGTATTATTTAAGTAAAGTCTGTTGTTGTTGTGTAATAATTTTGTAGATTTTTCACCTATAGGTAATGAAAAATAGCTGTGGCTCTGGAATTTACACACAGCAACAAATTAAATAGATGTGAAATGGCAATAAGCTTAGCACAATAAAGTGTAACCCAATGGTTTACGTATATCCGACCACAGCTCATATTATTACGACCTTAGCGTGGCTAACCTACTTAGCTGTTTTTTACCAGGTGTATGTTTAACAAAAGTTTTTATATTTTTTAAATTTATTTAAAGCCTTTGATCTAAACAATTTTTAGAAAATATATAATTATACATTACCATTTCAGACAAAAACAAAACCTAATATCACTAGCAAACACTACATGCACTTTTGTATACAATTGACAATGTAGATTCGAAGGTGGAATGCAAAAACCAACCTTAGTACTCAGGAATAAAAATCACTATCAAACTTCAAAAACAGTCACCAGTACAATTTTAAACGAATTTAGCCAAATAACGTGCGTGTTATTTAGATGAATCCGTGATAATTATGTTTGTATACTGAGACTCAAATTATTTATTCAAATCGTGTTGGCTGTACGTGTGTAAGAGATTTTAATGTTACAAATTAATTTTATTAAGTGTGTCGCGAATGTGTGTGTTGATAGAAGTGTTTACCTCGAGATTGTCATGATACCACGAATTAGTAGGTAGATTACAATGAATTATAAAATATACGCGTGGGTTACGTACTGAATGATGAATTTTTATTTTTTTGTTAGGAACGTACTTTTATAATACATTGGTGGGTAGAAGTGGGTGTATAGTGGTAACTAAAATGATTAATACCCTGCCTATTAGTAGATTATGTTCAAATATCAGACCTATTTTTATAATAAATACAATGAATTTAATTAAATGAGTTGCGATTTAACGTAAAAGTCTTGCATCGTAACATCTGTATTTAGTACCTGTAAAAAGTTTGTTAAATGTATACAATTGTTTCTGTGGACAACAATATTAGTAACTCCTTTAAAATGCCAACAAACCTTCAAAATCAAGCTCCATCCATATTGCAGTGCTTTTAGTGCCAAATAGGAATCCAGGTATAAAATCTCAAAATAGGTCGATAAAACAGCTCCATACACAAATCAGATCAAATCCAATTACTAGACAAACTAAATCATCGCAAAACAGACAGACTACAGGCACCTATTAAAGCCTATATAACCCAATTTTTGAACTAATTCAATGAACCCGTTTGACCCAATTCAGAAACACGTGCCGAACAATCTCATAGTTCTTGGAATGAAATATTGTGTTAACATATTTTTCTTTTGTGATTTCAGGTAATATATTGCACACCATGCTGGGAAATCGATTGTGATCGTATGTATGTAGTTTTCTTATGATATTCGTATTTTACTGAGATACTGGGGAAATATCGTAGAGAATATTTATATGTTCAAAATGATTTGTAATTTAGAGGGTCGCAAAGTTACCTACAAAATTACAGATATACATTTATTTTCCTTTTTTATTCAATCGATCTTTTATTTATCTTATCCAGTTTTATTTATGCTGCAAAAAATTACCTGAGTATTTAAGATAAATAAACAATGTATTAAATTGTTCTAGTAATTAATACAAAAACATCTGAACACCACGCGCCATCATGTTTCCAAGAAACAAAAAACGATCCAAGTGTCAACTCCTTCATCAAAGCTCGTAATCTTTGTCAAAGAATAAATTAAACACAGAGGTATGAACCCGGTCAGATGGATAACAGCCAGAGGCATTGACGAGGCAAATTAAATGAAACGGAAAAGTGAATAAAAGGTAAAAAAGGGACAACGGCTTCACTCCTTGACCCCCGGATAAGGGAAAATTGCTAAAGTTATTTTTCTTTAATTATAACTGGCTGAAGGTATTGAGTATCGCCAATTATATTGCTCTTTAATTACGCATTCGGATGAGAATAAATGGAAAGTAATTAGAATTTTCTTTGATTATTTAATGTGTTGATTTTTTAGGTAGATTGTTGAAATAAACTATTTTTTGCTTTATTGTACATTATTGTTGCTAAAAAAACATTGAAAAGAAGACAACTACACGATTTTTAACTAAGTACTTAAGTAATAAGTAGGTAACATTAAAAACCTTATCATTTTCATCATATTATATATTCAGTCTTGTATTGTCCAGCGGAATTATTTTTAACCCCTAATTTACGTATTTCGTATAAAAAAAACCTTCAATAAATTCGACAAATAAAGCTCAAATCGCATTTACCACTCTAGGTACACAAGGTATAAGAAATATTATTCACCAAAACCAAGACATATCAAAACTCAACTGGAGGTCATAGGTGCAAATCTTGCGTAACACGTTATCACTGCGCACTCGCTTATCTTGACAAATGTTCCCGGCAAACAACAATAAGACATTTGTTTACCCAATGCCATCCAATTTTGTTTCCACCTTACTACTAGGTAGGTATAAAATGTACAGTCACGAGCTAAAATATGTATACACTTGAAGTAAAATAAAAGTAAACAAAAAAAATATTAAAAGTATACCTACTATACTACTGTATTCTATTCTAAGCAAGTTTGGATTGATATTCTCTCAATTCTTGATTGGTATCGTAAAACATGTTATGAAAAAGTTATTGTTCCCTTAATCGAGTCCAGTACATTCTTCCTGAGTTTCAACATCAAAATCTCGTTTTATTTGTTTCGCTATGTGTGTAGGTACCTACACATTTTTGCTCGTAACTGTACATTTTGTTTTGGTACACCTACTTTATTGTACAATTGAATATACAAAGAAATAAAAGCATTTGTATATATACAATGGATCTTATCGCTAATGGCGATCTTACGACAATCTTTGGAGGTACAAGAATGAGGGTAGAAGAAATTATAGGGGTAGGTAGGTCCGCGGTGTACAGATAAACAAACATAAAAAATAATAGCATTTTTGTATTGCGTAAAGTATTTAAATGATTATGGATTATTGTTTTCATATGTGACACCTGGATATGACTAACACTTGGGCGTGGGATTAGTTAAATATGAGTCCTAGGCATAGGCATGTAGTGTGAGAATGTTTGTTAAATTGCAAAAACATTATTTTCTTGATATTACTCAGCTTTTGAAAAATATTTCATAAGCTTACTACCCAACAAGCAAAATAATCCTGGCATGTGATTTTATAGTCCTGTTTGGACTTACATGGCTACTATAATGGTTTCAGAATATGCCACCGCACTTATATCAGCATATATTAATCTTGTTTTTACTCAAGTACGCTTACTCTTACAATTTGGACTTATATCGGTATATAGGATCACAATTCATGGCTACTACTGGACTTAACCTCCTATAAGAGCATTTATTAAGATTAATTACTCTCAAGAGGAACTACTCCGACAACCCAGACTTATATGCACATATAGGATATCGCTTTAAGCGCATTTTAATCTCCAGGCTCCTATATGAGCATATTCGAGGAAAATGTGCACTGAGGAACAATCACTCTTTTTAGTCTTACTTATAGTCTCATATAAGCATTTTTTCTGTGACCAATATAAGTCAATTCAATTTAGACAACTAAAGAGCACTTAGGTTTAAAGTTTGTAATTCATATTAACATCAAATGGATTTTATTCCATAGAAAATATATAATCGAATAAATCTAAAAAACCCTCGTCGGAAATCTTTAAAGGCTACTTTTGATCGAAATAACCTATATAGCAAAAGCGAGCTTATGACGGTTTCACAAATCCGGAAAAACTTATATCACGACTCTGTAGGCAAAAACACACTTTATATGGGTTTATATAATACATATAATGGGTATTTCATAGTAGTGCTATCGTCTTAGAAACCTTAAATCAATCCTGGCTAGAACTCTTCAAATGCCACTTTTTCTGGAAACAACCGATATAGTCGAAAACACGATTTGAATGGTTTTCCAAATCTTACTGTAGGATTTGTGGCCAGCCATTATTGATCACTCATAATTCACGATTTGTTCTTTGTTGTTCTGAATGATATAAAAATGGATTTAGATCAGTGGAAGCGGTTTAAAAAGAGTGGTTCTTATAAACGAAAGGTTAAGAAAACCTACCAGGAAATGTTAACCGGAGTGAGCACTGACTTTTTAAATTTATCGGGTAAAGACTGCATCGCAAATTCAGGTGAGGGTTCCGGACAAAATAACTTTAGTAGTACTTCGGATGGAAGGGGTTCGGACTATGAAAGCAATAATGAAAAATCATCAAGCGATTATGAAAGCGATGAAAAGGAGGAAAATCTTTCTGATTACAACAAAAATCTCGAATTGCGTTATTCTATGAAAAACTGGGCTTTAAATTACAATATTTCTCATGCTGCTTTGAACTCTTTACTTCAAATTGTAAATATCAGATTAAACGACGTTTTACCTCGAGATGCGCGAACACTTCTAGGCACAAACAGAGAAAACCTACAAATTACCATTTCAGCCCCAGGACTCTACTGGCACAATGGCCTGATCAAATGTTTGAAAATAATTTTCGAAAATGTTTCGTGTCTACCAAATGAAATTTCTCTAAACATAAATATTGATGGACTACCAGTTTTCAATAGTTCGCGATACCAATTTTGGCCCATATTGTGTACCGTCTTCGAGATACCAAATTTGGCTCCGTTTGTTGTTGGTAAGTAACAAAATATCTTTATTAACTTAAAGTAGGTACTTAAAAAGTAGTAGTAGTGTTTTTTTATGATACTTATACTTACCTATTTATTTTTAACAGGTATCTATGCCGGAGATGGAAAACCATCGGACCTAGACTCATTTTTGAAGCCTTTCGTGACAGAAATGAAGCAACTTGAAGAAGGATTAATACTTAACACTGCTCATGACTCAAACGAAGAAAAAATTATCCACGTAAAACTGAGAGCTTTTATCTGTGATTCACCAGCTAGAGCAATGATAAAAGGTAGGATATATTTTTTTTAGTTTACAGACAATATTATTATATTGCTTCACCTCCCATCAAACTCTATGTACTAAAAGGATTTTAGAATTATCAGGCCAAGCTATCAGTAAAGGTACTTACTTACACATTAATTCAGAAAAATCTTTAAGTACCGTCTTCTTTTTCGTACGAGTTACTTACTTCTGCTTACTAAGATGAACACCACAATTTGAAGGTATTTAACCAATTTATACTATTTTTTTACAGGTGTTTCAAATTTCAACAGCAAACATGGTTGTCTAAAATGTACAGTCGTCGGAGAATATTCCCATAAATCGAATACTGTGACATTTATTGAGTGTCAAAGTTCTAAAAGAAACAACGGTGACTTTCGTGCGAAGAAGTATGGACAACATCACAAGAAAGACTCACCGCTACTTAGCTTAAACATCGACATGATTGAAGATTTTCCAGTATCGGACTCGCTGCACTTGATAGATCTTGGGTTGATGAAGAGGCTTCTGATAGGTTGGAGGGATGGAAATTTCGGGAAATATTTAACAAAATGGAATGCGCAAAATATTGAGAAGGTTAACTGCTTTTTAAAAAGTTGTATTATGCCTAAAGAGATACACCGGTCAGTAAGAACCGTCAATGTTTTAGCACACTGGAAAGGGTCTGAGTACCGTTGTTTTTTTTACTATCTCAGTTTTATAATACTTCAAGAAGTCCAAAGAGCGGAACCTTATAATCATTTCATGCATTTATTTTGTGCAATCACTATTTGCTCCAATGATAGTTATTTCCATTTACTTCCTATCGCTGAGGAAATGTTAAAACACTTTGTTGAACAATTCAAAACCATTTATGGGAAAGACTATATAACAAGCAACATACATAATCTCTTACATTTGGTTGATGAAGTAAAAAAATTTGGGATTCTCCAAAATTTCAATGCATATTGCTTTGAAAATAAACTTTACTCCATAAAAAAAATGGTAAGGCAAGGAAATAAAGCACTTCAACAAGTCGCAAACAGAATTAATGAAATGTCGTTAATGGATATAGAAAAACTAAATGAAAACAAGAAATATCCGGCACTAAAGAAAGGAAAATGCAGAAAATCTGGCTTAATATTAGAATTAGGGACGTTTATATTGTCAGCAAAGAAACAAGATAAATGGTTTCTAAGTAAATCAAACCACGTGGTGGAGTTTGTATCGGTTAATTTTAAAAATAATGGGAATCAAGAGCAGGAAATAGAAATACATGGCTATCATATAATAAACACCCAAAATGCCTTTGAAGAACCCTTAAGCTCATCGTTTTTCAACATTTGTAAATGTGATTGCAGAGAAATGATTAAAATAAAAACTGTGTATAAAGTTGCAGACATAAAGTGTAAGTTTGTAAGTGTGTTATTCAATAATTGTATATATTTAGTGCCATTACTTCATACTCTGTAGTTTATGGTTTTAATAAATAAGACAAATTTACAAAAATTTAACAGGTATTTTTATTTATCATTCAATCAACAACTTATCAAAGTTTAGTACAATAACATTCAAAAAACGGTAGTAACTAATTTGTACTTTAAATTACATTAACAGAATAGTTACTTTAATCAGTCTGGGTTTATGAGGTATTTATTATCTTTATCTAACACTAATAGTAAAAACTTTATATAAAACTATGTTAGAGACATAATAAACTCTTTAGCTACATACTATTTAACCAATCTTTAAATTCACATGCATCTTCACTCGGAATAATACTTAAAAAATACATAAACATTTTTATATAGGGGCACAATAACATACTTAACTTATTCAAGTATTTGTAGCCTAAAGCCTATGATACACAGGAGCGGGAATGCAGGATAGTTACGATGTAGGTCCGTTCCGGGGCGAGACATAGACAGTTACCACACGGACTGTGTGTGAGTCCGGAGCGGTCCCCATTCCTGATCCAGTGTAGCATGAGCCTTACTCTAAAAACAAATCAACTTATATACTTACCTATAGTAGGTAGGTACCTAGATTTAAAACTTGTTGTCAAATAAACCACAACGTAGATAATCAATACTCGTGCGTACTTGAAAAAACGAATAATAATTTCAACATAATGTCTTCTTCTTCAAGAACATAATTTTTAGGGCTTCGTAAGAGCCAAAAATTCAAATAAAAAAATAAACACTAGATAAATAAAAAAGGACTACAAAGATATGTTATCCAAACAGCAAATAAAATTATTGCATGAACTTTCAGTAGCTGTTGACATTAAATTTCTCAAGTTTCTAGAGTGTAGTAGAATTTTTTATGTAGAATACCTAATAGTCTAAGATCCCGTTAAGACCGACCTTCACCGAGATGCTTATTTAATGAAACGTATTTTATATTTAATTTAATATGTCAATAAATATAATGCATATGGGTTGCCTAGCAAATTTCAGTCCAGAGTATATTTAATTAATAATTAAAAAATTAAATATTTTTTTAAACATTTCACCGGTATGATTATTAGATAAATTCTATACCAATCGAAAGTATGAAGCCCATAGAATAAGCAAACGTTAGGTTGCCTATTCTTTTCCGGTCACAACTATCGGGTTGCCATAGTATCTACGAGTCTATAGTTGTGACCGGAAAAGAATAGGCAACCTAACGTTTGCTTATTCTATGGGCTTCATACTTTCGATTGGTATAGAATTTATCTAATAATCATACCGGTGAAATGTTTAAAAAAATATTTAATTTTTTAATTATTAATTAAATATACTCTGGACTGAAATTTGCTAGGCAACCCATATGCATTATATTTATTGACATATTAAATTAAATATAAAATACGTTTCATTAAATAAGCATCTCGGTGAAGGTCGTTCTTAACGGGATCTTATACTATAACTGTTTTTTCTTTTTTAACTGGAGAACTATTTCAGTTTCATAGGTACAGCAACTCTAGAAAGTTAACGCATTTTTTTTATACTTAAGTAATTTATTTTCCGGCAGCACAGCAGCAGCACTAGGCAGGTTTATCACCTCTACATTCTCAAGTTGATTTTGTTCTGAGGATTCAGGTATTGCTGGAACTGGCTGATCTAGCAAAGGTTCGGGTGGAGGACGAACATTATCTTCTTGAGCTGGCTGTTCTATAGCGCACACAGAAGATGTTGTAGCAGTTTCATTTTTAGTTTTTTTCCCCTTAGTACGTTGTCTTGCTGAAGATGCTCTCTTATTGCTCTCACAGCGCTGGTGAGCATTTTTGAGTATAATTTTGAAAAATTTTTCGCAATCTGCTTTGCTGAATGTTTCGTCTGATTCCTTCACAATATCATGGAAAAAATTAATTGTTCTTTCTCGGGCTTTGAAACAAATCTTTACCGGGTCTTTCTTTGATGAACCAGTCCATGTACAACTTTTCAAAAACTCTCTGTCAAATAAATGATCAATGAGGTAGTATGCATTTGAAGTACCCTTTCCAGATCCTCTGCTACATAACCCACGTAATTTTTTTTTATGATCTTCTTTAAATACTGCATCTAACAGGTTTCTTTCAAAATCATCAAAATCATTTGAAGTTTTTATGGTATTTATACCATCATCCCGATCCTGAGCTGGTAGCTTAGAAGATAGCTTTATGTATTCCTCGAATTGGGTCTGAAATTCAGATTGTTTTAAAAGTAATTTATTTTGAAGTTCAAACAAAGCATTTTGATTAGTAAGAATTGTTTTGAGATCATGTTTAAGAGCCAGTATATCCTCTTGAATTTGCTGTAGTGGTACATCTTGATTTAATATCAAAATGTTTTGACTTTGGATGTCTGTGTTTTCACAGCCTAGGTCAATTGTTTCTGGTAAAGAGTTTGGTTCCAGAGTTTGAACAATATTAACGGCAGCATCATAGTTTTCACCCGGTGGTATGTTTTCCGTTTCTAGCATAGCAGCAGCAATATTTTCTTGATCATTCTGTAAAATTTAACTCTTTATTAAAAATTTCAGAAACCCAAGATACAACTCAGGTGCACGTCATCACAAATACGCATATTCCTTTCATTGTGTCCATTACAACAAACACATTATAAGGTTTAATTTGATGAAAAGTTATGTTGACAAAACAAAAATACCTACTCAATTTAAATCGGCTTTTTTCGTCGTAAGATAAAATTGTAATTACCTAGTACGATATTTTACAATAACCGATTTCTAATGATATATGCACAGAATATAAATTTTGTTGTACTTATTGAAGAATATGTTATTATTATTATGCGATGACCGGCTTGTATATATACCTACTTCTATAACAGTATGTAAGTAAATAAACACACTATTTATAAGACTTAAAAAAAAATAGGCTGCACCACTAAAAACTACAATATTTTGTGCATTACTATCGCATAAGAGGTACCTATCTAAAATAACTTTAAAAAGTTGGTAAAAATCATCTATTGGGGCAAATAAAAGAAACAGCTGATCCATAGTAATTTTCAATAGGTACCTACAGGATCAATGAATATGGAACAACTAATTTTTATTAAGCTGGAAAGTTGCTTCCTTTGTGTGCGGGCGAACCTGTGATACGGAATCTAATATCTAAACAAACTGTAAATAATTTTCTTCCATTAAACTTACCTCTACCAAATCCTGCGCCATTTTATTAAAAGAATGAGCCAACGGTTTTTTTTGGGTGGTTACAGATAGCGATTTGTTCCGATACTCATTCTCCGTCTCGGTATCGGACCTATCACTCATTGCATCTATTTGATTTTCTGCGTCTTTAAATGTTGGTAAATGGCTTCTTTTCAAAATACAATTAAAAGTTCTCCAAGTAGGATCTGGATAACAATTCTCGCGCCTTCTAAGTTTTTCCGCGTTAGTTTTGGGCCAGAACAAAGTACCATTTTTTTCCCACTGCTCTGGGACAGTCGTCAATCGCAGACAGCCTCGTTCCATAGTTTGAATCACTTTGAATGGCATCGTGTTTGTTCATAAACCTGCAAGTAGGTTAAATCTATATATGTATACCTTGAAACTTTCACATTGAAAAACTAATAATATAATTCAACTAAGCGTGAGATAACGTTATCCGTGTACAACTAATTCATTCGAACTGGGGCCCGAGTCTGCTATTTACACTCCGTGCCACTATGCCAACAGTTGCATCGTTCGGCGGGCTCGGGCGGATTCGGGCCGCCCGAGTGCGCACGAGTCGCGCCCGAACCGGCCCAAGGGCACCCGAGAGGGCCCGAGCGCCGCCGGACGATGCAACTGTTGGCATAGTGGCACGGAGTGTAAATAGCAGACTCGGGCCCCAGTTCGAATGAATTAGTTGTACACGGATATCTTATTCAATAAATTACGTTACATAGTCGTATGCGTGTATATTAGGTAAGACCTCATTTTACTCACATGAAACTATGTTAATAAATATTGTGTGGTGCTAGGTACTTAAGTAGTAAGTAGGTACGTATTTAGTTACATACTAGTACTAGCTACAAATTTCACACTCATCTCTTGGAAAGTGATCATAAACTGCGTAGTTACAATTCTCACACCAAAACCAATCTTGATATAGCAATGATCTGATGTCTTCGTAAATCTTAATAAAATGTAAATCTCTAGTGTTAAGTGACACAATGGTGTGACACCCGGGACATGTTTCTGATAGTAAGAAATGTGTAATACTCCAAGGCCATTGCAAGTCCCTTAGACTTCGGTAATCATTTTTTGTTAAAAATCGATCTATATCCAGGAACATCACCATACTATTATTTGGATTGCTGGTAACCTGAATAAAAAAATTCAATTACTTACACACTATTCGTCCAACAAAATCATTTTCAAACTAATGCTTAACTTATTAATACAGTACCCACAGTAAACTGATATGATTTTTCTTTGAAAACTTTCCTAATCTAATCTTTAATCTAAATATTATTGTAAGTACCCGTTTGTAATTAATATTTTTTTAATTTTTGTACAGTTGGCCAAGGCGTTAGCTGAGCCACCTAAACCGCTTGTTTCTCTAAAAACGCGCGGTTAAGGCGGGTCAGCTAACGCCTTGGTCCGCTGTACCCGTAAAACTGAACAACTTTCATTTACATGAACAACTTTATTCAAAATTTTTAGCTATGAAAATATCCTCACTACATCCTCACTACCTACTAAATATTTATTATAACAGAATCTACGATTTTCAGTCCCCTGATACGACAGTATGTAGGTAAGAATTGCAGAACCCTAATTGTGGAACCCTAATTGGTAACAACATGGCGAATTTGTTTTGGTTTTGACACTTACCATTGTAGAACTAAATTTACTTTTATCAATTCTATAGCATACTTGGATAATGTCACCCAAAAATGGCGATGTTTCCTAACATTTTGTTGATAAATAAATGAATACACAAAGTGTTAATAAGCCATTTTAAAATGGCGCTTTAAAATTTCAATCGAAACCAAGATAAGGTTCACAGAAAATTCACATTCCCCAGCAAACAGTCATCTCATCACAAATACTAAGAACAATAGGATATATTTTTCTACTATGGTTGACAATATTTTCTTGTTATCATATTAATAAATACCACTTACCTTTGCACAAACTATTTAATATTTTTCTACACTGCACAAAACCACACATCACAGTTTGACATTTCACTGAAACACTAGCTGCGTACTTAGTAGAGGCCTAGCTAGGCCCGAGTTAATCTCACTTTTTACTATAGTGCATTTATATTGGCATTCCCAGGTAATAGTACACTTGCGTAATCCCGATATACGAGCCATATAATCAAAAGTGGGATGGCTGGGGCCTGATATAATCGCGCTGTAAGCAAAGATAGACTTATAAAATGGGCCCTTTTCCGGGTTTATATGCAGATATAAGTCTCATATAATCCTCAAGAAATCATGGTTCTAGGATAGTTAAAGAACCACTTTTTGCTGGTTGGGTACAGTCATTTATTGCAGTAGCCATAGTTAACGTCTCTAGTTTCATATGTAAACTTTCTTAAAATTGTTTTACTGCATGATTTGAGCATACCTGTATTATTTTTGATAGTAATTGACTAGAGACAAAATACGCTACATAAATAAGAATCTTTGCAATAAACGTTTATGCTTATTACATTGTTATGTAATATTTTATAAAATACCTAATATACACATTACACAAGTAATCCTTACTTATATTATAAATGCGAAATTTTGTTTGGATGTATGGATGTTTGTTACTCTTTCACGCAAAAACTATTGAACGGATTTTAATTAAACTTTACAATAATGTAGCTTATATATCGGAATAACACATAAGCAATGAATGCACAAATGAAAATTCATACAGATAGTGTATGAATTTTCATTCACGCGGGTGAAACTGCGGGACACAGCTAGTATTTGTGTATATTTGTAGGAAGCGATGCCTAATGGCTCCTACACACAGTGCCGGCGGCAGTGCCGCCGGCCGAGCCGCCGCCGGCCAAGCCGTCGCGCGTCGTCACACAAACAAATGCCGGCGGCTCCTTTGTGCGGCTTTGAGTGCCGCCGGGCGCACGGCGGCTTGGCCGGCGGCTCGCCCGGCGGCACTGCCGCCGGCACTGTGTGTAGGAGCCATAAGGCGTGTTATAAGCATCATCATGTTATAGGCGTTTATCTGTCACGCACGGATCGCGTTTTGTTTCAGGAAATTCGTAACTCCGATCGATTTGTCCTTGAACGCCTAAACTACATTGCCTTTGAATAAACATATTTGTAAGAAATTCAGGTTCTGTACTCTGCGATACTGTTCGTCGTTTTTGTTGTAAATGGGTCACAAGAAACGGAATCATTGTTTGATTTTGTACCGTTTTGTGTGTATGAAATTCAACTGTTGTCAGAATAAGTCACCTTTCATTATTACAGTATTTCTAGTTTAGTAGCTGTTGCTTCTCTTCAATTAAAGACCACTTTTAGAATATCCTAAAACTAATATGCAAAACAACAAAGTAATCCAGTAAACCAAATCAAATTGCGACTATTTACAACGTAGAAAAAAATACCCTTTAGTTATCATTTCAGTAAAAAAAAAAAAATATAACATTGTATTCGTCCTGAATATAATGTATTTAAAACTGAAAAAAACATATCTTGAGAACAGAAATAATTAATTATGTCGAGCTACCGAAAAGTCTAATAAAGACGCTCGTAACATAATTGCTATGTCAAACGAGTATTGACTTAACACATTCTGTATTCATATTTATGCTCAGATGATTGGCTTCATTACTATGCATTTACACAGCATATACGTAGGTACCTACCTACCTATATGTAAGTACATAATAGTACATATATATTGTGTACCGCAATTTATGGGCGCCAAACTGTGTGCGTCGATAACACGAATTACGTTGCTCATTGATTGTCGCAGACAAATATCTCTGGATTAATTAGTGCCGTGCTTAATATCACCTAATTAACTCTATAAATATAGTCTAGAATGGAGCTTGGTGAAGTTAGGTCTGATTAAATTGGCATGTTAGTTTAGAGTTGAGTAGAGTTAATAAGTAATGATGAACCTTTTACAATAATTACCTTTTATTGAAATAAAAGACCTTCGTCTAACAATAAAATATTATGGGCTATTGACAATAATTTAGTATATTTATTAAGCAAAAATATTTTTGACTAGAACTTACTTACAGTCAACATAGAACCATCTTATTGTAAAGGCGGGTTAAAATTACCACTTTTACAGTAATACGTATTTCAAATGGCATAATTATCCTTTCATACGTTAGTTATAGTTCAGGAAATAAAAATAATACCAGGCATAAATATCCCACCCATATTGTAAACGTTTACCATTTACAAAATTAATCAAATATCAGTAGTTATCTCAACAGATATTAGTTTTGGGCAACAAAACTACATATTACGTATAATTTTACAAATTCCCGGATAGGTAACTCGTTATAGTTTAAATGTGTTTTGTCCTTGGTTACGATTTACGAGGGTTGGCCTCCTTTAACTGCATTGTAATTTAATCTCTCGTGCCCAGAATCAAGGTTGAAATTTGTGTGTCCGGAATTCTAATTTTATAACTAAGTTTCAGTTGTAATGTTTGGTCAATATAGATACCGTTATAATGAAAATTTTGAGTTATTTTGAAAACAATGATTTATTCAAATTAGTAATATTCACAAAAAGATAATTAAAAAAACGGTTCTGGCAACTAGAAAATTCTAGCTTAAATAAAAATATATTATCATGAAGTCTCAATTATAATGGAATTTCGTAAACAACACAAAAATATCTAGTCTCTCAACAGTGTATTTTTTTAGGTTAGTAGAAACGTTAAATAAATTGATCACTTAAATCAGAAGGCATTGAGTAACTTGATGAATTAAAACAAAAATCCCGCGGGAAACCGTTTACAAAAGAAAAATCTTCGCGAATGCCGAAGAATTGATGATTTATTTTCTTCGCGTAAATTCCTTCGCGATTTCAGATAACATTTTCAATTTTGTACATCTTACAGTACCGAATTTCTTAACTTAAAAACTATTTGCTGTTATAAGTACTGGCAGCTGATAAATTACGCTTCAAGACATAATAGATCACCTAGTATAAAACTAAATTACTTGTAAAGAACTAAATTTCTTTTGAAAATGGAAAGACTACTTTTAATTTTTAATCAGACTAGCTTTAGTAAGTTGGCAGTATTTGTTTTAATTTCGAAATTCAAAACGGTCGTTCAAACAGTTTTATATTAATCCTATCTTTTCGAATAAAATAAAGAAACTGTAGATGGAAAAACAGAGTGAAATAGGTTGATGTTTCTAAAGTGGAATCACAGGCTTAAAAAATAGTGTAGGCCTCTTTATTTTAAAGTAAGGCTTTAGTAGGCCTTCGCTTGTTGAACCCATGTCCCTATGTAAGCCTTTCAAAGACGGCCTTTTGGTAGGCTTACATGGGCTGGCTTCGTCTTGCGGACGACTTAAACCCGTGAATGCGGGACACAAAATTAATTAAAACAAATTCTTATAAAATACTGTTACCTAGGCCATAATAGAGCCTACAATAAGCTTGCGTCCTTCAAATCTAAGTGGGGTTTTAAGTATCATTATGTCGAAATATATTTTTCACTCGTCTCCGCCGACAATGAGGGACCCTTAATGTTATTAATTACGTAATTAAGACGCAAAATGGAAATAGACGGGATACTAAGCATTTTGCGTACTTTAGGTAATATTTGAAGGATCTTCTGTTTCCATGTAACGTTTCTCGAGAAGAGTTCAATTAATAAAGTAAAACAATTATGCTAATGATTAAACTGTTTTAGTGTTTCAGATAGGTCTTTAAGAAGGTTTTAATGGATTCGTTGAAAAATAGTTTTTCTGGATGTTCTTTGTTTAAGAATTGTGTAACTAGAGTGTTACATTTAAGCTAAAGTTGAGCCATAAAAGTGATTGTAACTGCTGATCGACATATAATAAGCTATTAAAAATATAGGTTTAATATATACGTATAGAGGAGAAACAGTCATAAAACAATATAATATGACTGTTTTGCATTAAGACAAAACAGGTATTATATGTTGGAGAAAACACAGCAATGTGATGAAGAAGCAGTCCTTATGATTCTGTAAGTGTTCGAGAATATCACGCTAAATTAGTAGGGAAATCGAACGCACCTTTGATTTGTCGCCAGAGGGCGCATGTATCTTACCGCCAATATCGCTGTCAAGTGTCATTGCAGTCTTCATCATCAGCAAGCACCTAGGTACATTGCTGTGTTTTCTCCAACATATAATACCTGTTTTGTCTTAATGCAAAACAGTCATATTATATGTATTCGAAAACACAGCAATGTGATGAAGACTTGTTTGATATCTGCTGGTGACAAGAAAAGGTAAACACAAGAATGCAATGTGAATGCTAGTTAAAACAAAAATTAAAAACTTTTGTAACTTAAGTAACTTTTATTCAATTAGTTAAGAACTAACGACATCCACAATCTTATGCTTAGGCCCAAAAATAAATGAAGTTAATAACTTCTTTAAAATATTTAAACAAAATAACAATGAAAATTAACTAAAGAAACTGTAATTCTGCTTAACTCTTAAGTAATAATCAACAAACATTAAATCAACAATAATATCTCTTCCTAGAATATAAATAAAAACAGTTCTACTGTTATGTAAATAAAGATAACTTAAATCTTCTTATAGCTTCTAAATAATATTAATTATACTACTAAGTAGATACTATATCAGTCAAAATGTAAAAGTTGAGATCAACCTAAAATTAGCTTTGCAGGATTGAGATCAAATAACAATCAAATAAAATCAACTAAAGACATGTAAAGTTATTGTACAAGTTTAATGGAGAGTTCTCATTGACAGGCCTCTGTACCTCTTTACAATAGTATTTGGAAAAGGTCTCTACACTCTTCCAATTTCCTCTATCTAAAATCTCCTGTACAGGTCTATTATCTAACCACCCGCGAGAAGCTATAGCAGATCTTATACTGCCTGGAGAGGCATCAATCTTGGCCAGTTTAAAAGCTGACCGTACCCAACCTGCAATCATTGTCTTAGAAGCAGGTCTCACTTCACCTACAATCGATATAAATAAGGAGGATACCTGCCTATTTTGTTTGCGTCTAGACTCTGATATCTTAATAAATTTCTTTACATGAGTTACTGGACAAATACTTTCATCCTGATGTTTCTTAAGGTGCCAGCCTGACTGCCTGTGCGACACTCTGTCAGTCTTGGACCCAAACTTAGGCCAGAAAGTGACAGTATCTTCAGTCAGAATAATGGCCTGGTCACTAATGTCCAGCAGGGTAAGGTCATGTAATCTACGGCCAGAAGCAAGTAAAAGAATTAATGCTGTCCTTCTACTTTGTTCAAACAAGGTATTTGATTCAGAACTTGATTTTAACCAGTTAAATAGAACATTTACATCCCAAACTGGCAGTTTATTAGAGTGTGGTCTCTCAAGAGCAATAGCTTTTAACACTTTTTGTATAAAGAAATTCTTTGATAGATTTTCTACTGTTGCTGCACAGTATGTTGAAATAGCTGATTTATGCAGGAGAATTGTATTATATGAAAACCTATTATCTAAATACAAATTGGCCAAAAATCTAGCTACATCCTTACCCTGTGGACTCTTGCTATTAATACTATTTAGCTTAGACCACTGTAACCACCTCTTTATTGGAGCACTATAAGTGCTTAACGTAGAGGGACGCCAACTCCTCTTTAACAATTCTTGTTCTTTTACTGACCAGTCGGTTATTTTATCTTCCCACCCCCAACTTTCCAAGCTTGTAGCACCAGCTTGTCTACCTGTGGAGGGCTCGACCCTGTTGTCCAATCCACCAGGACTTCTTTGAGATTCTTTATTAATAGAGGGGGAGATAGCGCGCGCGCCTCGAGATCCGGGAACCAGAAGCACTGGGTCCATTGTGGCGCTATTATATAAAATGTCCCTTTCGCTGTGTTCAGGTGGGCAAGTACCCTTGGTATGAGATTTGGTGGTGGGAAAACCCACGCTACTCGATATTCCCACTTTCTGGAGAAGGCGTCGTAGAATAGCGCTGCGTCGTCCCTCATGTCCTGAGTAACGTAATTTCTGACGACGGCGGTCTCTCTTGTTGCGAAGAGGTCTATCTCGGGCATCCCCCACCGCTTGAATACTGCCTCCGTGGCTGGTGGTAATAGGTGCCACTCGGGTACTAGTTTTCCCCTTGATAGACAGTCGGCAATGCCGTTCAGGTTTCCTGGCAGGTGGTATGCAGTCAGGGTTATGTTGAACTGATAAGTCAATTCCAACAACCTGGTTGTTAATCCCAGTAAATTTCTTGAACGAGTTCCCCCTTGATTCCGTATATAGGCTACTAAGGTCCTGTTGTCTGACTGAACAAGAATGTTGGCATCTCTTAGCCTTGAACCTTGGGATCTTATAACGGCAAAAACTGCATACATCTCCTTTAAATTGGAGTGCCAACGTCTCTGGTTTGGGCCCCATCTGCCTGCCAAGTACTGGCTGTTTAAATGGGCGCCCCAGCCCGCATCCGCTGCGTCTGTTGTAAGGAAATGTGTTGCTTCCTTTCTGTGTAGTGGGGTTGAACTGCTCTCTATCGCCTTCAACCACCACAGCAAGTCCTCCCTTACACTGGGACAAATGACAACTTTCTGACCCCTCCGGGTGAACTTTCTTAGAAACAGTTGTGCATTGCGACAGTGAAGCCGGCCGTGAGGGACAGCATGGTTGGCAAAATTTAACATGCCCAACACCCTCTGAAGCTCTCTCAAAGAGCAGCTGTTTCGGTTCAAAATGTTTGTTAGGAAGTTCTTTATCCCCCGAACCTTTTGAGTGGGCAAGGCCACCGTCTGGACCTGGGTATTCCAAATCAACCCTAGGTATTCCAGTGATTGTGTGGGCTCGGTCACTGATTTTTTGTAATTTACATGCCAACCCAGGGACTCCAAAGTGGCCAGCGTTTCCGCAACCTGTACCAACAGTTTGGATCTGTCCTGGCACGCCAAGAGGTAGTCGTCGAGGTACACTAGAAGACGCACTCCTCGTTGGCGCAGGATCTCGGCCACCCAGTTTGATACCGCTGCAAACGTTCGTGGTGCCGAGGATAGGCCGAAAGGTAACGCTGTCAATTGAAGGATTTCTCCATTGTAAACAACTCTTAAAAACCGTCTGTGAGTTTCCGAAACACACAGATGGAAATAGGCCTGATGAAGGTCGATCTTCACCAACCAATCGTTTGCCTGAAGGAAACTTACTACATCTACCTGGGATATTAGGTAAAAATGTTTTGTCGCTACATATGTATTCAGGGCTCTGAGGTCGAAAATAGGGCGTAAACCCCCATCCGACTTCTTGATTAAAAACATCTTTGAAAAGAACCCCGGCTCCATCTGAATTGGGGCCTCTAAAATCCCTTTGCTCTTCAAATCCTCTACCATCTGGGTCATCTCCGGAGAGACTTTGGTGGCTAAACAATCTAGGAACTTTTTGGTTGGGTACGTGGAGGCCTCTCCTTGAAAGGTAAGTGGTGCTCTGCTATTGACTTTAAAATAAATGGGTTGGCCCCTAATTGGACCCACCTTTGTACTGAAGATCTCAGGCAGCCTCCTCTGAATACCCGTTGAGAGTCAATCTTCTTTGGACTTAGGGTTAGACTTGTCTGTGTTGTTATAGCGCTGACGAAAGGGCTGAGTTCTTTTAATAGGATTCTTGAACTTCCTGTCTGGTTTCCTAACCTTATTTTTATTATGAAATTTCTTATTTTGATATGAATGATCACCTACTGTGGTAGGCCTCTTTCTGTCCTTTACATAATTAGGGGTGTTTAACCACACTTGAGATCCACCTAGGGATTGAATTACAGGTAATAAAGCCTCCCTACTAAACAAAAACTCAGAACTTGGTGGAATATTTCTTAATGTAGCTTTAAGGTTATCATTTGAGATTTCTTTTAAAATCCTATCCCGTCTAACTTCAATGCACTCTGAGCGCTTTCCACACAAAACCTGCATTGTGGTCTCAGAATTCTTATGCGACAAGGATTGTGGGCCAAAGGTAGAAGTAATTTTCTCTAACAAGGAACTTGGACTAAGTCCCTGAGGATTATTACTAGCCCAATCCACAAGAGATTGTAATCCGGCTCTCAAAATCTGTCTCTGTTCCAAGACCTTATTTGAAAGTCCTGCTAACAGTAACTCCGTTGACGCTAAGTAATCTTTGTTCTTATTAAAATGACATAACTCATCATTTATCTTAAGGCCTGTAAAACCTGGAGTTGATAAGCATCCCTGCAGAGCCTGCTTATACCTAATGCCCTTCCATGCCTGAGTTTCAAATTGTTGTAACTTATTTAATTGCGATAATCTCTCTTTGTCACTGGCTGGGACAAGACTTTTTTCATTAATGTCAGTGTTCAAGCAACCCCAATCAACTGAAAGTGATTGAGGCTGCGTAGGCAATGTAACAAATTGGGTCTTACTATTAACGCTCTCGCTACTCTTCTGCGAGTCAAAGTTAGTGCTAGTACTAGGGAGTGGATCATCTCTATTCCTCTGAACATTGTTGTAATACATCGGATAATACGTTAAATAGTTTGTAATATGTGACATCTGAGACATTAAAGTCTCAATCCGAGGGTCACTACGATTTTTTTCAACTTTGTACTTACGTTTTCCCGCCGAAAGTCGAGGCCGCTTGTTGGGCAGCGGAGACGCCAAGCCCTCCTCGGCCTCCGAGGCCGAGCAAGAACTTGTTTCTGAAGCTCTCGAGCTCGATAACGATGTCTGTTCTCCCTCCGGAGCAACAACACCGGTATCCTTACCGTTTTCACTAATATTATCCGGCTCCATAACTTTTTTTCACTCACTCGTACGAATCACAAGAATGCAATGACACTTGACAGCGATATTGGCGGTAAGATACATGCGCCCTCTGGCGACAAATCAAAGGTGCGTTCGATTTCCCTACTAATTTAGCGTGATATTCTCGAACACTTACAGAATCATAAGGACTGCTTCTTCATCACATTGCTGTGTTTTCGAATACATATAATAACATAAGTTCTAGAGGTCTGATTTTCTCTACATACTTTCCAGAAAGTACGTAACAATCGTCCACAGATGGTTTTTATTGCAACCCCAACCAATGTTTCTTTAACCCCACTCAAAAAGTTCAAACTAACCCTCAACCAAGAGTTCACTAAAACTCACAAATTACTCGAACATGCACAATCTAACCCGTTAAACGTCTGCAGAAAATACTCCCACATATTACTTGGAAGTATATGTGGTAGTTGGTATTTGCCGTATCTAGCAGTGCGCGGTACTATGGCACTATACGTGCACCAATTCGCCGGAGCAAGGCCAGCTATGAATAATTTCGGTGTAACCATGTCGCCGGTACCAGGTTGCGACAACCGCCGATGCCAGACTTCGCCCCTTGTAATAAATCTACATGTTAGGTTAGATTGGCCGCAGACATGCTAGGGTTAATCTTCGTATGTCACATATTTGTTAGATTTTGTTACTGCGAAATGGGATTCCGGAATCTGACGGGTTGGACATGAATATGTAATGTGATTCCGTAATGTTTTTTGAGTAAAAATACAGTTATTTTCAGTAAATTTTCAGAATTATACTAACGTTATGCTATTCGTAAATTAGGTCCTACAGTGTATAGTATAAATGAGGACTTATTTATACAAAATGATTCATTAAAAGTAATCTAATTACGATTTGTAAATATGTCTACAATAATAGAAGGTCTCATCGATGCTAGACTTTAATTTAAAAAAAGTTTTACTGTATAAATTCCCAGAAATTACAACCGGATATAAGGTAGACAATGAAGGAACACCTACGATTGTACATAATATAATGATTAACATAGAGACTACATCATATTAATGCGCTTAATTATTCGCTCTTCCAATTTCCAAGTCAGTGAAACTGTCACACTTCATTTGCTCGACGTGTTCACTGTTAGTTTGACAACTATTAAACAAGATGATTGACTATGTCTGTCAGTATGTCTTCTTGGCATATAATCATAATCGCTACACCTAGATGTGCCTGGAAAACTGGGTAAGGATTAAGCGTTTAAAAAAATTTTTTTTTTACTAAAATTGTTTTCGTAGGATTTAGGTATATAAATTTTAGTTTAAATGTTTATCTATTTTATTTAATGTGACTCCATAATCATGAGTTTATGTGCCGGTATCGCGAGTTTGAAATTGTTATAGTATGGTAGGTTCAAAATCACCGTAAAGTCTCATACTATCTCTTTCACTTTAAGGAGTGAAATAGCGATAGATAGACATTTAAAAAATCAAAATCAAAATCAAAATGTTTTTATTTCTTATAAACCAAAAAAAGGCACTTCAGAAACGTTACGTTAAAAACTACTGACTCTAGTTGCTCGGTTCCAAAGTGTCCTTCCTATGGAGAAGAGCCGGCAAGAAACTCCATAGGTTACTCTTTTTAAAAAAAGGTTAACATCGAGGTTAAGATTACACTGATTTTAAGATATATAACAATGTAAACAGCAGAATGTTTAGATTAATATAAACTAAGACATCCAAAATGGAAGAAAAAATTGAAATCGAATATCCAGCTAAATTTACATTGTCGTCACATTTACAAAGGACGATAATATAAATAAAAACAAACTCCAAAAATTATTAAAGATGAAAAATATAACTTTACATACCATCAATATGTAGTCCTACTCAAATCCCTAACAAGAACGTCAAGGAATGTCAAGAACCTTCTGAAAATAGCGGCTATGGGGGCAGCTAACTGTAGTAATAAGCTAAAACAATATTATTAGCAGACCGCCAGGGAGGCCACATATGCAGATGATACTAATTCCACGCGCGCTTATCCTCTACGAAGTCCCTAACCGAATAATAAGCCTTCTTTATTAGTTTTGATTGAATACATGTTTTAAACTTTTTATTAGACAAGCTTGTTATCTCTTTCGGTAATTTATTATAAAATCGAATTGAATTTCCTAGAAAAGATTTAGTATTAGTTTTAGTTAGTCTAAAAAACATGTTAAAGTTAATTTGCGTTTTAGTAGTCGGTGATTAGCATTAAAATAATAATTATAGTTAATTTAGCATACTATAATGGTCCAGTGTTTAAAATAATTAACAACTTCAATTTAGATTTCGCTCAATCTGCCAATAACCGAAGCGACCTAAAACCATCTCATTAGTTCCAAACGCTTTACAAAAGACTAAACACATACACAATGCAATAAAAATCCTAAATTAATCCCAAAATCGTTTTATCCGCATCATTTACGTATTGTAAGGGTCTTCGGTCATTAAAACGGTTGGGTATGCATGTAAGGGTCGGCGCACACGATGCCGAATCATGAATACAATTACACGGGCCGACCGTTCTCTACGGATTAAATTCTCTCGACCGATGAATCTCAAATTCTCTGCCTTCGGCTATATGATGTCCAATTTAATGATAATAAACTGTTCTATTGGATCAATATTGTACTGTCGACGACATTGTAACGAAACGTGGATTTAATTGGAAGTTACTTGTTCGGCAATTAAAAACACTGCATGTAAAGGTTTTTTATAAAATAAAATATGAGAATACAAGCCTGGACAAGCCATATCTTACGTGTTTATTGTACATAAAATGATTTTTGTTAAAACATTCACATAACTGCCGTCTTTAGATAGTCAAATTATGTTCAAAGTTGTAAGTCAACGGATCCTAACATTTTCACCAAACCCTTTATCTTAAATGTATAAATATCGAAAATAATTGAATCTGCAACGTACCGCTGCTAACGACGCCCACAGTAGGAAATTGGTCCATTTTAAACTGAGCAATTTGTCTAAATACACTCGAGAGCAATGAATCCGGGTCACTTAAAGAATGTTAAAAATCTCGGAAACTAAAAATGATAGGTTAATGCAATAAATTGTATTTAATAGACAATGTAATACTCCTTAAATGAAAGTAAAAAAAATATGAGTCACCATACATTTTATTAACACAAAATTACATAAAGAAAAAAACTGCTGATCTCTTCTTAAAACAAAAATAGGAAACATGAAATTTTTGAACTTTATTACGATTTTCTTGAATTTTAATACTTCGTATTGCCTCCTCGTGCTTCCATTACTGCGTTTACGCGGTTTGGCATGCTGTACACCAAGTTCCTTATACGATTTTGGGGAATATTCTCCCATTCCTCTGTGAGAGCAATTTTGAGCTCACGAAGCGTGATTGGGGGAGGGTTTCGTTGTTTTACGCATCTGCCTAGCTCGTCCCAAGCATGCTCGATCGGGTTGATATCCGGGCTGCGCGCTGGCCACTCCATACGAGTAATGTTCATCTCTTGAAGGTAGTCATTCACAATCCTACCTGTATGAGGTCGGGCATTGTCATGCATAAATATAGCATCCTCACCTAAATTGACCATAAATGGACCAACGTGATCATTGAGGATTTCTTCCACATATCTTTCGCTAGTTAAAGAGCCGTTTTCTATGATCACCAGCTCTGTGCGACTTTCAGAAGAAATTCCGGCCCACACAAGTACAGACCCACCACCGTAGGCTACTTTTTCTTCGATGCATGCTTGCTTGAATCTTTCCCCTGGTCTTCGATACACTCTGTGTCTTCCATCGTGCTTGTAGAGCATAAATTTTGATTCGTCGGAGAACATAACTTTTGACCAATCTTCAATACTCCAATTTACGTGGCTCTGGGCATATCTTAGTCTTGAAATACGATGCCCACGCTCCAGTTTAGGGCCGTTTGCAGGTCTAAGGGGTTTTAAGTTAGATTCAGCAAGCCGACGTCTTACTGTCCATGCACTTGGGTTACTTCCTCCGAGGCGTCGAAACTGATTTGTGAGTTCAGTTCCTGTGAGAAAGCGATTTCGAAGCATGGTGTTCACCAAGTATCGGTCTTCTCGTGCTGTGGTACACCTGGTTCTGCCCGTTCCTGGTCTGCGTAGGTTAGAACCAGTTTCTTCGTAACGTCGGAGAACTCTTTGTACTGTTGACAGCGACACACCGACAGTCCTGGCTGTATCGCGCTGACTCCGGCCGGTTTCCAGCATTGTAAGTATTCTGGTGCATTCTTCAGGCGTAAGCGACATAATTTCAGCTTGAATAATGAATATAGAGCACTATCAACATGGTTTATGTAACCACATAAATGACAGATTACAAACAAAAGCAAAACCAAATGCTGTAATTTCGTAGTTCCATCTTCGAAAGTGGCCCTTTTTCAAATTTGATTTTTTTATGATATAACTTTACAATAACTAAGAAGTTTTAATACCTTCATTTAAGGAGTATTACATTGTCTATTAAATACAATTTATTGCATTAACCTAGCATTTTTAGTTTCCGAGATTTTTAGGATTCTTTAAGTGACCCGGATTCATTGCTCTCGAGTGTATAAAACTTTATTTCTATAAAATTTATCGTCTATTTTTGTCATCCCTTGGACCTTAGTACAAAAATAGTCGATCAATATACCTACTACCATAAAACGGATTAATTTTACATTATGTATATAAGGGCTCGAAATAAAATAAAATCATTTACTTGGTAACGGATATAAACATCCTTTTCCATAATAAATGTAAGATAATCATCACATTTATAACCTAAATACCATAGACCAATTAATTACCAACCTTCATCAATACTAGATAGAGTTACAAATACATTGCCTGACAGTAGGCTTTTTTAGGCATATAACCTTTTGTTACAACAATCCCTTGTCAGTCACTGATCCGTGCTAGAAATGTATTAGTTGTGGTCGATACTTACATAAGCTTAGAACTACGTTTGTTCATATATCGCAAAAATGTCTTAATAGGTTTTTTTTACTGCAGAAAACTGTTAAAACATTGAATAGTTCTATCTTAACATTACGTATTAAAATTCTCATATAATAAAATAAAAGCTCCTTGGCACATGTCAAAAACAAAGAGCAAATATCGATATAGTACAAATCTAGTCATTTATACGTATTTTACATGAATAATAGTATCTATGTATAAATGAAACACAAATCAGTAAAAAAGGTAAATTACTTTAAAACGTTTTTAACGATAGCAATCGGTTCCAAATGGGCAGTACTTTGCTAACGGCATGAGCACATTAACCAACTTATATTTATTTATGGCAACATTCACTGCCAACGGTTCACCACAATAACGAATATTTGGCATGCTGAAAGTTATTGGCGATTACAGCGAACAAAATTATATGAAAAGGTTACTTTAAATGCATATTCTCATATTTTATTCATGATTTGAATTGCTGTTTGACACAATAGCGAAATACATTCGTGTAGACTTTGGTTTACTCATTTGTTTGGTGGATCGTAAGGCCTTAAAATGTAATAACAAAAGTGTAAAACCAATTTAGTTTCAGTCAGTAGATCTAATAAGGTCGTACACACATCTATCTATTTATATAAAAATGAATTTCTGTTCGTTAGTCTCACTAAAACTCGAGAACGGCTGGACCGATTTGGCTAATTTTGGTATTGAATTAATTGTGGAAGTCCAGAGAAGGTGTAAAAGGTGAATAAGTATGAAAATGTTCAGAATTAAATAAAAAAAAAAAAACAATTTGTTTTAAGTTTATTTTTTACAAAGGTTTAGGATTTTTTTATCGATTGAGGCAGTACAAAGTCTGCCGGGTCAGCTAGTAAGATATAAATTATTGTGTCCCTTCTAAAATGCTAGAACACATACACACAATGTAAACTACCCTTAGGGCCGATTTTCCTAACACCAGATAATTTTATCTGAATAACAATCTTGAATTTTTGACAATTCTTCAGTACGAAACATGTCAGACGTGAAATTGATCTCTCAACAAAAAATTATCTGGTGCTGGAAAAACCGGCGCTTAGTCATTTAAAACTATCTTTAAGTATGGCTGTGGTACTTGATATACGACCTCAAACTGACCTCCACAATCCTACAGCTTAAGATACCGATGTTCCAGTGTATTTGTACCTCCTTGCTCTGTGACGTCAGATTAACGTCGGTTCCGAAGCAAAGCGCCGCGATTGAGTAGAGTCCCGATATGACGCGGCCGAGATAAGTATGGCTTAACCTTAAGATCAGGATATGTGCTAGCCTTTTGTGATCACCTGGTTTGCTGTTACATGTAGCTGATAGTACAGTATTAGGTAATAGTAGTACTGTGAAATGTAGGTAATATAGAGAGTTTTAAATGGTGATATGAGCCAGATCATGCAGACCTTAGTCAAGTAATGTTTTAACATATTACATACGTAAGTTAAATTTGATTTTGACTTTACTTGGTAAAAGGAAAATTATAATAGTTCATTCTACTCAACAATATTCTTGGCCGCGTACTTTTTTAATAAAAGTAAAAATGTGTGACTATATTTTTTGTTCCAAAATTTAAAATCCATTGGATCTTCGAACAACCTACTCCATTATTACCCAGAAATATTCAACATTTTTTCTTAAAAGAACTGCACAATCATCGTAAAGTCGCCACATTTCCTTAAACAGTCGCAAGTCGCATGTGACTGGCCGCTCCATTGTGCCTTTGTTCTTCGCAAATCAAACATGGCGACCATTGTTACGAACCCACGGTTAGGGTTGAAAACTTTTACAAAGACCAACTTTTATTGTTCCATATTTTTGTAAGGCATCACAATTTTTCAATTTCGGTTTCGATCACGTGTCTTTTGTTTAATGTTTGGCAATCATTTTACGAAAACATTAGGCAATTTATTTTCGGTAATTTTCCTTTTATCCCCATTAAATACCTACAAGTTAGAAAGCACATTTTTTAACATCCCTTAAATAGGTATTTTAATACAAATAATTATACCTTAAACTCTAAAATAAAAAGTCCTGATACTTGACAACCCTACTTTTTAAAGCGAAACTTTAGCATTTCGGCTATGCCTCTTTGTGTTTTTCGTACTCAACGCGGGCATAAAATTACTCAGTAATTAACGGGAGTGTGCATACTGCGGATAACCGCCTAACAAAGTATGTGTACATTTTTGTTCGTGTGTGTATGATAATGACTTTCGAGAAACTTTTAAGTATATAATATAGCTTAAAAATATGAAGTTAAGCTTTTTTCAGAAGTCTTCTTTTTTCATGTCAGATCATTTACTTGTATTTACGATACATACAGTACACATTTATATTTACATACATTATACTTGCTTTTAAATACTTAAACTTAGTTATTCCGGTCAGATCACATAGCTAAGATCATAATAGCTAGCTAGTTTTAGCTGAGAAGTTTTTGATATGGTAAAACGCAAGATTATATCCTAAATTTAAATAAGAGTATAAAGTTAAAACAATAAGCTAAACATATAGGTACCTACTCATCACACCAACTTCTAAACCACACACCTCGCAAACCACTTCCTTATTTAATTACATAAAAACAATTCTTAGCACATCTCAATCCAATTAGAGGCGTTACCTTTATCCCGAGAAATTCGCTAGAGTGGTGCAATCTCAGCTTGGTGTCTTGGTCTCATTTACACCGCTGTACTAATTCACTAAGGATAGGTACGCAATTTTTCGCCGGTTAGACCCCCTTCACCCCACTAGACCCCTTAGACGTCGTTGCCACCCAAGACGCCCCCGTCGGACGTGATTTGAAAACAAATACGTACATTGGTGGAATACAACATTTGTTGGCGCTAACTTGCCCGTTGTTCCTTGAATACGATGGACAACGTTATTTCCAATGGAATCTTGTTACATTATAATAAATGTGTCGGTTATCGCTGTTTAGGATGTAGCTTTGTTCTAGTTGTAGGAAGTCTTTGGAAAGAAAGAACTAGAGTTTATCACGGCACTTTCTTATAGATTGTTGGCGACTTGAAATTGTTTAGTAAAGTTCAGTGCCTGCCAATAATTTAATGTTCTTTACATCAAAAACCCTTTTTTATACAGGGATAATGGTTATTATGTGAAATAACTTTTATGTTCCTTGTTATAAAGAGTCTTTAACTTAAAAATTCTACATAGATCTCAAGTAAACACGACAAAATGTAACAGTTATGAATGTTACAAAATAACGTGTAAACTAACTTTTTTTTTATTCGTGAATATTCTGTTTGCAGTTCGTTTTGGGCTTAATTTGGTTGTTGCTGTGTAATATTAATAAAGTTTCCGTTACGAAGGTGGACGAAAGTTTGTCTTTTCTTTTTACGAACTATTCAGAAACTTGGGCTCCGGCTGGCTTTATTTTTTCACTTTACTTTCGGTAATTGAAAACAGAGATTGGTTCTGATATTAAGTGTACTTTTTCGCCCTGTGATACAATGTTACAATATTGAGGAGAGCCTTTTTAAATGTTAGCCTACTAAAATGAAGTGAAGCAGTTGAATTAATAAAAGGGCGGTCGTTGAGTATTTACGAGCACATTTTGTCGGAATTCAAACGCCAAGGTCGATTTAACCCTTCGCTACACAGACATGCAAACAAAACTATCAAATCACTCCACTCAAACATAAAGTTCCGAGCGTTATGGTCCACACTATAGTTTATATCACGTCCTCTAACACAAAATCAAGCACATCCCATCCTAGTAATCCAATTACCAAGCAAGTTACTGGGCGTTTTCGCCATTTTCCTACCGAGACCCCATTTCATATCTGTATGGAGTAATTATTATTACGGCGGCCATTGTTTCGGTAGTAACAGTAAACAAGGGACCGAGTGAAATATGCGTTTACTGCCCACCTTCCCTGATAATGTCTAATTACATTGCAATAACAACTATATCGCCCATGACATAAGGTTCTTAATCGCTGGTTATGTTTCATATCAGTTGTTGGCGCGTGTCACCCTAATTTGAACTCTAATTTGGGAGCGGTAAGGTCGGTGCGATGAGTGTTAATATCTGATTCCAAGATGTTCAGATCCCCTACTAAGATTCCGTGTCAAATCTTCATCTGGAAGACGTCTAGTACAGGAATAGATGACATATCCAATTTGGTTGTCTGGCAGTAACTTAATGATGCAGATTGTAGATAGTATTAGCTCTAGATGGCAATCATGTCTAGATAATACCTATTCTATAAGCATAGTAATATATTTGGTAATAGTATAAATAGTTTTATAGGAATCAGATATCCTAGATTTCCCCGTGTTTTGCTGCCTAGTTTTCAAAGCCTAAATTGGTTTAATGTTAAAAAGTACCTACTTCTAACAATGCATAAAAATTAAATCGTTAGTAATTTTGATTTTGCATGTTTTCTTACGCTATTTAACTACACTACGCAGAAAGAGTACTTTGAATTCATGTCCTAAATTATTCTTAATAGACCTATTTTCCTCCAGCTTTATTGTCACAAAAACGAATAAACAAAACCCCATGACCATTAAATATTCACACTCGAAGACCGTAGCAAATTGTGAGTAACAAATGGTAGGGGTTTCGTACAACTATCCAAGACGTATAGTTAGGGGTCAGTAAAATAACGAACTGCCAACGAAACCCAATACTCTGCTGAGAATTTATTGGTTCTAATTCAAAGTACAAAGCACATTTGTCAGGAGCCTTGTACCCAGTAATTGTATACTAAAGTGAGAATAGAAATATCTTGCTCGTTAAACCGTGGCGCAATGTGTCTTCTGTTGGTTTTATGGGCTGTGAAGTTTTTGTGTGTTAGATAGCCTTCCTGCCAATGCGGATAAAATATTGCACCTAATATATCTGTGAAAAACGATATGTACGTAAATTAAATATAATTGCTATATTATGCTTAAGAATGCGAAACAGCTATCAATGATATGTTTCTTTTAATGAAGTTTAATAAACAATAAATTCTGACCAATGACGCAAATTCAAAAAGTAAACATAGTATTATTTTACATGTAACATCAGTGTATGTACAGTCACGAGCAAAAATATGTATACACTCTCCAATTTTTTATTAATTTTTACTTCAATACTAGATTGATATTGTATAACGTATTATGAAGAAATGATTGAAAACAGTTCCTTTATCATGCTCATATTTTTCTGTTTTAGTTTCAACACAAATATCTCGCTATCTTTGTTTCAGGATTTTGCTATGTGTATACATATTTTTGCTCGTGACTGTACAACTGTTTGACAAAATCAGCTCTACTCATACAATATGTCAAGAAGTTCCCTTAAAGAAGGCTTAACTGCAGAAAATATAAGTCGCTGCATAAGTTGCCAGTAATTATCGTATTGAGTCTTATGTATCAAAACACTCGTAGGTATAAGTCTACAGCTGGACATAAGCCTCCAAGGCATCCAGCTCAATCTGCTCTCCTCTTCAAATTACTGCTCGCTATCCTGCAAAAGTTTTTGCTCTACCTGGTCGCAGGGCGTTCTACACTTGCCTTATCCAAATACATAGTACAATATACCTACTCCAAATTACCTACTAATACCTACTCCTATTATATAGTACACATAAATTCGGCGGTTGTTTAACACTTGATAAACCAACAGTAAATTAAAGTTTGAAGCAAGTTTTCGATGTGGAACTGCTACCAACTGTCTGGTAAGTTTGTTCGCTGACAGGACAGGTAGAGACCGACATTAAGATTATATCAAAGCATTTGGGAAAACAAACATGTTTGCTCAACAAATAGGTAGCGCCAGATCGGGTTCAGCGTAGCGAGGTTTGAAGTTAATAGAGCGAGAATTTAAATTTATTTTTCTATATTAAGAATATGTTTTAGCTTTTTAATCAACTAGGCTAAAGTACTAGTGAAAGGAAATAAATAAAAACAAACCCAAACGCGATGGAATTACGTTGTTGCCATAGAGTTCCTATGCCAACTTCTCGCTCTATCATCATCGTCTCGAAAGTACCAAAGTATTTTATATTCACCAAACTAATATATGTATGAAGTTTGTCTCAATCAAATGTCAAGAAGTGGTTTTAATTTAGATAGCCTGTTTTGACCCTAATAACCATACGTATATAAATACATATAATACAACTATGTAACGTTGTCCGCATTTATTTATTTATTTACATTCCAGTTTATATTATTGCTAACTGATATTTAATGACAAAAATATTAATGATTCCTATTTTTGTTTCAGGTAATTAAAAAACGTTTATTGAGGCCACGGTATCATTGGAGTAAGTGAAACGACGAAAGTGATCACTAGAATAAACTAAGATACATTAGGTATTTATTTATTTACATCATAGCGCACAACATTGTTGTGCAACAAGCCACACACAAAAAAAAAACACTAATAATTATAAAAATTAAAAAGAAACTAGGTTAACCAATACAATTTTAAAACATAATACAATATTGGTAAATATAAGTTCCCAATCTACATAAAAAAAAATATAATTACTACTGTAGTAGTAGTAATTAGTAGTTATTACTTAAGAACTAGTATAATGAAAGCTTAATTGACCTAATCTAATATAATTGGTTTAGTGGTACATAGACTGGACGCGTCCCCACGGTATCGGCGCTGAGCAAAAACCCGATTATAATATGCAAGCCAGCACACAAAGCGAGACTAAATAATCCTACTTACAGACTCAACTCACTGGCTTATGGGCACTAAGTACGTAAATAGTGGGGGGGAAAGATAAATAAAAATATGTTAGAGTATTTTATTTATGCATATTATGACTCTACAGTAGGACAGATAGAATAGAGTGATTATTTTTAAAACTTCAATAAGTAATGTAATTGGTTTTTATAGATTCGGAGGAACTTGAAATATTTGAATGTAGACTTTATTATACTAAACTTACTACAGTATGCTACGACACGTAGCACGTGCTACGAGTGCTACGCGTACTAGAAGTCTACATCATCAAAGTGTTGAAATGAATAAGTTGCCTTTTGGTTTAAGACAATATTAAATTAAATTTTTGATTCATTTCGAGAATAAGGTTGACGTCTCGTATATACCAACAAAACCATCAAAATTAAGAATTACGTAACTACCCTACAAATTATAAGTTTTAAGTTATAAGTTACACACAGTACTCAAAATTGAAATCAAGATAAATAATCAACAAAGAGCATCCAACGGACGAAGAAACTAAGTAAACTCTCTCGGCAAATACACGGAGGGTGTCACACTCGAGTGTCAGAGTGTCCCGACACTCTGTGATCACTCACACTTTCCTCCCAGACACTAATTAACGAATGTCTGCAATTAGAGCCAGACACTTGACAATGGCTTGAGCTTTAATATTTTAAGGGCGTCATTTAATAAGATTTAATGTTGTTGTTGTCACCCTAAATTTGAGTTGAGCACGTTTCTCTAATTATTATGTTGTATTATTTGATCAATGTTTCTTCAACTTCTGATAGTTCGCTGTTTAGGCACGTATTCATATTTAAATGTCTCGTCTGGTATCGTTTCTGTGGAGTCAACAAATCTAAGAGGTCAAAGGGTTCAATTGATTTTAATTTTATTTAACAGCTTGTTGACATGAATATCCACTGAACGAATTTTCCAATAAGACGAACTGAATTTTCCCTGGAACTTAATAGGCAACAATCCTCAAACAAACAAAAAGACAAACATCTTTTTAACACAATCATGCATAACACGTAAACACTGTACAAAAGAGACCCGTAATTAAATAAATATTTACAACATTACCAAAACATCAAAACAGCCAGTACCTTTCTTAAAAACCTTTAAAACAGAGAATAAAAAAACAAAATAAACAAAGGTACAAAACTCTCTCATTTTCAAATTCAGAACAACATGGCGTCAAAATAGAACGATCAAAAACACTTCCACGATTTGGCATGTTGTTTATTTATCAATTTATCGCCCTCATTGTTTCAGAACGTAAATAATATTTAACGTAAAATACTAACGATACAAAATGGCTGATCAAAATGCTATCGGTTTGTTTTATCTGATTTAATTTGAGTCCTGTTAGCGCGGACTATTTTAGTCAATGTTGCTGTGCTAAACTAACACGGTATGGCTACGTTGGTAGTTTCTGATATTTTAAATAAATTGGAGGGTATTGAGTGTTAAAATAAACGTTAGTTATTATTGATAACTTTGAGTACACTCAAAGTTATCAAAAAAACCTTACCAACACACGGCACGCTTATTTATACGATTTTACACGAAGATTATGATAAAGTACATACCACGAGTATATTCTTTTTACACATCCAACAGTTCTACTTTCCTGTGCCCTTTATGACTAAACTTTAAAAAAAAAACTCATATTAAAAACTTTCTAATCAGACTCTCCTAACTTAATTATTATGTTATACACTTCACAGTCGTCATCTTACTCTAATAATAAATAAAACAAACTGTAGCAAAGCACCAACATGTTTTCCAACAATCTAACACTCCCAACAAGCTCTACAATTCTAACAGTATTAAATAGAGATAAACTACTGTCATCAAAAAATATTACCGACCGTCATAACAAAGATACAGTACACAACTTTACACTGAAGCCTTCAAAGCCGTTACTTCTACGGCTTTTTTTGCCTTTTTTCAAGCCGCAAGGAAATCGTTTAAGTTAACTCGTTTACTTCTGGAACTTGCCTTGTGGTGCGGATTACTGAGATAAAACTTCGGGAGCTTCTATTAAAATCGTTTTGAAATGTATTTTCATTATTTAGACTGGTTTTTTTTTTTTGGTTTGTTTGATTGAGTCTAGTTTTTGCTATGCTTTATGATGATGATGAAAAAATGACCATTTCTTTTCTTAGTTAACTGACATACTAAATTATATTAATGATTTTGTATAGTGAACATGCTCATGTAGATTGTTTATTTTCTTGTTTATTTTTGCTGATTTTTTTTCTCGGAATTCACTGAAATTTACATCTTCCACTGAATGAAATACAAAAATAGACAGGATCAATTGTCAAACATATCGCGAACAAATTACCATGAACACGCAAATCTAAATACAGATATATATGTAAATCGTTTAAAAGAAGAATATCAATCACAAACATCAAAGTTAAAACGAAACTCAAAATAACTTTGGGTCTTTGGGTTATAAAAAAACATGTCGGTAATAAACACATAACGAAATTCATAAATATATGAGTTTTCGAATAAATCGGTTCGTGATCGAAGCCTTCGCGTGATTTATATTCAAGGGCTATTTGCACCTCCTTTTATGGGGCCTGCGTTATCACAGATGCGGCGAATGTTATAGAACGATTTGCTCTATGATGGCTAATGATGTTTAAGGTTTGGCTGTTACATTTTATGTGTGTGAAATAGGTATTTAGTATCGTTTTGAAATGATAATAAATAAATTCTTCGTAAGAAATGATAATAAAACTGGGAATTTAAAAATTACTTGGCTGGTACAGTCAATATGGTATAGCGTCAAATGTGTAATGATAACAAAAAAAAATCCTTTATATTAAAAACTGACATAGTAAAAAGAAACAAACGAAGCCGTTGAAGCTTTAGGCAACTGAAGAATATTCAGATACTTAAATATAGTTACGAACTAAACTCAAGTTGTTCATATTAAATGTCGTACGTTTCGTCACAGAAAATGTAACCTTGAACCTTCTCAAATCTATTTTAAGACCAAGTACATACACTTCATGACTTGTCAGAATTCAAAGCAAGCTATACCAAGCAGGTTATATACAATTATTTCTGTCTTACATAAATCTCAAAACAGACTGGCACGCATATAAAAAATAAAATAAAAAAAATCCCCCAACACATGATCCTTAAAGCTCACGCGGAAATAATCGTTCGATATTCGAAACGAAGGGTTTCTCTTTTCGCGCAATTAACCGCCGAGTTTAGTCCCTTCGCTTCCGGTCGGGTACAACCCCCTCTGATGACTCGCAGTATATTGATTAATGAAAAAAAAGTGAACCAGAATTATAATCGTGATGGAAAAGTGGAAGTGACGATTAATTATGGCGTTTGTGGCCTGGTTTCAGTTGTAAGGAAGAAGGATACGTAGACAGATACAAAAAAATAAGTATAGTCGGAACTAATGTAAACAATGCAATTATAATCAGCGCAAAGCAGGCATTGTGAAAGTCGTTATGTAATATTTTTGTCTGAATAATATAAAATACCACAATCTAGCCTTCAGAATCTCTCATCCAATATTGGGTCGCGGTTGGCCAAACAATACGCCAGTAAACAGGTGCAACCAGGCCAACGAATTTCGAAACACACTCCAACCCTCACACTTCAATGGAAAATAGAGAAAAAAAACTTTTAAATTTCTTGAAAAAATTTCCAAGCGTTTCATGCGGAATTGTATTGTTTTCCAACACTTGAGATACGCGCGCGACTGCGGAAAACGATAATGAGCGAACACTTTTTCCGTCTACCCTCTCCCTAGAAATGAGGTCGAATTACGAATTGTATTGTGTGTTCACTTATAAAAAATATAGGCACTCCAGCCACGATTGTACCTCGCTGGAAATTAATGATACAGGTATATTTCTGTAATAAAATTTGTGGAGAATGGCTTTTTATTTTTTTGGTGTTTCATGAGTGTGAGTTTAGATTTCTGTTCTGCTCGCGATATTTTAATCCACATATTTAAAGATTAATTTTATGTATATATATTATGTCTTCTCATGATTCACCAATTTTCTCTCAATAGGAAGTCAATACAAACCTTCAATCTCTCCATTCTCAAAAGCCAGATGTCAAAACTCAAAACCGCTCCAAAATACCTGAAACCGTTTAGTCAAATGCAATAGAAAAAAGAATCAAACGGCAGACGCGTTTTATGCCTCAATAAAAAATTTATAGCGGTTCCTGCCAACTCCAAATTGAATATGAAATCAGCACGATGAACTTTTAGGCTAAATTTAATGAAGTGAAGTGGGCACGTGTTTTGGACATCCATTTTGAGCGACGTTTCTGGTTTTAATGGTATTGTGATGTCCTGGGAATGTAGCCATTTTTAGGGATGTGGCGAATTGTTGAAAATACTTTTTAGTTTAGTTTTAAAATGTTTGAAGACAATACTAAATGTGAAGGACAACATGGTTAGTAAGCTAGGTATCAATTTAACCGCTAGTATATAATAATATGGGTGATGGTTTATTATTTATTATTATTTAATAATAAATAATAATAAGTTATTCCTTTATTGCTCGTCCCTTCTTTGTTAGAAGAGACATTTGCCTAGTTGTAAGACCATTGCAAATCGAATTGTCATGAGTTTAATGCATAGTGGAGCAGTTTTGAGATGGTGATTTTTTGGATAAAAGATTCAATCTTTTTGGATAAATTAAAGCTTTTCAGTTTTCCTTAACACAATGTTTAATTAGAAAAACTTAATGGTGGAAATGAAACGACACTTAAATTTTTTTGTGAAAGTCAGCTTGCATCTACGAGTACCACCCCACAATATTTCCTCAAACTAAAGAAGTTTGCAACTTGTGCTATCACTAAAACCAAGTTTAATGAATCTTAATATCTACGAAGGGTATATTTCAAGATGTTGAAGCTTTCGGACTTAATGTAGCGTTATAAGATGAACGACGTGATTATAACGCGGAGATCGCGAGATACGCTCTTATTTATAACCCCTAACCCTTCAAAAGTTATGTGCATAATTTCATATTTTTTAAACGTATTTAAAACGCTGCATATTTTTTATTAAAAAAAGAGATTTTCACAAGACCTTTGCACAATTAACAGTGTATACATAAATAAAACACGCGGTAGTTAGGCTTGTTTGTATAGGTTAATTTAATGATTTTTTTGAAACTGATTGTGAATCAAAACTATTCTCCTTCATTTATTCACATTAATTACGACTTAGGGAACAAATCCATGAAGTTGATTTCGTTATAAGCTATCATTAATAGCTGTAGGCATTTTTAAGGTTTTTATACCTACTTTCAAAAAAATATTTTAAACGCATCATTAGTCAAGGATTAAAATTAAAAATATAGCTCAAATGTTTTCACTTCATTAATTCAGTTAATTAAGTCCCTCCGGTGTTTAGCTATGAAAAATAATTGCGAAATATTTCATCTGCCTTTTGACTGCTCTTTTATTCAATTTTTTATAGGTAAAGTAATAATTTACCTAAGTTTTATTTTGTGGACACTTTTTTTATCCGAAAACAAACTTATGTAAAAAGGAACGTAAAAAAAAATCTTCTGCTAATGTCAGCCGATTCTCCTCTAAAAATAAATTATAACATTGAACTCTGTAAACCTAAAATAAATTCCAGACTTTACATAGGTTCAAAACTCGAATTAAACACCTAACATAATATAGGTTTTCAATTTACTTTACACCACATAAGCGAGTCTAAACCATTTTAATCGCAATTAAACAATTTGGAACGCATATTAATTTTGTGTACGACCGCAGTATCAAGCATTATCCCAACGTGCATTAACATAGTACCTAGGGCATCATCCCAGGGTTAATTTTACTGAGAATCTGCTGAAATGTATGTAATAAACTGAGCTTACGACCACCACTGCGGCTGTATGAAGCACAATTCCAAAATAATATGAAATTATTATCATTTCGCCTCTAGTTCGCAGTTGTCTGAATTTCACGACACAGTAAACACAATCAGACACGCAATCTTGGATTCTATTGCTTGACACTCAAGGTTGGTTTTCTATTGTTTGTGCGTGGTGGTTGGATTATAAAAATGTGAGGACACGTCCTTTTGATCAACGACTCCTACGATCTTAACCAACCGTGATATTGGTGTGATTATTGTGATAGCTTTTGTTTATCACTTTACAGTTTGTGCAATGTAAACGGACTGTGGGAAAATACATATACTGTTCCTTTGTCCTTTTATGATATATCAAACAATGGAGGAAAAGTATTTGCTAAAACTATTTAATATCTCCGACAAAATCTCGCATAAGATTACTACGCATTACATCAAACGTTTGAAATCCTACTAAGCTTATATTTCCAAGGATAATCGCCCCAGTAATTGTATTACGAGAAAATATCAAACATCTCCTAAAATAATAATGTTGAGATATAACAAATCAGATTAAAAACTAACCCAAATACTTCAAAGGCCAGGCTTAAGATTATTAGTCTGAAAACTGGTAAACAACAATGTACTATTTAAGCCACTTCCCCATTAATTTAACCCCTCTTATATAGTCATAAATAATATTAAAACCTCATTAATCTTTTATTATTCAGGCGAGGCATCAACATGGCTGGCCACCTAACTTTGTTACTGCGCCAATTTTAGCACGTGTGTGGTATATTTCACTTAAAAATAAACACATGCAGTGCAGTCATAAACAAAATTCGCTTTAGGTAATCGTGGTACAATCGTGGCAAAAAGTGGCTTTTAAAATGGAGTCGAATCGAAAGTTGTTGACTTAAAAGGCAAGTTGTAAAGTTTGATAGGTATGAAGTGGTTCTCATCGCAGACCAAACAGAATGCAGTCAGTCGTAGTGTTGGCGTCGTCTGCACGAGAGCGCGTCATCGCAACACTCATACTTTTGTAGCCTGCCACTTGACCCACATCCTCTCTACGTGTCTCCTGTAACAGGAAGCAGCACCCCTCCCCACACTACATCCGTTCCCCGCCAAACAAACCTAGACTATAACACCAACCCACAAGGATCAAACTTCCTTAACCCACCACTTAACTCAAAGGCGACTCCCCACGCAATTTAACACTTTGTTTTTCCTTCAAACATGGCAGAATATTCAATGTCGGCGGAAAATGAGTTGGATGTTGCTATTTAGCGATTTGCCACTCACCAGCTCAAGTAATAAGTTTCATATTCAAACGGCAAGGCGGCACGGTCTAATGAATTTTTTATCCAGTTTCGGCCTACACTAGCTGCAATAATACATGTAATCCGAGCCTTACTGGCATCGCGATCTGTATATTCAGAAACGAAATATTTTAAAAATTCATAAAAGGGTTACGGCCGTAGCTATTTTTTATTTTTGAAATTGGATAAATGCAAAACCTCCTAACAAAAGCTCGTTAGAATAAAACATTTGACTTTTATAAACACACATCTATTTACTTATAGGTGAGTATGTGTAAATAATTGATGGCTATATCTAAATAATAAGGTACCTATACCTACCAAATTCATTTCACGAGCTCTATTTTCGTTGCTATTGACTTAAATTTAATCTTGAAGTACCTAACTTTTATTACAAACACACGTTTTAACGTGATTTGCGTACGAACGCAAATCTTTATAGGATACATAAAATCGCTTTCTACCTGTTCTCATCCCTATTCTTTTTATACGTAATCAAAACTTTACGGCAATTTTATACGCATCGAAAAGGGTCCATATCAAATAAAATCGGGGCTAAAGGCTGGTAACTTCTGTGCGAATTTGTTGTGCGTTGAATCAGTTAATGTTGCCAACTTTTAATTGGTTTAATAATTCGCGTTTTCTGATCTCTACGTAGGTATAAAGTTTTAACTTTTTCAATTACCGTTAGTGAAGTTTCCAATGCTATGATTGACGCTAACTCCAGCTTAACCGATGTTTCTATTAATTAACGTTTATCATTTTCCTTTTAATTTGAAAGGGGTTATTTCTATGAATGATGGATTTAAAGTTATTTCAATATGTCAACTAAATTAATTAACGTGTCAGAACTAGGCAGTCGGATCTACAAGCAGTATTTTTATCCCAAATTCATTAAAATCTTCAGTACTGTACTGAAGTTTTTAATGAATTGGTTTACCAAAATACCTCTGCTTTGGTCAGATTAAGATTATTATATCTATGACTATCCAAGAATATTTTTGCACTGCATACTTTATTTGCCGCAAATACACTTGAAATCTCAGTTCAATACATAAGATCATCCACTTTTTAAAAACTACAAACAAACACGTGTAACCAACCAAAATCCTCGCGGAATGGAGGAAAAACATACAAAAGTAAAAATAGTTGTTTCCCAACGTTGGCACTAAGGCGTATAATCCCGTTCTTATACCCAATTTATATGAAAAACGACATCGAATGAAACAAAGGGATTTGACCTTAGAAATTCAAGCATCAGCTTCAATCTGCCCGATATAATAGACCTCTGTTATGTTGGGTGATTTAATGTACTTGTTTGTGTTGCTATATGTGTAGAAATGTCTATAGATGTGTTATTGTTTTGTTATTCTATGAATATGAAAAACTATGATCTTTGAAGACATACCAACATACAGAACTTGCATAATTTTGGTATAAATTAAATGTTTAAATAATTTAAATTTGATGAACAGGTTTCAATCATTTTTATTCAATGGCTTGCTTGCTTGAAGTACCTAATAGGAAATATGGAACTTTAATACTTTTTACATGATTTAATGGCTGTGTAAAATAATTCCGTGTATAGTATATAATACACATAATTTGATGCTAAACTAACTTTTTTAGTTATGTGAATAGGCATGTTTTTCTGAATAAAAACGTAAATCAAAAGTATCAACAAAAACTAATGAAATATCCTCATAATTATTCTAGTTTCGGTCACTAGTTAGTCGGCACACATGTAGGAGATTTATCAAGTAACTTGGCTAGTGCGGCCCTTTGTTGGTCTAAATTAAACCGTAATTAGTCAGGGCTGGTGCGCTGGTGATTTATACCGGTTTTTACGGTAAACCGGCCAACTAATGTTATCATCCACGCAACGGACCTTGTAATAACAACGACTGTTTCGGTTTGATTTGTTGGTGGTCTGTTGTGATTTTTCGTGATTTTGTAGATACATACATTCCATAGTTTATAAAGGTGGTTTTTAGGTTAACCGCCTATTGTAATAAGACCGAAATGTTAAGTCGTTGACCTTACGCAAATCTCTTCACTCTTATGAATTAAGATTCTGATAACTCCCGTGAACATGAAACTTTGAGCTTCAGCTTTCAAAAATATTAATACAAAAAAAACAACGGAAAAAGCTTAACGCTACAATTAAATAGCAAACAAATCAGAAACCTAGCCCTACAAAACCAAACAATAAAAAAAACCCTCAACACACATAGTTGGAACCCTGTATTATCTTACTCAACCGAAAAAAAGCAATCTAAACAAAAAACCGAATATAATACATTAGGTTAACCCCTTGTAATTTGACTAAACGTCAACAGGCCATTACCCCCAGTGACCGATCGGGACCGACATCGTTCAATATAACAATTCATTCGCGAAATTAAACTGTCAACTGACTGTTATGTGTTTTATTAACTAATGCACACAAGGGAATCAGGTTTGACCTTTTGTTAAATGTCGATTTATATACGTTAGCGTAAATACAATTTACAATGTTTGATGAATTGTTTGATGTAATAATTTTATCAATGTTTTATGAATTTATATTGATAAAATGTTTTCTAATGGATTCCTGATTTGAGAAAATAATTTTATATTTTAATCCGTATTTAGAACTAAATTGGCTGGCATAATTAACAAATCTGTTTACCTTTTGATCTCAAATATCTTATACCATGTCTTAAATTTATACTTTACACTATGTTATAAATTATAAATAACATTTTAACACACATTTCGAATATAACGTTACTGACATAGACATTGATACGGCGTAGCACCTCGTAGACGGCGCTACGAGATGCACTACGAATACAAAATGTGCTACGACTTGTAGTAACGTAGATGTATTCGTAGCACTCGTTATGTCAATGTTGATCGCATTTTGTTTGTTTATGCGATGCTATTTAACTTTTACTTAATTTCACTTTAATCGTCTACAAATATAAAATTATTTTTATTTGAAATGGCTATAAATGTTTGCTACGTAACGTAAGCTATTTTTTTTTGTTACTGTTATTCCGGATTATTTCTGCATGTAAATAACTATTTAACAGTTTTCCCAATTTTCCACCAAACGACTGTTATTTATTTTCATGGTTAAGATTTTCGCAGGAGATAAGGTAACTTAATATCTAGAATTCTAAAAATACGAAAAACATTTTTTCATGTTTATAAAACAGCAAACCAACACCAAAATATCAATTTTCAATTTCAAAAAGTCACACATAAAAATATAAATCAGAAAGGTCGAAAGGTAAGTGAAAATTAAAAGTTCCTCCATTAATGTCCAGGTCATTAGGGGCACGTGAGCGGACTAGTATACAGGGTGTTTATTAAGCGATACAATCTCCGGAGCCATGAATATTCAGCGAGCGTTCCGGGCAGCCCTTGTGTGTGTACTTTTTTAAATGTGGAACATTCCATGCTGTGTACTTTCATATTTAGAATTGTTTGTTTTTTTTTTATTTGTTATTGGGACACGCTGTATTGTTGGTTTCAGAATTTAGACATGCATAAATGTTGTATTTATTAAAAAAAAACATTATATTTTATTACATTCATTTAATAAAAATGGTCTTGTTATTTTATTTTTTCTCGAGCGTAGTTCAATTTTAACGAGTTCTATGCATTGTAGCACCAATTTTGTAGTTAGACCTCAAATTACTGCAAACATAAAAGTGTCACATAAAGGCTAGCCAACACATATTGTACCTAAAATGTAACCAATGTAGGAACTAATAAACGAATAATTAAAATTTAGCTTCAATTGTTTTTATTTTAACTTTAACACTAACAAAACAGACTAACTCTAAGTACCTAGACAATGTCAAGATTTTTAATTGTCCCTTCAACAAGAACAAATGTCCTGCCACATTCAGTTACTGCACATGACATGAACCGGGTACCACTCCACTAATAATACCTATTCATTGTACCACTGTGATGTTACACAGACGCTGTGACATGACTTTGTTCATTAGATGCTGTTGTGTTATTATAGTTTTATATTGATAATGTTGTTTGATATAGTGCAGATCTAATTTTCACAAGTAGCTAGCCAAGTAGACGATACATTGAAAAAGCGATCCAATATTGTGGAGAAACAATAAATATCATCATCTCCCGAGCCTTTTCCCAACTATGTTGGGGTCGGCTACCAGTCTTACCGGATTCAGCTGAATACCGTATTTTACATGGAGCGACTGCCTATCTGACCTCCACAACCCATTTTACTGGGAAACACAGTATCGCATAGTAAGACTGGTTGTCAGAATTGACTTAACGACTGCCAAAGATCTATGTATGACAGCCGGGACCTACTGTTTAACGTGCTTTCCGAAACACGGAGGGGTCTCGGTATGTTATAAATGGTCACCCATCCACGGACCAACCGTGGCGAGCGCGGCTTAACCTGCATTATCGGTCAAACCGTACGGCTTACACTTAGCCACGAGCCCCTCGGAGAAACAATAAATAATTGTTAAGAATACCTAAATAACACACAAACACACTGAATTGTATGATAACATGGATAAACATAGGATGTCATATTATAATTTTATCAAAGTACTGAATTTCGAAATGTTTTTAAACTTATCAGCAATACGTTTATCGAGACACTGACTTTTGTAAATGCATTGAAGCACAGTATGTTTCCCCATTAAAAATAGCCCTTATCTTAATATGAAAACAATTTTCTCAAGCCATACAACCTTCTTATATAGGACATAAACACTTTTGTCGCAGTCAATACTAGGAGGTAGTATTTAATCCCTGTGTCTGACATACTATTAGCAAATCAAACTGAACTTTACTCACACAGTAAGCCAACCTCTAAGGCCAGTTCTTGGTACAGTACAAACCAATTTGTTGTTCATTTGAACTTCGTTATACGTAATCTCCATATTGTATTGTTTCTCTTAGAATTAGCCTTATGATACTTCTATAGTGAATTCATTGAAGTGTATTCAGTTCCTAGAGTTGAATATTTGATAAAAGGAGCTTAAACTGTACTATTATATACTATCTGAAATTCCAAGAATGAAAAACTGACATTTTCGAAATCCTAGTAAAATTAAGTCACGTTTTTATATTTAATATTGTTGTGCTAATCAGTAATTACTGTTTTATTCTTCTTATTGTACCTGGCAGAAATATTATTTTTTTTTCGCATTTTCATATTGCGAAAATGTTTAATCACGGAAATATCACCAATAAACTGTCTTCTAAACACATTTTCCCGAATCGTTTAGAAAAAGACAATATGTTTATGCTTCTTACACCTATTAAAACACATATAAACAAAACTTAATATTTACCATAATATAGGGTAAACTTTACAGCCTCCTGGCTGTAAAGTTTATTCTGTGGTCAGTAAATACCCGATAGGCAGTGTTATCAGTGGGAGCCAGCGACGGCCTTTAAAATATGACCCAAGCCCAGGGCGGGCTAAAATGACCCGGTTTATGTACTGAAAAGATAAACACTTACATTGTTCGCATGTGGAAATAACTTTTGAAGTATGTTTTTTATTTTCTTGGTGTTATTTTGTAAATGATTAAGTTTTCTTGAACTATTTCGCTACTTTTAGACCTAAGGTATACATAGATTGTAAGCATGCCTTTTTTGTTACATACAATATTTTCATTGTGATAGGTTACTTAATGAAGCAGTCTAATTCTTAAAACATTGAGCAGAAAACTGTCTGCAACCTCTTGACAAACCAAATATTTTTCTTCTAAAAGACAAACGGCGAAGAAAAGCATCGTGAGGAAACCTGGATTCTAAAATTTGGGATCTGAAATCGCCTATCCGCAGGGAGCAAGCGTGCTGATCAATGCTCGTGCCTTCTCTTTATGGGAAGCGGCCTGTGCCGAGCAGTGAGACGTTTATCAAATGGGCTGGATTATTATTATTTTCATATTAATTTTTTAACGATTCGAACATATCGTACTCAAGCCAAAACACAGTGTGAAGACGCTAACATCTACAAAAACAAATAACAATTCAGAACGAATATGACTGTTATCAATAATAAATACATCTTCATACTCAACTGCCTCGTTGGCCTAGTGGCGCTAAGCGCGACTGCTACGCTAGAGGTCTTGGGTTCGATTCCCAAGTCGACCAAGGTGTTATTGGGTTTTTCTATGAAATTCTCAGTAGCAGGTCGGAGTTTGGATTTGTGCCCGGTTAGTGGCAATAGGCTCGCCCCCTATTACATGGGACCTAAAACATACTGGCGAACTGTGGGTGTACATTGGTACACCTCTGCCTAACCCTTCGGGGATACAGGCGTGATGGTATGTATGTATGTTATGTTCATACTCAAGTAGATTAGAAGCTCCCTGCAAGCAAATTGATCCCCTGATGTGATTGAGTAATAAGAAGAATAATGTTTTATACTGCATCCCTAAGGAGTTACCTGGGAGATATAAATATAGCCTCTATGGCTGTGACGTAAGCCTCTCACTTATACCGCCTCTTTTATCGGACAAATAATAATAATATAGGCTGTGTAGGTGATTGAAATATGCCTCTTTTGATAAAGATGTGTTTTATTCTGGTTTTATTGCTTTACTAGACGTTTAGTGATGAAAAATTTAAGAGACATTTTCGTATGTTGTATTTTATTGAATCAAAAAGTATCGTTCCAGGAGCTGAGCTGAGCTTGAAATTAGGCTTTTTATTTGTAGAGTACGTAAGTAATGTTTGTTGCTACCAAAAATACTAACCTACTTTATCGAAAAACATTTTCAGCAGCTTCTAAAGTAATAAGGTACTAAGAAGTAATTAATATAAATTAACGTATTCTTAATTCATCCGAATACATGAACCTTCTTCAGCTTATTTGCTCTTTATAAGAATCGCAAAAAAATCTTTACCTCAACAAATAGTCTCAAATTTTAACTCTACATTAAAAATACAAAATTAACATAAAAAAACTATTGGAATCGAACATCATATCAAGTAGTTTCACATGGACCGATACTTTTCCTTCGTGAAGTGCCGCGCCGGTAATTGAATCTGCATCCGCAAGTATACAACCTCCTTTAATTTGAGTAAGTGTTGCGGTACCGTCCGCAAACACCGCAGCGAACCGCATCGAACCGCATCTAACCGGTTATAACTAGATGTGACTAGTATAGGGGAAAGTTTTGAGGGGTTTTTAGAAAATCAAATTAGCTTTTAGTTTTGGGGATGCAGTTTAGTTTTTGAATTTCGTAGACGAATTTGTGTGGGGGCATTGTACTAAGACCCGTATTATAGAGACCGTTGTTTGTTTGCTTAAGCACACAGAGCTCTTAAGTCTACAGTACTTACACTAAAAACTTTTACTCATTTTAGGAACTACCTTCAAATACATGGTTCTATGACTATAATTATTTTTTACATCTCTATGGTATGTATGATCAATTACATACATTCAATGAAAATTGATAGTCTTACTAGTTGTCAGAGCTGACTAAAGCTTTAGATAAATGTAAAATTGATTTATAGGAACAATTTTAAAACTAGTTAACTGGTAACAGAGAATGGATACACAATAGAAGTAAGAATATACGTGATTCACGAGCACATTGCAATCACCAAGACAACATAAGATGATGGTAAAAGAAATATTTGAGACACTCAAAAAAATAAAAGCTACATAACACGTGTACAAAACATTTGTCGAAAAGCATTTATACGAAATGACTACTAAACATCGACAGCCAAAAATAAGACAACTTGACTTTTCCCCAATCGAACGTCTTATTTTGCTGACCGTACATAAATTTGTGAGGCCCAGCACGTTTCTCTGACCGTACTTCAGATAGATTATGCTCCCTTTGTCGTAAATTTTACGACTTCAAAAATTAGTCGTCGTGAGCTGACTGGCTGGACACGTAATACTAAATTGTTTTACGTTGGTTTTGTGGAGCGGGATCATTTTACCAGTTATGTTCGATTGTTTGATAGTTTTTGAGGACGATATGATATTTCAAAAGATGATGATGATTATTGAAATTAAAAAAAAAACTACGTCGGAACATAAAATGACAGTCTAAATCACCAATACTGATGAATCATTAATATCACTGAAATTAGCATTGACCTAGTATTCATGGAAATAATTATATTCAATGTGTAATCATATTTCTGAACATACCAAGTAGTGGAGTAAAAACATAATATCGAAATACAATAATAATTTTCAAAAACATAACTAAAATTTTTGGCTAACTGATCATAAAAATAAATTAACCAAATTCCGCGATTTTTTGCTTTCACCATAAATCTCTCGCAGTTTTTCCAAAGAAAAAAAAAATAAGCACTCTAATCAGCATATTTACAGTACATGTAGTTTGTAAATTCTTATTTATGACCAATTTTTGCCGTTGCTTAATAATGCAGCAGTAAATTAAGGCTTTAATATAACGCGAAGCCGACGCGGCGGACTGTTCGCTTAGCTTGAGTTCGCTGGCGTATGGTACAAGGCATAAGCGGAGCGATATATATCTCATCGATGATGGTATAGGTGACGACGATGTTAAATAACCTTCTAGGTGCTATGGTTATGATGTTCTTTATTTTAATTCGGCCTGTGTAACAGTTGTTTATGAATATAGCCTTGTCCAAAGTTGGATACAAAAATAATATTTTTGTTATTTTCTGCTGAAAAGTCGCCTATCACATCCTCAATAAAATAGATGAAGTAACTCATTTTTTTTAGTAACACTCGTAGAGAATATATTTTACCATTTCATAGAATAAAAAGGTGTGTGCTTTCAAATATTCATTTCATCTATTATTTCGGAATATCACATAATTGTACCATAGTACCATTTGGTAAAACCAACAACATTTTAACGACGAGAAAATTAAACTCGTCCATTATAACTTTAATTGCACCTTTGCACAGACGCTCCCTGTGTTAAAACTGAACCATTACACTATTATGGCTCTTACATTCTTAATTACTTGTTGTTATAACTTTACCTCCGTAATTGTCCACTTACTAGGTAAATATAGCTGTTCTAATTATACTATGATATTTTGAAGAAGACCCATTAGTCATCAGTCATATAAATTAGGTAATTAGAAAAAAGTGTAGTGTATTTTTACTACTTTAACAATTAAACAACTTACTAAAAGTTACTCACTCTTCAGTAAATCAAATGCAAATAATTTACTAATAAATATAACTAGCAATGATTTTACTTTACCCGCTACCGCTTATGTTTTAGACCACGCGCAGCAGTAACATCGCTCCGTGATTTATCGCCCGCTACACCACGCTAACTTATTACTAACGTTTATGTTGAACGAATATGTACGAGATCATGTATTTTGTTCATACTATATTGATATATACATTGGAATACACATTGACAAGCATAGAACCTACATACAGCTCTATTCAAATCCTCAAAGAAAAAGAAAATTTCTATGAGTATTAACTATCTATCACTTTTTTATCATAAAATATGTAAGAACATCTACAAAATCAATCTTACTGACTCTATGAAGAACAGCGTGGCCGAGTGGCATACACACTGGTTTTCAAGACGCCGTAAGTCTAAGGTCTCGGTTCTTCAGACATTGCTCGGACAGGTCAATGTAGAACACAAAACTCTCTAATTCACATTTATGAGGAGAATGAAATATAAATGAAACATAATAGGTACTTGTATACAGGTCAATTAGTGAGTGCAGTACATTTTTATGTTTAGGAAATAAACATATTGATTTATTTTCTTTTAAGAATATCAACACATGTACCTACATTAACTCGGTGTAATTATTTGTACAAAGCATAAATTCTTCATAAAAAACAATGTTTTCATGTGCTGAGATCCCAAAAATCCCCTTTTTCCTCAAACTCTCTCAACATATTAAACAGAAAACCAAATACAGAAAAAACATTGATCACTCAGAAAAAGTATAATAAGCAAAGGTAAGTATTTATACAGCCAAAAAGATAAAGGTCAAGATACACTGATCCATTTCAATTTGTGTGCAGAACGTCGATGATTAAAGAGCCTTTTTCCCTTTCATTCTAGTTTCTGAGGTCCATACAAAAAAACATTGGATTGAATGGGTTAAATACAGTAAAAGCCTACGAATTTCTGTTTATAGATTCAGTTGTATTGGAAGGCCTTTTTGATACTGTTTGAAATTTTAAAAATCTTTCAATAAAAGAGTCTGTGATGTTCTTTTGGTTGAAAAATGTACGGATATTTATATTTACGAGTTAAACATTGTGCGTGTCTGAAATATCGGTATTTTTTAGACTAATCTTGCACCCTATAGCTACTTAATGATGAGTTTTTTTTTTTCAAAGCAAATTCGACCTAATCTATAACTAATTAAGGCTTACTTTGAGTATCTTAATAAATGTATATTCTTTATCTTTACAGGTAAACGTCCTACAATATTTTATCAACGCATAACTATATCATCGAAGCTACATAAAAAATGTGAGTAAAATAAATGCTAAAATAAATTTCGATCTACAGTTGAATCAGCTACTTAACACAAAAGTTAATTATGATTAGTTGATATTTACTATATAATTTTAAACTGTTAACATTGTGTTTAACAACAACTAAATAACATAACTCATATCAATAGTTGGTAACTGACAAGTGTAAGCATGCCTTAATCAGAATATTTAATATTCATTTATGCTAACAACAGTGACATCTGTCTGAGGGAACAAAGGCAGCTATTATCTTAGTACAAATTGCTTCCAACCAGTTATAATATACCTTGAATTTAAGATTATTGTGTATAATAAAATGATAAATAGAATTTCTTAAATATACTATAGATATTATTATGTAACTTGATAGTGATTGTGAGGTTTTCAGAACTGAATTTCAGCTAATTCTATAGAACGATTTGATTACTATATTTTGCGTGAGAATAGCTTTAAAACTTCTTATAACCATTCGAACAAATTCAGCTTAATCCAAAATGGGTTTTCATGCTTCCCAATAAACATAAGCGATATAACACACACTCTTAAAGTCAATAGCGTTACGAACCATATAAGTTAACAGTTAGTCATAAATCCCCGGATGTATGTACCGCCAGTTTGACGGGCACCCCTAAATAATGGGCGGAATTTCGCACCATAGACCAAAACATAAACTATTAAATAGACGCCAACAACCGACTACGGTACAATTTTATGAACCGCTTTTGCATATTGAACGGAACGACGCCACTTCGTTTTGGCAAATAACCGTTTTTTACGTATTCAGATTAAAGACAAAATAGAATTGTTTTTGCCTTTAAAATTATTGATCTAGGAAGGAAAGTATATATTTTCTAGTAAAAGCAGATAATTGTATTAAAAACTCAGTAGGGAAAAAATATTGCAGACTAAAAATGCTTCCAATATAACCCGAAGTATTTTAATAAACTAGTACGCTTCATACAGTTATACACAAAAACACTACACATAAAAAACAAAAAGCAGAATTTGTTCTTGCAATTATTATACATTTTATTGTTAGTTCTCGAAACAGATAAACATTAACAACTACTAACCAAAATACGAGTACATACTATCAACAACTACAAATAATACGAACGAACACATCTAACAAACGTAAACCTATCAAAAATGTAAAGCTGCGCCTACGCTTACGAGACTAGCACGGCAAAGCTCAAGCCGAGCACGAATTCGTGTTGCTTGGACTTACATGCGGCTCATGGCTGAGGCTCGTGCTCAACTGTGCTCCGACTACTATCTGGACGGCTTCGCTCGGGCTCAGTTCGTAAGTGTAGACGCAGCTAAATAATGAGGTTTTTAGTCTTCCTCTTCATTATCCGGGGCTGCTTCGTCGTCGTCTCCGCCGGCGTCTTCTCCCTCTGCAGGCTCGGACGGGGGTGCCTCGTCTCCCGGAGCCTCGCCACCCTCCACCGGCTCACTTGGCTCACCCGGCTCTCCCTCAGTAGCCTCTGCCGTCTCCTCGCCCTCCACAGCCGGCTCTGCACCTGCTTCTTCTGGGGCTGCCACTTCTTCTTCCAATGGTTTTTCCTCAGTGACTTCAGGTTCTGCCACCTTTGCAGGTTCAGGTTCGACAGCAGCTGGAGACGATACTTCACTTTTCCTCGTTGCTGATGTTTTCGCTTCAACTGGTGCCGGCGCTGCTTCCGCTGCAAGCGCTCCTTCAGCTGCGACTGCCGCGGGTGCTGCGGCGCCGGCAGCTGCTGCTGCCTCCTCTTTTTTCTCATGTTTCCCTTTCTTTTGTTTCCGTTCCAAAGGCAAGTAAAGTTTATAATCCTGTGGGAGTTCTTCTTCAGTGTATAGTTTCTCGCTAAAATAAATTCGCCTTATTCTGGCATTGGCATGGACTTGTACTCGTAAAGTTTCTATGAATTGAGTTCCATAAGCTCTTCTCGTGAAGTCAGCTAGATTAAATTGTATTTGATTCCAACCGCCGGCTAAGCCGATAGGCATACTTGTGCAAAATGGCTTTATTTTAGTCGTTGATTGAAAATTGGAAATTCTGAAACGTCTTCGCATATTTTTGTCATCTAGTATGGTAATCTCGAAAGAGAAATAACGTTTCAGGTTTTTTACGATCATGACTAAGAAGGGTAGTTTTATTCCTAGCACTTGGTTGTTTTTCGGGCATGTTATGTATGTGGTCGCAACGTTAGTACTTACTATCTCGAGAACTATTGAGTTAACTTCATTGTCCGTGAGTCGTTTTATGTGCCCATTTTTAACTTCCATGTCCCATATCGCCAGTGGATTGGCTCCACAACTGTAGAATATTGATAACAACCCATTTTGGTACGAGTTCTTAAACATAGTTTAATGTTATGTATAGCAGCAGGAAATAATAACAATACCGATATGAGTTAGTATTTTATTCTTTTGACGTTTGCCTAGTTGACATTTGTTGAGAATTTTATTTATAAACAATAAATGGTATCTAAAAATATGAAAAGAGTTTTGTTGAAATGTCTAATGTAAACTTATTAGTGAGCATTTTACTGTTGGAGTTTTATTTCAATTTATTTTGCAAATGGGTATGATAATTGGGGGATAATGGGGGATAATTTTAAATTTCCTTTTATAAAGTTGGTTTTATTATTAAGCGTGATTATTTTAGGCGTATAAAATGATTCGGAATATTTCTTTGATAGGAAACTACTGATCTTATGTGCGCTTGCCTTGAAATCGCACCTTTCTAATAATCTGTTTCTTTAATTGTAATATTTTACAAAAGTATATTACGATAATCTGATCAAACCACAGTAAATTAAATAATAAAAAAGATATTTCAAAGTACACAATGTTTATATTTCATGTTATTTTCACAATAATCACTTGATGTTAATAATGGCAAGAAAATTATGAATAAAAAAATAACGTGACAAATCCAAATATGTAACAATATTAATTAATTTTATCAATAAAATAGTAATTCAATATGTTTCTCTGCATAATTCTGACCAAAAGTACAGTTAAAATTAATTTTATTTACACTTAAATAATATCAACCACATTTAGACTAGTATGACTAGATACAAAATCATGACACATAGGAACAATTAAAATTAAGTAAATACAAAAACTAACTAAAATTATTTTAAAAATGAATTTTATAGACATACACAGTTATGGCAAATTAGTATAAAATTAAAGCTACTTGTTGAATGCCCAAGTTTAAACATAAATTAAAATGAGATAACTTATTATCACTCTATCCATTTTCTCTTCATTAACTCATGTTCTGCGTTCAGCGTTCACTCTTCCTTCTCTTCTGGTTTTGCGGCACCGGCATCTGCTTCCCCATCTCCCTCGTATCCTCCTACTTCAACGTCAATCTTGGTGTCCGATGTAATTAAACTGTCATCGGCTTCTTTCTGCACTACGACCTGGTCCAGGACCACCGCCTCAGCAGCATCCTCGGAATCATCACCAGCGGTTGTTCGAGATGTTTTCCTAGAAGTATCGAATGGTACTTTTGTCGCTGCTCCACTTCGTTCAAGTGGGTCTTCTTCGATTGTTAATATTTTAGAATCAGATTCCTCTGAAATAGGGTCCTCCTTTTGTGACGGCCTCTTAATTGATTCCACCGATAATTTAGATGGCTTTTTCGCTGGAGTTGACTGCGCACTGCTTTTCTTTTCTTCCTCTACTGTTTGAGCAGGAGTCGTCTTCAACGTCTCATCCTTGTCCTTCACTAGAGTCATCGCTTTCCTTTCCTTAGGCCCATTTGTAATCAATGGGAAATACAGTTTATATTCTGGCGGTAACTGATCTTCTGGCATTATTCGTTCCGCGAAATATATTCGCCTAATCCGTATATTAGCATTTATTTTTATTTTCTGCGTTTCAACAAACTGTATTTTGTAGGCTCGGCGCGTAAATTCGGCTAAGTTGAACTGTATTTGATTCCAACCTTCGGAAAGGCTTATTGGCATCACAGTGCACAGTGGTAGCACTTGAGTCGAGCTTTGAAAGTTTGATACCCGAAACCTTCTTCTAGTTCCAGTTGCGTCCAGTACGGTAACTTCGAACGAAAAATACTTCTTAAGATTCTTAACGATCATGACTAAGAAAGGCATCGTTATTCCAAGCACTGTACTGCCTTTAGGACATATCATGTACGTTGTACTTACATTAGTTCCGCCTATTTCTAAAACCATGGACTTAATATCGTGGTCTAAAAACCTGGATATGTAACCATCTTGGGTGTGAGTGTCCCATAGCGCCAGAGGTTTGGAACCGACGCTATAGAATATTGTGAGCATACCACGCTGATATGATTGTCTGTACATTTTTATATAAATTTAATGTAATGTTATGTTATTTAAAATACTTACGGCAATTCTTTCTGACAAGGCTGTCATTTGCACTACTTTGCACACGTGCTGTCACAGAGTACTTTTTTTTAGCATGTTGCGTATTGTAATAGGTTGAAGTTTATAACTAAGCATTAAGAAGGTTATAGGAAAGCAGAATGTGACTTAAATCTATGATAATGTAAAACATAAGTATATTTAAGGTTGGATATTTTGTACATCAAAAGAGCATTATAAAAATCAAAATATAATTAAAAAATATAAAATTCATTACAAAATGTATAGCTTGTGCTTTTTTTAAAATAAAAGACAATAATTATATACTATACATGTTTAGAAACTTCTGTGATCAGTGTTTGGAAATAATGATCATCGAATTTCTTTCTGTACCTACTTATTGTAGCTCAAACGTTTATCTTTGTATTTGCTATACATGTATGATGTTTTAGACATCACTTCAGTCTGTCATGGGGGAACATTTCAGCATTGTTAGGGAGATGTAAAATACCAAATTCTGTCTAAAGTACTTTAGTCGCGGCGCCGGCGGAAATTAGTGTTTTGCCAACCCTAGGTGGGTGGTCTATTATCAAAACTCGTTTATATTTATCGAGTTTGTTCGAGCAGTATTTTTAATAACTATGCTTGTAATTCTCTTGAAAGAGGTTATATAGAAAGACCCATACATAACTTTGAATATTTTTTGTACTTTTTAAATTTTAATGATATTTTTTTGTGCTTTTAACTCTGTATAAAATATACAAGTTTTTCTGATCATGTTAATGGGAATTGAGAATCTCAAAACATTTGTTACTATACCAATTAATTAAAAAAAATGATAAAATTAAGTTAATTGGCTGTAACATCGCGAGTACTTTTAAAAATTAACTGAACCCAAAAAATATGTGGATGACCTAGTTATTTTATGATATAGCTTTATGGTACAGATGTTCGAGTGAGCTATGAATAGGATTGTTCATTGTAATATAAATTTTCATATTCTGAAAGCATTGAACTACAAGTACTTACATAAAATTATGTTTTCCTATGTTAGTTCGAAAGGAAATTAATAAATGGCGCTAGCTAACTTTTTGCAGTAGGTACTTGTAGCATGTTTTCAGTTACGAATATAATTAAATACAAAACACTTTTATTTGGACATTTCAACTTAAACCCTACACAGCCGTATCTACCCGCTTCCAGTACCAATTTACTTAGAATGATAAAATATAAACTTATCTCATAAAACACGAGAAAATACTTGTTTTTATAAATATTTCTCATCGTATATTTTGTTATTGATAATCCCATATTTTATGTATAAATATTAGACCAATTATTTTTTTATTTATTTATTTATTTATTAAACTGTTTCTATTATAAGACTGTTTACAAAAAACCCCACAAAACTGTTTGCACAGTTTGTCTGTGGGCATGACGACTAAAACTAATTAATTTTTAACAATAAAACTTATTATATCTTAAAACTAGAAATATATAATATTATAATATAATATGTTAAGACCTTTCGTTACTCACAATGACATGTTTGTCAAAAGGTAAGTCTTTAAAGTTTTACAAAAAAGTTTTTTATTATTAATATTTCTTATATTGGTAGGCAGGCTGTTAACTAAGTAAGGTATCCTTTTACTAAGCGTTCTGTCCCCATAGTAATTATTTACTCTGGGGACTTCATATTTACCTGCACAGGCTGCCCTAGTCTTATGGGAATGATTCAACATTGAGTAACTCTCCCAACTGCCATGACTATTTGTAAGAATTAGGTATTTATGTTTTAAACTAACAGGGAGAATTTTACATATTTTAAACAGCTTGTAGTAATTATGTATGAATTATGTTTTATTACAATAAATCAGCTATTTATATTCCCACGCAAATAAGATTCAATTGTAGAAAATAGGTTACTTCATTGCTCTGGGCAATGATTCGGCAATTTGTCGCCACTTATACATTATACCGATCCTGATATCCAATACATCCAATCAAGTTGACAGTAACATAATCTTTTAGAATTGACACTTCTCTACCGGCCCTTCTAAAATGAAGATAGGCACTTGGTCAGGCGTATTTCAAGTCTACATTTCTGCACTGCCCCGTACCGAAAGTTATCCAATAAATCTTTCCAATTTTGCAATGCATAACTTTTAGCGCCCAAAAACGTCGACAGATAGAACGTCAAAATAAATGAGGCGTTCAAACGTAACCACAAAAACTTGTAACACGTAAGAAGAAATAAAAGTTTTAAAAGAAAAGCTCGCTCTGTGATTTATCTAGCCATTTGTCATCCTCGACACTAAGAAAATATGTCACGCAAGCCACAAGTAACGCACGCCGACTGTAACGAATATAACATTTTTGTCGTCTCTAAATCACATGACTTTTCCACTATGCCGGCTGCCCTTAGAGACAGGCGCACACTAGCAAAAAACACGAGTAGCGGGGAACAAAAGAAAAATGAAAAAGTGCCTTTCGAGTGTCGTGATAAGAAGTGCATGGGCGTGTTCCTGTTGTTATTGCGACTACACTGACGCGACACGGTTCCGCAGCTTTTTGCCCCCGAATAACATTTGGAACACTGTGTTTTATACAGGGGGAACAGGAACACACGCAGTTAAGATATCATACCGATTTTTCGAAATTAATGACGTAGAAAACGCGAAGCCGATAGCGCTAACGGATGTCGGAGAAGAATAAATGAATTAGATTTGTTTACGTATTTTCTTTGGAGGAAAACGATTTTATGCGGATCAAGACATGATAGATGGTATTCTAATCGATATTTAACGTTCGTGTTGTAATTCGACGCTTGATCCACCTCGAATGAGGTCGTGCGGGAAGGCTGTACGTACGAGTATTATGTAAGAACTCGAAAAAAAAGACACACGCATTTATTTTCTTTACTCATGTATCGTAAGCACATTTGTTGACCTAAATTATGTTGAATTTATTTGTTTTTTTTTTTAGTTTAATTATAAAGTCTCTTAGTAAAAAGACGAAAGGGATTTGCAAATACAGATAATAATTTACATTCTCACAACAACAAGCAATCCACTTTCAAACCAAGTTACAAAAATGTAAACATTTCCAAAATGAAAGCAAGAAAATTCGAAATACGCGCCTTTTAACTGCACAATGCCGAGAAAATCTAAATTAGAATATCGAAAACTGCAAAAAAAGGAAATAGAAACAAAAAAAGCGACGATTCAGATGTGCCTGGTATATTTACAGAGCTCATTGCTCGGCGCAACGGCGCGTGGTCTGCATAATGTATCGAACGGTGCGCGATTCCGGCGAAGCTTTGTCTGCGTTATTTACAACCGACCCGTGTATTCACGCGGAAATTGGATTTGTAAAATAAGACACTGTATAAATAATCTTTATCTAAAACATATCTCTGCGGGGCCGTTCGCCGCCCAAGTTCGCACCGTGAGTCCTGATTCCCACCGACCGTTTGTCAGATTACGCAAACGAAACTGTGACGCTAATAGAGAGAATAAACGCTTCTTTATGTGCAAATTTGTTGTTTACTTTCTATGCTAAATTCGTCCCTGTACCATGAAACATTGGGCCGATTTTTTTCGTGTCGCTGACAGTAGCGTAACTTAGTGCTGGCCGCTCGTTTGGAAATAATCGCTGTCGCTTCAGTGCCCTGGTAGGGACAATGTATCGAAATTAATATCCGGGGACGTAGCGAGCGAACAATTTGTCCACCCGGAATGCGGATAATTAAACCGGCCTGCAGCCGTTTCCTAGCTTACATGAAGCTGAAAATATATGACGCCTTCCACTCGGAATTTAGTTTGTCTAATAAAAGTTGACTGATATTAACCGAAACAGATCCGACACGTAGGTAATATAATATACTAAATCTGAACGAGATTTTGTTTTATGTTCATTGCAATACGTGATACATGAAAATTTTTATTGTAGATCATATTAATATTTACATTGAAAAAACAAGGTACGCTTTAACGCTTTATCTGTATCAGATATCACCTGAATTTTAGATTTTAGATATCATTTGAAACCCAATTATTAATTCCCTATAATAACTAGTAAACCATACATAAGTTTTGACTAACAATAAAATCCTCTAGTGTTCTAACCATCATACAAAAGTCACATAAACTAACAATTTTACAAAATACACCAAACTTTTTAGCGAAACAACCAATAATTTACACACTACTTCACACAGTAAACGTTTACAAAACACAAATAATTAGTTTTGCTACAACACTGGACAACAGCATCACATACATTTTCCGCGCGGCCATTTTAATCCGTCGGTCGACATCGCATCGTAAATCTGTAACGTCGATTAGGCCACTGTTTGTCCGGACAGAGCCAAATAAATAGCAATGAACATCTTGACTGTACGCCGCTGTACGCGGCTGTACAACGTAAAGCGATATAAGCCGCGATTTTCGAACGCTAATAGGCTTAATTTTTTATTAGTGAAGCACTTTTGTTCGTGGCTGTAACTGGTGATCAGGACAGCTTACGTATTTTATTGGCAATACTGAGATTTCTTTGACTTAAAATTAACCGTTGGACTTAATTTTGACTGGCGTAATTTTTAATTAATTGTTTGTTTTTAATTGGTTTATGTTGTTGTATAACGTGCTATTGACCTATTTCTAGAAAAGAGTAGGTTTTTAATGCCATTGTATTTTTATTAACCTTGAATAATGCCTACTATCTTTACGGTATTAATCAAAAACAGTCTTCATATTCATATGACAATGAATTTATTTCACGTACCATATATTTTATGCTGTGGAAATAAATATTCTGCCAAGAAATCGTGCCAAGACTTGGCAGCTAGGCTCTATTCCGTGCCAATGCCAGATATAAACAAAGTATCTCAAAAATATTGCCAAGTTCGGAATTAAAATTCAAAATTATTGTTGCTCTCCGAAACGACTCTAGAAAAGTATCGAACACAGTCATTTGGGTACTGACAACCTATAAAAAAAGTAAATTCTAATTTTAAATGCGCAAAAACAAAAGTTTTTAATGCAGTTTTGTAAGCTGCCAGTATCATTCATTTTAATTTACTGACCGCTTATAGCAACAAAGAAAAAAATGAAATCTAATTTTAAATATCCAAAAACAAAAGACGATCCTCGACCAATCCTTTCGAAGCATCCATCATTAGCCATTGTGCGCCAAATTTATTAGGGGCGTCACACTGTAAAAAGTTAATGACATGTGAAAAACCCTACAGAATCCGTCGTATAATTGTTAGTAAATTAAATGACTCGTGCTAGGGTCTGTAAAATGAGAAAGGACAAATTTCTAAACCGTTCCTTTCTGAAACCGAGACTCCATTGGGTAGAGTATCGAGGATTTTATGGGAAGCCCTGTTATTAATTTCGGATTAGGATACTGTCTAATTTGTTGTTTAATGAAACGTGAAAGCTTAATTTGTATTTATTGTACGCTTGTATGTATTGGGATTGAAAATGAATCGTATAAGGCCGTAATTGAATGGTCTATCCTTTTTCACGCATACTCAATTGGTTAATCTTTAAAATGTTTGGATAATATTTCTCAAAATCTTTTACTAAGTCTTTGAGTACATATTATAATCTCAAGCTATATAGTTTTACACCACATTGAAAGTGTCATGATTTTGTTAATATAATACTTTGTTCAAAGCTTCATTCAGGCACTAATTGTGGTATCTTCGCATAAAATTCTAAAGCCATACTAAACACTTAAACTCGACGTCGTACACCAACATAATAAAGCCGACAACACTATCATAACACTCCCAACGCTACCAGCAATGCAAAAACCAATAAACTGAGAAACATAAACATAATATTTTAATGAAACACCTCTTAAACTAAGAAGCGTCTTTACAATCCTCCCGAGCCATCACTTTACCAACTACACTTCGAACTGCACTAAGTAGGCTTTCAATAAACTTAAGTGTGAATATAAAGCGACATTATAGCCCTTTAGAGTGTTTACAGTCACCACTTACGATCTCTAATGGACCATGTGCAGTTTATTGTCGAAAATTGCATTTTCCTGGCGAAAATACCGAGACCTATTCCGTCTTTACTGCCTTTTTGACTTTACTGAACAAAAAACGTTGCCCTCTGGTAGCTTTTGACCGTTATGCAAATTTCAACTTTAAGTGGACGTGTTAAGGGTTAAAAAGTTTTGCGTTTTATTTGGAGTTGTATTAGCAGATTGGTCGGTAGCCAGTTAAATTGCATTGTTGTATTTTCGACTGTTTTTTTATTCACTTAACTTACGTACATACCTTCTAGCTATATACTAGTAAAAGGGCCAGACTGAAAGAATTGACAAGAAAAGGTCTTTGCCCAGAAACATACGATAGCAGCAGGCTATATTGACACTACCTATTTATGACACAAATACGGGCAACTATGAGATTAAATACATATTTTACAATCAAAGCTAAAAAAAAAAGATTATTTATATATTTATAGTATTATATATATAATAGTAAATATACAATTTAAGTCATAACATAACATACCATCACGACTGTATCCCCGAAGGGTTAGGCAGAGGTGTACCAATGTACACCCACAGTTCGCCGTCATGTTTTAGGTCCCATGTAATAGGGGGCGAGCCTATTGCCACTAACCGGGCACAAATCCAAACTCCGACCTGCTACTGAGAATTTCATAGTAAAACCCAATAACACCTTGGTCGACTTGGGAATCGAACCCAAGACCTCTAGCGTAGCAGTCCCGCTTAGAACCACTAGGCCAACGAGGCAGTCTTTTAAGTTAAGTCATGTACTTACCTATTAATAATTTGTTTTAATTGACATTTAAAGGTAATGAGTAGGTACTACTAATATTGTGTATTTTCATGAAACAACACACACATACATTGGCTTATATTTATGTACCTACTCTTTTACCAACGGTAGAGCTTACCAAAAAAAAAACCCGTAATTTAATAACAAAAGCGAGTGTTTTCCATTCGTCCTTACTGATTAAGATATATAACGTGGGTTCACAAAATGGAAATCTATCGGATTTCTTAAAACCATCCCTTAGTTTACGTCGCACTTATCTGCAGGATTATCCCTAGTAATGACCATCTCATGTATTTTACTTACACCAGACACCTTACAAAAAGGTTCAATATGTTACAAGAAATAAAGGCCAAAAGTAGGAAAAAATCTAACCACCAGTAGTTTTTAATTCAATAAAATATTAAACTTCTTAAATATGAGTAAATTTAGAATTTATTCAATTATTCACTTAAAAATTAAAAAGGAAAATTACTTTTTTTTTCTTCTGAAATAAGATTAACCGGAAATTTGTTTAATGCCCATTGGGTATCAAATTACAACGCCTTGGAATGAGATGTTAATATTTTTCTTTAAATTCTTATTAAGAAATGTTTTTTAAACAGGGTAAAAAGAGGTACAAAAGAGTAGGCTCTATTTATTCCCTTAAATATTCATCTTCAGTCAATGTCAAATCAGTTTAAAACTTTTATTTTTTAAACAAATAACCACTGTAATCCAACATTAATAAATATAACCTTCTTTTGAGAGCAACTGTTCTTTTTTATTTGATTTCTATCTTTATTTTCAGACTAGCTGTTGCCCGCGACTTCGTCCGCCTTAATTTCTGTTATTATGATCGCGATGAAGAAGTTTAAAAACAAAAAAAAAAGTATTTCTGCGTAAATTATAATTTTAGTTAATATTATGTTGATAAAACTCTGTAGCAAATAATTGGCAATAATGCATTAATTTCGACCAAATGATTACCTTAAAAAAGGTTATAGTGAGTCAATCTTAAAAGATAGACATATACTGTCGCAGACATTTTTTTAGATCATTTAAAGAGAAACAATTCTTTCATACATATATTTTGGGTAACTCGAACCGTTTACGCAGCGCACGCAACGGAAACTTTCAAGTATGAATATTTTCCCCCGTTTTTGTGACATTTTTCACTGCTGCTTCGCTCCTATTGGTCGCAGCGTAATGTTATATATCCTAAAGCCTTCCTCGATAAATGGACTATCTAACACAAAAAGATTTTTTCAATTCTAACCAGTAGTTCCTGAGATTAGCGCGTTCAACCAAACAAACAAACAAACAAACAAACTCTTCAGCTTTATAATATTAGTATAGATATTCAGATTAACGCTTAGTAATAAGTAGAAAAAGTCTGCTTCTTTTACTACTTATTACTTACTTAGCGTTTCGAAGAAGTATTGGGCTTACGAGAATCCTTACATTATTATTTCTCATGATACGAAAAGTTTCCATTTCATATGAACTCATGAGTTCCAAAAACTACAAGGTACAGACTAAATTGAAAGTTTTCCTTATAATTTAATTTAAACTTACCCTAAAATCGCAAAAGGTAAATTACTCAGTCGTCTTTTAATTATGATGAAACGTGAAAACCTCTCAAACCTAAAGAAAATAAGTTAAAAAAACACTTCATTGAGAAACGAACACGAAGATTACTAGACGGAAGAAATGCCATGTATGGCGGACATCGCAAAGAATAATAATAATGGTGTCTGGCAGAAAAAGGGCGTCAGAGTTCTCGTAAAAAGTCGTCTGTGCAAAATTCCGTTACGCTTTATCAACACTAATGGCTTGCAAATAGCTCCACCAATCGTCTTACACTCTTATATCATTCGCAGTTCGCCCGCTGCATTATTCAGTATTTTGCTTTTTAATATTCAGACGACATATTTGAGTCTCCTTTCAATTTTTTCCCGTGCCTCTCTCGTGTACCGGTGTGCGCGGAATTTTGAAAGCTACTTATTGATGTTCCTGCTTAATCCCAACATATCACGCCGAGACGGGAGCCACCATTAATTTTTTTTATCGATACCGCTGTGGGCCCCTCTTGTTCTCCGATCGACTCATTTTTTATAACCTATAGACGTTGGATTTATCGTGGTTGATTTTCACCGATACCGATGAAGTCTCCATCGGGGCGGCGCTAGTAATTTATACGGGGAAGGAATGGATTCATAGCCGGACGGATTAAAAAGAAAATGGAAGCAAAACATATGGGTCTGTCGATCGAGCGCTGAAATAGCGAGCTGCAGGTTGGTTTAATTATCGACATTCCTGCTGGCTGCTGGGCAGACAAATTGTTTTTGTCGGATGGCGTACGTCGGACGATATTTCATTATTATAACCGCGATATCGAGGTGCCGCGTGATACGACACGTATTTACGACACTATTTATGGCCCGACGATTAATTTTGTCACGGTGATTATAATATTAAATTGGTTTTAAAATAATCGGTCATTTGTTATCGTTTGCGTGACGAAAAATATAATAGCTGGCATAGTGATAGGCCGCTAATATGTTAATATAATATATTAAATCCACGTTATGTGGCCCTCATTATGCATGGTGGAAGCTTAAAGCCACGAATGTTTTGGCGTGACAGCCATATATCATGGAGTGTCAACTCACTTTATTTATTTTAACATACATAACATAGCTTAGAACACAAATACCTTCAAAATTAACAATAAAAACATAAAATAACAAATAACATAAAAAAACATAAATTTATTTTGTTGACATCTACTTTCCAACCAGCCAGTACGATCGTATAAAACTGTTAAACTTTTCAAAAATGGATCGTCGCGAGTTATAAATAGTGAGGCACTCAATGTTGCGGTGAGCCGACGCAGCGCTGATGGGGCTCAGTTCGTCCATAGACAATCGTAGAGCTAATATATCCAATTGCTGCGAGTTCTGTTAGCGCCACGCAAGCGCGTTACATGCACCACTCTATTCTACAGTGATACTAGGCTGCTGGAAACGACTGCAATTGAAATATACCACAATTAACGAATTTATTTTTTTTAAATAAAATTACTTTTTGTAATAATCTTCCAGGCTAAGACCTTAACTGCTCTTAACTTCTTTTAATGAGTACAAAAAACATAGTGTTTTTTCATTTTAATTGTCCCCATTCTGTTCAAACATTTGACAATAGCTGGGACACAGCTTTAACGCGAAAAATTTTAGAAATCAAAGACTTAACTGTAACCAATCGGATTGTCATATATTACCCTGACATAATAGCAGCAATATCTATAGAATACCCTTACACCCGCCCACCAATAACTTACAAATATAACGGAACAATGAGACACGCTTCCAGCATCCATTAAGCATTTATAAATCAGTGTTGAGTCCATTCCGCCGGATTGCCTGCAGTAACGGTTGCACTTATTGCCGATTCTCCTCTACCCTAGAACGTTTCGTCCTGTAAGTCCCTCTACCCCGCTCTCCCCTCGTCACCGCCCCTGGCTCATCGTTAACATGGCCACTTCATTTGTTTGGATTTACTGAAGGCCAATGAACTTAGATAGGAACTATCGTAAATAGCATTTAGAAATGTATTCCATATAATATAACTCACTAGACTGAAAACAAGTTTCATGAAAAAAATCCTCTAAGTAAATGTAGGTACCTACTTATGATAAGTCCAAAATAATGATGTATTCTAATATCTTAGGAAACTTCCAAATAAATGTGTATTACTTGAGAATGTACATAATAACAAATAACAACATGTTTGTACTAAAAGACGAGTCTATTTTTGTGTCATGATATTATTATATATACGACAAATCAAAGATTTGGTGTCGTATTGTTGATATTTTGTACTTTGATATTCGTTTCTTATTTGCACTAAAACGGTATCTTTTCCTCTACCTACCCAATTAAACACCTACGCGGTAACCGATATAATTTTTTCCGGAGTAATTGGGCAATTTTTCCATTCTAGCCGTTCCCACTCAAGTAAATATGGCCAATTACCCGGAGCCACCCATTTCACGCTACTTACGGTTATGATGGCGCCTAATTTTAAGAAAATTCATACGAAATTGTTTTGGTGATCGATAAGTGATTATTAAGAGAGGAAAGAGAGAAAAGGAAGAAAGTTTTTTGTTGATATTTGTTATATACGGGGACAAGTGAAACTACTCACTGCTATTAGCACACTGCTTTTCCATATCAAAATGGCGGGACGCAGCCCCCCACGCTCGCACAGTTAAGGCCACGTTACACGCACCATATAAAGGGCTTGTTACACATATACAACAATATTTTAAATATTTTGAAGAAAAAATTAACTTTTCCTACACTTTAACTACATAAGCACTTTACTTATTATTTTTTGTCCTTGATATAATATGTTGGTTCTTTGGTAATTGAAAAGAACAAGCTCTATTTCTTGGTTCTTTGATCTACTGTAACTAGTTTCTAGGTCATACCAATCGACAGGACTTAATACACAGAGAGAAAAATAAATAGTAAACAATGTTAGTGTTTTGTTTGTTTGTAATTATTTTTGAGTTCTAAAAATGGGGCCATACTAAAACAGAAAAACATGCCGAACCAGTCTCTTAAGATTATTTTAAATTACCTAAATGTATTTTACACTTGTGAATACTCAAAAAAGGACATTATTCGAACACAACGGATCTATAAACTTAAGTAAGGTTTACTTATACAATGAATTAGGTACTCACCCTACAAACAACAAGCAAAACAAACAAACAAATTCATTACGGAATCGACTCGTAATTACGAAATTAGTCCAACATTTTGGCACTACGACTAACTGAGACAAATAGCTCAACAGTTTTTATTTCCCGCCAAAATCTCGTTGGGATCAGACGAAGAACTAATTACATTATCATTAGTTTCTGCACAGTGGGCCGTTCAGAGATGGTAACCCTTTCAAACTGGATGAAATATTCGGGGTAGTGCAGTACCCCGGTTTGTTAGGGTTAATAATATTGAAATTTCGAGTTATTCTGGTCTGCAGCTTTGTAGCGCGCGATGAATGAAATAGACGGATATTTTAGGAATTAAATTGATATTGAGATGTGAAATTTGTTTGTGATGTGTGCTTTGGTGTATGGTATTTTTAAAGGGAATTATAATATTATTTTTTTTTCATGCTGTCAGACTAAAAGCATCTTAAAGATAAAATGACGTTTTACTTTTAATATTAATCAAGTATAGGATTCGTTTATTTTGAGTTCATGATTAAATAAAAATTCTTTAGGGTTTACAAAATATAATAGAACAAAAGCCACATTTATTTAATTCAACATTTATTATTTTCGTACAACACAAATTGCAATTGCCTTATACAGAATCCTGCACAATTATCCAAACACAAAATATATATAACAACAAATACAGCATCATTAACCCATTTTACAAACGCACAATTTTCTAGCAGTCGCCATGTTCTGAACTACGTGCCCTGAAAGCTGAAACAATCCTAGAAACTATTTTCTCTAGTACAATTTAAAATCAAATCTAGTTTGCGTTTTATACGTAAATACAGAATTACATTGTACCGAGACGAGACTTTTCTATAATATTGTCTAAGTTTGATAACTTCAGTGTGTAATAAAAAAAATCATGTTTGTAGATATTTAAAGTTTTTTTTATTGTCTCATTTAAATATCTAATAATATTTCAAAAGTAAACTATTTTGACCTCAGAAGAATTTGTTTTTTGTTTTTGGGACAAGGTTTTTAACAATAGCTATTATTGATTGAATAAGTTATACAAAGCTATTCATTTCAAACATTTCAGTTTGGCCAACACACTCGTATTTTTCAAACAAAACAGACTATAATTCCCTTAATCCGAACATTCGGCGGAAAATCTTGCACAAACTTCACAAAATCGTAGGAACAAATTAACTTTTTTATTTCAATTGTTGTAGTAAACGAGATTGTGCAGTCTCGCCGCGCATGTAAACTCCACATCGACGGCTAGACGCAGCAATTTCCTTGCCAAATCGAGTGTGAACGAGAAACCACCAGTTTAAACCGGTTTCCCTGTGCTTTTTTCTAATACATGGATCGGTTGTTTACAACTGCAGGGGAGGAAAACATTAAAACGGAGCAGAGATTTTTTTTCGGTTTAAGCTTGGTTTTGCGTGTTCCAATTTTTTGGAGTTTCAGTAGGTACATTTAGATTTTTTGAGATAAAATTACAAACACACTTTTGTAAAAAGCTAGTAATATTTGTTTACTATTTATTATTACAAGAATAAACTACCATTTTGACAGATTAAATGTGTATTCCAATAGTTGGGCAATACATAAGTACATTAAGCAGTTCAAAAACTTTATTACAGGAAACAAGGCAAAGCATAACACCTTCTATAAAACAATGCACCTTAATCCAAAACAGTTTAAATAAACAACAAAACAAAATTAAATAAACAAAACATTCAAAACAAAATCTACAAATCCACTCAAAATAAAAAGTAAGATGGACCAAAATCCCCGCACATGACCGGAGGTTAAAGACAAGTGGACTGAGACACGATAGCGTTGGCTGGGGGGTCGAAAATCTAATTTGCAAATGCATTTCCTGCCTTACGGGCTGCAGTGACGAGACCCCGCTTTACATTTTTAAAGAGAGCAGACAGATTCGAACGATTCAACTGTTTTCAGCTTGATAAAACATTGGGGATCCTCTGGTAGGGGAATTTGGTAAATGGAAATTATGTTGCGGATGGTTGTCTTTTGTTTAAGGTTTTTGGGTTTAAGTAAATGTTAGGCTGAATTAGCTAGTGATACCAACTTTTGGTTTATAAAAAAATTAACATAATTACAATTTCTTATCAGTTTGTTCTAGTGTTAAAATACGGTATTATTTAATTTTATACACAAATAGTATTTAGTACCTATATAATATTCTGTATATAAGACTCGAAAAAAACCGTACTCACCTAAAAGTCATACTTTATAAATTAGCCCTCAAGTAGCTTTAGATGACCTTGAAAAGTAGTGTCCTCGAAATATACTACCTAAAACATTCGCATGTCCAAAAAACTAAATAACTAGACTAGTTCAGTACATGACCTTCACTAAATGCCCATAAAAAGTTCATCAGCATCGATCGTTCGCTCATTTCATTCACCGACACATGTGGCCGCGGTCGCCTAATATCGACTATTGGTAGAATTTCGACGGAATTTCACCAGAGCTCACGGTCCATTGCTGGCGGAAATTACGTTGCATAGAAACCCTCGACCTTTTTGCAGCCATGTATTGTGAAGGTATTGATTCCGTCGCTCTTTAAAAATTGATTGAAACGAAATGTTTTTTAGTCTGCAATCGGAGCTTACATTATGATATTTAAACCGGGATTTCGGTTTGCAGAAATCAAGGGTTTTTATATTTGAATGTAAGTACTAATTTATTTTGTCAAAACTTAACTATTATATGCCTGGAGTAAAGTTGTTCAAGGCTCAATGCGCCAGTCACAAAAACAACAATTCCTCGATTTCAGATTCATCACAATAATTGATTGATATTGATTAATGACATATGAGTGGAGATGACATTGCCTCCCTACTTAATTATAGCAACTCCATCTGTCAAAACAATAACCCTTCACCAATCCTTCAATTATCCGCTTCCAAGTAAACAAAAACTATTCCGCTAATCTATCGACAAACACTTAACTTTTCAATTACCGTTTCGCGACAAAAGTATATAAGTTGCAAGATCAGTATGGCCACTGCACACATCAAAAAGTCGGCAACTTTTGACACACCCCGCGGCTCCGGCAAACTTTTACATTAGAGATGAAGTTGGGAACTCTTCTCACTACTTGCAAGACTGTTCACGCATTGAACAAATCTTGCGAAAGAAACTAAACACCGCTCGGAGACAGCTCGCTCTACTTAAGTGTTTTCTATACCGAATGTATGCGTCGATTTGTTGATAGTTGTTTTTTGTTTTAGTGCTCTAGATGAGTAGTTAAATATGTTAAGTTTTGTTAAGTGTCTAGACTAGTTGAGAGTCTTTATTAGTAGGGTAATAATCTAATCCATTCAATCTTCAAAACTTGGTGTTCAAACTATTTACCTGTAGCTTATAAATGTCATTTAATTTTATTCTCACAATATAAGTTGGTAACCGCAATAATTATACTGCAATTTTCCGATGAACAAAAAATAAATAATGAGTCTTACCAGAATTTTTAATAACGTAAGTAAATGAGATTTTTTCCATATCGTGGAAACTGGAAAATGGAAACTCGTCCTTACCGGACTAAGATAGAAACAAGCATGTTATATGTATTGCGGCTTTTATGGTGGTATCCGGTACGGCCAACCACGCATTCTTAGCTACGAATATCGAAACTCAACCTTAAGACAACAAAATAAGGTCGTGGTTACTACTAAAGTGTTACATGTGCGGTTTACTGTATCGGTCGCTGAAGGGTTTGCGAACAGTTGTTACATAGTTTGGGGTCAATGCAACATCTGTTTCGCCTCTGTCACATAGAACAGGCCCATTTGTTCGTGTTTACTTGCAACAGCTCCCTTGGGCACAGAAATGGCTTGGTGACTTCCATATTCGTCAGGATTGGTCCCAAGACAGGTATGACGGTACCAAGACTGATTTGAATCGAAGAAAGCACGTTGGATTTTCTATCACTGTGTTGCTATGGCAACGCAGTGTAAATAGTCTCGTCGAGGCTCACTGCGGCAGACTTCTACAAAAATAAGACACGGTAATTCGTTGCTAACTATTAAATTAATGTTCATATGACCAAAGATGAAGATTCGATTTCGAACATAATTATATATTGTATTCTTAAAAAAACTTCCTTCTGATTGAAATATACAAGTACATAGCCAAACAAACCCGACACCCATTGAATATTTATCAACTTAAATAAGAGATGGTAGTTAATTATTTTTAACGACTGTCCAATTACGCTTCGTCATCGCAAACGTAATGTTACAATGTGAAAACTCTACGAAAGGTAATTATAGAGATGAGTTTTAAATTATTTGGCTTGAAATCAGATTAATACGAATATCTGTTATGTAGTCCACATCTCATTAAAATGTATGTTTTGTAGAGAAAACATACAATTTTATACGAAATACAAATTGTGTACAAAAATTAATAATGTAAAATTTTAATTATATACACTTAAAATATTTCACATACGCATGGCGTACCAATAGTGTCAACCGTTACTCTATAAAATTTTACATCGCAATGAAATACGCAAATTAAAATATATAAAAAAAAAATTGCTTTCATAAAAAAACAACTGACAAATAAAAAGAACAAATGATAATCGCAGAAAAAATATCATCAAAACAATTCAGTGTAACGGTTTAATTCAGAGCCAAACTGAAAGTTTTTGAATTAAAAATAAAAATAGTTTGTTATTCTGACACTAACTGGAAAAACAATTAAAAAGGTACAAATTAATGTACAATATATAATTTTAGTATTAGAATTAAACACTCAGTGCTCTTCCTCCTCTCTTCCATAATTATGCTATGCTGTGCCCGACAGGGTCCAAAATTGTGTCTATACTACAACCCACCAGCTAATGTAAACTTCCATATGTACATTTTGGAATGCAATAAAGATATTGAGTATTGAGTATTGAGTAAGGTATATTTATCGCATTTCGGTTCTCTAATATTCTCTGACTATTTTACAAGGTTATTATACAAGTTTATTTATTTGGCACTAGTTGGCACGTTAGGTTAGTTACGTAATACCGATTGGTGTTAAAGTTTCATCATAATGTAAAAGAAAGATCTGTAAGTCCGGTGCCAAATACATGATTGGCAATAGATCTACATTGATTTCTGGAAGCTCAATAGCACTCTTTGTTATTGATTTTTTTAAACAAAAGTTTTATGCAAAGCGGGTATTATATACTAAATGTACCAAAAATCAATATTTAATTTTCTCCATTAGGAGTAGACATTTTGGAAATACCATAATAATTGCAATATAACAATTACTGGGATTTTACTTATAATAGAATTTCTAAGCGAAAAACCTCCTTCAGAAATTCTACTATAAGTAATCTCTTTTAATATTTTAAACACAAACAGACCTCCTGGTAACAAAATTTTGATAACTTAAAGCAAAATATAATTTGTTTTTAGGCTTCCAGATAACTTTAAATACTTTTTCATTAATATAATTATGTTTATAGAACCTTAAACATCCCACGACTTCGTAGAAAACGTAAAACTTTGTATCTAAAATTTTAACATAGGTACTAAGAAAACAAGTAGTAGCTAGAATTTAAACATGTACTAATGAATATATTTGTTTTTCCAGGTAAGACATCGTCGTTTGAACCAGTAAGTTAATTTAGCGATAATGAGAACTGAGACATTTTCATTTGACTAGTCAAGACTTGTTTAATGAAATAGTTTGCGAACTGAGATAAGGTGCTGTAGGCTGTTCAGAGTATTCAGTTACTAGATACTGATAAAAAGTATCGAAGTAAGTATTCGATATTTTAATATCGAATCGATATTCAACTGTTTTTTTTTTATTCTTTGTAGTAGAGTTGGTAGAGTTGTGTTCTTTTCTTAAAATAGTGAGGGGATGTTGTTGATGGATGTTTTGTATCAACTACTTATTATTTATGTATAGTTTTACCCCTATTCCCTAAGGTAGGGTAGGAACACCTGTGACTAGTGTGACGCAACGTGAAAAAGTTTAGGCTATTCGTATAAACAGACATTGTATTACTTTTGTTTAAAATAAGGGTTTTTTCAGTACCTTAATAATGTAACATCTAGACGATTCCATTCCACCATTTTTCATAAAAATACTAATTTTAGATCATTTTTCTATATTTTATGAAGAAAAATATTGAAATTAAAATTCAAAAAGCTGAGTAACGAAAGGAAATGTTCCCTTTTTACATAAATAAAACATGTTTTTGCGTCCATAATACCGTCTGGTCATTAATTTACTTGACATACTACCCTCCTTTATGTCAACGGATACTACTTTGAGACGACCTCTTTACTACAGTAATAAAGACCCAACTTATACTTCCACTTTCATCAAACCGATACTCAAAGAGATAATTCGAGGCTATAGCCCCTCTATGTTACAAAATCCGTTTTATCGATACAATAAAACATCCTTAGCGGTGATGCGGCGAGCACTCGACTTTTATTAATGTACTGCGAATCGATATAGGTCGCTCTCGTCTCGATGGTCTCTTGAATTCGTCAACAAGTTCCAAAGGATGGTTACACACGTGCCGACGCAACGCTGACTGTAGGACAATGCAGTTTTATTTGTAGGACTCTTGTCGTGTACTCGGATCTTTATTGTTTATTTCTTTGCTCAATTTAAACTTGCTGAGACTGTTGTTGGGTTGCTGGAATTTTTGCTCTCATTTACCGTTTGGGTTCTTTGGAAACAGGTGATGAATAAACAAGACCTTGACTCTTGTTATAAAATTTCTTTACTTACACTTAACTTATTTTGTTGGAATAATTAATGCGAGATTCTATTACCCGTTTAATTGTCTACTTTCTAGCTATAAAAATTACAAAAATAACCTGCTTTGAAGCATATTTTTTCACATAATTAAATAAAATGCCTGTGGTATGTTTAACCCTTTCCCTGTCCCGTGAGTCACATATGAACATTTCCATTGTTTAACTATTGTGTCTACTAGCGGGACAGTTAACCTGTTAAGACAAAAATTGGTATTAGCTATAAAAATTAATAGTAAATAAGTTTCACAACCACATCGCGCACTAATTCAGTTCAAAAGAAGTCTCATTTATATCTCACAATCGAGTCAATTGAATGCCGAGACTCGTTGCATCCCGATACAGATCGCGTGTCACCCACACGCCTAATGCTATTTGCAACGCTGTCACTGAATGCCCTTCACGCCCTTCAATATATCTAATAGCATCCATGGCCCGTGCCTACTCCTTATCGGTCAAGATTATGTTTTATACGATCCAGGCTCCCCTAATATGGTTTGATATATTACTTTATTTGTCAAATATCAATAACGTCGGGATACTTTGCGAGCCGCTGAATATAAAATGTATGACTTAGACTTAAGTTTGTTTGTCGGTTTATGTATATTGTGTTTGTTGTATGTTGATGGTTTTGTGGGTATATTTTGGTGGATTGGATATAGCTTTACAGCATATGAGCTTAGTCTGAGAAATAATACTTGAACTTACTCCCAGTGTCTTGCCCTTGCATTCGCTCCATGATCTTGCCATTTTACCTAATCTTTCAACTAATGTCACTTTTTTTTCAAGGGCTACTCTCAGTAATGAGGATTATTAAGATTTTGCTTAATCCGATAGTAATTTTGACTGTTTTCTTTATGTTGTTTTAATATTATTGAAGTCTGCAATTCAAACAAGTATTCACCAATAATTTTAACACACTTGTGTAGGCTCGTGTTATATATAAAATATATTAATAAGCCTTATAATAATAAGGCTCATCTATGCCTATGTTAACTAGAATATACCTATTCTAAAGTTCGGTACAAACTCTGTAGAAACAAGGCCTGTTATCTTAACTCCTGAGTTGTAATTACTGAGTAAACGTAACATCCTAATTTATGATAACAAGTAAAGCGTAGAAATCATTTCAATTAATGTAATAGAAAATATCGCCCTTATTTAAGTGAAGCCGTATTCATTAGTGAAGTCAAGTGAAGAAGTATTAATTTTCACAGAATTACTAGGCAGTTTCATTAATTTAAATATAGAAAATTCTCTAAAATATTTATTATATTAATGAGGTTGCTTTTTGTTACTTTATGAAATAAAATATACCTGAGTATTACATTAAATATTACTGCAGCAACGGCAATATTTATACCGATAATATTTTATACATAAATAAAATATTGCAAGTAAATAAAAAAATACAATTAAAGTTTCAACATAAAATCTGTCTGAAAACAACATAGCATGAGATTCAAACCCTAAATGGTTCTAGTAGGCACTACAGTGGCTTACCATTAGAAGCAAATATATGCTAGGTGTTTATTTTTTGAGCCTATAATATGTGCCACACCTTTCAAATCAAATTAAATCAAACTTTATTTGAAAACATATGTATTGGTTTTCTTCTTTCAAACCTCTCCGTTGCCATTTCTACGTGTATATACAACCACAAAATAACTGCCCAAATAAACATAATCTTTCGTATTTATTAGTCTAAGAATATCGCTCAATCCTTCTTATCTCCATAATATAACGTGCGGAACCACATAGCGGCTTACGTGGCTCCCCTAGCTACTCAGTACTGTATTCAAACTCACACTCTATTGACGGATTAGGCCCGTAATTGCGACGTTGCGTGATGTTATCAATGTAATTGAATGCAGGACAGTTGGTTCGTTTTTGATGTTAGGGCTGTCGCGTGTTGTGTAAGTTTTTGATATTATATTTTGAGAATTAATTAAAAATCTTTATGGATCCATACTTTTGGAAATAACATGGTATCCGACCAAAATATCCTAAATCAAATGTATTAATTTCCTTTTAAATGATTGTTATCGGAAACGTCTCCAATTAATAACGTATGGCGACACTGTTTCTTTTCAACATAAAAATCTCCATCATTCCCTATAGCCCTTTTCATAGAAAAAGCATTTTAATACCACGCCACAAAAATCCCACTCGTCAAAGCATACAATAAAAAATCATTTAATACATTCCAATATTTCCATTCCACTGTCAAAAATGATTAACGAGATTATTTAAGGAATAACCCTACAGAGTTCCACTTTGGTAACCCCCTTATGCCGACGTGAATGCCATTGATTCATTATGACGTTACATGTGATGCGGCCAATGACAGAATTGTGTTATTAATTGCTCAATTCAGGTAGGAAGAGCAACCGGCTAATATCGTATTTGTGTTAGATCAAATTGATCGTAACTTGATTGGTTGACATGATGTGTTCGATTCGGTCGCATTTGTGGGTTGTTAATATTTGTGATTAGTGATCGAGAACATGTTTGTTGGTCTTTATGTTGGTGTATTTTTATAATATACTTAGGTAAATGTTTTCAGTTAGATGTGTTGGTATGTAGATGTTGTTCCTAAATTATAATTCCTTAAATAAATTGTAAGTGTAAATTAATTTTAGGCACGAATTTTGTCAGAAAACCTTTTGAGTAAGCGATATTTTCTATTAATGAAATCTAAGATATAACATAAACAAAAAGACAATAACACAGTATATACATAAACTCGATCATTAAACTCTGTAACAATAATATACTCCATACGTAGACAGCTTCATCTTCTTATATATAAAATTCTCGTGTCACAATGTTAGTTACCATACTCCTCCGAAACGGATTGACCGATTTTTATGAAATTTTATATGCATATTCAGTAGGTCTGAGAATCGGCTACTATCTATTTTTCATACCCCTAAGTGGTAGAAGTAGGTAGTAGGCAGGTGCTAGGTAGATAAAATTGCATTGCAACGCACGCCGGGTACAGCTAGTATGTTATAAGAATAAAATATTAAATCAATAGATAGACCACAACAAAGCCAGACACTAATGCTATTGTCTATGTTAAGAGAATTTTCAGTTATGACGTACCCTCGGACAGGCGATGCAAGGATTTGCATAATTTCCTATGTGACATTAATTTAGCCAGACCCAATAACGTGAACACACCTGCGACCAGCGAAATGATATTAGTATGACATAATACATGTATGTTGTGGAGTAACCACGTGTAAAGGCAAACTTTTGTGAAGCATAATATGTGAGGGATCTATATTCATTCTTAATTAAGTTAAATAAAAATACAGATACAGAATATATAGCTTTTTTTGTTTACTAAGAAAATTCTTAACCTACATTCTAATACACTTATCTAAACAATGCATTGTCTCCCACACAACACTGCAACTACAACAATAAAACGTTCTAATTATACAATTCTGTAAGTACCACTTAATACAAGTTCCACGTACCGAACAGCTTGTAAAAAATAATCCAATCTTCGACCTCAGTGTCATTTCAAACTAACAAACTAGAAATTTCCAAGTCGATATTTCCGCCCGATTCTCCCCACAAAACGAGCAGAGGAAAATTTCTAGACTTGTTACTCTATTGGTCGATATTGTGGAAACTTGGGAGTAGAACGGGGCCGCACTGACACTCCACTTTTTTTCTTCCTGAACTCTAACTGCACTTGAGTTTACGATGACCTCGTTACTGTAATCGAGTATTCGGATTGATATTTTGTATCGATAACGATGGAGGGGAATGAGAGGCGGGGATGAAAATTAGACGTATTTGTAATACGAATTATTATTTATCTTTATTTCAAATTAAATTCCTATGTAACCCATCGTGATTTTTGGCACAAAGGCATTCGACGTAGCAGAAATTTGTTCCACTTCCGTTTGGAAATAAGATCAAAATAATGTGAAATGTGAAAATCAGATTATCTTGAAACTACACCTTGGACCTACTACTAGAATAAGTAACATACACATTTAAACACACGAAAAAAAGCATAGGTACAGACAAGTGCCTCAATTATGAAAATTATACTACTACCCAAAAGTCAAAAATAATTTTCCACAGAACAAGGGAACAAATACCTCAAGTCTCTTATATTCAGTCATTATTCAGCAAATCGTCTCATTATTTCTGTGCCGTAATCCTTGGCTTACATTTCGCTTTTTAATTGTACCTCCACGTCTGACCCTCATCGAGGTCGCTTGTTTTTCAGAATTTGCCGTCTCGTTAAACCTCGGCTCGAGTTAGTTTGGCTGTGGTACAAGTTATGAGAGATCGAGAGCGAGAAAGACAGTCTTTTGTTTCTCGGCACATAACATACTACAGTGACAAAAGATCGGAGTGATTTTTTTAAATTCTTATTTACATTTCAAGTTCAATTCCTTTCAATTAGTTTTCTTGATTTTAATGAATGTTATTGACATGAGCCTATGGAGGGCAAATTAATAGGATATATCCAGCAAAGGGCTATACAAGACTGATGATTATTGTGAGTAAAAGACACCTTATTTTAAGAGCAAATTATGTTTGCTCTTAAATTCTATGTTAATGGAGTATTGCCTTTTATTGTGCCCATTATGTGCGAGTTACAGAGAATATATGAAACACGACTTGACGTACATAAAAAAAATGCACTGAAACCGACACGAATATTTTTGCTAAAAAAAGGCACCAACCTCTCAAAATCTAGTCCCTGGTTCAGTGCTTATACAAGTTCAATATTATAAGCACACCTCTTACAACTGGCACCAGCATCGCACTTCCGTTATCACGATCGCACATCCTTGCTCGCAACCCTTCCGTACATAATTTCATGATTAATTAAACGCTGGTATCGTACGTTGTAGACGGACAGTCATTTGTTACAACGGTTCTTATTAATTTTGGTATATAATTGTAAGTTTTTAAAATCAATTATGTTACTTATTCAATAATATCTTGTACATGATTGAATGTTGTGTGAATAAAGCTGTCACGCTTGCTAACGGGTAAAATGTATAAAAAAAAATAGTTTTCGTAACAATGAAATAAAATAAAATATCATTATGTGTAGCTACTACACTAACTGTAGTAGACTTTATAATATACCTGAATTTGTGCATAAAATGTCTTATTATTTCAAATTACACGAAATGATTTTTTAGCACAACAACAAAACTACAAAAAACATTCCTTCATTCAAAATTACCATGAAACATCGCTAACCACACATCCAAACAGACAAATATACGTTAAAATATATCGTTACATCCACGTCAAATGATATAGGTATCTTAATCCACATTACTGTGAAAACGTCCGAATGTGACAGTTCGTAAGCCTGCCTTCAATGTGTGGGACCATGTGACATGCATTAGGGCCCATTCGTACCTACTCGGACCTACTCGCCAGTACTCGCCCACTCGCCACCTGATCAGTTTTGCTATGTCAAGTGGTTTCAATTTCTTTTATAGAATATGTGAAAAAAAGTTCTATTAACTTTAGGTTTATTTCGTTGGTTCTTAACGACTTACTTTTTGTTTAGTCTTTGTGAAATAACTCAATTACCCCTTAGGACACCGATGAGAATAGGTATCCCAAATTACTTTATAAGTGATAGATTAAATAGCTGAGATTTCATGAGTCAGTAAGAGATGTATGAGTAAAATGTAAGATTTTTTTTATTTGTATATACCTACTTTGAGGGTCGTGCCATTAGTAACTAGTGAAACTTTAGGCAGTACACTATAACAAAACAACTCTACGATATAATTCAGTGGTAGGCAGGTTTTACGTATGAAACTTTGTTAAACGTTTATCCTATTTTTAAAAACGTAACAAAAAGGACAATACATACTTAGTAATTCATTTTTTGTTATTCAATCCACTTCCACAATCAATCTACAAAGACGTCTTATCCCATCAATTTGAATAATGAAAAAGAAAAAAAAACAATATTATCTGAACAGTAATAAATATAAAAGTTTTATTAGAAGCTTGAGTGTTGCGAGTTTCTTGAACAACAGGAACTTTTCAGTATTAACTTAGGGTAGCAAACAGAAACTTACAAGTTTCCGAGAAATAAAGATCATACGGGCCACCTAATCTAACATTCTTATGAAGTCAGTCTCCATTCGTTCACGACTATTATCTATTTGACTTTATGAAGAAAACAAAGTTTAAGGAATATGAGTTGCAAAACATGTTTTAGTACTATGTCATTGTCTGTCGACTGTCATGCTGTAGGAATAAACTACTTTTCCGAAAATATTTGCCAATGTTTTTTACAGTGTTAGGTCCAATATTAAGTTTTGTCAAGACTCAAATATAGGTAGCAATTTGATAAAAATCCTTTCCTCTGAGAGTGCCATTTTAAGTCTAAAATGTATACGTCGTTACGGCCACTCAAAACATATTTCCATACATAAGTAAACAAAGATGGCCACCGCAGTTCCCACCAATATTCGAATCGAACGAAGAACGCAACATCGGAGGTTCGCAAATGTAATTCGAACTCACTTTTCGAACATTTTGCGTACAATAAGAACACAGAAATCAAAGTTTCCAAAGCTAATATATATTGAATCGTAGTTGGATGGCGATGCAGTCCGCGTTCTCTCCCGAGTGGCAAACTTCCCCGAATGTATTACTTTGTGACGCTTCGCAGTTCTAGTTGCCAACAAATGCTGCTTACGCCGCGTGAATTGGATATTGCGGCCGTTTGATCAAACTTCATTCGGGAACTGTATAATAATGGCCTTTGTCGATCTGTAGTGCGTTTGACATCCCCATTGTATAAGTAAGAGAAAATATATGAGGGAAATATACTACAATGTAGGCTGCGATATTTTACCGAAGTTCGTCTAGTCAATATTTATATAGAAGTAAAGTTGCCAAAGCCTTACGTTTTGATATTAATATTACTTTCTTCACACTTTTACTCAGCTGTGAAAAATATAACATTCATATCTTTTCCTGTAACAAAACATAAAATGCGAACAAATTCTTGAGCCTACTTGATCATATATTGACTAAAAATAAGTATCTATAATAATCACATAGCAACACAAACACGACTTTACGAAAATAAGTAAGACAATTGTCTACTCTAAATGTGCCAAGTACCTTTAAAATAATATTCTTAGGCCAGAATTAAGTTCTAATAAAAGTCTCGGGTTAGATATTAAATAGGTCTTCCGAACATTCTATTATTATTTTGTGCGAAGGTCTAGGCGAAGTAATCTAGTCGAATCATTCATTCCATTAACTGGGCATAAGCCCTAGTTGTAACTGAGCCTAACCATTAACGACCAGTTAATCTGACGTTTGTTAGACAATCAACTGCGTATAATGTGAACCGCGTATATATACAGTATGTTTGGTGAGACACAAAGGTTTTATTTAGGGAATAGTGACCTATACGTACACAAGGATTTTTCTGCCCTTTATGGTATGTAGGCTTCATTTGGAATCCGTTATTTAGAATATGTACTTAGGGTAATCAAAATTGTTATTTGGAAAATGAAAACACTAAAGTACTATAAGTGAAAACGCATGTTTTGTGGGGCATATGCCTCGTTCATAGGTATTTATTGTAACCAACTTTGTAGTGGTGGAGTCCTTAAAAGTCCACTGCTCGCTACAGGCTCCTTTAAAAGGCATAAAGAATGATAAAAGTAATCAAGGTAAAAAGTGCCAAAATGACCAAAGTTCCTTAAAGTAAAATATATACTACTGACAGCCCAGGTCTAGTGGTTAGTGACCCTGACTGCTATACCGGAGGTCGTGGGTTCGATTCCCACCCAGGACAAATGTTTGTGTGATGAGCACGATCATTTGTTCTGTGTCAGGGTGTAATTTATCTATAATATGTGTGTATTTAGAAATATATAAGTATGTTTATCAGTTATCTGGTTACCATAACACAAGCTCTGCTTAGCTTGGGATCAGATAACCGTGTGTGGATTGTCCCGGAATATTATTATTATTATATAACGAGATTCCTTTACACGTTTCTTTCAACCTATTTTTGTATGACTGGAACCACACCAGTAAAGCTTTCTTTTGTTTTTAATGAATAAAGCTTCAGTACATGAATTCTTACAAATGTATACAGTAATTAATATATAATTCTCTTTTATGGGACACTCACCTTCCTTATTAAATAAATTAAGTACTTTTTTGTTACGATGTTTAAGTATCACCTAATTTATGTTCCACACGTGTAAGGTATTAAGATATTTATCAGACTACAGAATGAACAGACAACATTCTGCGAATTCAGTAATTAATTAACCTTGCCAACTTATTAATTCATTTACTTGTACCTTCTAATAATCTTCGAAAACATTCAGCAATCGCAAGATTATTTTTAACTAAAATTTATCTGACTGTACAGTGTACAAGCATCCATACAGGTCCATAAGCTAAGTTTCGACTCAGCCTACAGGATGATAACAAACCATTTAACAAAGACCTCTATAATTCAAATCATCTTTAGCTTGTATCGGTTTTGAGTACAAAGCGTAAGGCGAAGGGGTAAGCGAGGGGAAGGGAGGGGGGAGGGGGGGATCATCTTACTCCAGTTTCCCGTATCTCGTTCGGGAGCGTCGGAACGCCGTTTGCGATAACCTAACAATGCGGCGTTCACTTCAGAACCATTTATTCGATAGTGTTACCTGTACACAAAGGTACTAGGTTTACAGTAACGTGCGAATGTAGCGTAATGCTGGCTTTCGATTGCCGCCTCTTTGGAAATTAAACTGCAACTTTATACTTTGCGTTTGCGATAAGTGCTGTGTACTTTGAGGGTGGGGTTTTATGTTTACATATATTATTATAGTACTAAAAAAGGTAGGTACTAAAAGTAAAAGTAGTTTGCATGTTTATGCACTTTTGCACGGGCAAAAAAAAATAGGTGTCCACCGACACTCTACTCTGTTCAAGGGGTATTAATTATATGTACTTAAATTATTTTCCTGTTTTTCTTTCTAATTATTTATTGAGCGTTTGAAGGTTTTACGATTTACAGACAGTCACACATCAATTAAGAATTGATTTCGAATAAAACAGTTGAGTAATACAATTCACATAATAAATCAATGTAATTTAGTGTGAGAATTACCATAAAGCGAAAAACCGATTTATTCTAAGCTATAATTCACCTCATAAATATTCATAGGAACATTTTTAATTAGACATAGTAGCTTTCAAGTCACGCACACACTAATAATTTTCAACGCATTTGTCGGCGCAACAAATGATTATGATATATAATTTATTATTGTTAATGAGAAAAACATTAAATTTAATAATAAAAATACTAAATTAAGCGTTAATAGGCCTATTTATTATAAAATCCTATTAAATTTTGATAAGCTATTAGGCTGTAACGTATTCATATGACTCGAATACTTTATACGTTACCACTGGCACAACAGAAATTCTTTTTTCAAATTATCGTTTTTATTTTTTATTTTGTTGACAGGTTTGAAACTTAAAATCTTTAAATAAAGACTACTATTTGGAGCCATTTTTAAACATCGAATTGCAAGAGTTTTTATTTTGTTTCCGTGTAATGTGCAATTTTTTACCAGTGTTATGTAACATGATAATAGTAAAAACAAGTTTTGAAGCGAGATACCTATATGCCTACTCAAATCGTTTATACATAAAATCAGTAAAATAGAATCAAAAGGTTAATAAACTTTGTAATAAAAAGAGCTATTAACTACGAACAAAACAGTTAATTAACTAAAAATCAATCGTTTCCCTGTGCTTAAACAGACGTAACTGAGTAGTGGTAAAGGGGCATAAATCTCAATCATAATTTGTGCCCCGTCAAGCGTAGGCCGGCGCGGCCCAATGATTGATGGGGTACCCGCGCGCTCATTCCAAATTCAAACGAACCAACCGACAGCGGCCACGTTGCAAAATGGCCGACACGTAACTAAATTGATTAAAAATCTATTAAACTAGTTGTTGGCTTGCGACGTTTTTGAGCCCCCTGTTTAGTATTAAGAGGTATTTTAAGTTCATAACTTGAATTTTATTAAGTAGACCACTAAGGCAACTACTGAAGATGACGATTGTTACTTATCTTTTATACAGTAATTGGGTATTTCATAGGCCGAGATATGTATTATATCAATACACAATTACACATAAGTAATTTAAATTTCCAAAAAAAACGTTACTCCCTCGTGTTTGCGAAGCCTTATGTTCGAATAAGTGAAATAAATGAATACTGTAATGTAAAGTTTAACATTTTCTTTTGTACTTTATTGATTAAGTACTCAAAGCATTGTCACACAAGTCATGTAGGTCACTTATTAGACGCTAATAAAGTTCGCTCGGTATGTCTTTGTGTATCGAGCATTTCATTTCAGATGAGCGAACGTCGCACTAATCGATTCCAATACAAAGTGCATTAGTTCCACTCGAAATTAACTAGTGTTGTGTTGCGACATGCTATTATGTCGAGTAGTTTCTAGAATGTTCGCTGAAATGGCTTCTGTTTGCAACAAGATCATGTATGTAGAACTCGATTATTGCACGGTAAGAGCTAAATTAAAACGTTTAGTTAGTCAATTTTGTGGAAGTGTGCACTACAAAGGTTATGTAAATAGTGGTCATAATAGACCGTTTGTATTGCTTATTATTGGATGTTGTAGGATTATAAATTGTTGAGTAAAGTATTGGTGTTCAAGATTTTGACTTTTGAAAATTTTAAAATTTTAAATTTATTAAATAGAGTAAATTCTAAAAACATTGTTCTAGATTACAAGTGATTAATGTAGCATAAATAATTGTGTTCAATTGATAAAAAGTTAATGTAAGTAAATGACATGACATACATCTATTATATTATATTGAGCGATAAAAGGTCTAAGAAGAATAAAGATAATTTTGCTAATACTACTGTGATCACCAATCCGTAAGACTGTATTATCTCACGGTGGTTCACTGTAGCGAGCGATAAGGGAACTGGGTGTAAACAAACATGTATGAGAACATGGTACACCACGCACAAGATTATAATAATACAAAGAGTGGAAAAGTTGCTTGTATTAACATACACAACCAACAGTACGCAAATTAAAATGTAATATAATTATTTACTCTGTATCTTAGGTGTTTAAATCTGTGTCTAACGGATCCTGTTTGGACAAACAACTTAAACCCATTACAGGGTGTTTTTTCGGAATTTAACATCAATTTGCCTAAGAAAACTCATAATATATTACCAACCCTTACCCAGCAATGAATAGTTCGGCTTTATAATATTTGTGGCACGTTCGGCCGATCCCTAAGCGGGACGACCTTAATTTATTAATAGATTGTTTATAGCTTCACCGAGGGCTCTGCCGTCTGATAAATAGATCACCCTTTAAATAATAATGCTTTTTCGTGAACACCCTGGACTAAGACATAAATTTTACGAGATTAAAAGGGTGACTCACTGTCCACGGTTTCCTAGTTTACGAGCCGATGAAGTTTTTGTTACTTTTATGCGAGTATTAATTTATTGGCTAGGCCTGGTGAAATGTGTTCCGTTTTATGGCTAGTCGTCCGAGTTTGGACATAATTTTCTGGAGGCCAGGTTGTTTTTGTTCGTAACATGTTTCATCATTGGAATTGATGTCTAGGCGAGTTTTGAAGCTGACTATATCAGTTAAGGCTATAGTCAGCTTTCTCTGTTAAATAAGCTGATTCAGAACGTGCAAAAAACAAAAGAAAATTCATAATATTTCTACGTTACATAACCTGACTGGCCTACTTTGATAAAACATACGGTCCACCATGCAGTCATATCACAATAAGCTTGAACCCGTTACACAGTGTAAACAAGATTGTACCTAAAACCTGTTCCACCTTAATCACTGAACATGAAACAATTGCCACAAGGTAATCACCCTGCATGAGTACACAGATAGACCTGTGAACTGTTAGCGCATTTTAGCTGATACCCCCCGATCCCTTGCACGAATCCCGAACTGTGCCGATCACCACCGAATGTTGCCGAACCACAAATCCGATCGCCGAGCCTAATGCGTTACGTGGGATTAGGGAAAACATGTTTGTGTTTTACCTAAGTTACGTAAGGAAGTTGGTTAGGAAATAATAGTATATACTAGTAATGTGATTTTAGTTTTGTTTTGTTCACAAATCCAGGACGAGAAAGGAGGTATTGACCATCAACAATTTGTTAAAAGCGATACACAAACAATTTCATATGCTCTTTTTTTAATAACACTACGCTGCAGTGTTTTTGAAAAAAAAAGAGCATATTTTTACTGCTTAGAATTACATCTTTAGCACATAAACAAACATCTAAATTATGTCACACGTTACATTAAATGCACGACACGCTACCAATTTTGTTAATGCATCCTTGTTGTTGCATACCCATTGACACTACGCGTGGCATGCAAGATGTCCTCGAATGCTTGCAATGGCTGCTCCATTCTCGCTAACGCCAGTGTTTGGAACTTCAATATCTTAGCTTCTAATGCTAATGACGTTACTCCTATTTCTGATGACCTATTTTACCTTGTCCTATCCTATCTTGTTTTCTTATCCTTCGATTAAAAAACTTGTTCTTTGATTTAAGAGTTATTGCATTACACTATTTCTCATTTTAATCTCCTTTTACTGTTTTATACGTAAGTTATGTTAAAACTAGCTCCGTTTTTTTTTTGTATTAAACTAAAGACTGGTCAGACTTGATTAAAATTAGTTTTTGCTGTCAAATTGTTCACTTGAAATTAATATTTTCATTGTCCATTTTAATCTTTAACGGCAAAGTTTCCGTTAAGTAATGTAACTCGTCACCATTAACGCAGTGACCCAAACTATTGGTGAGTGCGTTAATCGAGTCATTAATATCAATCTTCTTAATTCCGCAGCTGGGTGGGATAAGCCTCTTCATTAGCATACCATCCACAGCTGTCAGTTACATAATATTCTATTGCTGGGCCTCCTCTTATACTACTCCTCTTATACTATAGATATATACTACAGACTATAGATGGTCCTTATTAAAACTTAAAGTTTTTGGCCATTGATGCTCTCAACCCAATCTAAACCCATTTTTTTTTTCTTTATAAAAATATACCCGTTTTTTGCGACTGTTTCGTCTATTTTTTTATTTCAAAAACTGATTACACAATTACTCTTTTCAAAATACACAAGCGCAGGAAACAAAATTGTTCCTAATGAACGATACAAAACACTTTGAACCTTACGTTGCCATTAACTCCCTGGCTTTATCGATACAAGACAAATAGTTCACACCCATTAAAATCTTCCCACATACTAAATTATCTATTAGATAATTATGTCTGATTAACAATATAGTAGAGCCTAATACAGTAAATTAAATCAGTTCGTCATTAAACCCACTCTATCGTTATTGTATTAGTTAAGACGAAACGCGGTTTTAACTTGTACGTAATTCCATTTGCATACAGACAGAACAACCGTGTACCTTTACTAATGTTGTTACAATGCTCTATAACAGATGTTTCTGTTATCATTTTTATACATAATATACAAATATACAAAAAAACTTTCATAATAGCGGTCGTATTACTACCAAATACGGAAAACCACAGCCTCGCGTTTTAAAATATGTAAATAAATAAAATGTATTTTTGCCATCGCAAGTGCACAAAGCATCAAAATTACAGGAAGAGTCATCTCCAACAGAAATTTAAAATACAAAATGCACATTTCGATATAACTTTTCGTCAAAATAAAGCGTACAAAAACCCAATCCAATCCCATCACACCAGACCGTACCAACTAACATAATAGTAAGATAAATCGCATATTGATTCAATATCTTGCCCACGGTACAGGATCCATTGTGCTACCATTACTGCCCCAAGCGTCAGACGGACGAATAAATATTCATGGGAATAATTCGACAGATTCCCTTAACGATGGCACGTCAAAAAGCGAGTGCCGAGTAGTGCCGAACTGTGCCGAGCAGTGCCGAGTAGAGCCGATCAGTGCCGAGCGCCGGCGCCAGTATCGGATTATGTATCGCTGAAATGTTTTTACACGACGTCGTTAAAGTTGCATTGACACGTACTGCCGTTTTATTTTCATATCAAAGGCGTGAAAGGCTTTTACTTCGTCATCAGTTTGTTTTTGTATCGTATGGTATGATGTTAATTACGAACTGGCTATACCTGTTTTTGAACTCTTTTACTGAATGCTTCAATTTACCCTTTGAATTAGATTTTATTGAAGCTAGATGTATCAATTTGTAAAACAAAGAGAAATACTATAGGTATATAATCTGTATTTAGAAATCATGTTCTCCTTGTTATTGGATTATTATACTGAAGTACTAGTCCTCCAAATTTAGACGGTACTCAACCCAAAATACACGATAAAATATTCTTTCCCAAACTAAAAATAGGAACGCAAAAAATATCTCATCTGCTCATTGATATCAAAATTGACGTTCAAAAACACGAGCTTGCCTGAGAAACGCGGCCCTCGAACACTTGTAATCAAAGTGCTAGTGATGTTCCATCCACTGAGACATTAATCACCCCTCCCACATTTATTGCGATTTTCGCGCGAATAAAACGTCGCGGAAAAAAACGCAGAATGTATATACCCACAGCTCTTTCCGCGAAAGAGGGACGACGAAAATCGCTGATTGCCCTTGTGAAAAATTACACATCATCGTATGCGTCTAAAAGCCTCAACATATGCATAATGTTATGCCGCATTATTAGGCTTCTGCTTATGAAACAAATTGCGTCAGAACGCGAGTGTGCTCCTAGCTTTATTTTGCTTTTTTGTTGAGATATAGTATACGGCAAGTGTTTCCACGGATTAGTGGTTGGCAGTTTCTTTCCATTTGTTCATACCCGCCGTATGTTTTTGTGGACTTGGCAGGAGAATATGGAGTTTTCAATTTACTTATCTCGACTGAAAGGTTACTTATGAGTATTTTAAATTGTGCTTTTAAATATGTTGGAGATAAGATAAATAGCTTTGTGCATGGAAATAGTTAAGAGAATTGTGCCGTAGCAATAGTTTACCTATATGTAAGCATACTAAATTATAGCTACTAAACTAAGCCTTCAGGAATAGTAGGCTGAACAAACAAAAAACTTTATATTCAAATGTTAAGGATAAAAAAAAAAAAAATATTTAATCCTTCGAAAGACAATAAGGTTAATATTATGTAAAAAAGAAATGAGAAAATCTAACAATTATTTTTTCATAATTTTACATTCTAAGTGTTGACAGTCCTTATTTTGTCATGATAAGTATCCTTTTATTTGCCAATATAGCAATAACATTTATATCAGAATACACAAAAGGTTAACAGCAACAGATAACTCGATCCACAATAAGCCACTGCCAAAAAACCCGTAAGTCAAACAAAGACATCGCCAGGAAACGGGGAAAAGGCTGGCATTACATGGCAACACATACACTATATACTTGATCCGCTGTAAATGGGGCATAACTAGGCATTAGACAAATTGGCAGACTGCCAGTGCCATGGCGCAGTACGTCTATGGTACTATGCCAGTTTATTATAGGGAACGACTTTGTACGGGTATTATAAACTAAAGTCGGTGAGACTGCCAGTTTGGCGATTTTTACTGAATTAGTGTAAGCGTGCTTTTGTATGACTGAAACTGAGAAACTGAAATTTAAAAGGAAATTTATATATTTACTAGCTGTGCCTGCGACTTCGTTCGCGTGGATGACGAAACTTCAATGAGTTTTTAACCGCAAAATTAAGTTTGTTTTTTATTGTTTATACTTTTCCGGGATAAAAACTACCCAGTGTGGTGCCCAGGATAATAAAGAATAATTATAACACGTTTCATCGTAATCCAACCGGTAGTTTTTGCGTGATACCTGAACAAACAGACAGACAGACAGACAAAAATTTTTTTTTTCACTCTTTTGGGTTCGGTGTCGGTCTAGTAACACCCCCCACCATTTATTTTTTTTATATTTTCTATGTACAGAATTTTCACTTATACAGATTTATTATAAGTATAGATGATATCACATTGCAAGTTTGTATGATCAAATTCATATTAAATATAAATTGAAGTGTGAACCACAAATATACATATTTAATACGTCTAAACAAAATAGTTTTATTGGTATCAAATATTAAAAACGTTACGCCTCGTTTATAACCATTGGAACCTGTATCTAAAAATATTTTAAAGATTCATAAACAATATTGTACCGTCCAAAATGGTGCAATGCATAATTGATCGAAACCACAAACCTCACTGGCACGATTAAATCATTATTTATGAGATAAATTACAATTAAAATAGGTATCAATTTTTAAACAACATTCGATTATTTCCAGTAATAACAGCTATCATCAAATAACGATGACATTTTGGAGTTTTAATTCCATTATACACAACCTTTATGCCTGCTGATTCAAACATAATCATCGGTAATTAATTACTCAAAAGCAATGAAACGGATCATTAAACTACATTAAATAACTCCAAACGTTAACTGGGTCACACTAATAAAGTTACCATAATATCAGAAAGCTTAAGCGATTAGCGACTGTGTTGTAACAGCGTAAAGGTTAAATTGGGTTGTGGAATTTCGACAAAGGCTTTGTACCGGCGCGTTGCACTGTGCAGTCCCAGAAGTGAAGCTGAAGTCGTTAATCTTAATGCAAATTCGTGCCGAGCGTCCCTAATGGCGCCCGTATTTACTATTTACATGTCTTATTCTTCACGTTGAATTACAGTGTTCGGTACGTGGTGCGAATTGCTTGGAATCTTGACTATGTACCCTTCACTTGTTAGGTTTGAGCGGGACGGCTGAATGCTCCGTGAATTTCGAAGAGGAACACCTCCTAGGTGTTGCCTCGGGCGCTAGGTGGCGCTGCATACGAGTCTTAAGAAATTCTCCTTGCATTTGTTTTGCGCTGAAATTTGTTAGAAGACGTTTATTTGTTTTAGCATAGATGTTCGCGACAAGCTATTTGCGCGTTACAATATGTTACGTATGTGGACCTAAATGCTTATCTTTATCTTCTTAACAATATCGCCCACGAGTTATCCTTTCGTGAATAAATATTTAATTCTTTTACATTTACAAAAGTAAGAATATTTTCATTACAAATAGCCGAACAATCCAACATTAGGCATTAGCAATGAATGTGATAAATAGCAGTCATTTCTTCCATATTTAAATAATAATAGGTATTTGTACAAGCGGCAGGCGTAGTGCCAACTCCATTTACCGTACGTTCCTCGTATAACAATATTAGTGTGTTATTTCAACCATTATGTGCTCTTGATAATGTCCTTGTTAGGCATTTGTGTCGCAAGCGGCCAAGCAATGAATGATATGGGTTACGTATACTCGGTTCGGTAGTAAGTGCCTTTGTAAACATAAATTCGTGACTACACAACAATTGACGCACGTGATGCACATGTTTGGCTACGTTGCATGTTGTACGATGTTGCCACTTTGTGCTATAGTAGCCCAATGCTTTCAACTTTTTTTGTTCCTTAATTTAATTAAAAAGAATTGGAAAGGAAACATAAATCATTTAAGTAAGTATTTTATTTACAGCATTGAATATTAGAAGCCTCAATTATAAAAAAAAAATTCGCAATGTTACATCAAACATCTACTAAATAGTGAAGTACAGATAAGCAAAGCCGTATTAAACACAGCCGCCGCATACAATCAGAGACAAGCAAAAAGCCAGCAAACACGCCTTTCCTCTTACATTATTAGTATGATGCTCGCGCTGCAATATTGCGTTGAAAAATATACAAATATACCGCGGCCTTATTCTGACGTGACACGACGTGACACAGCATGAACGCGTGACATTCCCCTTTTTCTAAAACAAAGGACGTGACACTGAGCGCATCCCATCTCCTAATGACAACACAAAGACTCAAAAAACCGTGATGAGTCTTGTCAACACTTTTTAGTTTCAACGAAGTACGAACTAATCATTTACACAAACACGACGCTACATAGCGATCAGTTAATTAAATCACACGGATATGAAAGCCGGTCTAAAAATCATGAAAATACTGTTTTTAGAAGCGTGTGGAGCAGACCATGCGGTTGTTATTGAATTAGTCTTCGCTCGGCGCAATGCAGTCTTTTGACTTGCCAACGGAAGCAGAGTGCCTGAATTGAACAAATTTAATGTTTTCTCTCTATGTGAATTAGTTTGAACGCTAACAAAAGAATTTAGAGTTAGATAGGATTTTGTTTTCGGATTTCGGTATTATGGTTCTTAGAGATAGATTTTGGGTAAACGTTCTTAATAAAGTTTGAAAAAATATAGTTCAGTTATGTGTTGTCGAATAATACGAATAAAATTGAGATACTTATTTAAAAATCTTGATATTTATATTCTAACAATATGTTTCGTCATATTATGGATTTTTAAGAGACATCAATTAAATAACTCACCTCAAATACAACTTTCATTACATCGAGCGAGAACCTTAATAATCTCGGCCGCCAGACAATTTCGAATATCACTACAAACATTTCACAACTGGAATTTCAAATCAATAAACTCTCGTGAATTATGTATCACTGGAACCTTCAGTTACGTGTCTTGGTTACTCTAATATAATATTAATTAATCCAATACCGACTGAGAGCCACTCTATAAAATCTAAGCCACTCTATAAAATCTAATCAACGCCATTCAACATGTCCATACGAATGCTACTTTAATTTGTTTCTAAATAGCCTCTACAATAGCAATAAATTATTAAAACGACTATTAGACTTTTACACGGCTATTCATATACATCCCCCAATGACCTTATTAGGGTGTAATAACCCCATTCTACCCTAAGGCCTGCAAGTGCGACAGATGTGTGAATTAAAAACACTGGCCTTTAAATTTATTTACATCACGACATTCGACTATTAATCCGGGGTTACGAGGCATAATCCGCTAATGTTCACTTTATTTGATCACTGTCAACTGCACAATGCAGGCAAAAACCGCCATTAAATCCTTAGCAATTAAAACTACATTGGCTTGGCAATAAAATGTCAGCTGTTTTTCGTAAAAAGTGGTATCGGTAGAAAAATCTGATTCTTATTCCAATGCAGAAAGGTTTAAGTACGGCGGTGTATTTTTAACGTATTTCAACGCTTTACTAATTGCGGGGGAGGTTGGGGCACATTGTATGGGCGTAATTGTAATTTTAAATGTAACTGCCATTAAATGTCCGGTTTATTAATGTTACGATTGCTGTTACTATGTTACTTGTGTGATACTGACTATGATTAAAGTAATCACTTTGCTTACAGTATTCATTACTTTTTTCTGCTACTATTAAATACATTTATTGCCTTTAGAATAGATAACGGGTTGCTGCAAGGGCTTAGTGGCAGTACTATTTTTTTTTTTATTCCTATTTTTTAATAATAATATTACTATTTTTTTATTTATATGTAACCCGATGATGCGTGGTCTTTTGAGTTTGATGTCTATTTGAAATATTAAAAACAAATGACCTTCGATTCTCACTTTTTATTCTATAGAACGTATATCGAACTATAACTTTTCAGAAACAAATGCTTATCACATTATTATAATAGATACCTATTCATCAGGATTTTTCCCAAAGAAGCTACAAATTCTTTACATATCGGGTTACTAGCACTTAAGTTAAGCCGAACCGCCCGCATAAGTGACGCCTCGCTAAAAGGCGCTTAGCTCTACTACTTATAACTTCCGCAAGGTTTTTAAAGACATTTTGTGAGCTATTTTAATGGAAGCATTAGGCTAAAAATATGTTTTAGGGTCTTGATTTTTTTTGCGCTTTTAAATTTAAGCAGCAAATATATCAAAATAAGTAACCTAGACTATACTTATACACTAAACTATAACCTCGATAATGTGTTATTAGAATAAATTGTAATGAAAATATTATTGTCAAACAAACTTTATTAAAATATTGCAAAGAGAATTTTCTTTCGTCCATTATCCAATGAACTCATTATTTTGGGAAATTTAAATAAATTACATGCAAAATATTTGCAAATTAACACAAAAGGAAGCTATTATTTGTAAGCTTAAAATTTATGAATATTTTAATTAAATTATAATAATGTACACGTACATAACAATGATTTGTTTTAATTGCCATTGTCTGTGACTAGTCGTCGCAAAATAAAGACGTGTTCACACCTACGTGACAGTGACGTTTTCCTATTAATTTATATTTTTAAATAAGGTCAAGTGTATGTTTGTCACTATATCGATAGGTCTCGTGCCTTCTGACGAATTCGTACATGAACGCGCATATATTAAACAAAAGATTATTCTATATCGGTATGCCAAGCAAAAAATATGTTAGTTGATAAATAAATAACATTCCAATAAGATATTTAGAAATACAAAACCCAGCCACCATTGTTTTTATTTACAGTAAAATAAGAATCCAGTATTCTCTGTTTTTTTAAAAACTAATTCTTGTTTTTATAGAAGGTACTCCTATAAAAACAAGCATTTGTTTACAATAAATAAGTAGATAATTCTAATTAAATATTTATTTGAAATTTTATAAACAGTGAACATATTATTATAATTGGTGAATATATTACGATATTATCTCATCAATGTATAAAATAATACGTATTCGTTTCATATGTAATTTTTATATTACCTCATAATGTAACAAATAATATAAAAATATAATATACAAAAATTGCTTGCGGTCAAAAAGAATTGACATTCTAAATACACCCACTTCATTAAGCATACGAACCAACAGATTATTTTCCAAATATCCAGTGATAACGCCACGAGACGAGGGCCGATCATTTTCAATCTGAGTTTTCCACGAAGGAAAATATTCCCATTCAATCTCTCCCTTTTGCTCCGTCTTGTTCCCCGGTTCTTACCCGGGTACCCGGGTACCGCATTGCAGCCCATGTTATGAGAAATATTTGGATCGGTTTACAGAACAAAAAATGTACTCTCCATATTTCCAACGAGATGGGATTGCACGCCGACAGGTTATTTTAAAAAGATAGAAATTTATTTGCACTTGTTTATTTCAGTATTACACAGAAACAAATTGGAAGATATGCTTTCTATTTCAAATAAAAGTAGCAAAATTAATGGTCTCTCTCTTTTGTTACAGGTATTTCATCGCTCTGCAAAAGATTTCGTAAAAGATTTCAAGACTAAAAAGACTTAGAATCGTAATTTAGTTTCGGAATTTACATAAATTCTAAAGATAAAACTTTGCAAATAGACAAGTAATTACAAGTGGAAGAGTTCTTCGTAAAGAATAAACCTATACTAAAGCCAATCTGGAAAGAGAATTAAACGTTATTACTAATTACGCAATTATCAACTTTGACTACATGTGTTTAAGTTCAATTTAGAATGACAAATATTACCGAAAAGGGCCTAAAAGAAATTTGAATGTGATGGAAACTGAACTGTTAGTCATTGAATTAAGGTTCATAATCCCAAAGCACGGTCATTATTTCTTTAAAGTGGCTGATATATAATTAAACGTTGCGTTTGAAAATTTAATGACGATTATTCAGTTTTTTCCTTTTAAAGTCACGTTTGCAAGTCATTCGTTTACGAAACTTGGAGTTATTTTTCATTGTTTAATTAATGTACGGCAGGAGTTTTGTTATCTTATTCGCCAGTTGGTTTGTGTTTATTTTTTCGCAACTCCTTAATTTTTTCGCTCGGCAATTTTTTCCGTCGCTAACGATGGAGAATTTGGAATTGCAAATGCCGTTAATTGCCCGATGGAAGTTAGCTCTCGCACTTAGAGGAACGCGGCGCGACTGATTGTTGAAATATTTAACGCTCCCAAAAGCCAAATAATTTAACGAAATGCTTTTGCTGTCAAATAATCACGCCCTTATTGTCGGACTAATCTGAATTTCTTATTATGTTTGTAAATCTTTTGACTTTAATTAACGAACGGGGTGCGTGCGCAGTCATTATTTCGATGACATAAGAGTATGAATTATTCCCTCTTTGTGGACAATTGACAACTGAATAAACAATACCGCTCGAAGTACGAAGGACTCAAAGTAAATCTAAATATCTTTACTTTCAGTTAAGAGCGACCGAATTCGTCTGAAATTTTGCTAAATGGGTACTCTTTTACATAAAGAGTGCTTCAACTTTACAATATAATACTTAGAGTAAAATTTGTGTAATCGGGTCTTCGAGTAAACAAATCTATTAAACTAGGATCAACTTAATCTAAGGGCTTTTATAAATTAAATAAAAGAGAGATTTTGTTTTTATATTTTATTTCAAAAAGTATATCATAAATTCACGTATACTAATACAAATACAGAAATACTAAAGGATATCAAAGAAACTTTCTCTTATAAAATGTATGGATAAAAGATTTATCTCCATACGGATACATAAGTTTATTAGAATCACAGCCCGAAGTAATATTTCCTTTATATGCCGAACTCATTCCATTATCCTATCTACAAATATTGAAAAATGTTTTCGTAAATCTTGAGATAAAACCACTGTTGGTTTATTTTTAAAATATGAAGGTAACAAGAATTTAGATTATCTAGATTTCTAGACCATAATTTACCAAAAAGGTTTTATGATTTTCTAACCAATCTTTTAATACACACATTTGTATGTGATAAAAATTAATTAAAATTAGTCATAATAAAATGATAAATAAATAAATAATTTAATTAAATAAATGAAAAAATAACTATTAATATACAATAATATATAATAAACTATAATATAAATAATTCGCAACAGGTACAAAATAAAGTGTTCAAACATATGAGATCTAAGTTCAACCAACTCTAGAAAATATTACAGCAAAACCATATTTTGAAACATTTTCCCTAAATTCCTTCGTTGGCCTCACCCAAAATTGTTTCTCAACAAAAATGTGTAACAACCAAGATCGGGTTCACGATTAACCAGTCGTCCCATAAATTATATTGTTTTCATATTTATATTTATAACTTCTCTCTATTCACGTTAAATGTTCTTAATATTTTTTTAAAAGCTTCTGTCGTCCATAAAACGATATCTTGGACCCTCATCATTCCCTTTCCACTTACCAAGGCTACAGAGGGTAAGTAGGGGTTAACAGTCACACAGAACATGATAATACTACCAAAAAGATAAAGGGAGAAAATTTAATAAAAAATACTTTACGAAATATACTTGAGTTTTTAATTACAAAAGATTTATAATTACTACAACTTAGAAAAATCAACAAGAACAGTTAAAGTCACTTAAATAATGAAACGAATAAAAAGCACGTTACTCTCCATCCCCTCAAAATTAAACAGACGCTCCAAAATCTTGTTGAAATATCTGCAATTAACGAGCAAAGAATAAATTAAAAAGACAATATCTCGCAGACGAGACTAATCTCCAAATAAGTGCACTTACGTTTGAAATTTAACGGTCTGCAGACGATAGTATTTTTATAATCATCACCCCTAAACCGGTTTAATCCAGTTTGATTTATATCTCGGCGGCCGTGACGGCTTCGCAGACTGATTACTTCCTATGCATTAGCACTGATGAATGTATTTGCATTAGAAATCCATGGATTAGCTACAGATCGGCTTGAATGTTTGATACAGATGTTGTACGGGGCGACAACTACAGAGGGGTAGTTCTTATTTACATTCCCAACGAAGCGCGAAGAATAGAAAACTCTTTATTTTTCGGCATCGATAGATCCAAAGTAGAGTATCTTCTATTCCCAATCATCAATCAAAATCATTTTTCGTAACAAGCTCTCCAACTGACAATTATTCGCACCATGACGAATGTTCTGCCAATGATTTGCAGTTTTAATCCAACATTTGGCCACTATACAACCACACTTCTAAGTAACTTTCTGTATTCAAAGCAAACTGTTACGTCATTGAGAGCAACAATGGAGACGACAGATGGCGGCCCAGTATTGGCCAACTTAATTAATTGTTATTGGCTATTGACACATATGAGCCAATCAAGTGGAATGGATCGAGTGTCACCAGTCTAGTGGTTTCAGATAATGACATTCAATTTTGTAATAGGTATGTTCCCCTTCGGTCAATGAGGGGTAATCCAAACCCTTGGTACAAAAAATCCCTTTGTCCTACCGACAAGTGGCTGATTTTGATTTTGTTCGTAATACTGCTAATGTATTTAACGATAAAAACTAAAGCTAGTTTCATAACAGATTTTAATACATAAAATCAACTCTCACTAATAATCATTTAGTCATTTTTCAATGGTACACATCATTTAACTAAATTATAAAAATACTTCGCTGGTATCGATAACAAGAATACCTGTTTCTTAATACCTTTTAAACAGCAATACAACCTAATGAATAAACAAATAAATATTTAAGTAACAAGCGTCGTTTCCCATACAACCCGCTTCCACCCGATTTGTGAGTAAAATTCACAGTCAACCGGCTTAAATAAATTGTTTACAAAAACATGAGGAAAAAGTACTGCTGAATCAAATAGTAATTAATGCAGACGGGTAAAATAAGGATAACGAAAGCCTAGATTGTTACGTTACTATTTAAAAACTGTTTTATTCATTACGGTATGATATTTTTGACTGACGTGAATAAGCGTCTGTCTTTTGTTTTACAACGATTTGTTCCTGTTTCGCCCCGGATTTTCGCCCCACATTCCACAAAATTCCTGTTTCGCCTCACTTTATTTTTTATTCCTGTTTCGTCTCACTTGATAAAATGTTAATTTTGTGTAGGTACAGTCGGAAAAAAAAAGTTATTGGCAACGATATCCATATATACATATATTATGTAAGAACAGTATACCTGACTAAACGGTGGAATGCATAGAGCAAAGTAGGTAATAAGTAGGGTAGGGCAGATAAATGATTAAACAAAGAGTATTTATTAATAAATAAAAAAAAATAGATAAAATGTTAACATTGATTTTGATGCTGTCTGTACAAAACATGCTAAAAAGTACATAAATTACTATGCGAGACGAAACAGGAACAAAAAATGGGGCAAAACAAGAATGAAATAATAAATTATTATTTCGAGACGAAACAGGAACAAAATCTAGGGCGAAAAAGGATTTTTTTATGTGAGGCGAAACCTGTGGGGCGAAACAGGAACAAATCTTTACAACATTTTCCAATTTTGAATAAACCGTTTACATACTTTAAATCAGATTATATGTAATAATATCAGTATTATATCTTTAAATGATATAAATACGCATTAAATTACTTAAATAAGATATCAAACTGTCAATTAAGAGATACCATTTCGAAGTTCTATATAAAACTTTCAACTAATGGTCGTCCAATCTCATTTCGCTTAATAGAGATTTGAAGGGTCGAAACCATCCCAGTTAAATTAGTAATAACAGTATCATACGAGCATTTGCCTGGAAACAATTTAGGGCAACGTGAAATAATAGTCTCAGTAATAACATCTAACTACGGTCATGCTAATATACATTTGTAGGAAGTGTACTAAAATATTAGTACTCATCAGGAAATTAAACGAAAACAGTGGGTGAGGTTATCAGTTTCAATGAGTAGCCAACTAGAATATAGGACAAATATTATGTAACATATCTTCGAATAAAAAAACCGCAAATTATCTTCTGTAACAAAACAGTAATTTATGCAGCTGTGTTCATTGTGACTATCTAGCCGACCTTTTACAATTAATTTCATTTTTAACTCAATAACAAAACAAAAATAAGTATAAAAAAATTATTACAATAATTTAAAACATAAAATAATAAAAAAAAAATGTTTCTTATACATATTATTTTGTTCGCTTACGTATATCTTACAATCGCTATAAAGTTAAAAAATACTACAGTTTATTGAAAATATAACTTGATTTATAAATAAAACAAATATGAGCACAGTTATTGCCAAGCCAAAGTAATATGCCAATAAATAAACGACTCACTACAAAATAATTACTTCGCAGTATTAAAATGAGCACGTCCAATAAAGTCTTGAATTTACAACTTGTTTCATATTAAATAAGAATATTGGAAACTGTATATTTTTGCTGGTTATTTAGCGATGGTACATGTACTTAACAGAAATTATCTGTTAAGTAACTAAGAATTATTAATAAGTATTTTTGTAATTCAACCTGGTTAGTGGTATAGACGAGTACTGAAATTACAAAGGTTCCATCTCAAGATTTTTTCTAACATAATATCCTTACCAAATGAATTAAATTAAATATTTATAAATTAAATGAATTAAAATAATTAAATATTGAGAAATAAAAAAGACAGACGCCAAACTTATAACACCCCTCTTTTTATGTCGAGGGTTAAAAAAAACATAAGCTAATCTCAATAAAAGTACTTAAAATTTTAAATACTCTTGACACACCCATCTCGCATCAACCATAGTTAAATAATTGATCAGTAGCAGCTGACTTTCGACCACAGCAGATTGCAGATTCGCGTGCATTGATTGCCAAGCCACAGTGATGCGCCAATTAATACGGAATCAATAATGGCGATTAATCGGGGCCAGTTGATTATACCGCCGCTGACCGAGCTACTCGCTCTGTTAATCCAATCCCAACACCGACTCAACTTAGATTAAATGTCCTAATGCATATATTTATTTTCTTAGCCGAAAATGTGTCCTTTACATTGCTGAAATTAATTGGGTCCCAATTTCGTATATTATTTCCTTAATTAATACATTTTTTGTCGTCAAACAGACGATTTATCTTGGAATGCTAATCGGCGTTAAAAATACGCCCCCAATTCCGCTTTATAAGTTTGTTCAGATGAAATATGAGAAGAATAACTCTCGATGCTCCTTCGCGTAAAAAAACATTAATTTCGACACATCGGTAAGCCGGGTTTGCGATTCGCAATATCCATCAAGGCGTCTATTTGCATAGAGGGTGATAAATCTAGAAAGAAATCTTATATGAGAGGATATTGGCGTTGAAGCCGGCGATGTATCATCGCGGATTCGATTCATTTGTTGACTTATTGCCCTATATTCCAGTTGGAGAGTTCGAATCTAATGAAGAGTGTCTAGTACTGTAATCTTACTCACTGTTTTCGTACAATAACTACAATAGTGAAACATTATCGTATGCAAAGGTACCTAAGTACATTTTTCTATAATTAATAGAGTTCAAGACAAAAAGAGAAAGTAGTATGTTGTAAATACGTCTATATTACGTAATTAATATTATAAAAAAACAACGTATAAAACAACAAATTAAAACCGCGCAGCCACTGAGTAACCTCGTAATTTATGTATCGTACGAGTTTAAAATTGATATGAACAAAACTTTATTATTCCACGAAATAATAAGTAGTTGATACATTGTTTAATTTAAGAGAACTGAACTGGATTATACCTAGAAATCCATGTATCTCATAATTAGTATTATTTTCATTTCTAGAGACTAGGTATTGCGTAATATACTTAGTTAGTAAAGCTAGTGCAGTTGCTTCAAATGCTGCATAGTAACTATATCGATTAATACGGACTGAGGTAACTGTAATAATCTCGAAACTTTATGAACTAACGTGTATTAGAGAACCGAAGATGTTTGTATTACTTTGTTCATTACGAGTAAAACTGTTATAGAATTTGCTTATTAGGAATATGCAAGATTTGTAGATATGTAGAGTATTTTTTTTGACGTTTTCTTCAAGATTGTTTAATAATACATTTCTTCAGTTTCAGGTGAGTCTTGCCTCTAGTCGAGGGACTCTTAAGGTACACAAGTGTCTCTATAGGAATGGTTGTTGTATTAATTGATTTTCGAAGTTATTTATTTTCAGTTCTCAATTGGCTGACAATTATTATCCATCCGTGTAAGTAAGGTATGTTGGATTTCATTAATAAACTGTAATTTCATTACGAAATCACAGTTTCAATTTTTGCGGGTCTTTTACTAAAGTTTAAAATAGCCGTTTGGTTTAAAAATGGAATCCAACTTTCGATAGCCTTAATTAAAACGATTCGAACGAAACGAGCTTAGCTCACTTCTCCAAAATACAAAGATTCATCCAAATTTAATTCACTTTTATTTCATTTCTGTCTTTTTATTTGCTGTTGTTTTTTGGTTTGATGAAGTATTCACATTCGCACAGTCTCCTCGAAGATTTAAATTGGTTTCTTTATATTTTATTTCTGCCTTCAGTGTTCCACATACATTATATCTGTCTTCATTATTTTCACTGTTAGTAACTCTATCTGCTTTATGTTTGTATGTCCTCCAGTAGTTCTGTCATTGTCTGCAATGTGATTAAGTTTTGACCCTTTATGTTACATTTTATGAAATGCAGTTGTTTGCATCTAAGTGTTAATGTAGTTATTGGGTATTTAGACATAAATGTGTAATGAAGTAGTTTATATTTAACCGTTGTTGATACCTGTCGAGTTGCCGATGGTAAGCCACACTTAAACATACAACACAACTGCATAATTCGTGCTTGGTTGGTTCATTGCTAATTCTGACTCCCGCATTCCCACAACTTCTCCCCTATTCACTCTTGCACTATATCACAAAGTTATAAAGAATAATTATTATTATCCTACTCTCGAATAATTGTCAAATCGTGACCCAACTTCAGAAGATTTAATTACATGACAAAACCGAAGCATTACGGAACTACTAAAAATTTCATAAGTTCCCGAGCTTGCAGACCTCAAAATATTGATCGTGGCTCTCTCTCATTCATGCTAACGTGTGACAAAGCCCGCTTTGGCTCACTGCTGGTTAAGCCACGCACACATACACACAATAGTCCAACACATACGTGCTATTAAAACCGTTTCAGCGGGCGTCAGCTGACTGAGGGAGTCCGGGGGAGCGGGCCGTTATGAGCGACGCATGCGCTCTGGCGACGAAAGCGGCTGCAGCGCTTTATTTCCGAGCCAAGTGTTAGAGTAACAAGCTGCGGTTAAAGCTAGCCGCGCTTGCCGGAGTTAAATCGACACCCATTCAGAAAACAAACTGCGTATCACGGCCGTTACGCCGTTTGACGTAATTAGCTCAATGGAAGCCGAATGCTATCTTCACAGGTGAACATACAGGCTGTTCACTTGACAGATGTACTGTATGTCACGGTTACAAAATTGTTCCTACAGATTTTATAGAAATATTGTCAAGTTTACCAACATTTGTTTCAACAATTTATTTAATTTAATCAAAAAACTTATTTCAATGTTTGACCGTAACAACAACGAAAACGCAATCAACAATCCGTCAGCGAGGATATCTGGAACTATTAATGAGGTGCATCGCCACTAAAATATTTTGTTAAAATATAGTCCCAGCGAAAATTCCGATGGAAAACGTATTTCACCGTTCGCAATTCCATCTGATTTTTAATTCGGCGCGAATATTCTCGTCACGTTTGGTACAGCAATAAACAATTATTAATGCGTTGTCCGAGGCACATGTGAACAGTTTTCGAGTGCGGCGGACTTTTTAAGTGTTCGTTAATTTCGAGTGGACTGGAAAAGTCCAGTTCGGGAATGAGGCAATCGCTTTAACGCTCCAACCACTTTCTCTTCTATCGAAAAATCGGAACCGCACATGATTAATTTGGCCGACTGTATCTAGATAAAACGTGGCTATTTTCGCTCGATTTCGTGCGGGATTTTGGTTAGAAAGGCTAAAACAATTTGAACGTTTGCTAGACTCAGATTTATAGAGGCTACATCGGCTCCTAAATGTTTGATTTATAGTCCTCTAAGATGCTTTATACCCTTGTCTTAAAAAATGGGGGATCCGACATAGTGAACATATCAAATGTGAAGAAGTGCCTCATTCTTTTCTTTCTAAAGAACGTTTACCTTTTGCCATAATGATACTCGAAATTTCTCAATTTGTATCATTCTTCAATGAAATAATTAAAATACTCTTCAAGGACACTTAAGTAGCGTTTGATTAAGGGAAAGCCCGTCGTAAAGGCTCCCTCAATACTAAAGTTATCCAAATCTTTTCCTTGTCTCAACCAACTGCTAACCCATTTTCCCTATTGTCTCTCTTCACAAATTAAAACTTCAGATTCCACTCGAGTTATCTAAACTGGCTTATCTTTAGACTCTGTATTCCAAATTGATTGAAAATGCTCGGTTAATAAATATTTTTTGCCGTTAGCGCCGCTGTAAAAATGTCAATCGGTATTAGGGCGAATAGATGCGCAAAACATTGAGCCCAAGAGCCGTAAGGGGCTTTAAACACTCGTTTAATTAAAATGGCCGCGATTTAATTGGAAAAGTATTCATTTACAGACTCTTTTGTTTGTTGTTTCGTTGTGATTTATATTTGGCGACGTGAGTCGGGATCACTGAATAGGAACGCGAATCGCGCGACTTTTTTGCTCCATTACACCGGATTTTATGTTGACACGTTGGTTTTTTGTTGCGCAAAGATAATAGAATGTGGTATTGGAATAATTTAAAACAAAGGTTTGTTTGTGGATTACTGGTAATCTTGTGTGGAATGGTTATAGGTTACGTACGCATTTTAAGGCTTAATAGTATGCAAAATAAAATAACAGTGTGTATTTATTTTAAATACTTTTAACTTTTAAGGCACATATAATAATAATAATAATATAATAATATTCCGGGACAATTCACACGGTTATCTGATCCCAAGCTAAGCAGAGCTTGTGTTATGGTAACCAGATAACTGATAAACATACTTATATATTTCTAAATACATATTATAGATAAATTACACCCAGACACAGAACAAATGATCGTGCTCATCACACAACATTTGTCCTGGATGGGAATCGAACCCACGACCTCCGGTATAGCAGTCAGGGTCACTAACCACTAGACCAACAGGGCCGTCGGTCTTACAACTTTTACATTGAAGAATTTTGAGTAATATAGTATAATTATGTAAATACGCTACTGATCAATAAATGTTTCATATCATATAGCGTTTGGGCAATTATATTGATTTATTCAACCAGTATTCAAACCTATACAACCTCAATGGTCAATAGGTAGGTCCTTCAGTATCTTCTTCCGTTATTAATCTCGACATTTGCAAATACCCTTCCTTCAAAACACTACCCTGATCCCCGGCAATAAAGTCTAAATTCTATCGATATCAGTTTCTGTCATCCACACTCTTGCCATCATAACATTCATATTTTATCTCACGGTCTACTTCCTTTAACATATTCTTTATTTTCTTAGTCAAAATTCTTACTTCAGTTTGTGTACTCCATGAATTCAAAATATAAGAGTTCAGTGCATATGTAAGAGAAACGGTATTTTAAATTTTATCTCTTCTGACGTGTGTTTGCTTCGAGATATAAGAAAATAGTTCCAACTTTCTTTCTCTGAATGAACTGCAGCTTAAATTCGGATGTAGGTGGACTTTTCATACATTAAAATTTTGTAAAAGCAGGTAAAATTACATAATATTATAAACTAGCGACCCGCCCCGGCTTTGCACGGGTGCAATGCGGATACTAAATATATTATCTATTATTTATTATTATATGTCTATCTATTTATTATACTATCTGACGCACTATTTTAAGGCACGCGCATAAACCTTCCTCTTGAATCGTTCTATCTATTAAAAAAAACCGCATCAAAATCCGTTGCGTAGTTTTAAAGATCTAAGCATACATAGGGACAGACAGCGGGAAGCGACTTTGCTTTATACTATGTTGTTGTTATAAAAGCGATATACCAATAAAAGATTTAAGGTACAAAGGAGTATATGACATTTCACATTGTACGATATACCAACAATTATATTATGTGTAGTTTAAATACCAAATAAAACAAAACATAACAATAAACATATTTAATTTAACATTTAGATACTCGCATAAAAGGCACCTCCTAGATTTCAAATCTCGTCGATCTGACATCAACTTCTAAACTTATAAAACTCTACATATTATAATACTAGCTATGCCCCGCGGTTTCACCCGCGTGAATGACAATTCATACACTATCTTTATAAATTATAGCCTATGTGTTATTCCGATGAATAAGCTACATTATTGTAAAGTTTCATTATAATTCATTCAGTAGTTTTTGCGTGAAAGAGTAACAAACATCCAAACATCCAAACAAACTTTCGCATTTATAATATTAGTAAAGATTTAGAGATCCTTCCAAAATTCTAAGTAAACATTATCCCAGTGTATACCCGTACGTACAAATGACAATATTACGTCAGCATATTTTAGTAAGGAGCCCTTGGAAAGAGTATGGAGTCGTAAACTGTCCGTCCCATGCACTTATGGAAAAATTTACCGTACTTATGTAACGTACCATACTCTTATGGTGCCGTAGTAAATGTCTTTGATGTTTTCATGTTGTATTTACGCTGTTTAGACGTTTAGGAAAAGGAAATTATATAGGTATTATACATTGAATTAGATAGGTGGAAAAGTTTAGTTCTTATAGTTTAAATAACGTCAACAAGTGTTAATTACGTATACACCTTACTTAAAGGGAAAGAAAAAGTTACTGATTGTAGCAAAAATAAACCAAAATTGTCTTTAAAAAGTAATAAGTATTAGCATTACATAAAAGTCAAAGGGCATTCCACAAAGGTCGCAACAAAAAGTAATTGTTCAAGTGAAAATAAACAAAAACCATTGTACGTTAACGTTAAATCTATCCAGACGTAATTATGGAGGAAATAAAAGAGAGATAAGATAAGGAAAATCCTTGTGGGACAAACCGAAAAACTTGTAATGATTCTGTTTGTATAGGCTTCCTGGCAGAATGGCCGTGCCATTGCCTATTACTGTCACGATGCACTGAAAAAGTAAAAATAAATGTTGAGGGGCTGAATAATTGTGTTGTGCGATTGTCGCTTTTATACAAAAAGAGGATTATAAAACACATACAATTAAAAACGATACATACAGTCGAACATAGAATTTCCTCCTTTTTAGAAGTCGGCTAAAAACGATGCAATGGTCTGAAGATCTTAACGTATTTTTTCTTTTATTTACACATTTCGGTAAAGTAATATACTGGTACACGAGAAGTATATCAATAAGTGCTAATAAAGTATGTTTGCCAACCCAAAACATACGTCAAACAAATTGATATATAACCACGATACATTCCTACGACCGCATACACACAGATTCGGCAACACCTGGTCGAGTAACGACCTAACCACTTATGCAAACATCTGAATAAGGCCTAAAAGTAATAAATAAGACTCCACCGCCGGCCGTATTTCAGAAGTCGTTTCCGACAGCGACAAAATATCTGCAAGTCTAATGTCGCAAGTTGCAGGGAGGCCATGCATTACAAATGCAAGCGACAAGTCGCAGCGACAGACGCATGCCATTATCGCCAGTCTAGATTATACTGGCTAAAATTTCGCCTTTGTGAATAAATAATTCGGACGGTAATATGAGATTGGTTGACACGTGTTTGAATTTGATTTTAGAATGCGTTAGTGTTTTATTAGTTCTTGAAGTCCAAAGAGTTTGTATACTGACCGCATAAAAGTTTTTAAGCACTGTTTCTAACTCTTGACTTTGGCACAAAGCTTCGATTCTCATAGTGCTCTTTATGTGAATGAGAATATTCACTCTCATAATATCTACACGATACGTGTGAATATCTTTGTGACATATTTATAGTACTTTCACAATCGCACTAAATATCTTGCCACCTTAACTCAAATATTATTTTAAACGAAATAACTCTAGAAGGTCAGATAAGACACAATTATGCCAATTATACAATACTAATCACATTAAATTAAGAGCAAATTACCAAATAATTTAACGCTCATCAGAACAAAGAAAAAATAACTAAGCAATTATTTAATCCTCTAACTACTTATCTATCTCCAACTACAATATATCTCTCTATTCACTATATATCATAAAATATAGAAGCACTTTATTATGTCTAACTGATCTGTATCGCTGTCTAGACGGTCTACAAAGTGTCGTCCAATTAAATGCCTCGTCAGCAAATAATACGGGCTTTATCGCACTTTTGTACCAAGAATATTTTTAAAAACTTTATTGTTCGGGATTAAAATGATTGACGGCTCAATTATTTATCGTCTAAATATAAATTGTCTTTAAAATAACCTAATTATATCTGTAACACGATTACAAAGTTTCAACGAGTTTTGGTGTCATTTTTTTAATGGGATTGCGTAATATGGAGTGTCATGTTTTTTACTTTTATGAGCCATATGGGTGTACTTTGGGTTTTAGATGTAACGTTATGGAAATTGTATTGTCTTTCTCATTAACTTAGCTTTATCAAGCTGACTTAATCAGTAGCCACAAAGGAAGTGTGTCATCGTTCCCAGTTTCATTTATAAAAACTGCCGTTATCTATACAATTGAGGCTTCCAATAGCATGCTTTCATGGCAATCACGATCCCAATGTTTATTTAATTTTATCGCATAACAAATTACGTAAATAATAATCAATAAATGAATCTATCTGCAATAAATGCATCTCTTTTCATCCTTAATAAACATGCTTTAAAGAACTTAAAGAGCTTACAAACCGCCCGCGGCGCACTTTGTCCGGGCCGGCCGCAAGCCGGAGCGATCCGTACCACCGCACCACCGGCGCCGGACCGCCGGACAAGGCATGCTCGACACACGAGACTAGGCAGTACGTGCCTCCGGCGCTCTAACGCTTTGAGTGGAAACCCGTGTATACTGAACTACTGCATAAATATGTTCTGAGAAACGGTTTGCAGTTCGTTGCGCTGTTGTTAGAATTGATATCCAATGGAACAAAGAAGTAGGTTGTCAGCGTTGTTTGTAATTAGTCGTTCTTTTATAACGTTTGTAGCAAGTGTAAAGTTTCAATAGGAATTAAAATAGGTTACAAAAGTCTATGTTTTACAGAAAAAATGCCGTAAAAAAGATTATAGTCATAACTGAAACAATTTAGCTTTTATATAATAAATAATAAATGCGGACAACATCACATACATTGCTCTGAACCCAAAGTAAGTAGCTAAAGCACTTGTGTTATGGAATTCAGAAACAACGAAGGTACCACATACACCATTTCTACATTGACCCGTCCGGGGATCGAACCCGGGATCTCAGAGCTAGCGACACCTTGAAACCGGTGCGTACGCCACTCGACCACGGAGGTCGTCAAAGCTTTTATATGACACTTGATATTTAGAACGGCTATAATTAGAACTAAGGAAGAAAATTAGAACTAAGAAAGAAGGAAAAAAATACAAATATCATTCCATGTAGGAAAAAAGACGCGAAAATAATAACAAAATGGCTCCCGGGCAAAGCTCCCAGGTAATTATAATTATTATTTCTCCACGAAATTACGGCAACAATTTCCATGTTTATGATGTAACCAAAAATGTATGTCACAGGATGTGGTCTAAAACTTACCTTGACAGGTTGTTCGTACAAAAATTAAATTTAAACAAACCACATGAAAGAGTTTGAGTTCGTGTGAGTTTCTGCGGTTTTCCTTGTAGACCTCGTGTGTACTGAGATATTATATTTACCTGGATATTTTAAAATGAGTTCATTTGCCTCACGCGATCGCTAGCGTAAAGTCACGACTCAAAATTAGATTATTTTTTAAACCTGACTCGTGTTACTTGTTGATGTCTTGTTGATATATTTTCTTGTACATCAAGCAACACGAGATACATAAACAATCAATTATTATTTGATAATATCCAAGTAGACTTTGCTCAACAATTTACCTACAGCATACAAATATCAAGTTATTTGTAGGTAAAAGAGATTATGTAACATACAATTAGAGACCTCTACAATATAGTCCTCAATAATAAAACTTACTACATATATATTTAAAACCCCTAAAACAATAAATTACGTAACATCAAACTGAATACTATAAATCGGTATTATAACCCAAAACGAACGACTCCAAACAAAATAATGATTGTATAAACTTCGGCATCTAACTATGTAAATTAATTACGTCGGTTCACGGGCCTTTGTCAAAATAATAATTGAATCAAATGAAAAGCTCTTATTTCAATAAACAATCCACAAATATTATAGAGTTAGGAACGTTTCCTTTAATATCGAGTATTAAATTCCCTTAGTATTAGTTCGCGTGAATTATTTTCTTTTATCTTTTAAATGAGTCTGTCAGTTGTGCTCGGTAATATCTTGCGTATTTTGTTTTATGGACACTATGTTAGAAATAAATGAGAATGCTTGAATGGACAGTTTATTATACAAAGGTGTTTATTTTGATATTCATCACGCGTCGTCGTTACACGTGTATCTTTAAGGTTGTTATTTACACTGAAAAAAAAAGTATAATCCTTGAAATTTGCTAGGCATTACAGGGTTTTTCAACACTCGAAAAAATACGTATGTTGATAAAAAAAAACAGCTTTTTCGTAATGCCATCAAGTTGGCAATTTAATATTTATATTTTTTTAACTAACTTTACAATTAACATACACAAAGAAATATCTAATTTCTATTATACTGACATAAAGAAATCCAAATAACAATTCAAATACGGTATGGGAACACCACATGCCCACGGCCCATGGGAACGCACAACTGCGAACATTAAAATATCTTCAGCTAAAAATGTTTCTTTTGTTAGGTTTATATGTAACCCGCGGCGTTCCACTGACACGAGTAGTTTAAGTGCACTGTCATACTCTAGTGTGCTTGTATGAATTGTCATGCTCTATTCAGATAAGCATTTCAGAACTAAATTATAAAAAAGCCAAAGTATTTTGCTGAAAATTGTGAAGAATGTTAAATAAAATGTAGTGTAATAAACTACCTTGTCTTATCTAATTGACATTGAATAGAATATACAATACCTATACATAACACAATACATTCGTTTACTTAAAATATTAACCTTTGCTACGAAACAGCTACGTGTGCTACGCCATCGTAGCCGTTCAGCTACGCAAGTCAATTTGTCTTCCAATATTTTCAGACTATTGAGATAGATAATTGATAGTGTGAACTAAACTAGGCTATTCGATAATAGCCTAATATAGTTCACTCTACCAATAAACTAAACATACCTTATAAAACTATAATCAGAAATCTATAGCAAATATAATATCGAAGTTTGTTTCCCACAGTCACAAAGACAATGTCTTGGATCCAACGAAGATTGATATAGACCAAGGGTCATCCATCAAGCGATAGTGGCACGCGTATACCAAACAATGACTAAACAAACAAACCTTCTTTCATTATAACAGAACTTCACAATAAAAGCAATATTAATGACATTTAGAAGGCTGAAATTAAAAAATAACTTTTAACGTGATTTAATTGCGGAGTGCTCTTTTTTAAACATTTTTTTTTCAACTATGAATTATAGTCATATTTATTTTTTGTAGTTTTATAATGTAAATAGGTATAAAAAAGTTTTATACAATATTTAATTACTTTTCATAACTAATTTGAAAAAAAAGACGATGAGTTGTCTGATACACCTTTTTTCAAATTCAGAAAATAAGAACTTTATGGTACATATAAAATTAAACACTAAACCATTTTATTTGTAACTAAACATTAATAAAATATACTCTGACGTCGAAAAAACCAGTTTAGATGACCCTAAAGAAAGGATACATAAAAAATCCAGATCGACTTCACCCCAAACTGCTAACCAATTTAATGGGAGACCAGGGGCCGTACCATGAGTTCTTAAAACAGGACTATTGCTTTTGAGTAAGAGGGACAGCGCTATGCGCAATGTAGTGCGCCGTCTCACTTCCACAACCGCAACAGTGCTACTTTAAGAGATCATGGTACGGGTACAGCTCAAGTATAACTGGGCATTACAATGTCCGTTATGGGCAAAGTTAAAATAACATAAAAGTATTATAGAGGTCACACGTGTTGTCCTTCAAATGTCAATAACATCGCGGTCAGACATAAATTCCCTTACGTAACCTTATATTTATTAAGACGGTCTTATAAATAAAATTGTCTTGGCCTAGTTTAGGTTACCGATGTTACTCGTTACATAATGTTAGTTGGGTAGTTGATCTTGAGTGATATAGAGAAAAGCTAGGAACATAATAATTTATATGGTTATACCATGTTATACCATGGTTATACAGGTTATACAGGTTATACCATGATAGGTAAAAACAAGGATACATAAAAAAAAAAACAGTTAAAGACATAATATTCTTGGATCAGATTGAATCATTGTGATGACGTTCTTAAATTCTATTTCAGCTTGTCTCACATGTTTGGTATTTTTATTCTTCAATTTACCATAACAAAAATTAAAATAAAAAGTCAAATTTCAAATATCTTGTACGTAATTCTTTCATACGATAGAAGCGCACATAAGACTGCCGTCATGAAATAGATGCGAATTAAACATAATTTTCTCACATTCGTAGAAAGTTTGAAGAAAGAAACAAGTTTCGCACTCCGATATTAAATTTGAAAAACCAATTTAACCAAAAATAGAATTGTTAAACATCGCTATTTGAGGAAAATTAAAGCGCTCGTCACATAAGAGAAGGATTGAAATTTTAATTAAATTAAAATAAGAGAAGTTTAAGTTATTCTTGATGAAATGTTAAACTCTAATTTTCATATGCTCCCCTGCACACACAATATTTTAATAGTTATGCTTAAACTTATATACTTTATGAACACATTTTTTTATTTAAACCTAAAAGCAGATAAGAAAGACATGGTTTGTAGTTATAAAAGTATTTACGCAACATATATAGCAATTAAACAATAAAAATGGCTTTCTTCAAATTAATTCAACATCAACCCGAAAAGTCAGTCCGAGTAAGGTTTTATCGCTACACACGCTATCCACACCGAAACAAACAATTTGGAGCACAACCCAACAAAACGCCTCTAACACGTGTCCAGCGATCTAACACCCAGATAGCTCACCTTTCAATCAACTGACAAACGCAAACCTTACATTAAACTATTCTCTTTTTACTCGAATTTCGTACAAATTTCACGAAGCATCTGACGCCCCCTTTGATCGTGAAATAAAAAGGCAGCGTTCACAAGGGGAGAGACGCATTAGGCTGCGTTCAGACGGCAGACTGCGTCGCCCGCGGGTTCCGCCGTAATCAACGGGGCTTTGTACCAAGAGATGGGAATTACAGATACGCAACGGCCCTAGGCGCTGCGGGCGCGTTGTGATTGCGGCCGACGGCGGGCGAGTGCTTCTTTATATTTATGTCCTGCTGGTGCATGCGAATAAAAGTTTATTGCAGCGCCAATAGGATAGTTGCTACCGAATGGATATTGCAGTTACAATTCTCAGTTAGATTGTTTTAGCGGGAATTTACATCCATGCTGTCTTTCGAACCTTACGACACCATTTACCGACAGCACCGTTGATAATGATAAATTGTAGCATTTCTTGTAAATAATTATCCAATCCAATAACATTGATGATTTATAAAACTATACGATAAATCAATTTTATACCAACCAAACCTCTCGTCATCTAAAATTAACACTAATACACAAATAAACAAAACATCTCACTTATTACACTTCTATCACGTTTCTGAAGCCAGTGCCCCAGTCAAGTTCATCTCCGTTCAAACGAGGCTCCGCACATATGTTAGAACACATTTCGTTCACACGCCTTTGCCGCCCACGTCAACGAAGAGGCTTTTGTTCTTTCCATTAGTCCCGAATACGAACTGTCTATACACCTTTGTAGAAACTTGCTATAGATCCCATCCGGGCATCCCATGCAACCAGTTTGACAAAGTGTACTAGGATAGAATTGATATGATCTTATTGTTATAGCAAGACGTTAGATCACTACGTTAGTACTTTGATTTTAAACAAATTGCTTTCTACAATATTCAAGATAAAAAAGATTCTCGTAATTATATCTACTCTGAACTTTCATGAACAACAAACGTATACATAGTCTCAATCTATCTTATACATTTTATTAAACTTTAAAAAGTAATGAAATTCGTTACAACATTAAAATATTAAGTCAGTTTTATCTTTTCCATGTACACTTTTCTTAAAAGATAATTCAATTTAAAAAAGGTAAAGATGTATAAATGTTATAAAACGTGAGATTAAATTAGTCTTGAGCATTAGTTTATCATTTACGGAAATTTATTTATAAACAAGACTGAGTTGTCTCGGCTTGACAAAGTTCGGTTAGCCGCCAAATAATCAGAGTCTCCCGTTTATTTGTTTAAACGTCTAAATTATTTATACCCTGTTACAGTTGAAGTTTTGTACCTACATGTTTAATGTTAAGCCTTAATTACTGTGTGGGTTTAGCTTACTACGTTATTATTTTAGGCCTGAATTAGTACGATGCGTGTTATTTATATCATGAGATAGATCACGATATACTTTTGTGTAAATGTTACGCTATTTCTGGAATAAGTTGGCACATTAATGGTAGTTGAAATATGAGACTAGTCTGAGCCTTTTTTGACATGAGAATGCTATCACAAACTAAGTTCTAAGTCAGGGTAATCTAAAAGATTTTTATTGAGTCAGAATCACAAAGATAAGTATATTTTCGGATATAAAAAATGTTTTCGAATCAGCCATACACCTGAAAAAATAATATGGTTAAAAAAAAAAAACAGTCCACTCGACATTCAATTCACGTCGCGCAGTCTCATAAGTCGAACGAAATTTTAGTTATTTATAGGATACATTGACACTTATTGGTATTGTCAAGTAAGAGGCGTGTTTACGGAGCCAGTGATGGATGACGCGGCATCGGAGTCAAATCAATCTTCGTTCGTCGCGAGCGTTATCAAACAGTTAAGTCCTTTCGTACACGAGACGAACGAAATCTCCTATATCCAACGACTTTCGTATCGGCGACTATCGCGACACAAACTCATAGAAGTCTGTACATAGGAGCGCGTTATTCGAGAATAAATTTATCAGTTATCGGAGACTTGCATCGCCCCGTGTACAAAGATCCTTAGTTGAAAGCCATACAATGTTTGTTTAGGACTTCAAAAGTTCTTTTGTAATACTGATGTAACAACTGATGTTTCAACTTCAACGGGTAAAAGTATAAAGAATGTAAAATCAATGGAAAAGTCTTAGTCCCTGGTATAGTGTTTACTGCCTGATGTAAGTAAACTTTATGTTATTACTGTGAGTCTGTGTCATCACGCTTCAATGTGACATCATTCAGTGGACATTATACCTCTTTACTATAAAGACCCTAGCACTTACATTATTAGTACTTTTCAATACCAATTATATCACTGTCTTATCGCAAACAAGCGTATCTAGTATTCAACGTTATGTTCAGTAACATTTTCATCGACATTTAATAACAACAACCTCTTCACCTAACGACTAAAGACCGTAATAGTTTGTTAACCTCCATTTAAAGGCAAACACGGGTGAAGTGTTTGCGTAAACACAGGTGCACCTTACACCCTCTCTTACTTAGTCCGAAGGGACAACAGTCCACACGGCTAGAGAGGTTAGTGTCTTATGTAGTTTTAAGGTGTGGTTCAATAATTGATTGACAAACTAGAATAAGATTTAAGTTTAGAATAAGCCTGTAATAGGTTGATAAAAAAAAAAAACGTGTGACACTTCTTTGGTTCGACGAATCTGAAGACATCGCAATATCTACCGTCTTTTGTTTCTATAAAACACATCTCAAATGTATTTAATACAGATAGATACGTAGTTCTGAGTATCATCAAAATATTGAATACAAACTATCTCAGTTCTTGGAACGGTTGGCTTTGAACATAAATCAGTGTGAGATCAAACCGTAGAGATAGCGATAGTAGTATAAACTGTATAACCAGTACCCAGAATAAAGACTCTAAAAACTTATTTTATATGTAGTAACTAGGCATAAAATCTGAAACCACGAAAAAGCGATAGTAACGAAATGCCCCGAAATACCCCGACATGGCCCGAAATGCCCCGCGCGAACATTTTCCTCCCGGAAGTTCGCTGGGCGGACTCGAACAGGGGATTTATGGCGCCACATCCGCTTCCTCCCCCCACGACATACACATTATATCGATTCTCGATTCATTCATATTTTTTGTGGGCTATCTGATGTTTTTCGAGTGGCCATTGTATGCACCTAAGTTATGGTTTCATGTTTGCTGTATTAACTGCTATAAAAATACGGTTTTAAATATTACGATGGTGTTTTATGGTAGAATAAAAGAGATTATTTTAAAGCCATCCGCAATTCCAGTCGCTCATTGTCAAGTTTATTTTTATTGTTATTTGAAATAAAACTGTTTTAACATAGACTCTACAACCACAAACATTTTTCCGAACTAATATTCTTTCCTTTTCCTTACACAACACTTAGCTATAAAGTAGGTAAACACACACTAATGCTATATTTATATACATTTAGTAAAAGTACATTTACCCTCGAATCGTAGCCCGTTCCCCCATATAACCCGGAAAATCGATACGCACACTTAATTTCGGTGCAGACGTCCTTTGCCTATCTTACGCAAATCGTGAACGAGTGTATTTTGTTTTAGACGCAACAGGCTTTAAATCCTATGGGTTGTAGGTTAGAGACTCGAAATAGGTTACTTATGCCCTAGATTCTGGAAGCGTTACATTTTGTAAGTAGATATTTTTGATTAATGCAATTAACTCTTTTATTTGATGTAACTATTGGATAGCAAAAGTAGATTTATTTTCACAAAAAAAAACTGAACGATGTATTAAAATATATTTCGTGACTATTTGGCCAAGTTATACTAAACTAATTTCAATAAAAAAAAATTACTCTACCTTTTTTACACTTTTCTCTTGTTTACACAAACATTAAAAATATAATTCGTACAAACCTAAATTTACTCGAGACCTCATTAACTCATACCCACCTATATTTCACAACCCTTAAAATCCCTCAACACAAACATGATTATTTAATACGCAAACAAAAAACAATTAAGTCAGATACGAATACTAATTTTATATTTAATTTCTTTATAAAATAACTGCGGGTACTGGTGAAGGGTCTTTCTGCTTACCCCTATTTCCCCAGACAGTCTTTAAGAGAAAATCGCGGTAATATTTTAAAAGTAATCGGCGGTTTGCACCTGAGCTATATATACTGCTTGGAACGAGTTAACTGCGCCGATTTTATTTTAATATTATTCCTTTTCTTTTGAAATGAGATATTTTAAAAGATAGGGCATGCCAGCTGTTGAATATTTTTTTATTAAGTGCATCTTACTTGTGTTTTGTGTAGCAAGAAAGTGGTTAAAAAATATTACAAATTGTATTTATGACTATATTATACAGGCTCTGTATCGTACAAATTATTGGACATATTATTATATCAAATATATATAATAGCAAATTAAAAAATTAAGCCTAAAAATAGAAGTATTTTACTCCGATCTCAGTAACACTTTTCTCGTCCTGAAAATCAAAATCATTTGCGACCACGATACTAACAGGGTACGGCCTAAAGGAAATAAAATTATTCTCACTCCCGCATTTATAATATCAGAGGACCACAGCCACATTAAAACAGTCTTAATTGTATATTTAATTATTTAGCTTAAATTATTATTAGGATTTGAGATTTACTTTTCATAACCGACCTATTTTGTGTGTGGGCTTAGCACTGGCCGCTTGAAGTGAAACGTGGCCGTAATTCACTCGATATTCTATTTTTAAACCTGAGGGTTTGCTGGTATTATTTATTTGTAGGTAGAGTTTGTATTTCAAAACATTTTTTTGTTGTGTGCAAAATGTATGGGATTGTAGTTTTTATGCAATGGGAATATTGTTTTTTCATATAATTCATGTATTGTTGAAATATCGACGTGGACAGTAGTAAATTTTTAATTCCTTCGAAATAATTTTGTTCTCAATTCATATTTCGATTTTAGGTGGCTTTAATAAAATAAAATTAACATAATATTATTTTAATAGAACGAACAAAAAAATATAAAGACAAATGATACATAATATTTACTTTATTACAAAGTTCCAAATTTTCAGTAATGAAGCATTTATTTCGATACAGCACAAAGAGACAAGGCCCACTATCTATCCATCTCACCTACAACATCACAGACAAACTCTTATCCATCACGACTAGTTATTCCACTATTCTATAAAATCAATATCGTAAATACCACAACCTTATTTACTTTACCAGCTGATCGTTCTACGTCACTTAAAAACCGTTCACACATTCATCGCCTACAGACTTATACAGGCCCATACAGGCTCATACAGGCCCGTACAGCCTTGTATACCCCCGTATCGATGCCATCGGGTCACATTGACCCAAATGAGCAGGCATTTGGCGACACGCCCGCTCCCGCCTGTTACGGCATAGCAACGATTACGATACTTTTCAATGAGTGCTATAGATGGCTGAGATTGTGGGGAGATTTGAGGTTTAATGTTCGTAAAAACAGCAGTGTATGTCTATTTTGTTGTTTACTTTGATATTATGTTTTGGTGTCATTGATAATATGGTTAGTAAGCTAAATATTGAATTTCAGTTTAGACCAAAGCTCTAATACTTTTAAGTATATTGTTTATTAGTTAGTTTATTTATATATTATTTAAATATACGCTTTCTGAAAATATAGCAGAAAAATATCAAAGACAATTTGCTACTAGCAAAAACATATTTTAAAGGTGTGGTTAAATCTTAACATCTTTGACTGATTTCGTTGTACAAGAAAAGACAATACAAAAGACCAATTAAAGTCCCTAAGCTGTCACCTTTGTACATATAATTACTAAACATAAATAACATGAATAAGTTTTAATATGTTGATATTTCACGTGCGATGATACGCTCAAATATCTCGGTCTATTGTGAACATAAATTAAATTAGGAAAGTTTGAGTCGCGACGGTAACAAAACTCATTATACACATAACAACTTGCAAGACGATTAGATTTCGCTTGATGACGGGTTAAGTTACATACAATGTTTACAAATACTTATTAAGGAGGTATTTAAACATTTAACTTTGTATAAAAACCTTTAGAATAAACAACGACCTTTATCCGATACATGTATCCTTAGCTATCACCTATGTAGACTATACTAGGCATTGTGTATATACCAACAGTTGTATTATTCATTGTAGTTGGGTAATACCGTAGGACTTGTAGAGAATCGTAGGCCTACGCCGTAGCTCGTAGCTAGGCTCGTAGCGAGTCGTAGAGGATACGTCGTAGCAGACTATGTATTATTGAAACGATATAAGACAAAGCGCAACTAACTGCAATTTTATAGTTAAATAAAAACATGAACTCACTATACATAAGAGCAGTTAAGTTTACGTAATATTTATCATGTTCAACCGTTTGAAACTTAAGTTATTATAGATAATATCTTCGAAGTTATCGTCTAACGTGCGATATATAGTGGCTATAAGTTGCAGCCCTCTCAAACCACAAGTTCTCGACGAAACGAAGTAGCGAGACATTGTTGTGACGTCATTTAGCTCATTGTAAAAATGACCTTTGGGTGAGACTGCCACAATTCTATGTAGTTAAAAAAGCTTTTATTTACTCCCAAAAATATCTACTATTTAAAGGTTCGGTGCATCCGATAGTTGTTAAAAACCAATATTCTTTGTGTTCAGTGAATAATGTAAGCTCGACCCATGCAGGTGTAACAGACAACGGGAAAATAAACAATACGCAAGTAATGAGCAAAACTACAGCATTAATAAATGAGTTAATGAAAAATTACGCGAATTGTTAACAAAATGCAACTGAAACTGTACATTTTTAACGAGCAAATATTACGCTTTCAGGCGTGAAGGCAAAGGTAATGCAACGTTAATCACCGCGCCCCATCTATACGTATCATAAGCCCGTAACGACGGCCAAAGGAATATATAATTAAATTCATTAAATCACTGGCAGGCGCAGAATGCGTAATGAAAAACACAGGACCATTGGAACGGTGAACGCGTCACATAAATCGAACTATTTTTATTGAGCCAGTTGGGCGTTGGAAAAAACGCGTGTGCCGACTATTTGATTGCTGAAGTATGTCCATATTTTTTGCGCGAGCGAGCGTTTTATGTTTTGCAGCGCCATCTGTCGGCCGACGTATAAGTCGCGCGCAGATGTCGCCCCGAACGACCCGAAACTAATAAATGAGAAAGCCCTGCGGGAAATTAAAAATAGTTTGGCGCAAATCAACGCTTGAGGGTTGAATATTGAACTATAACTTTGTTGGTTTTCATTGTTTTTATTATGGAAGTTGTATCGGAAGGGATAAGTTTACAATTAAATTCCTTGTTGCCGAGTGAATAACAGGATTATTAAATGTCGATCAAAATGTGTTTTTGAGTTGGTACTGTAACGGTAAGCGATCTCTCGAATGGAGATACAATTACATGATTTGAATAACAAATAAGATAATATTGATCGCGTTACTTTCCTACAGATATAACTGAATAAGACGCAGTACATTATGTTTATGAAGAGAAATTGTGTTTTTTTCGTCAACGTCTTACGATATAAGACTAATTTATTTTTTTGAAATTCTAGCTAAATACTCTGATATCTTATGAGATATCAGAGTATCTAGCTAGAATTTCAACACAAAACATAAAGTAATATGTCAGTATATGTACCAACATATTACTTTGAGCTATTTCATATAAAATATATTTACATATTTTACATATTTCTGTCAACCATTTAAAACAACAGTAGAATTACGAAAGCATTATGTACTAACTTTGCACCATTTAAACAAGTGGCAATCAACTTTCTTTTTAACCTGCAAACAACACTTAACTTGCAACTTCGCAATATAAAACCGAATATTTTTGTCGCAATATTTTTCGAGAGTACAAAATAAATGGATGTGAAGAAAAATGAAAAGTTGTACAAGTTGAAAACACTTTTGAGCGCTCGTTGGATTTACAATACTAGATTTCTTCGAGTTTTCATAAAGGCAAAGTAGTAGATATTTTTATCAGTTCTTATAGTTGTTGATGGAGTAAACAATTTCAAGTAGTAGGTATAGTATCTCAGTTTCTTTTGAGTTGTCTTAGTATTTCAATAGAATTTAGAAATTGGAAACAAATTAGAGCTAAAACCGTACTTGAGCTTAGTTCTCAGCATTTGCCACTTACTGGAATATTTCTTCATTAAAATTGAAATTCATTGAAAATTAATTCATTAACGAAATTCAAATTGTGCTATTTTCACTATGTAACGATATAAAACACGATCTGAAAGACCTTAGTACATGGAAACAAAAAATATAAGTGAGAATATTCAAATTGATAAAACAACAAAACACAATCGCTATCTCGAAAAGGGTCACATTGTTACAAATTCTTTTCATTTACCTTCATTTCAATAACTTGCACGGTAAATAACATTTATAGTGATAATAGGAATCATTTCAGGTTCTGCCTTTAAATGTAACTGTCCAGGAAGTTTCCCGGAAATACTTCACGTTGACATTATCGAGACTTCCCATTTATCGGACTTCGGTATCGAAATATGAATATTTATTCGATACCGAAATTAACTCTATCGGTATTCGTCGTCCATTTTCCGTTACTTATTGCAAGATTAATTTTACTGAGATCTTTGGAAAAATATTGTGGTTTTAATTGGAATTTCAATTATAAATATTTCTGTTTTTCGATATTGGTATTTTAATGCTATTGTACAATTTTTTTGTAACTCAATTTAATTCGCACGTTAATTTCGGTCAGTGGTTAATTTTGATATTTCCGATGGTGATTTATCTCAATAAAACATTGTTTAAGTATAGTATATTTTAACATAAATTGTGTTAAAATATTGACACAATTTAATATTCAACCATGTATACAAGAGGCAGTCTTATTATTTAAATACACCCATATCAGTAACGACAAAATATTTATTCCCAAAGAATTGAAAGCAAGCTATCAATTCAAAAGTCTTATAACCTTACTGCTCAAATATGAGCTCAAGTTGCCATTTATTCATTTATTATTAAATAGATATCATACGCAAATCATACAATTAATTAAACACAGTTTAGGTAATAAAACATCGATATCTCGCGGTGTCACCCGCGTAAGTAGTCTCCGTTCCCGTAAGACATTGTTTTTTCCTATGTTTTTTTTTATAGTTATTCTGCCAGTGAAGATAAAGTCAAACCCAACAAATCAAAGATCAAAAACATCCACTTAATACACACAAACAAAATCTCAACACAATCCTACCATTTATACCAACACTATGCACAATAATATAAACATAGGTATATACAGTATATATGTATATGTGTAGACGACTTAAGAGTGGCGGATAATATTTATTTACACAAATAAATCGTGTCGTCAAGCCACCGTCTCCGAGATCGTGTGCAGGAAATTAAAATCAGCGGCAGGTGCGAATAATGAGATTCCCATTACTCACAGCCTGTGCTGTACCTGTTAGGTTTTCTTGCTAAATTAACGTGATAATCTAGGATATCTTGAGGAAATCTTTTCGAGAATGTTCGGGTTTTCGGTCTGTTTTAAAGGGTTTTTAGTTAGCGGTTAGTGTTTGCTGAGCAATTTGGAGCGGGATTTTATTGATCGCTATTTTACATTAGCTTAATATTTGTAATTATGTTATCAGTAGAAAACTACGATAAATGTAAAATATGTTTAAGTAAAATAAGCCTAAAATAGGATGTAAAAATTAAATAAGTTGATATATTATTGCATTCTATACTGGAGCTTATTGTAGGACTGTAATAATCATGAAAAATGTTGTTCTAGATAGCTAATAATTATTGCCCTTTTTATATAAAAGCTTTGACCTTTACTAAATAAGACGATATGGCAAGTCGCGGACTAAATCTACATTAAGTACAAAATACAAGAAAATATCTTAGTTTTTCTGAAAGTTCATTGAGACTTATATAGCTGGTATAGACTTAACCTAGAATTAATTTAAGAATATTATATTTAAAAACTTTTTAAAGTTAATTTATGATTCTTGAAAAAAAATGTAAAAAAGGCCAGGTCAAGAGTACCCCAAAAGGAAGAGTATGTATGAAGGGAATAATGAAAGTGGACGAAGCGAAACAAGTATGTAAGGATCGAAGCAAGTGGAAAAAAGTGGTCTCTGCCTACCCCTACGGGAAACAGGTGTGATTGTATGTATGTATGTATTTTTGATTCAGCATTCGGAGGTGAGACAGTTTATTCCATTCATAATAAAAAAAATTGTTAGCCTATGTTAAATCCCACTGCTGGGACCTGTGTTTATTTTGCGATTCATAATATGATGGTGAACATATTTGTTTTTTCACATCTACACAATATTTGTAAGAAACCTTATTGCTTAATTTCTGTAAACAAATGTCAAGGGACTAGAGCCGCGATAATTCTAGACGGAGATGCAGAAATCCTACGTCTCCCTCGCATTAGTGCATAATGCCTTCCTAAGAGCAATATGTTTAGCTTACGTTGCCTGACAGTTATTACGTGCTAGGAAATTATACTCGCATTTTACGAGAGATTTGTTGTTTTTAAATGATGGTTGATATTATTCGATAATCTTGTTTAAAGTTATCTTAATTTATTATTATTACAATGTTGCTCTTACTATAATAACCTATATTTACCACACGATACTATATCAAATATATTCGATGGCTTATCTTTTCTTGGTGTTCAAGCTTCCTTAATACCAAATTTTACGAAAATCGGTTTAGTGGTTTAGCTGTGAACACTTAACAGAGACATAATTAAATATGCATTTATACTATTAATAGTATTCTACAATCTAATGAAAATCATTTAAAAAATTTAGCAAAAGTTTTTTTTTGGTTTTACTCTAATGTGAAACACCGCTATTTATTACTTTTCTAAAATTAAAAGAGGAGCTAACATAAGCTAAGCATGTCTCCCTAATGCTATTAGACGGGCGCCCTTACATCAGAGTGTAGCGACGTCTCCATGCCACGCCACGCCACTGCCGTTTTCTAACACAATTACACCGTAATCTATGATGTTAAGCTGTGTGATTCTATGGGCATTCTATTAGTTTGTACTTACTGCTATCATACTAAACCATTATACGTCCTGTATCTACATAAACAATAGCCTATGTGCAATTCTGATGTACAAGATATAATAATTCGAAGGTTTTTGAAAATTCGTTAGTCAAATAATTACAAATAAAAAAAAATTTGTAACGAAATTGAAGACGTTTGCTATTTTTTATTATATTATAGATTAACGATTTTAAATCATCAAATCAAGCATTTATTAGTTTGCATGAATATGGTACATTAGTTCTTGCAATATATCTTCTTCCATAATATGGCGTACAAACATTTTAGATATATATGTAATAACACTAATTATTTACATGAAGTGGAATATTCTCAACCAATATTGACCAATTTACCATGAATTTATAATCACTCCCTTTCCCATAGTATTCCCATAACTCACACTAACGCACTAACCTGTCAATGGGTCTCACAGTCTGATGCTAAATGTCTAGCCTCTACTCTCTGATGTCACCACGTCGAACGGCCGTCCATGATTGACGTACAATGACGTTTATTTTGCCCAATAGTTTCCCCATTTAGTCTGTTTGGACTGCCTTTCACACTATTCGCACAACGCCCGATTTCTGAAAGATATATAAAAACATCAATAAATGTTTATAATCTTTTTAAGTTTTATATAAACTTAAACATTTTTAAAGTTTTTGAAAAGATCTACTTTAGTTTGAGCGTAGGCTTTTACCAGACTATATCATTAAACATTGAGCTGTAGGTAATTGTTTGTTAGTCATTTGGTCAACCAATCACGTTACTTGAAATTATTATTTTAGTTCCTCTTTCCGAAACTGGGTGCATATCCTTTACGACATTTAACATGTATTTACATATAACGAGGACATCCTAATGTTGTAAGGCTACAACTGCGAAGCTTAGTACACATGCTTAACTAAAGATACGTTACATTAGCGCTTAAGACCCTGCTATCTGGTAGGCCACATTAACATAAGCGGCGGTGTATCGCAAAAATATGCAAGTCCCGGAATTACACATTAAATATTCTAGGATACAACTGTAACTGCAAGATAGACTTTACACAAGTGTGAAGTGTAAAATATTACGCCGCTGAGGTCTCGTGGATTATGCAGTACTGCACCTTAATAAACCTCAAGTGGAGATAATGTGAATGCGACATGGTTCTAACTGAGCATTTGTTGTGCGAATGTTTGCAGTGATTGGAGGAATTTAAATTTTCGAAGTGTTAATGCTGGTAACTTAAATGCAATTCCGTGTACTAAGCATTGCCATAAATAGCCGCATGTAAATAAAAACAAACAAAAATATTATTTATTTACGTCCAATTGGTTTGACAGTGCGGTAGTCGTAGCTAATGATTCCTTCCCACTACATGGCTTCATTCAACACAAACTTTATAAAGTCTAAGTTCGTACGGTCACAGACATCACCCACATACACATTAGACTTATCTCCTAAATAATTTCCTCCACTCTAAGCTACAGGTACAAAGTCTATACGAAATCACCGCCAATCTGAGTTCGAACAAAACAAAGAACCGTTAGACCAACCAATACAGACAAAATGAGTCTAGGAACGAATTAAAGGCACTATTACCTACAGAACAGCTAATGTAACTTGGCACGTCTAAAAAGAGACACAAGCCCATCCGAGTGAGATGCAAGTATAAACAAACGGTGGGTGAAAAAGAGACGGCGATATGTTTTGTCTTTTTTTAAACGTGCCAACTTACTTTGGTAGTAGAGATCGAAATTCAAGAGATAAAGACGGTAGTTAAAATCGTTAGAGACTGGAGATTGGGAGCAATTGGGAGGAACCTTATTAGGAATTAGCTTCTATCGAGATAAGAAAGCCATTCATGTTTCATTTTAAGGTAAGGTACAGATAATGAATGTAACGGTTTTGTAGTTTTGTAATATGGTAAAATTATGATAATCTTGTAAGGTTAAGCTGAGGTACAAAATTTAGCTTTAACAAAAAAAAAAAAAATTACACAAAAAAATAAACCGAAACTTACGGAAACAACGATATAAGTACTAGCTACTTAGGTTAGCTTAATATTTAACCGACTTCAAAAATTACAATGTTTTGTATAAATCTTGAAATATATCTTAAGTCATTTTTTTTAAGACATTTTCAAGATCTGTAAAACATAGACATCTATCACACTAGAAGCATAATCTTTATAATCAACTATATTACAATGTAGTATCCTTAATTACGTATCAAACAACGTAATTACCGCTTTATAATATTCTGTAGTCGATCGCTAATCGTATCCGAGCGTGTTGCCTGACCAAGCTTATTACGATCCACTCTCATGATTGTTGCGGTTTAATATGTTCGTAATAGCTGTATCATTAATGAAGCTTTACAAGATTCGAAGGGAAAACTAATCATGTATGAAGAGGAGGAAAAAATCATTATATTCATGAAAAAAGAGACTATTTTTAGAACTCAAAAGGATCCAAAACAGATCTGAAATTTCGTTAGATACAATAGCAGGTTATATGAAGGCAGATGATTAGGATACACGGTAAATTACACGGAAAAATACTGGGTATTCCTTTCCATAAATAGATTCAAGTAGGTAACGAAAGAACCTTTGACTTCCATTTAGCCACTATTTACGCAAGAAAAAGAATTACTAATTTTGTATATCAATGTGAAAAATCAGTCTGTTTGACGGGCCTGTTGGTCTAGTGGTTAGTGACCCTGACCGCTATACCGTAGGTCGTGGGTACGATTCCCACCCAGGACAAATGTTTGTGTGATGAGCACGATCATTTGTTCTGGTTGTCTGGGTGTAATTTATCTATAATATGTATGTATTTAGAAATATATAAGTATGTTTATCAGTTGCCTGGTTACCATAACACAAGCTCTGCTTAGCTTGGGATCAGATAACCGTGTGTGAGTTGTCCCGGAATATTATTATATTATTTATTTTTATTATTGTTATATAACTAAAGTATAATTAATAACTATCTCAATATTGGTTTTTTAGGTATACGCGAATGTTAGACATTAAAATGAAACTACTTTTTACGGATTTTGTCGCGGTTTATTTTAGATTTTAGGTCCCGACGTTTCGACACCTTTGCTGGTATCATGGTCACGGGCAGACATTGGGACCTAAAATCTAAAATAATCGTAAGAAAATCCGTGAAAAGTAGTTTCATTTCAATCATCATAATGCTAAATCCTTCCCAGCTAAAGAGAAAGCTACTCAGTTCACAAAACATCACAACGAATACTCTATCACCTTCACTATCTCTTTAAAATCCAAAACCAGCAAACTTAACGAAAGTCCACTTTAACTAACTATAAGGTATAATAGGTTCGGCCAGACTAGCTGGAACAAAATAAGTACACAAGATTAATTGTCCCTCGCGGACGGAAGCGCATCCAGAGCCGCCATTTTGTGCAGATAACACCGTTATACTATCGACTAGTATCAATAGACCGCAAGTAGGTTAATATGGAGAGAGATAGCTTTAGAAAAGATATTAGTTATGAATTTTTTGAACACAAAATATAACGTTATTTTTAGTGGTTGCCAGGAAGAGTCTGATTCTAATAAACTCTAACGCACACCTAAATATCGTCTTCATTACCATACATATCAAGAACATTTTCAAATTCTCGATAAAGACAAAACGACTCTATCTTAAATGGCCATGGATATAAAAACCATGTATCAATCAGACCCTTAATCTAACCACCCCATAAAAACTACACTGGCTTTAAATCTCCATCAACAGAATGCAGAAAAACTGCATTGTCATTCCATCCAACTTGTACCCGAAGTCAACTTTATCGCCAGTTAAACTTAGTCCACATATCACATCCAGGCTTACTGAGGATCAGTGCTAATCAAAATCCCCGCTTCCCAAGGTTTATTCGTCGCCTCAGTATAAGCAGTGTAAAAAGATCGCTAAAACAAGATAAAGCTTGGTGACAACTTGTGTAACTCGACAACCCTGCCAGTGAAGGCCCTGCGAATGACAGCACCCCTCCCCGCCGCCTGCCGCACCCCGCGCACCCCCTCCCGCCTCGCAAACCACTTTGCACCGTCCGATACTATCTTTTACAATGCATTTTCCTTAGAATATAAATTTATTCGCATCCCATTGAGATATCGAGAAGTCTCCGAGTTTAAAATCCGTCCGATTTCAAAGTTTATCCTTTGAAGAGTTTGCGTTTTGAGGAAATTATTTTCATTGAGAAAGTTGCAAGAAGTTATAGTACTCGTAAGTAGACTGTGAACTTGAAATTCGGGTGTTAATATTATTTTATATTTGTTAAATGTAATTTGAATTGAAAAGGGATTTGCACGTGTCTCCAGGTTCTGATCCCTGTCTTTATTCTATTTAATTCGTTAATACCCAAGTTTGTCTAAGTTGACTTTAATCTCCAACCAGTCTTAATCCTGTGTAAGGATTTAGAAGTTAGTAGTTAGAGTTTTAGAAATTTTGAGATAAACCTACCAAAGTACACATGAGAAAGGTTTAATCTAAGCTTAATGCTATTATTACATACCTACGTAAATGTGTGTCGTTAAGAAAATTACATGTTCTTGAAGTCAAGGAAAATTTCCTTGTATAAGAAATTAGACATTCCTTGTAACAAACCTCATTCCAAACAGGTTCAAGATATTTTCCTTTAATTTCTATATATATGTCATGTAATTTATATTCTTTGGCTTGCTTCCAGGATCTATTCAATAATAAATGAAGAATGACAAATTCCTTCATCCAGTTATATTACCCCACTACCATTCAGAATGCTCCATATTTGCCTACTCATTCCCATTTAACCCTATATTGCCTACATTATAAATATGCTTGGGTAACTACATCTCTTTTGTATTTTAATTTCTTGAAATACGTTTAACGAATGTTGATTAAAACAAACATTTCCCGTAAGAAAATTTCCGATGCCTAAAGTTAAAATAGGCACATTGGTGAAAAGACTTTTAATTTGAATCTTACTTCGAGCAAAATTCTAGAAGTCGCCGTAGTTTTTAACGAAGGTAATTCTTGAAAAATATAATTTGCTTGACACATTTCGAAAACCAATATAATATATATTTTGGTTTAATGAATGACATATTTTACAACAGTAAATATTAACTTAAAACCCAAATACGCATACCTTACTACACATATGCATACTTTCAGTAGAAATACAAACATTTTGAAAACAATCATTTCCGTTGAAACCAAGCACAATTTCCCCATACTTTCACACGACCGCAAGCGGAATCGTCGCGTCCAAATGAAATATAGACACAATACGTCAATACCCGACAATGAATAATTTTCTGTGAATTAAAACACTGCAACAGTTACCTTTTGTTGCACAATACAACATACCTCGGGGGAGGCGCGGGATAAATGGAACACACCTCGGAAGCTCTCCAGCAACGTGTAATTATTCATTAGGTCTTCGCCTCGTATACCTTTTTATATTTTCAACATTCGTAATTGTGAATGGGTTAATCAACTCTTTCCACATTGTGTAATCTGTCCTTTTTAAATATTATGAATTTACTATTATCCTAATGTTCATCAAAAAAAAAGTCTATATTTTACAGAAAAAAATATTTTTTAGATTCCTTGGGATTATAGCTCTTAAAATATATTTTAATAATTGACAGATATCTGCTTCAAAAAGCGCGTAATCTACTGTTGCTAACGAAAACCAATTAATCTACTTATTTCGCTTCCAAGAATCTAAACAATTTAATCCTATTAGCACAAAAAATGAAATCCTTTTCCACGAAGCCTTTATCTTTTAAGTTCCTGAAATAAAAATATAAATCACAGTCCAGCATCGTTGTCTCAAGCCGTTTAATCTCCGTCACAATGTACACGGATATCGTAAATCATAACGCCATCGAAGACGTTTATAAAATATTGAAAATGTTCAGTTTTACAGTCATTCATCTTTGGCGTTGCGTACATCGCTTAATGGACTTGCAAACCAAATATTTAGAGGGTTCTGTTGATGTATGAACCGAAGTTTGGCAGCCGAGTGCCACTATTTATTAGCTCCGAGCTGCTTATAAAGGACGACATTAAAAGTGCTGAGTTTTAATAAGATAGGTTCCTTAACTATGTCGAAGTCTAAGTAATCGATTTTCGAATGAAATGCTCCGAACCTCACAATTTGTCTTCGCCGAATGTGTTTAACTAGGAAATCCTTTACACTGCGGTTCCAAACTGATTGGTGATCACATTCAGTAACAGTAGAACTATAGGAAAATTAATTAGTTTCCAGCACAGCTATCCACTCCATTCCTAATGAGACTTGCTAGTAAAACCTATCTATCTGTCCCAAACGTCGAAACTTACGATCTCCCCACACTGTACGTAGGTGTGCAAGATTAATCGACGGTGGCCCTCGGAATGCTGCGGAAACGCATCCATATCTGTCCAATGGCGACCATTCTACGTTTCCTTAGTCCAGTAAATATGTATTCAGTTTGTGTGCCAACTTACCACTTAGGTGTAGTGCTATCAGATGCATTTGCAAAATCGATGACCCTCGAAGACGTATCGATGGCTCGTGTGACTCTGTTTGCGCTATTCTAGAGTGAAATATATCAAAATGAAAACGAAAATAAGATTTTAGATTTGTACCTACATAAGTTTGAGTTTACTTACAAAGGACTCATTTGAATGTCGAAAATGTTAGCGAGTTTAAAACTGGTTGAGAACGACCTAATTTCAAATTCGAACACGAGATTTTAGAACACTTAGGAGCATGAGTGTCATCGCGAGCTATATTAAAGTCACATCACAGAAAGCCGATAAACACAGAACTTTGGCAAGTGCCAACAAAAATACCTACTTTACCTACTTTTCGAAGTTGGAACACAATCAAGTCCCCGATCCGGTCTAACACCGATTAAGGAACCCCATTAGATCATCTCGGGGTGATTATTATTTAAATGCGGTTCACGTTGGCAACTTCTCGAATCACCTGCAGCCCTCCGACATTTGTAAGCACTTCGGATCCTCCCCGACTTCGAGGCACGGAGCGAGAGCACCTAGAAGGGATTGTGATATTTTCACGACGCGGAAATTGCGTTATTGAGTATTCTTGAGAATATTAATCCGTGATTATGGAAAATGGATAAAAATGTTTTATTAAATGGAAGTTAGTAAGTTAGAGATGAAATATGAAAGGATTTCTAGGGATTTAGTTTCCGTAATGTTTATTAGTACCTACTAGTCTTTCTGATATATGTCTAGTCTAACTTTGTAAAATTTTGATACATGAAAAACGTTATACTAACAATTTATAACGAAGAGCGTTCCCTTATTAAACGGTTTCAGCTAGTTTAGGTATTTTTTCGTGTATTACTTATCTGTAAAATTGAACGGCTGTATCTTGCTGAAATAATCGTGTATCAAAAATATTTAATGTAAAATAAAGGTAAAATTGATAAATCTTAATTTGATAGCTGGCCTGATTGATCTTAGATACCACTTTCGTTCTCTCTGCGTCTTCCAGTACACTTGAGGAAGTGGGGCCAGAGTCGATGGCAGTGCACAGGAAATTAAATCACTGCCACCTTACACTTTCAGAAAATGCAATTCAAGTATGACTTGAATTTTATTACTCTAAATTAAATCGAAAATGGTGTATTTAGAACGTAAATTCCTTAGTACGTTTCCAATTTTAAGCCCTGCTATAAATTTATATTGCATATAAAAATAAATAAAACCTAGTTTCTGTCATCAATATCATGTATTCACAAACAAACATCTAGAATCTCGTTACTTTACCTGAGGTAGTCCTATTTTCATACAAGTACCCCAACGTAGCTATACAAGTATACCTACATGTATATAAAATTCAATTACTGTTGGTCACGCTCGAAAGGCTTCTTTTTATATGCGCATAACATTATAATACTGTATAAGAATTTACTCGGAAACTGCCCGAACAAAAACTTGCCTGAAAATTAAATTACTTTTTTAACCTGAATACGTAAATACACCGTTTTTATTACACACAAAATTTTTGATTAATCTCATATTTTCAATACTGAAGACACTAAAATGGAAGCCTTCTAAAGATGCTCATTAAATCCCTACAAGTAAGTCTTATTTACGCACAAATGATTTATTTCCAATCCCTAATTTCATCAAAATTCCTTTAGAAGACGCTTCTGTGAACTGGAAGATCTTCGAATGTATATTTTAAGATTAATTTATCCTCAACGATCGCTTCTTTTGTGTTCATAGGGACGAATAGCCCGCGTCTCCCCTAACTCGGGAGCGGACAAAATAACTAACAAAAGGTCGTGTTTAGATTGCTTATTCTAGTCGGTCTAGAGTTTTGCTAACCTTGCCTCATGTAACTAACTTTACTAGGTATATAAAGCAGAAAAAACATTAATAAAACACCACCTTAAATTAAGTTTCTAAGATTACGTTATGAGAAAAAATGCGCTATCAGTGTACTTTTATGACCCAATACATAAATATTAAAGGCACTGGAAACCATATATTATGCAGAAAAATATACACTCAAAATATTTCGCATGATAATCTTAGTCTTTAAAGGAAAAATCTTCTTCCGCAATCCTAAATTTTAATTAAACTGCAAACGCAACACCTCTGCTGCAGTAATAGACTCAAATAGACCATAAACTTGAAACTAAGCTTTAGTTAACTTGAATAATTGCCGCTGTTGTCCAAACTTGAGCTAACGTAAGCCGGCTAGTGTGTCTGCCGCTTTACTCAGGTATTACCCTGACATACAGCCGCAAGGCCTGGCATTACTTTTCAAATAACATTCATATATACCTAACAAAATACGTTGAGCAGTACCTTTAGCAAGTTTTGTGATTCAAATGTTATGTAGTAGTGTCAAATCATTGTGTGTTCGTTGGTACTAATACAATTAATACGCAAAAATGGCATAATATGGACCAAAAAATAGATAAAGATTTGCTCTCAACTTACATACATAGTTTTCCTATGAAAATAATTAGTAATTAATTTCACTTTTTTTTCTTATTGCATTTTCTCACCCCTTTCCCATCATATAGTACTCTCACCTGTTAATGTTTCATTATCTTAGATTTTTATATTAATAACAATCATCTTGTCATGTATATCATAATAGGTACTACTATTTAAACAGACACACAAAGAGTAATCAGCCAACCAATCAAATACAATATACCATACACGTTCCATAGACGTCAGTAATACATGCAAACCAAAATCACTAGTGTGCATTATTATACAATTATACATAGATCACGAGAAACACATGATCAAATAAACGTCGACCAAGTAATTTACCTAATCACAAATACAAGGATATGCATAATTGCATATAACTTAATGGTCGGCAAACAAACACGTTACCGAATTTAGAGCTAATCTATTGTATTGTAATATTATAGTATAATGTAATGGTAATATAGGTAACGTAATTGACCTCAGAATCAATAGCAAAATGCTGAATTTCACTAAAATATATTTATTTGTGTATACCAACAGCTAGTACTAAATTGAAATGTTAAAAAAACATTATTTTATTTGCATGTCTATTATAGGTGCACACAGCTTTCACAATATCATTTTACTAAATTCTTTTTCCATATGATAATGCTCATTATTTATTATTATTATTAGTAAAAAATAAAAAAGTTATAAAACAAAATTAAATAACTATCAGACTATTTATAAAGCACGTTTTTATGTAGAAAGAGTAGATGAGATGGAAATTCAAAGTGTGCGGTCTTCCTGGATATGTCAGTCTAGATATAAGTGCAACGTTAATAATGCAGCGAGGTGGGTGGTCCTGAGAATGTAGCTAACCGTTGATTCCCATGACATAAGACAAGAAGGACATTATTACCATGTTTAAATAAATAAAAATATATTGACATAAATACGGTAATTATTCTATCGGCCGAGTCTTCTATGAATGCTCTTTATTGATTACTCGAACATACTCCACAGGTTTATACACACATATTAAAAGTCTATACCAAACGTAATTCATGTTCGTGATTTTGTAGGTTTTTGGGTTTAAAATTTTGGACAATCTAGTGTGCAGTGTGTCACCACAAGTCTCAGGTTAATAGCAGGCAGTCCAAACTGTATTAACCTAGTCCTGGGAGCTGAATACTTTGAGCACCTGAGCACTATCAAGTTTCATTAAATGCTCCCCGGACGAGAATACTGCTCAAATAGCTACAATGATAAATAATTGTTGACTTAATTAGTTCAAAGGAGAAAATATTGGAACTATGCGGTATAATGTATGATTCTCTAGAATTGGATTATTAGGTTAAACTTTAGCTCAAGCGAGATTTAATGAAGCCATAGGAATATAATAACAAGCTTTCAAAGTTCCTGGTAATCATTCTGATTTAATAATTCATACATTTAATTTAAACACAATACACACAAGGATAATTTAAACATACATAATATTAGACAAGTTCATACAACCTACATCACTTTATCGATACACGAACACATGTTTAGTTTACCACCGCACATCACTAAACGTGTCACTGAACAATAGGCCGGCAGACAACACAATTGACGTTGATTTTCCCATCCCCGTAATAATAATTTACACGGCAACATTTCAATGATAAAAGCAAAGATTTTTCGTGGCATTGTCCAGTAAAAATAGAAGGCGATAACATACGAGCGTTGTTAGTCGTTGCCATGGCAGGCTCGGCCATTAAACCTAACGAGGCGAGCTCAAGAGGACAAAATGTCCTCCTGCCAACAATGACCGCTAGGGATGGGAACTTACTGGAATAACGAATAGTATCGATTTGAGGCGTGGGGAATGATAAGATAGAATTATATTTGTCGTGATGAAAGGTGCTTTAGATATCTTTTGCGGTTTGTAAAATATGTTAACTTTAGAAAGCAACTAGTGAGGTAATTAAAGCATCTTTTGTGTATGTCTTGTTGAAATGAGTGTGATGTGCTTTTCATGGTTAACCACAGTATTTATCATGAATTACTAACAGACGACGTAAATATATCGCTACATAAAAACACTTTCGAACTATCGATAAGCTCCCTCACAATAATCGATATTTTGTAAACCGGCACATCCCTAGTAACGACCTTTACCTTACAATGTGTAAGTGACGCATGTTCAGTAGTTGTTAGCGAAAGACCTTTTCACTTGGATAATTCATCGCGTCTCCACTTCAGTAGAAGATACCGTTACCTATACGACATGTGATTTATTCCTGAAAATTATAATTTCCTTCATGCTTTGTTTATTTTTCATTCATTATTTCTTTTTAAATAATATCATTATCAATATCAATCTTAAACTTAAAAATAAAATGAATGTAACTAGACAATGATCAAATTTCGCCATTGGGAAGAATCTGTAGAAAGTTTTTTTTATTTTATGTTTTTTTTTTTATTTAACATAAAAACAGTACATGGTTCTTTTGTACACCGGACCACATAAGTTGCGTCACAATTATAACTAAACTACGATTTATAACATGATGTACTTGTGGTCTAGACTGTAGCAGTGGTTTACCGCTAATGATGACATACCTACTAACATGAGATCGTGGTGTTTATACTCCTAAAGGTACAGGATTTGAAGAATTTACTGATATAAACTTATGTTCCTATTATAACTGCTAATGTAACTGTTGTCATTACAAGGTAAAAGAACAAAAATCTTTAGAAATTAAGAATAATAATAGTTTGTTTTACTGCGAATGTCTATCCCTGGTCAGTTTTGTTAACTGATTTTGCAAATAAAAGTTTAACTTTTTGTTTAAAGTTGAATTTTTTTAAGTACAAAATAAATAGTATACTTGTATATTTATATTGTACTTAAAAAATTTCGTTGTCTTGTCGTCTATACCCGAACGTGGCGTTCAAAAGGGTTAAGACACTATTTTTATGAACATTAGTTTTTTTTTTATACACACCTAATATGCCTCATATTATTTACAGACGAAGTTTAAAAGATCTCAGTATTATTTCAATAAAACACCCTATTTTTTGGTGTTATAGTATTACTTGCTTACTCTATCCTTCACCCTATATGTAAGGAGATCGGATCTCCCCCCCCCCCCCCCCCATTCCCAGGTCAATGCCCAGCTTAACATTTGATATCCCGTGACTCAATAACATCATTCAAAGAGCAACTCTTCAAGAAATGACACTTTTTTCACTTGATTGATTACAGTTTCATGAATAAGAAGATATCATTTTATACTTTATTCTTTCAGACTGATTAATTGTCTAGACAAAGATTTTAGCATATTTTTTCTTGCGGCATGAATATTTTGACAAAAATATGTATAAAAGATTTAGTTGTTTAAACAACGCAATCAATGGAGATTATTATAAAAAAAAAAAAACACATTAAAATTTTAACAAAGGAACTTGAAAATAATTACAAATTTTGAATCCTTTTTTTCAAGAACAACGTTCGTTAGATGCTTTGAATTGTATATTGATATTAAAAGGTGAAAAGAAAATGTGCAACTACATATAAGTTTTCTTTTTTTCTAATGTTTTGTTTCGGTATATTTTTAAATCGGTATGAGCTTAGGTTATTTTTAAATCGATATAGAAGCCACAAAGGCAGGTGGGAGACGCCACATCGGATATCACTGCCATAAAACCTTATCTTGCTCGTTTCGCGAAAAACTGCCAAGTGTGAGTTTCATTCACATATAGAGCTTAGGTTATTTTAGATATCTAGTAGGTCTCATATATGAAATCTCACATATATAAAATCTTTAAAAAAATGTTAACAAAAGCCCAGGACCATGAGAATTGGAAGGATGATAATGGCTGTATATATGAATAATAATAAGAAAATGTCGAGTAATATTATTATTTAAATATTGAATTTGTATTTTTAGGCATTGTTGGAAAAGTAAAATAACTAAGTCAACATAACAATCAATATATGCACTCATTATGTTAATTTCTTCAAATATACATCGACAAAAGTGAATATCAATATTTACAGGTTAACTAACAACATTACAATACATAAGTTAATACACCAAAACCTTTTCTATATACTGTACCCCAAAATATAATGTGTTGGCAAAGTTAGGCAGCCCATAAAACCGTGGCCACTATGAATAAGAGTTGTAAAGATGGTTCCGTACACGCTATCATGCGTGTTACGATAAAAACTTTAACTTTTATCATGGGAAATGGTCTATCGAGTTTTACTTGCGAATATTGTGTTCTATTTGTACGAAAATATAAGTGTAGAAAACTTTTTTGTTGGTTTGGTAGAGTATTTGTTTTTAACCTTGTTAAAAAACAATTTTTATTATAACTTCGTTGAATGACAAGTACTCGCTGATATTTAAAAAAAACTGGTTAGTTTTTGTTAGGACGCAAGTTTTAAAACCTTGTTTTTTTTTTTAAATAGCTCTATACACATATTATCATAACAGTTTATATTGAAATTTATGAACGACACACCGTACAGATAGGTACCAAACTACCAAACAATATGTTAAGATCTATGACCATTTTATAAAATACCATTATGCTCTAATGCTTACACAACAAAACACAATATTTATTTAGCTGTAACATCCCCTTAATAACTGCAGTATAGCAACGTTCTGTACATTTAATTTCCGTGTACAAACGCGACATACTCAGAAAGGAAACCAAACTATCTAGAATCTAATTTAGGACATCACTACGCACGCTTGGGTCCGAACTAAATTAGCTCTAGCTCAGAAAAATATGCTATAAACTTGTTTAGCTCAACGCGAAATAAGTTTTTTGTTATGAAACATGTTTCGGCAAGTTTACTCTGAATTAACATGTCTTTGTGGTACGTGATGTAATTTCTGGTGGATGTCACGGTTTTTGTATTAACATATAAGTACAAAGGCATATTTCAAATAAACCTTAATTTGATATTGTTTGTGAAGGCAAAAATATAAGCAAAGTGTTTGTAAATTTTAGCTACAATATCTAATAAACATATAAATTTCAAGAGATTATATTATGTTAAAAATCCACACGGATCAATCTAAAGTACTATATAGGTATAATACTGAAAATAAAGCCCGATAGCTAATAAGAGCCGAAAAATTCAACAAAGAACAACGCTCGTATCTCCCTTCATCTTATCTAATGAAAAAAGAAACCATTACGTTTTTCTTTCAGTTATCGCCGCGTTAAACTCTAACAAGGTCTCTTGGACCTTTCATTATTTTAAAACTAATTAAAAACTCCCGTTCGAGCTGAAGGGATGCGTGAAGACGCTTCAATATGTGGGCCAAGGCCGCGGTAATACCAGGGTTTATAAATAAAAAGGTTAGATGACCTTTGGATTAGGCACGCTTAGGACCTTAATACAAAAACTGGAATAATTGAAAAAGAAGTGAAGTCTTAATCAGGTCTTTATTTCAAGGAAAACTTTAACATGTACAAATTCCGTTGAATTATTTGACAATTAATTCCTACATTATTATCGTAAAACTGAAATTATCAACGCATTATTAAAAAAAAGTCTTACGATGATGAGGAGAGAAAGTACTAAAGTAGTGTAATATTATTGGGTACTTTGCCTTCTACGAAAAGGTATGAAAATTTAGTTTTATGCATTACTATCTACTCATATATACCTCCTTTGAATACGACAGGGGAGATAGCGACGTCGATTGTGAGCTAATGTTCTATGATCGACACTATCTATCTACACTCCTGAAATCTGTGTAGATAGCATATCTATCTACACAGATTTCAGGAGTGTAGATAGATATGAAAGGAAAAGTTCACCCTAACATTGTGCAGATTTTATATTTATTTTTGCTCTTTCATACATCGCAGCTAACGTGGTTTACTATAAAAATAATTTGTAATTTTCTTTATGTTTATCATAACACGATTATGTAGTTTATTAATAGTATTTGAGGACATTATTTCAGAGCACTTGGGATTTTTTTCGGAGGCTGTAAATCAATTATAGGTTTATATAAAAAAAATTGAAACAACGAAATTCCTAGTAAAGAATAAACCAATTGTTTGCCCCTAAAATACAAAAGTGTCGAGTCGTCATTTTAGCGCTGTGTCACCATTAGATTAAGTTTAAGAAATAGCTACCCAAGAAGTAATTAATCTAAAACGAAAATGTTATTAATGCCAAAAAAGAACTTTAGTAATTAATAAAATTAATTATATAATACCTAGAATACTTAGCAGTACTTTTAAACAATACCTCAATCATTTGACAAACTAAAAACTCGTGTAAGCCTGGTCGTCTACTTCCCAACTTCGAGAGAACTTTTCACAAATTCTTTTTTATTACAGGCTTTTTAAGATTGAAAAAGGTTCTTTAGGGTCTATAAAACTACGACCAAGGATTTCTTTGACATCTGTGAATCTTGCAGCACTTTATACAATCGTTTAGAACTAGAACTTAAAACGATAGTATTTAAAAAAAAATGTGCTACAAATTGGTCCATTTAAAATAACTTTGTACAACTAAAACATAGTTGTTTCCGCACTCGAAACACGAGTATTACATTAATTTTTATAAACAAAGCCGTAAAAATTTGCATACAAACTATCTACAGTGAAAACGTGAAAAAAACTCTTTGTATTAAAAATTTAGAATTAAAACAAACAGGAATAACAAATAGCGGGGAAATGATACGCGGCGGCGAACGCGCGCGCTGAAATGTTTTACACAATACATGTTTTAATTCCCACAGCTGTGTGCCTTTTAATTACCGTTTTTGTACACGTATTACATAAATTTTTCCTTTATATACATAGACCTTCTCAGTTGTAATAAACACACGTATTCTGGTAAGTTATTTTTATTTTATTTATTTTTTTTATTGGGACTACAAACAGCAGTATATTAAGGTTTACATTTCAAGTACTTAATTGCTAAAATAATTAACATACTACCCACAACGCTATCCGCAGATTACAATACTGAATAGCTGTTAATAATGACGTATTTATGCTGCATAGATATTTATAACTCTAAACTTACAAATTTTCAGTAAACAATACAAACTACTACATAATCATACGAAATAGTAAATAATTTTGCTCATGTCATCTTTTCAAAGCTTATCATTTAGAATTGAAATTATTTTATTTCTAAAAACATTTCATCATAATGTCAACTGAGCCGAACTGCTTATTATATTTGTCAACCAATCTATGGTTATGGTAGATCTTAAATAGATATCTTCTATTTTTGAAGTGATTTAATAATACCTTAGAGTAATTACTAAAGCATAGAGGGAGCGTTAAATTTTACTATAGTTGTACTCTTTTAACCTATGACCCATTCACTGTGAAAAACAAGGATAGATATATAGTTATAAGGGTTGCCTGCAGCAATATTGTCCACTATTTTTGCCTCGATAGTGATGTGCCGTATTTGGTAGAGGTATCGAAATAAATTTAGTTCTTGACAGAAAATGTACTTCTATTGAATTTAATGTACATTATTTTCATTTTCCATCTTTATAAAACATACATCACCAAGGCATCAAGATAAATTTGGTCTCAAATTTACGAATTATCAAGGGTTTAAAATAAAACAAATACGTAATGGGTTGACAAAGATTTATTGCAACACAACTCAGCCAATCACAGAACTTGATATGAAACATTTCATAAATGAATGGCTTTATGTTGATCGGCCTTTAGAAACTGGGAGTAAAAGTCGAAAAACACATAACTTTAGTAAATTTTTAATAAATAAAAACAATAAAATAAACATTTATTTTATAATCTATCTGTTCACCGCGTTGTCACCCGCGTGAGTACCGTGAAGTGTCGTTCACGATGTCTTTGTAGTTATTCTGTTATTCGGGGCTGAGACGAAGACATTTTCTTACGTCTATGCTTAGTCCAACAATTTCTGGCTCTTGCAAGCACTTTACACCAGTTTTTCCATCATTTGGAGGCATACTGTAAAATAAAAAGACATTATCGTATCGAATAATATCGATGAAAAATATCTACTTCACTAGCATAACATAACCTCTCAAATAAACAAATTACTTTTTTAAAGATTAATTCGCTTACACGATATAATTAGTAAAAAAGATAGTCTGAAGGGATCAGTATCAATCTAATGTGTATGTTATAAGTGATCGCATACAAAAGATACGCATGATATTATTAGAAAATTGCAAAAAAAACACTTACCGTTGAACGCTTACATATTCATTGATATCTTTCCGAGATGAATATGATTTACACGATAAAACAAAACAAGCCATATTAAACGCTTATTTATCTGTCCTTTGCACCTTTTGTACACAATCAAGTTGCTTATATTATGCTAAAAAATAATATAATTTGTAAAATAAACAATGACCAGCAACGACTGACATTCACAACGTATGATACGACTAAATCAAATACTTTGTACAATTTACCGTGTAGAAAAGGTTCTACTAAGCAACTATGTGCTCTTTTAATTGGTCGTGTAGTAAGAGACCAAAGATGACCGTTTGACAATATCGGAGCGTCCATTTAGCTTTAAGCATATATGAGTCCATATATGTTTGTCTCTTTTATATATATAATCTGCACCATAAGAGAGAGGAGCTTAGATTCATCGTAATTTGTGTCTATTTTGTTCGCTCCCTCTATGCTTTAGTAATTTCTCTAAGAATAATACAACGTAAATCCACAATGAACTGCCAATTAAGACACAGTATAACGTAAATTAAGACTTCATTTGAATCAAGAACTCTTTTATTCTTACTATTTCTAGATTGTATTCAAGGAATCGTGTTTCCTGAAAATTTCTTTATAAGACTCAAAGACCGACTTCCTTCTCATATAACATGTCCAACATTTGATTGACGTAGCCTTCGATCGACTCTTAAACCTTCCCGACATAAAAAGTTCCTTTTCAAGTAATCGTTGATTTTATCTAGTGACGCGACAAACTCGATACCTACTCAAGTACCTTATCGATTATGTATTTTATCGGACACTTTTTGCGGAGACTGCAGTCGATTACTCACTGAAAATCGACATAGGGTGCTTGGTCGCAAACGAGCTGATAATTATTTTTAGATAAGGCACATAAAGTATTTTATAGTGTCTACACGTTGTAATAAATGTGTTAGAGTTTAAAAGTTTTTAGTCATACTTTTTTTTCTCAACAATTAGTATCGAATAACTCGCAAATTGTTTATCGGAATGCCATCACTATTTTATCGCACGTGCTGGTAAAGTATTTTACTTGTCATCTTACTTTTAAAGAAGGTTTTATGGCGTTCGAATGACATCGTCATCGAACGTCTTCTTTTGTACGAATACTGTTTTGCACTATTACTAGATACTAGTACAAGTTTGTTTTAACTTGATTGTCATTTGTTCCTACTTGTATTCTAACTTTCTTATATTAAAACTAGGTACTTTGTATAAAATCCGGTAGTAGATTAATACAAATACAATGGATGACAGACTCAGAATTTTTTTATTTTTTTTTCGGATAAACTGTTTACATAATATGTACATCATTATAAAATACATTAATATACCATAAAAACAAAAGCGATCAGCAAAAACAACATTCAAACAGGCGTGACTTTGAAAAAACAAAGAAGGTTGCCTTATCTCATGAATGTTTTCGCCTAAATATCTTGCGCCGTTAAAACAAAGGGAGTTCTAAAACAATAGGAAGAAAGTGGGAAATCGTTTGCAAATTCCAAATAGGAATCAGATGTCAAAAGACTAACTTCGAATCTCAACAAAAGAGGTTTAATGAGGACCACGCCCATAATTTCAGACTTCATTTAGCCTTGAGTTTAAGCCTCTTGCTTGTAAAGGAATCTTGATGAAGTGCCCTGAATATTTAAGTATCCCATAAAGGAAACATTAGTGTCTACCGTCTAGAAATGTTAATTGTTGTCCGAGTGTTTCGACGATTTGTATAATTATAACAATTCAGTGGAAAATTTTAGGTTTGAGGCGATAAGACAATAATTATATTTAGTTTCGTAATGGCTTTTGACTATTTCAGACATTCAAATATTATTTTTTCGATGTATTAACCAACAAAGAGAACACTAATATATTTATAAATACTGGCTGGTGATGTTATTCTATAGTTATAACATGACATATACAGTTTGTCAGTGGCAGCTCATTTAAATTGTAATTTATATTTATAAAAATAAACAAAACGTAACGAAGGAAGGACGTTAAAAACCAGCTTCATTATTTTCATTCGTCGGATTCCCCAGTTGTCTATTATTTTGAACCACATCATTAAACTGGCATGATTTAAAAATGTGATGTCGAATGAGGTTTACCGCCATTTCCTGTAAATTATACAACCAGTATACATATAAATCGTAAATGAATATACATTATACATTGTATATAAAAAACAAAACAATTTGTAAACAGAGTTGATATGACGGAGGGGCATTAAATTACACTACGTATACTATACGTGTTTAATATTAATTCTATACGGTATAAAAATAAAAAGCGCCAAATATGAGAATTTTTTTTTTCAAACAAACTAAATAGCTTACAAATTAGAATAAAACGCAACCACCCTGTGTAAATAAATTTGACTGACTTACTTGTGACATGCTTCAATGCTTAGACATAATCAGCTGTTAGGAAAGATACATCGTGTGCAAAATCTTAAAAAATCATTTGCGACTAAACTACTGCTCCTATTTAATTGATTTTTGGTACAGAGCTTGAAAATGGTATCTAGTATAGGCAGTTTAAAGAAAAGCCCCTCTGTCGTATCAACTTTGTATATCGTATAGTTAACCGCAAAACTGTGTCAACTCTTTGTCATGGAAAGTGTTTATGTGTTAACACCTTAAGGTTCATTTTCCTATCTTGTTACCATTGACGTGCCTCCGAGTGTACTTCAAAGAAGTCAGTACACAAATTGTATCGCTCCTCTAATGGATATGCAAATTTCTTTGGATCCACACAATATCGTAACCTTAAACTAATAAGATAAAAACGTAACTTTTACCTGCTTTTAACGTAATTGAATTTAGATAAACATGAATACGTTCAAAGGAAATATCCCGAAAATTTGAATCTAAAATGAAATTATTTTTATGTTCTTTATCGATAATTCATATCGATACTTTATGTTCGAATTTAGTTTCGTAATATAATAAAAAAATAAATAATAGGGCCTTTGTTGCAAAAACTTTCTTTTAGGAAAAAAAGGTGCAAATAGTAACCTACTCCCTAACTTGATAAATCCTTCTTTTTTTTGTAGTGAAATAAAATCTTGATGTGTATTTCGTATGTAGTATCCCTGTAGAATGTTGCCGTAATAATATTTTTTTTATTTTTATTTCAGATTTCTGGATAAATATTTATTTGTTTATTGTGTATTAATATTTTGATCATTTTGTTTCAGGAGTGGATGACACGCACAAGTTTTCGGGAAACGATACACACACAGATTACTTCAGATTATTATTAAGAGACGGGAATTATCTCTTAGTCGGCGGCAGGTGAGTCAATTTTCAACGTTACAGCCATAAATATTGATGCCACAAACTTTCCCCCTTACAAGTATTACAAATTCAAATTATGACTCGACAAAAACTGTAGTCGTTTAAATATAAAATGTCATGTCCTCAAATTATTCAGAATATGTCTCAATTAATTTTCCTAGAAATGTGTGTCTTACTCCATATTATATTTTAAACGGAATTTCTAAATAACATATATTATTATACGTATATTTCGAGTTCCCAAAAATCCTACATTGTAGTCAGAATGATTCGAGAATTCTATGAACTCGTTTAATATCAACCACGTGTCAAATAAATAGTCGTGAAGTTTCTTGCAACACCTATTTCGTTTTAAAGACTCCAAGTTATACATTCAAATGAGATACTTAGTTATTTGTTTTTCCCAACTCCACTTCAATTCGTTGCAAAGTTGGGGTACCCTTAACCACAGTGAGTGAAGCCGTAAGAACGTGCTGTATCTACCCGCCACCGCAGACCTAACTCAGATGCACCTCGTGCCCTCCCTCTCGCACCCACACTGATGTAGATAACGCTGTCTCGTTTGCATTTATAAAGATTTTTGGCTTCTGTTTGGATGGAGGCAAGACGACTTAAAAACACCCCTCGCGCCCGCCGGCCTACAGTCGCCATTTTATTACGATTTTGTGAGGAGCGACTGTCGATAAGTTATAGCAAATGTATTACGATGTGGTTATTAAAGTTCACACATCTTCCTTCCTTGAAGCTTTTTACTTGTGGCCGTAGGTATTAAATATTAAACTGAATATAATATTGTATTTCATGAAAACTGTACATATAAGGCAATGTTATTAGTAAATGTACAAAATGACTTAACAGAACAGAAAGCATATTATGTTACTACAGCAAAATTAAATGAATTCTAAACAAAATTAAAGGAATTTTCTGCAGAATACTACCACTACATATACCAGCATTATATAGGATGACTGTAACAACTATGTCCAAACAATAACGTAGTGGGAGTTATTTTATCGACAGTGAGCATCACTAGCGAGCCAAGCACATCTGCCCGCTCGACGGCCGCAAGCCGCTGTTTACATTCCACCGAATATAATTCTTTGTTTTTATGTAAATACTGCTCGCGTGCCTCCCACTTCTGTAAACCCTTTGTTAAGTAAATAACAACAATTGTACGTTTGTAATTTTCTACAGTCATCATGGAAAGTTTACTATAGAGCTCTGAAAAAATGCCTGCTAGGTATCTTCATCAAATTGACCTACTCTTGCTATTAGTTACAGAAAATGGTACCTACATAACAAATACAACAGTAACTATGTATGTATACACATCATGTAACGTAATTTATACTTTCAGGTCACAGACCTTCTGTTCTTGACATTAACGTTAAACGTGTTCCATACTTTTCTCATCTCGACACAAAATAAACAGCGTTCAAAATACAATTTGGTATGATTTTAGGTTACAGGATAATCCCAATAACTTGAAATCAAAGCAAAATTAAATTACACATCAAAGAGTAACACAGTCAAAAGGTTAAAGAGGATCAAATCGGCAGGGGCGGGCCGCCGCGATTATAAAACAAACGTCTGGCTCCCCCGCATAAGTCCATAAAAACAGTAGATATGTAGCAAATTGGACAATATTTTCCACAACGACCGACGACTTTCCGTATAATTTGAAATATTCATCCTTTCCAGCAAAGTTTGCATTTCTTTCCAAATCAGATTTACATGACAATGGTCATGTCGTCGCCCGATGAAATTCTCATTGCGGGCTTGGCTGTGAGGGATTTATTAAGGGAACAAAAAGGTTTGTAATAAAACCGATGTCGAGCAGACAGTACGGTGACGGCGGACGCTGCCATAAGTGGAGATCACTTTTGTTTACACTGCCCATTGTCTCGGATGCTCTGACCGACGCCACAATTAACGTTGGCGTGTGCTAATAACTTTCCTGAATATTTTCCTCCTTTTCTTTTATATTTTCAAAAGAAAAATATCCTAACAAAGTTGACTTGAAGCCGTTTGAAGAACAAATGAGGGCAGCAAATGAGGCGTATAGATCAAATAAAAGTGAAAGACTTAATGTAAAAACAGACCTTGAAAGTCTTGAAACTAGGGAAGAAATAACAAAAGTATAATGTCGTATTCTTTTATAAAGTTTAATAACCTATTTAAGATAAACAATCATAATATAAAGGCTGTTCTCATTTAGTTTCGAGAACATACTGTACATAGGGACCTTATTTTTCCACCTGCAGCCGATTTAATCTTCATTGGTTTAATGAAATTCAAATACTATGTATGATAATATCGGAGGAACCTTATACTCTTTGTATATCACAGTCGTTATCCTGTGGCCTTTAAGATCGCGGTTTTAAGAACAACTTCTTACATGATAAATAAGTTATTAAGATTCTAATTTCTTGTAAAAATAATAATAGTATTAAATAATTTTTATCAACTGATTGTGATATGTGATATGAGTGTTTGTGATATTTTTCACTCAACTAATTTTGTCACATTACGAGGTTAAGCTAAACCAGATGACCAAAGTCCCTAAACACAACGACTACTAGTTATGACAAACTGTTACAAAATAATTGAGTAACGAGTAAATTATAAAACATAGTTAGGTTTCTTTTTATTTACGTTTATTTATATCAGTGATGTACCTATTTCACAATCATCAAAATGCTTTCTGTGACAATGCTCCTAAACTGTCGAAACCCTTTTCCTATTAGAGATGTGACACGATTATAGTGCAGGTCTGCAGTCCATACTCGCTTAAGTTCCCGCGCGTTTCACACCCCTACTCTTAATTTTATAAGGTCGCTTCCCGTGCGGAAACGTTATTCGGAGCGCGTCCCACGTAATGGTATTCCGCCGTAGTGTGATCCTCTTTTGTGTGGCCTTTTAACGAAATTAACGTTGTTTCGACCCGCTCATATGTACACGATGTTATCAAAGCACCAGCGTTTACATAAACACGTTAGACTCCAGCCGATATAAGTGAGTCGATTTTTATGATGAGGGTAGAGTAGGCAAAGGAATTGATTTGAATTCAGCCTAACGCTCACTTAGTTTCATGTTTTATGAGAATAATGCTTTTTGTTGAATAAGTTCGTGTTCCTTTTTTCGAAATTATTTTCTCGTTTTATCTTTTGGTTTTTATAAGCATTCTGTCAGTTACTGATAGCGTATGGCCGAAAAAATACCGAGTAGGTACACAACCTATTTTCCTGATCCCACTAGAAAAAATAACGTCATTATCGTTTGAAGTTCACTTCAGCATTGTTGGTATAAGTAGTTCTGGCTTCGCTGTATGAGTGCAGGGCACGTGTGTTGTATCATTATGTAAGTGAGTTCCTCTCAGCATATTATGCAGGGCCGTTAGCCGGGTCTCGCAAACACCGGCAAATGACCACTTGTAAGCTTATCACACGCACCCACTTTTACATAATGCCCGTCAAAATGATACTTGCTGATTTCTTTTTACGTCGGCACCTGAAGCATAAAACGCGTATATTATGTTCCTGTACCTAACGTGTAATAAAGTTAGAGATAAAATAGGGGTACATAAATTTGACGCAAAATTTTAATTTTGACGCCATTTATATTGAGTGATATGTAATCGTAATGCTATTTCTCTTTTTACAAGATTTTAGTGCGCGAACTTAAACTTCATAAGTACGCCTGTATCCCCGAAGGGTTAGGCAGAGGTGTACCAATGTACACCCACAGTTCGCCGGTATGTTTAGGTCCCATGTAATAGGGGGCGAGCCTATTGCCACTAACCGGGCACAAATCCAAACTCCGACCTGCTACTGAGAATTTCATAGAAAAACCCAATAACACCTTGGTCGACTTGAAAAGAAAATTAGGTCTCTAAAATACTCAAAAATAGCACTTCATATTCTAACCTAAATCCCCAAAAATACAATTTTCATTTATAGTGTCTAGCCAATTGCCGCATAACTCTTTTACATCGTATTCATGCAGTTCACTCTATAATCAACACATACAACGCAGTCAATTTTCACACAGGATTTTTACATCGCGTAATAACATTGGGGCGGTATGAAAGACTGAATAAATAAATCTGCTCCTAATTAATCATATTCATACGGCCCCAGTAGGAAAATCAATTTTGAATATGAAAACATTTGGTGAAAACGTACCCACTATGAGTTTTTAAGCGCATTATATCTTAACAAAATGCCTATCTTGTTTACACGAAAGTGTTTGGACCTCTGGTTACTTGCTAAGTTTTATAAATCAGTGGAAACTTTTCCGACAGTAATTAAATACACGAACAAAGCTTTCGAAGTACTAGATTAAAACCTTTTTGGTTGTATTGAATAAAACCTTTTATGTTATGTATTTTTTTTCTGTTTCGATACACAGTTTTTGAAAATACTTATGGAAAAATATACACGAGATACGAATAACATGGCTGCGTATATTAACATAAGATATTGTAGACTCGGTTTGTTTGTAACAATTTACATAATATTATGTAACCTTTACCAGTCAATAGTATGACCAACGAAACTATTTGAGAATTACCGATGGTATTCTATAAGAATGTGGTTTATTTCTATGGGCAGAAGCATCATTTCGCTACACCCTGTACATTACACGTACACATTATTCTACATCACGCCATTCAGCAAACACGTCATTATCAGAAGAGGTCTAAAAACAAAATGGCTGCGGAGAGTTCGTGGCAAAAAAGCAATGGAGGTAATCATCGCATCAATCACGGACTCGCTAGACCCTGAAGTGGTCCCTAGGGAGTGGAGCCAGTTTGGCCTGGTGGTAGTGACGTCGGTGGTCCCAGTGAAAACATGTTAAAAACGTTTTATTTAGTTGTTTGTACTAGTTGCAGTCTTTTACGTAGGGGATACTTGGAATTATTAGAAACGCCTGTACTAGGTGGATCTTTTAGAACAATAATTTAATGATTTTTGGTACTTAAAATGTTGGCGGTATCAAAGGTAAATAGGATTTAGTAGTTAAAGTGCAAATAATTGAATTTGAGATATAAATACCACATAAATTTGGAAATTGGATACCATATTATGTGAACTGTAGCAAAATTAGTGATACCTAGAAACCAAAATGAAACGGGGAATTGAATTTATCATAACATGCAAACACAAGATTCCGAGAATCCAACATAACTTACCTCCAAGCTTCTTCTACGGAACTGTTCCCTGAAGAATGCATGAAATATAACCCGGTTACATGAATGTACCCAAACGTAACATTTCTAAATTAGTATCTATTGTATAAACAAAGTTAAGGGCGAGCAAGACCCCACCGGGTTCCTTTGTACACCCCTCAATTAGAATTAGCGAAATGAGAGGGCGTATAGAAACTCCTACTTAGCACACAAAATAACATAAGTCAATAGCATACCCCATACCCCATTCGTACACAGCATAACAGTAAAATGACGTCACACTTACGTCACTGTACACGTGGATAAAATTCCAGAATTAATCGCGTGAACTTTAGTCACCATTATATGTAAATTTATGATCGTTGAAGTTCAAATTAGGTAAGAAATTAATATAAGTAATAGGGGTGAGAAATCCACTCTCCCCTTCTATATTTGCAATGTATGGTACGGTACCCTTATTAAATAAATATGGCTTCGAGTGATATTAATATAGGCGAGTATTCGTATTGATATCTTGAGCCGCAGGCTGCGGATGTAATAGAAGTTTGCTATAATGAAATACTCTTAATTACGTATAAGTTTTACTGGTACTAATTAAATAACTCTACTAATATATGTGTAGAACTACAGTCTTACTATATTAAAACATTTTATAGACCACAATCATCGCTTACCTCCATGCTTACCATGAACTCTTCAAACAAGACAATTGCTACCGTTAAAGCGAGATGCTGCTACGTGCGTGTATTGCGCCGTCTCGCTTTAACGGCAAAAGTTCTGATTTAAGAGTTCGTTGTACAGGTACTGAAGGTACTCCTCTCTTATGTCTGAAACAAAACATGTCTATTATGTGTCATCATCAGCCCTGTATAGCTCTTTGGTTATACAATTATTTTCTATTCACATTAAAAATACTAAAATCGGTGTAACGTTCTAGCTACCATAACGCATGTTACACAAACGCACAGTTGTAGTTGTAGCAACACTGATAATTACAGCACCTTTTATTCGGAGTACTAAGGTTCAATTTCGTATATCGTATTTACCAGGGATGTGGAAACATGTCCTCGGCTCCCCTACTCGAGGCACCATGCAGTGCGGCCACCCCTCTGACATTAAACTACGTCTTATCAACAGGGAGTGCTACCCAATTACGTCGAATTCGTGATCGATAACACGAACTAAATAGAATTACCTTTGATTTTATGTTTAGACTCGAAAAACAGTGGTCTTGCAACTTATCTTAATCTTAATAATATATATAAATCTCGTGTCACAATGTTTGTCCTCAATGGACTCCTAAACCACTTAACCGATTATAATAAAATTCGCACACCATGTGCAGTTCGATCCAACTTGAGAGATAGGATAGTTTAAATCTCAAATTATAGTCGCAATTTTAATTTATTGCTAATTATTTGTCTGTTATTATATACAAAGGTACCGGGAACGGGACCTAGGTATTCACGCGGGTGAAACCGCGGGACACAGCTAGTATATTATATTTTAATATATTATCGTATATTGTGTTACTGACATACACAATATACCCTTAACTTTCGTTGGCAAGAACTTAGCAATTTTATCTCTGTAATAATGCCAACCATACTATAAATAGTATTTTAGAAGGAAATGCCTTAGCAACTGAGGCTATATCAGTAAAATTACTGGGCATATCCTCTCTAAGTTAAGACCTCTTCATCGAGAACCTAACTCACATTCTTCAGGTCGTGAGTCCATCAACAGCATCTATAAATACATTCTCCCAGAAAAATCAATAAGCAAACAAAACCCAAGTGTTTTATATACTAACGTGTAAATAAACCTACCTTATTATTGCCATACGTTTGCCCGAGCGTTCTTTTGATTAAACAATACAAGAGTTAGAGGCAATTTGAGGCGGTCGGGGCAAAGTTAGCCAAGAGAACCTATTTGTTGTAGCCTAAACAAATAAAGTAGTTTGGGGGAAAACAGATCAGTTAACTTGTTAAGTGTGGAAGGACGGCACCTAGCCGCCTTTGGATTTGTTACAAATTGCCCAAGACTGTTTGCTTCGCCCTCCATTTTACTATTAGATTCGTTTCTCGGTTATTAATTTTGTATCTCGGAAGATTCATGAGGTTTTAGTTGAGTTAGTGGAGTATATTTATAATCTTTGGAGGAACTATTTTATTAACATACTCTTAATAGTATCATGTTCTAAATAACAAAATCGTTAACATTGATACGATAGTATACAAAGCTTTATATTTCAAACAATTTTGTACTTTCTATCATAATATGCACTTCTTCAAACTGTCTAATATTAATATAACTATAACACAAATATCTTGAAATTATTTTAAGTTTAATTAATTGAATATCAATATCTCTAAAATGATTGATATAGTACCAACCTCAAAGATAATTTTAGTCTATAATCAGAATATCGAATCATCGGGAGATAGGCTTCAACGAAATTAGGGAATATCGTTCTCACCTCAATCAAACGTTAATCCGCTAAGTGATTGACGTATTTATCGTTAAATATTTAACGTTCTCGGCGACGGAGAACTGCCGATAATAGATTATAGTCAGAATTAACTGGATATAGTGTTATACCGCTTTGTTATTTTCCCAGTTCGAAAATAAATTGGTTTTGGTTTAGTTTATTATATCAAGCGGGCGTGAAATGTTTCTCTATTGTAGGGTTATGTTTTCAAATTTTCTATTTAAACTTTGAATGTATAATTTCATGTTGTTAAATGCACGAACATGTACCCTATTTAGTTCTACAGATACCTAAATCTATGTAAAATTACAAAATATTTGCATCGACATTATTTTAATAAGATGAATTTAATATATTATCACTTCCATATAAACATTAAGGTGTAAACGAATTACAAAACCTCGCACCATTTTGAGGTCAACATGACGAATGTGCGACAATATTTCCAAAAAATTACGAACGAAAATATCATAACCCCTTCATGTCGCCCGCGCAAAAATGTCAATTATCATTTCGTGTATTCCAGTGAAAGATGAAACCCAACCCTTCCCATTTCCACTCGCCATAAATCATTGTAGTGTCAGAGCGGGACAACAATAGAGCCCGCGCGGTCGGCGTTTTGAACGCTTTTAATTAAAATGTTAAGAATTTGTATTCTGCATGCGGGCGGTTGATATCCAACTCAACCAGACCCCTCTTACTAAACCGAACTCAAGAAAAGCAAAGAAACCTCGGAGATCCGCTTCCACTGGTTTATGCTTTGTTAAAAAGAACACACCTCAACCTCACACAAAGAATATGAAAGAAAAATCGTTGCCGAAAAATATGTAACGTTTTTAATTCGTTTACATAAACAAACATTTCCATGTTGTGTGTTCGTTGTTTTGTATTCATTACAGTTCGTTAGGTAAGCGACCGTTTTTATATCTAATATTTTTTGTTTTTACCTATTCCAAACGGAATATTATATTGTGAGAACAAAATATGTTTTTGTAACTTATTCTATTTTCGTGAGTTGGAAAAATGTTTTGTTACACGTGAGATAGAACAATTTAAAATTCCATCATAAGGTATTACAGTTAGAAACTCACAACAATGTAAAACTTTATGACTTTATTGATATTCCTAAACACATTCCACGCATTAGGAAAAGTGTTCCCAAGCGAATAAAGCATGCAATAGCATTTACAATAGCGGCGTTGAAACGTCATGGATGCGATGAAATAAACGATGGATGTTGTTGAGAAACAATTGCAATAAATCCTGGAACACGTGAAGCGCAATTTCTCGGTGGGCGATGCCGCGATGGTGCAAACTTTTGCAATATTGACGGGTTCCCGATACTGACGCCTGCACCGGCCTGCATCTAAAGCAGCGTTGAAAAGAGATTATGAAGCAAAAAACTACAATACAAAACAAGTTGCGGAACGCTATAAATTAGTGTTTAATACTAAATTGAGTTCAGCTTTAATCTGAGTACAATGGGGTAGTTCGGAACACAGACAATAATAAAAATAGAGGGAAGAGAAATCAATATTTAACAGAATCTCGGAAAAGTACAATGTAAGAACATCTTCACGATATGCTCAGTTTACTTTCTGGGAATTCAAGATGGCTGACTCGTACACGTCAACCAATCCATGTGAGTGCGCATTTGACAGGCGAATGCTAATGACGAACAAGTTGCGCGACTCGATTTAACTTTAGTGCCTTGAAATGGTACTTTTGATGGAGCTCGGTTATTTTTATGTATTTTTTGTGACTCCGTACGCTGAATTTGGTGAATTATATTTTCGTAGAAGCCATTAGTTAGGTGGTTCAAGAGAATTATATTACTTTCCTAGAGTTTTGCGTAGCCTGAAATTATACAAATGTGCCCTGAATTTGGGTGCTTTACAAATTTGTAAGTATTTTGGTTTGAAATACATAACATACTCGTATTCAAGATAACATTACCGATTTATTTTTAAAAATAAATAAACATTGATCGGTGAGCAGCCCGCGGCTGTTAGTACAAGTACAGAGTCAATATATCGGGCACGTGCACCAATGTCCTATTGATGTTGTTCTAAACGGAACTCGTAAAGTTTTCCAATATCGGAACCGTGTCGAGTGCATGCAAACAAATTGCATCTGTCGACGCCCCAATTCGTCGTTTCGCGATGAAATTTGAAATTTTTGAAATCGCCTCTTTTGAAAAACTCCGCATTGCATAGTCTTTATAAGCTATATTGAAAAGTGTCTTTAAAAGTCGTTAAACGCGTGTAGTACTGAAAGATTTTTTAAACACAAGTTTAACTTTTATTCAGATCAAAAGTATATATCAAGTAACTTAAAAAACAGCTGACAGGTTTCATTTCGATGCCAACCGTCACTACATATTATAATCAGCTTGGAAACGACGAACACTTTTTGTTCGTTTACCAATTTAGCGGTATTCTGTGCCAAAGGATACGCTTTTCATCCCGACTCCAGCATTTAGCAACTAGATAATTACGCGAAAAACCTGACAAAGGAAGTCCCCGCTTTACATAGTATAAACAAAATAAACACCACCTGTAGTTACACTGATTAAGGGTGAAGAAATGTTGTACAGGGGTTTTTTGTGTATACGAGATAAAGTCACTTTGTTACACTATCTATAATTTATTCGACGACAGTTGCCGTTTCTCCCCGTGTTCCCCTTGCACTGGGCCTAGTTAGAAGACATTTTATGGACCCTCAGTAATCCCCCGACGTAGTTGAGACTCACATATCCTGCAGATTCTGGAAACGGGGAGAAAATAAATAAATATTGAAAATACTTGGAGGATTGAATTATTTATTCGACGTTTCCCTGGAAATGGTAAATAGAGGACGCAAAAATTGAATTGCTTAGTATATAAAAGATAATGTTATGAGAGCCTATAATTCCATGTGATATATATCCTATATTTTATAAGTGATGGAATTATGTTAGAAATATGTGAACAAAATAGTATGACGTCATTTAAAATAACAAATATTAAACGCGAGTGTGAGTTTCAGTCGACTAGCGACGTGAATCAGTTTTCACTTATTCAATCAAATACGCGTGTTCAAAAAATGTACTTTTTGGCAAAGCGCACAATCGAATAACTGGTACTATGAACAAAATCGTATTGCTTTTTTATTGCGAGATTGACTATTCGCTCGTCAACATAAATTCATGTAGATTATAGTTTTCTGACTCGTATAATAATATTTTTAGGTTAAAACTAACAAAGTGGAAAAATTGTCAATATTGTAATTTTCTATAACGTAGTTTGAGTAGGTTATATTATATACTATATATACAAACACAGATAGAGTAAGTAGGCACCGACCTGTGTAAAAAAAGTGACTACTTAGTATATTAATTGTGAAAAAGAAAAAGTCGTTGAAACACAGTTGCATATGAAAACGTGCATTTGCATAAAACCCTGTGATAACGTATCGCACATGTCTGTATGCCAATAAATCACATTAAAAGCTTCACAAAATATGGATGTGACGTATCTTGTGACGTCCTCCAAAAACAGTCATTCGAATTAAACCAATAATATTGTTTAATATGTAAATCTCGCTTTAAAAGCGCCACCATGTTTGACGTTTTCATTTCGATTCGATCATTGGGTGTGTGTCCGTCATGTATATTGATGAGGCTCTGATTGGCAGAACATCCGCTTTTGTTCCACAAAACCAATTTATAACATCATCTAGATATTTACTTTAATCCGAATAAAGAAAATACTCCGAGATTAATTTATTTTGCCAAGGATGAGAGACAAAAAATAAATAATCACGAAGACACGAAAATAATTGTAAGTTCAGACCATCAATCAGTGAGTCGGGCCGGATTGGACAGAACACAAAAACATGGCCGAGTGACCGAACAATGGATGACGCTGACGATCCGTCGCACACAGCCCAAGATGGCCGCCGCCTTTTGGCGGGAACCACTGAAGCGAATAATTGACAAAGGATACAGTCTTTGTGTGCTTGGGCCTGCTAGCCTGACCGCCGAAATGTTGCAAAGATTATCTCAAAATATTAAGACATTTTGTAGCTGAATAACATCATTGAAATCAAATAAAAAGGAGAATGTATTATATTATTATTAAACTGAAATGAATTTAGCGGTTGTTTAAAATAGCTAAAATTAAGGAGTTCTTGTTTCTCAAGGCATAAATAATATAACACTTATTTCATGTACTCTTAATTCGTGTATTGGAAAACACGAATTATAATAATAAATTATAATAAATTGTTTATTACTTCAATTTGTACAAAAAAATTACAATAATTTGCTTACTTCTAAATAAAATGTTAATAGAAGATTTCGTACAGAATATATTATCCGAATTACAAAAATCAATCGACTCCGATCTAGTCCCTTGTTATGAATACCCTCCCTTCATTATTACGTTATGCTGAGTTATTTATACCACTACACATTCGCAATAGGCTGATTATCTAACAATCCACTCTCCAGTAATAACGGAGTCTTATTCACATGTACCTCACAGTAACCAGATCAACCATTAGTTTGTGTTAATGCATGGTTCGCTTGATTGCATCATGCCACTTCGTTACCCAACAAAAAACGGTTTGTTCATAAAATACGAGCGGGGACCGGCCACAAATTGGCTCCCCTAACATTGTCGAATTACAGGCATTTCCCTTATTTAGGAATAAGTGCCGTAGGACCCCTACAATAGACTACAAAGAACATTATTCGCATGCAAGACGTCGAACGTGAATGCCTTATTTACAACATAATGGAGGTGAAAAATTTCATTTCGAAAAGTTTCAGTAGTTGTAGAGGAATTTCGTGAAGGCGAAGGGCAGACGATGACAAGACGTTAAAACGTGGCCGGCTGTAAAACCTCTTTAATATTACACTATATTAAATTTACCTTTTTTTCCTGATCCCTATAATTTTATGGATAGGTACGTTAAAAAACTGTACAGATTCTTCGTATTCACTTTATAATTTGGTGCAGATTTTCATTCTTTCGCCTAATAAAAAAAACTCCAAAATTATACTCAAAAATAAATGGTGTCCCACAGCATATTGGGATAACAGTAATTAGAAAACAAATCTCTATCATGCAGACCTTAACAATTCACGCATTAGATGAACCTTTCTGCTTTCTGTTTTCAACAAATACAATATGATACTGAAACATCGTATACAGCACCGTAAACTAGTTTTACAATTTCGTTTCAATAACGCTGACATAGTTTCAAGATCGAAAGTCATAAGTAGATTCCAATGCGTCGTCGTTCGGCAAACAAAGAACAACTATAAAACTCCATGGGATTGCCATTTAAAGAGTGTATTGTAATATCAATAAAGTGGAGTCACAATCCGGTAACGGCCGGCCTCAACTTTATCTGTTAAATCTCAAAAACATTATGTAAGTCACACCGGCTAGGCGGCTATTCGCTGCGCTATAATTGGCAAACTTTACGTCATAATTTCTTTATGAAATTTTCGTGCCAAATATCTTAATTAAGGGTTGAGGGACTTTCGCAATTATGCCAGACAGAACGCAGGTATGCTCAGCAAGTTTAATGAATTGCCCAACTTGTCTCACAATTCATATTAAATTGTGTACACTCGTAACGTCAGTTTGACATTAGTTTTCAAAACTACAGTTAGTCGCGGTTCTATAGTCGTTAACTGTGTGTAATCACGCAGTGAACGTCGTTTAGTGGAGTTCAATTTGATTTAGATATCGGTATATTTTTATCGTAAATCAAATCGGAGAAAGTTGTTGTGTAGCGCTGCGTCACCCCTCGCTGTATTATATTTTTGCTTTGTAAGCTTACAAGTAAATATGTCATAGACAACTTTAGCCTGCCAACAACATTGACATCGACATTATTTAGTATCGCACACAATAGATATTACTGGCTGTCAAGAAACCTTACAGAAGAATTTTCTTATGAACTAACAAAGGCGAACAGACTTGCAGTACGTAACATTATATATTCTCCTAAACGTCAGTACTTAACAATCTAAACAATCACTATTGACTTTATAATTACAGCAGTTAGACTAACTTAGCGTAATGTTCTCAAATCTATTCAAAAGATCGGCGCAAGCGAGGCGAGGTCGCGACAAATTGTCACCGCACCAACTACCCGCAAAATAAACGTCGCGGCAATAGGAACCATTCCAACTAACTTCACCTGAAACCCTCAACTCCAAGTGCGATTAAAACCACGAACAAACATTCAACTAACAACTATGAGTTGAGTTGCCACCTTAGAATGAACTGCGAGGTTCGTGGTAAAGTTAACCAGCTAAAGCTTTGCGCCTACTGCCGAAGTTCTTCTTAAATTGGTTACGTAGGCTGCTCCTGGAAGAGGCACAAGTAATTGGCCACAATAACAAGTCGGGTAACAACCATTTTTAGCGTCTGTTTTTATATTACTTACGCTTATTAGTTGGGACGGAACGTGTGGCGTCTTCATGTTAAAATAATCTTAAGGTTCTTTAAGTAAGTTTTTGTGATGATATTTTTTTTTGTTTCAGGAATGTGGTGTATAACCTCAGTCTGACAGACCTGACGGAACAACGTCGGCTGGTCTGGTACTCGCCTGAAAATGACGTCAAAATGTGTGTCGTCAAGGGAAAGGATGAGGTAAGATTTAACATTTAGTATTGTTTTTATTTTTCTTACTTAAATACTTAAATACTATTTTTTTTTTCCTTTGACATCATCGGAATATTAAAAGACGACATTTTCAATTTAATTTCTGTAATTTTCAACTTGTTATCTTCACTTAACGTAACTAAGTGCCTATGATAAGTGTGTCGGTCGCAACGATAAGCACCTACTTAGTTATGTACGGGGCAATGGCATCAAATTATATGCTACGTCGTAGCCATTCACTACGTTCTACGTAACAATCCATATAAAACGTAGCGAACTTCTATTACATTTGAAACAGAGTATTTACTATCCAATTTAAGATCTAAGTGCTACGTAGAAGCTACGTAACGTGAGCTTTTAATAACTATGACTATTGAGTGAAGATTTTAAATAAAGAACAATGGAATTTCGCTTGAAGCTCAATATCAGTGTTACCTGCCGCCATCTTGCGGCGAATAATTGAATTCGGAATGAGCCGGTCGCGTATGAAACGAGGCCTTATTCCGCTAAACGTCTCTCTACCGAATACCGGCAAATTAAAAAGCCAATCGAGTGGAAATTCTCGCTAGACTCGCACGGAACATCTTCCGAGGAGGTTGTATAACTTTATTTTAGTTCCGAGTTAATGAGAGACCTCATTTCGGGATTACGGAATATGAATGTGGAGCGAGAGTGTGTGCTGCCGTAATCCGTATAATGCATGTACGAATTTGTATTAACTTCCATGCCGAACATAGTAGCTTTTAGAGAGAAAAATAATACTAAAATAACGCTAATGGTAGTATTTATGAATGTAGATGACAAGACAAATTGAGTACATAATTTTTAGATATCGGTGCTATGGAAATATATGAGCAGTCTGCCCTCCAGCCTGTAATTGCCTTAATTTGGGTCAAAGGCCTCTTATAAAGAGAATGAACTAATGAAATACTAATCCTAATTAATGGCGGCCCAGTGGGCGTAGGTTAGGCGATATCAGAGGCCAGAATAAACATGTGAAGAATAGGCTTTTGTTTCTAGACTAGTGTGACTATGTTGGATTGTATATTTGATTGTAATTCAATATATCGTGGTGACCTACATGATGTTATATGTGAATAGTACCATGAATTGAGTTCAAATCTTGACTAGTATTAATATCACAGTGTTTTAAGTTTTAAAATGCAGCCCTAAGAATGTGTTTGTAATAACTTCTGCCTTTCAACACGGGAATAAACAAAACTATACATAAACTTAATTCTTAATTCTTTATTGTATACATACACGTATATACATTACATTTATTAGAATAAGTTGATGTACACAGGCGAGCTTAACTCAAAATTGAGTTTTCTTCCAGCAAACCTTAGGCAGATAGAAGTGTACAACTATTATAATATTATAAACAAATCAATAAATGTAAAGTCGCAAGCAAATTAACCCTAAAAGATATGCTTGAAGGCTATTGAAAATTGGACCATTCTAAAACAGAATATGTAACAGAAACCAGTTAAACAAAACACGGTGATTGACTACCCAGAAAAATCACTGACGAATAAACTATAACCATTTACATCCTGTTCCGTTAACAACCCATTACGTTACTACGCCCTGAAGTTTCTATGTAAACTGACCATCATATTTACGAGCAACCGTTCAAATTAGCATAAACTGCAATAAATAGCAGCTATTAAAAATAGCAGTAAACTATTCAGGCTGTTTGTTTTATGGTAGGCATTGCCTCACGTCAGGGGAATTAAAAGGCTGTTCACTGAAATTCTCGTTTTACGAACACATTATTATTGACTTTTTACGGTGACATTTAGAAATGGGACCTTCAATGCTATGGTGAATATAAGTTTGTGATCGAGTAAATCGAATAAATTAAGGAAATAATATAGTAGAAGAGGTTCTTTTTAAATCACTACGTATCTACAAAATCATTTCTCGATATTATTTCTAGGTAAAATCCATCAAAAACTTGGCACCATGATAAATAATAAGTTATTAAGGTACCATAGTTTACATAACAGAGATGTGGGTTTACATAACAGAGATGTCATTGAGTGAAAAAAAAAATATTGAAAGAGAAAATGCGCGTTGCAATGGCTTAATACCTCATTCGCTCGAGCACGTAAGTCATTCAAGACACTAATGCAAACAGTTTACCTGAATAAATAAAACACATAACGTAACCTAAAACCCAAAACAAACATTTAATTACGTCTTTAAATATACGCGAACTAATTTCTTAGACTATTTACAAATTCACTTGAATTTCTCGTACGAAGAAGTTTTTAACGTTTATGCATCCATTAGCGGCGTGTCGTAACGACTTTCGATTAATGTAACTGCCACCATTTGGTCGCACTCGTTTTAATAAGTTTTTGCACTAATTGGAAACTATAATTTATTTCTTTTAGGAAGACTTATTTGGTGTTCGCGGTAATCGTGAATAAGTACTCGTTCTCTGCTTAATGCGCTTGTGTTACAAGAGTTTAGTTAGTTAAATTGGTTGTCGATTTAAAGATTATGTATGGTCAATTTGGATCATATATTGAATGATTTAAAAATAGTTATTTGTAGTTAACCTGGAATTATTGGAGCAGTTAATTTCAATTTCCGAACATGTATCTTGCCGTCTGGTGTAACGTAAACGATGGTAAGTTACATTATCCTTTTTTTTAATGGTCTGCTGTTGGTAACCATGGCGCAGGCTTTGACTACTTCACCTAACTTTTACCTATATTTTTGTACTTTATTCTTAACTGCATCAATACAACACATATGGAATCGCAATCAAGCGGTGATAAATAAAAAAATATAATAAAAAAAAATAAAAAACACGCCTGCCATGTCAAAAAAAAATAAAATCATTAAAATTATAATTTATACACATTTTTTATTTAATACCTTTTAGTGAACACCAAAAACAACATGACACGACACAAAAAAAAATATCGTTCGGAACTCTTTGCAGGCGATTTCGACTCACACTTGACCATTTTTTAATGTCAACATAGCCTATGTCACTCGGGATAACTCAAAGCTTCTAATGATACCACAAACATTGAAATCGGTCAAGCCTTTTTGAAGTTATGGTGGAATAAAGAAACTCACAAACATACATACATACATACATACATACATACATACATACATACATACATACATGAACCCTGAAAACATAACACTCCTTTTTGGGCAGTCGTGTAATAAAGTAAACAAGATTAGGTACTTATAAAAGTATGTGGGTTTACGTACGATTTCATAACATACAACCTACTGGAAAATGTCTCAACTATCTTTTTCTGTTTACATTGCATTTACCGTAAAACTTGTGACGACACTCGAGGGACAAGATAAAGCTTATATTGCTACAGACCGTAAAACATGAACTGAAGTGATTCATCATTTAAAACATTGTTTCATTGCGATTTTTACACGACTGCCCAAAAAGGAGTGTTATGTTTTCAGGGTTCATGTATTTCTCAAAATAAATCAAGTACAGTTTAAAATTAAGTTTTATCTACTATTGCTTGCCTGCCTATATGCCAAATTCGTATTTTGGTTATGAGTAATTTGATTTTTTTGCTTATTTGTTATAAGCTGTGCCCCGCGGTTTTTACAAGCTACATTATTGTAAAGTTTCATTAAAATCCATTCAGCAGTTTTTGCGTGAAAGAGTTACAAGCATCCATCCATACTTTTAGTACTGTTTACGACCTTCACCACTAGGGGGCGCTAGAAGGTTAATTAAGGCTCTGCTTTAAAAATACATGCTGTGTTCGAAGTAGGTCGCAGCCCAAAAATTAGGTTTCAAAGCTTTCAGACGATATTAATAATGCCTGAGTACCTATACATTTTTAATTTGTTATTTAGGTTCGGCGTTATTGTTTGGCTGGAAATAATGTTATATTATGTTATTGACGGGCCTGTTGGTCTAGTGGTTAGTGACCCTGACTGCTATACCGGAGGTCGTGGGTTCGATTCCCACCCAGGACAAATGTTGTGTGATGAGCATGATCATTTGTTCTGGTGTCTGGGTGTAGTTTATCTATAATATGTATGTATTTAGAAATATATAAGTAAGTTTATCAGTTGTCTTGTTACCATAACACAAGCTCTGCTTAGCTTGGGATCAGATAACCGAGTGTGAGTTGTCCCAGGATATTATTATTATTATTATTACTTTACTGAGATCTCTTATAAACATGGGTTGAAATCTTCATAAGTGTGCTTCAGTAAGCTACAATAATTGATTCAAATATTTAAGAAATTCCTAAAATTACTACTGTTTTTGGCTACACCTACAGTCCTGCTTTAAAGCCTAAGTAATTTCCGTAGTATTTTGTCTACCTTAAAGGATATAATTTTAGAATAATTATGTTAATTATAGTCAAGCATTTAATGAAGTGGCAGAAACAGTTTTAAATAGAAAGGTCACGCGTGGGTGTTCAATTCCTTAGATAACGTTAGTAGGGAATAAGCTAGCATAAGTAGGGAATTATGACGCTCACGCAAAACACTGACCGGTATTAATGACACGGAGACAGATATAGATAAGTATATAAGCTGGTAATAGTATTGTAGCTATTTTAGTGCAAAAGCTACTTTATTTAAAGATAGTAGAGTTTATTTTTAAACACATGTCTATCGCTTCTTGTGACGAATGATCGATCGTTGGCTGGTAATAATGTGATTTTTTTATGAAAATAAAAATATAATTCTAACAGGGTGTTAAGAAAACCCTGTCCGATCTGTTAAGGTATAGTTAGGTACCGATAACTGATACCATTAATGTAAACAAAAATTGAAAAAATAGAAAAAAGGGTTTTCCTAACACCCTGTAGATACCAGCTAATGACATACCTACTGCTGGTTACAGCCGTTTTCTTACAAGAGGGAAATTATGAAATGCTGGAAATTTTCAGGTTGTTGACAAATGTAGTTACAAATGTGTTCATACCTAATTCTTTGCCCTTCAACCAAAACATATTAGAATCAATACTCAAATTGGTATCCAAATAAAAACATTAGTCTCAGTATTAAACGTAAATTTCACATATCACGTAGGCGATCTCATTCATTTTGAATATCAGAAGCCACATGATACTTAAATAAAATTATATGTTATCAATCCCTGGAGTGTAGTCACGTCTGTAATGTCTAGACTACCACTTAGCACTCGCATTTGATACCAGCTTATTGACTCCAAGTGCTACTTAAATCTTCCGTTCACAGAATTACAAATTTATAGAAATACGATTTTGTATGATGTAAGAGAGAGACAACTGAACTATAGATACATAGATATTTGCGGTGGTGAAAAAGAGATGACTATATTTTTCGAGCTTCAGTTAACAGGGTTGGTTGTCTATCCATAATTCACGTTCTGTTTTTGAATTAGTATCGAAGTAGTGATGTTTGATTTTTTTATTTATAGGTATTTGATACTGAGTGGTCGGTTACCAGCATTGCTTAATAAAAGATCGTCAGAAGTAAAAACTAGATAGATTTATCGGTTGATCACTTTTGTCATTATTTACTTGGTACTTTAAGAATTACGATAAAAGGACCTTCTAAAGTCCATTGTCATCTCAATATAAATAAAAACTGTCGTCAAAATAATATCTTTTAAAGTAATACTTGCACGTCTACAATAAAAAGATGTTAATGTCGTTCCAAGCTTTTAGTCTTAAAAAAGTTGTTTAACTTTCTTTTTAGTTACTGCTGTTGCTTTAATGAAATACAGCTTTTATTTTAATACTTGCACATTCAAGAACAAGTTTAAAACATATTTTTTAAGTGATTATGTATCTATAAATCTACGACGCCTCGAATGTTCCTTTCACTAGCCTTGACAAATTACCTACTAAGAACATCTTATACTAGAAAAAATAAAGCTCTTTAAAGCTCTTTAATAACAAGTGTTTTTTTTATGGTACTGTAAATATCATCCAACTGTCTTTTTACAATAAACAAAAAGTTGTATTGTTTTTTTTTGTTTCTTATTTTAAAGACAATTTTCTGTTAAGATAACTATTTTTTCATACAGATTTATGATGGTATTTAAAAAAAAACTTAGTCATTTCTATCTTACACTTCCTCTGCATATTTAAAAAGCGTTCTATATTTAAACCGTTAGCCATAACTGGTGTGTTCTTTTTGCGTCTGAGGTTCGACTCACAGTTGATTGCTTGGCGCTCGTGGGACGGTCGCAAATTCATGCTTCAATTGCAAGCTAGCCTTGCTGTCTAGCTGCCTAGCTGTCTAGGTACCTAGGTTCCTAGCTGTCTACCTACGCCATTTTGTCCCGAACTGCCGCCGACGTGAGCCGACTGCAATGTTCCTAAACAGATTTGTAGGATTCCGTCTTGGAAGTATTCTGGGATATTTTAAACTAGATTATGTGAGTGCAAGGCGGAATATACCTACAGTTGGTTTTTGGAATTTATTTTTAAGATTTGTCTTTTTTTTTTTCATTGTATGAATGAGTTTTTTTTTGATACTTCGAGTCTCAATCATCAAAGTGACACAGTTCAATTTGCTTTTAAATCTACAACATAATTAACTAGTATATACATGTAGCTTTGTTTACAATTAAAATTTCTTAAAAAAATAACCTTACTGTTTTAACCTAACAGGGCGTGTTTTATCCTGATTTCGTTCCTACATTTCTAAACTAGTGCATTTAGTATTCGAGTCCAGAGTGCTCTGAATTAGAAAGTAACTGGTCAAGTGTCGCTTGTTTTGCTGCGATTCGAAATACGAACTGCTACAAAGCTTTGTGCCATTGTTACATAATGGCGTTTTAGGGTTGCTAAATACCAAAAACTAAAAAGTTTTATTTAAAAGCAACAAAAAAAATGGCTTATATTTAACAGTCCTAGTTATTTTTCTATAGTCACTTAACATGTATTTTTCTCGCTAAAGTAAAACTCTTCATCTAACAAAATTTAACCTGGACCTCCGAAACTAGAACTGCCTCTTACCTATCCTCGTCACTAAACAATAATAAAGCAAACACTAATACATATAATATGTAACAAGTGGCAACCCTACAAAGTATTGCAGGGTGCGTCGCGATGGGCCTACGTAATGGTCACAGCTGACGGCGCCGAGTGCGGACAACGGTTCCCTATCAGAGCTTCCAGAAACTTCCAGTGTCCGTGTTACAAGTTCTATATTGTAAGAATGACGCTCTAGGATACAATTACTTAAGGGATAAACAAGTTACATAATGACCCTACGTGTCTGTATAATAAATAATAATAATATTCCGGGACAACTCATACACGGTTATCTGATCCCAAGTTAAGCAGAGCTTGTGTTATGGTAACCAGACAACTGATAAACATACTTATATATTTCTAAATACATACATATTATAGATAAATTACACCCAGACACAACAAATGATCGTGCTCATAACACAAAGATTTGTCCTGGATGGGAATCGAATCCACGACCTCCGGTATAGCAGTCAGGGTCACTAACCACTAGACCAATAGGCCCGTCATATCGTAATAAAAAGTAATTGAAATAGTATGTGTGTGTGTGTGTGTGAAATAAAAAATATATTTAAAAAATAATGTTTTTTTAATCAAAAGTTTAATTCGATATTCAAAAATAATGGGAAATGTATGACTGTATTTTTAAATACAGCGTCCAGAATTACTCTATATTCGACTATAACATATTAAGTAATGCATTATACATATATTTTATTATAATGATATATTTGTAATAGGATACTTAACGTAATACCCAATAATATTATATCCAAATTAATCCACCTAATACATGATCCCACTAATGAAATCATCATGAATCTAGTGCGAAACATCACACTGGAGCCGTCGCCACGTGACGTCATCCGCTTGGATACCCTACAATAACAGCATTAATTGATGCAAGTCAATAACGTAAGCTACACTAAGCCAACATAATAACTATTGTTCTGTAATGCGCTAGTTTGAGTTAACTTAGATCTCCATTCAAACTACTCTCTCTACCAAGTGTCAGCCATTAAGATATTAAACCTCTTTAACAAACTTATTTCATTATCTTCTTTTTCCTCTTCAAAAATAGAACGAGCCACAGATTAAAATAAAGTTTTGAGATATCATAAACTAGAGCTGTCACATTTATTCTCTTTTTAAAATAGTGTTCTTAAAAACTATTTGCTAGATTCTATACTAAGTAGGAAGTAAGTTATGTTACCCGCTTTTCATTTGTCTTCTGAAGCAATTGAATTGAATTTACCTTTGGTAACGTTACGTCAGTTTACTTTGAGTTCAATAGCTTTAACAACAGTATATTAAGTCTGTTCATATATCAACAATGGCTACGAACCAAGCTCAAGCGGTTACGTAGGCTCAACTAGTTATACGAAATGGCGTGTATGTCTGTCAGTCTGCACGGATCCCATTGCGTCGGAATAGGATTACGGAGCGTACATCTGGAAACTCATGGAAATGCAAATGCAATCATATTACCGAACTATATCGCCGATATACCTGGCCGACATGGATTTACTTGGACTTAATTTTACTGGCGACATCCTTGATAACTTGATCGGTTGCGACTTCAATTAATTTGACGGAGACGTGGAATGTCGTAAAATTTAATTTCAGTTCGTAGTTGATGAGTTCGTCGTTATGTAGATTAGAATGTGCTCAACTGCTGATGTTTCTAGACTAGTCGACGATTTGGTAATAACTTAATCTTTCGTAGTTTTTGCATTATGAAATTATTTTTTTGCCTTCGAATAAGATGAAATCGAAATAGTTTTACAATAACGATGAAAAAATGATTTTGTTTTTAGTTGATTTATTTATAATAAATACTTTATTAAAACGATAGTTCACCTTAAAACAACGATTATGATGACATTGCCCTTTACGTGGATTTAACCCAGTGCAGTGGGAAAAATACGGGGCGACATTTTATTTTTCCTTTTCATAAATTTCATTCGGTCTTTATTGGCAACAAAAATATCCTATCTAAATCTTCGCCGCTAAGTACCTAAAATTTTGTCACATTCTCACATCAGAACCCTTAATTGGGAGAAGAACAAGGAGACGATAACTCATGTATTTTCTTTATTTCCAGGAGAGCTGCCAAAACTACATCCGCGTGCTGGTCTCGCTAGGCACGGGCCGACTGTTGGTCTGCGGCACGAACAGCTTCCGGCCCTTCTGCCGCGAGTACAGCGTGCAGCGCGACTCCTACCACATGGAGAGGGAGAAGTCCGGGCAGGCTGTCTGTCCGTACGATCCTGAACATAACTCTACGGCTGTTTATGCTGGTAAGGGTTTTATGTTGTTTATTTTTCCATGGATTTTCTTCGATTTGTTATAAGGCATCAGGGAACAAGGTCTTTTATCTTCAAGATCTTTACTGTTTTACAGTAAAGTTATAAAAGTATCATCCGAAAAAAAAGATGTTTAAAGCTAGGTATTGTTAATGTATAATGTCACAAACAAATAAGCAAAATGTTAAATGTCAAAGGACAATTTGTGTTAATAAGTGTATACACACTTAAAAAATATTACTACAAAGGTACTGTATATGTTGCAAGCAAATCAATAAGAAATAAACGTGGGTTAGGGTCATTTAATGAGTTCATATATACATTGTAAAGTTATGAGGTAGAAACACAAATATACGATGAATCTACATAATAAGTTACATATACCTACTGCCGTACACCGTGCCGTAAAAACATACTGGAGTACATTAAAGTTTTATTAAAGTTAAGTACTTATAACATAGACTAAGAAAACGTAGCTCGTGTTACTGTAGATGGCTAAATGGACAAAAGCTTTCTACATTAAATAAGTGTAGTACTCGAGTTAAGTGAAAAAATGTCTCAAAAAGTTATCGAGTACGGAGAATATAGGCACGTGTAAAATATCTACACGAAATCGCCGAACCTATTACAACAGCACCTCACCTCTCAAAAACAATATCTTACACTCGTACCTATTAGATTATATATAAAATAAAATACAGAGCGCACGTGTTGGCTTCTGGCAGAATATAGCAGATACACGTGCCTTTTAGCACTAGACCAATGGAGAAAAGTTTTACTATATCCGTAGTGGAGCTTGTGGTTAGCTCGTGGTTATATAAATAACCCTTTATATTTATAGCAAGTAGCTTATGTATACTGTAAAATAAGCTTTTCCTTATTATATTTATTTGCCATATTACCATTGCTGTATAAAAATTAAATTGGATAAAGGTGTAACAAAAAAATATGATGACCTAATTGTACATCCTTTTTCATTTTCCATTTATCCTCAAAAAATCGAGAATTATTTTATTGCGAAGTTTTTCGTTATTTTTGTTACTATAACATGGTTATCTCCAAATTAACTTGCACTTAACAACTCTACCATCTGCCGCGATCTATACCAATGATCACCAAACAGGATCAAGTTTATATAATCCAATTTACAAATGCACATCGCAGAATACACATGACTTATCTTACAGCACACATATACACGTCCAATAAGTTTCTCTGTGTGGGTTTTACACACATACCAACATAGTTGGGTGGTCATGTACTTATGTGTGCACGTGTGTGTGTTATACAAGCACACATATAAACACAGTCCGGTGGTCATGTATGTATGTGTGTATGTATTACCTCGTCCGCTAATGGGATCCGATGACGGAGCATGTTACACTAGAACACCAATTAGGCATTGTGTATTTCCTGCAATTAGATACACGTACAGTTAAGTTGTAATTTCGGGATGTTTATTTTGAGGTTTGTAACAAATATATTTTGATGCTGGGATTGCGGTGGTACCTAACTAGCTATTCACATATATATGTTCACATAGATTTTGGTGCAGCTTCACGCTTTGTAAATGACGTAATTGCAATTATATTATCTCCCTATTGTTACATCAAAAACAATTGACAGAAGTGTAGAGTATTATACAAAAGCTGTACATCCAAATACACCATGCCTATAATAATATATGTCACAATATCAATAGATAGTTTTGCCGACACAGGCGTTCGGAATTCGCTATCGATACCCCAGGTGTGCATCATTAGGAGCCCTGCGTTTCCTCCGATAGGGTAACCGGTTCCCATCTCTCCCCAAAATACATAGGAGGTAAATAAAGGTCCCATCTACATATTTCCCCTAAAAATCCTCCAATGAGTACGAGTATCTTGGCAACATAACAAAACCTTGTTATCAGACTAAGAATACTTTTAACATTTTGCGCCGGAACCCTTTCCTGTAACCGGGTCACATATGCTCAGGAGTCCATGGCCGTTCCATTGTCAGGAAATTAGGAAAAAGGGAAAATCTTTTTCGTAACGATTGAACCCACTTTCACAGTCTGACGGCGTACAATGGCCACTCATTGTTGCATTCAAAAGAAGCTTCGTTCAATGGGACTACGAGCGGATTATGACGTGACTGTTATACATAATTGTTTATTGATCCCGTTACCAACTAGCTAATATTCTAAAGCATTTCCAAATAATATCAAAATTTCAAATAAATTCTTCACATTAAAAACATCCCTATATCGAATCAGAACGATTCTAATTACGCTTAACGTCTCAAAAACAAAACCATATCACAGAACAGTTCAAGCAATTAACATAAACACAGCAATAAGCCCACCAATTTATATCATCCCTCCAATACTAAACACACAGCGAATATTAAAATATACGCCCACAACCTCATCACAATGGCTCATTGTGAGTCCCTGTCATTGACCGAGTTTATAAAGCAACCGAACCGAAAATAGCGTACAATACGAGGTATATTCTTGTAAACAATAATACGTAACTTCCTAAGAATTAAGGATCTGTTTGTGACCCACGCAAATGTACGGCTTTATTGTTATTGCTATACCTTTTAGTATTATATACTTCGAAATTGTTCTTCAGAAACGTTTTAAAACGTTTGTATTGATCGTTGGGTGGTGGAGATTATTACGTAACTTAATGTTCTGAGTTTAAGTAAATTTTACATAAGTATGGTACTACTCAAGTTATAAATCAATACTTCTCGTGTTTGATCTTCTTACATTTTTAGCCTATTGAAAACACATACATCATTCAATTTTTTTTTTTTTTTTTTTTAAATGGTCTAATTCGCATTATGAATGAATAACCGCAAAAAAACCTAGCAAAATCTTACAACATTGAGAGACCTGAATAAACAATTTCTCCCCTATTTCAGACCTAAATCGTGGATTAGTATAGTAGACCTACATTATTATTCAGGAGAGAGGGATATCAACGGCAACGGTAACAATGTCCCCAGGTGCATAGGAAGCTAATACTGCCGGTATATTCCTGAATTTATCCTTTGTAGTAGTGCATAAATATCTGGTAGGCTTGAAACCTATTCGATGGATCCAAAATGTGATACTCAATCGACCTAGTTCTCTACTACCTAGTTGTTTATGAACATAATACTAAACTGAATTATAAGAAATTAATAAACTACTACACTTGTGTCGTGGTGGCCTAGCGGTTCAATGAACGGATTTGTATGCACAAGGTTCGAACCCAGGCAAGTACCAATGTAACTTTTCAAAGTTATATGTACTTTCTTAATTATTCTAAGACACTTCTGACAAACGGTGAAGGAAAACATCGTAAGGGAACCTGGATTCCAAAATTTGGGACCTGAAAAAGCCAATCAGCAGAGAGCAAGCGTGGTGATCAATGCTCGCGCCTTTCTATATGGGAAGAGGCCTGTGCCCAGCAGTGGGACGTTTATAGCCTGGATTATTATTTTATTATTATTTAATAAACTACTTGTGTTTCGCTGACATATAAGTCAACTACACACACACACACTCAATTTATACCAACTCAACTTTTGTGTAGTAAGTACTCTAACGTTGCTGCGCTAATGAAACTCAATATGTTTGCCATAACCACAAATATAAAGAACCCCATTCTCTTATTAAAGGAATCTGAACACAAAAATGATTACTCATAATCCCCAATAAAACCGCTTATTTTAGCAATCTTTATCGTAATACTTAATGTATCAGCAGTCTACGCAGCACTCACAGTTATATTACACCAAAACTCTATTGTATGTCACTGGGAAAACACTTCAAAAAGGACAAGAGATTATCCCAAACAAACAATCCCGTTTTTTACAAAACCTTTGCGGAAAAAAATGTATTTACCTCCTGGCTATGTAGCTAAGAATTCTTAAATTAATTTGGGCTTCTACATTACGTAAGCAAGCAGTAAGCACGCCTGCGTAATATATAAAATCTTTCTTACTGCATAATTAAATTACATATTTTAATAAACAACACAATGTTTATTATGATGTTAAAATTGTTCTAATACAAGAATCGATGCTGACAAAAATGTATTGATAATCTAAGAAGATACTTTTTTCATGGTAGAAGTAAAAAAAAAAAATTTTTATTAATAGCATTTCGCTAAACAAATTCACTCTTCGTATTATATGTTCTTTTTATAGCATATTGTTTTCACACACATTTTATGCAAAGGCGTAACCTGCCTTATAAACGCAAGAATTATGAACTTTTTTTACACGATCTTTATAATAGTAATAATAATCCAGTCTATAAACATCCCACTGCAGGGCACAGGCCTCTTCTTATATAGAGAAGGCACGAGCAATGATCACTACGCTTGCTCTCTGCGGGTTGACGATCTTTATTGTTTAAGGAAATTTGATATGGTTAATTTTAATACTTGTGACTTGCAGCTATTATTACGCTATTTTTATTTTAATCTTAATTTTTATACAAACATAACATTTTACTTCATAAATGCAATTATAAAATTGGTTTTATATCCAAGCAATGAGTTAATGAATTTATAGCTCATGAACGATAGACAACCAAATCGAAAATTCGGTTTACTAACCCACTGAGAACTTTAGAATAACATTAATTTATATCAATAAACCACTTGTAACTATTATCCTTTTCACATCGGATACAAAATTAATAACTCGTTCTGAAGCAGCGAACTGCCATTACTACCTATACAAATCCCCCTACACAAACAGTTTCCTATGGAAGTGAACAGTGAACCATCAATTACCGTCTCCTGTCCCTTTGTGCAATTTTCTTTGCATTAAAGCATCCCCCTTGCAAATTCACACCCATTTATAACACAACACAAAACTATCTGTGGAAACTTGTGTGACGCTATCTGCGCAATTGTGGTGTAGCTTTATTTTATGGAGAACACGAACTTGTTTTATTTAATCTGTGTTTCCACAATGTACTGGCCACATGGTTTTAGCATATAGATAAACAAAATATGGTGTACCAACCTTATAACAGCAATGCATTTATTGTTTTTGAAATTTAAAACATAGAATCCATAGTTCTTAAAATTGGTGCCAGCCAGTAATTAAAGTTTGCCGATTGGTCGTTTAAAAATAAATGTAAAAAAGAAAAAAGGTTTAGGTAATAATTGAATTTGACAAAAGCACAGTTGTGAGTTTGTTATATTTCATACCTAAAAAACTGGGGCTAACTTTTGCACATTTACGTTACCAACTTTTTTAAATTGTCGTCGTGTTACAAACACAACACGTGTTACAAACAGTATTCCACTCATTCACGCAAACGCTACCTTTTGCATGTCCCTATGTACACTGTTTCGGTCAAACACACACAGAAAAGCTCTTTGTCGCGTGTGTAAACTGAACTTCTGAACAAATGTGTGGGAAAGAATTTATTTGTATGTGTATGATTGTGACGAGTTACGTGGCATTGTGAAATGGGCCAACAGTGGCAGCTCGTATGTACGAGTACGTTGGTGCTTTACATATATTTTTTCGTGCACACATAGGTAGTGGTCGCCGGTGCATTACGTGCGGACACGGTTAGTTATCTCCTATTGATCTGGTCCAATTAAGTGCACCGACGCTCTGGGGAGCACTGGCCGGTCTTAGCTTCGTGATAGATATGTATTGGACGCTTCCGTGCCGTAATTTCGCTGATGTTGTACAGTGTACACTAGGTACAGGGTACTATTCACAATTCAGCTTGGAAGGGAGCGTGACCGATCGAAGATTGCGATGGGCTTAAACTGTTGAGCTAAATACTCATTGTCTTGAATGCAGTAAACATTAAACGGAGTGCTGTTATGACTGTACACAGTTTGCGACGGTATCATGAATAGTGTTTTTATTTATTTTTTAAATTATTGGAATAAACCAGTTATGCTCTGTATTTGACGTGATCAGATGTGATCCTTAATCTACTTTTCTTTTAAATGAACTACCTACTTCACTCTTTGGAATAGTAGGCACGTCACAACTAATGTTTTAAGCGTGAAACAATAATTCAGAATTATGTAAAATACCTACTATATAAAACAAGAAAAAGGTTATCATATCCATGTATGAATCAAAACATTGTACAGTAACAACTTCGATTTTCATACTTCACACGAAATATTTGACAAATATTTTCTGTTGCTTTTTCATTCCATACAAGTTACTAAAACAAACGGCTTTTTTTTTTAATTCCATATCCGGAACTAACGTTTGATAACAATTTGTCAATACAGATTCGTATCAGGATATGAATACTCATCTAGGAACAGAACAATAGACCTAGCTACGTCAAAGGCTAGAATTCGGAATTCTCGGAAAGCCGTTATCCTCACAGGTATCTCGATAAACCTATCCATTTAATGGTATTTATATTGTTAGTCTGGAGTGTATTAAAGCAGATATCCTCTGTATTTATCGAGTCACAGTTTTATACGTTGAGATCATTTTATATTTGGTTCGTACATTTGTGCCTGTTTATCAAAAGTATTTGTTATATGCTGCTGTAAAACAGTAAAACTCTACGTTGAAATATTTGCTTTGAAAGCATGGTTTTTTTAAGTAAGAACAGCATAGCAAACCTTTAAGAAACAAAAAGCAGTATCATAGTGAACTATTTGGTGTGATATCATTAATTAATTAATTATTTCGCCAAGCTAAATGATGAATACATTATTGAAACCTTTTTTAGTACTTCCATAAAAAAAGTTTAATTAAGAAAGGAATAAAAAATAAAACAATGGCGAACAGTGAGTACCAACTTTCCAATGCCAACTAAATTGGCGGGATTACTGGTATTACCAAGCTGTCATAATTACCTGTATGTACAGATAGATGGTACGTGGTACGGTACTAGTTTAATTTCTAAGTCCCCGTTACGACCCCCGCGGGATATGGGGTGGTACCGGTAAGAGACACTGCATTGTTATCGGTTTAATCAAATTAGTAGGTTTTAGCTCGCAAAGTTAGTGTTAGGGGAAGCTTGTAATATATAATTATGTGGTCTATGTGGTTAATATTGATATTTTTGATAGTGATGTGGTCAAATAATATCGATTACAATTTAGACGAGATTTTAACCGACTTCTTAAATTATTCCTATTTTTTAGTCTATGGATTAGGCTGAACGATATGCTTGCTGGTGCTCCTGAAAAAAAACATACACGTATAAGTTTTTTTTTACCAATTGAATTTACACTATGCTTCGTCTTTCTTACAATAACAATATAACACTAAACATAATACCTATATGTACCTATGGGCGTAGGAAACTGCAGTCTCTTTAGTAATTCCGCACAGACACATTTGGACAATTAACGGGAGCTCTCATATTCGGGGCACGTAACCCGATGGCGTGTTAGCTGCGAGTGTTGTAACAGGCCCGTTAGTGAGGCTTGCTTAATTGTGGGAATTATATGTAGATCATTATACTTAATGTATTTGGTGGTGTAAATAGGTGATGAGAAGAATTTTCAGTGGTTTTGGTTAATATATTTTGTAATCTTTCGTGGTTTTAATGAAAGTTTAATTCAAAGTAGAATTTAAATAAGACCAGAATATGAAATTGTAAACGGCTAATTATAAAAAGTCACATATTGGTTGCATAGGCTACTAGTAACTTATATTGGGTATAAAAAACCTTAAGGTACCAAATATAATATATATATATGTTCAATCTAAATATAAAAATGTTTTATTTATTCCTTTCAGATGGCGAACTGTATTCAGGTACAGTCGCAGACTTCAGCGGAATGGAGCCGATCATCTATAGAGAACCATTACAAACGGAGCCGTATGACTCTATGACATTAAATGGTAAATATCAAACTTAAAATAACTGACTTATACTGTAATAGAAGACAAAGTACATCAAGTTTGACGCTTCATATCAACTAAACTACAACATAAATGTCAACACGGATCGTCTATTGTTTACAGCATGTATATCCATACATAAACACGCACGATTAAATCTCAATGTGACTGTCAAACATACATCCGCCATTATAATTGAATTTAGAACGGCGGGAACTCCTTGTCATTCGTGACGTTTGACGTGTCAACAATCGCCAAATCCGATTAAGATCGTATTAGAAATTATCGACTGAGCAGCGATAGGGTTACATCACTCAGCATAATTGGGTGTTAAAATTCACGCTTGTACTGATAAAGTGAGCGTCTGCTAGCAATGTACTTTAATCAATGTATCATTTATATATTATTATCTCATTCAAATATATCTACCTGAATTATTTTTAACGGTATTTATTTTTGTTCACAGCACCGGACTTTGTAAATTCTTTAGTACACGGAAACTTCGTGTATTTCTTCTTCAGAGAAACAGCTGTTGAATACATCAACTGTGGCAAGGTAAGCCTCATCTAATAGCAATCAATTTATTTTTGACATAAAAACAAGTAGTTCTAAATTAGATAAAACGGTCGTTTTAAATATACTAATTAGGCAAATGACAACACTTACCATCATAAGAAAATCTTCAAAAAAGGCGATATAAAATTTTCCGATTACCCACACCACTGTAAATGAAAAATATGCAAAATGTAGTAGTAAACTGTGAACTTCTTTCCTTTATGGCACTAAACAACAGTAGTATAACAACACTTACAAAACACTCCTAATGAAAGCTTACATCTTGGTGCACAAGACGTGCCAGTGATTCACGTGACGTGACACGCCGTTACCTGTCACGGCTGTCACGCTGCAAACAGTATAGACCGATTCATTGCTCGGTTCACTAATGTGTCTGTAAACGGTCTGTAGTAACGCTAGTAATGTACGGTAGACCGCAAGTTAGAGGTAGAAGGTATTGCGAAGATCAAGCTTAGGTACAGCGTTAGTAGGTACTTATGTACTTACTGGGGATAGGTGTGTCGTTACTACTTATGTGCTGTTCAAAATGTTCTCGACTTTGAGATTTGAGGATATGTTTTATTTAGAATGAAAGGTGAAAATAAGAAAGGATTTTGCACGCTGAATCAAAGCGGTTCTTTGTAAGAAATTGCCACAGATTTTATGAATCTGTGTAAATTCGAAATCCAAATTCAATATATTCCTTTTTTGACTTCTCAAAGTATGAACAACTTTCTTCATAATTTCGAGCCAGAATTTAATAATTTAAAAAAATAATAAGGCCAGTATTTAAATATTGTGGTAAAAGATATTTATTTCTTAAAATAATTACAAATTCACTTATAGATAAAACATAAGTAAGGGCAGAACAATTTTTTCCAGCAAGCGTAGATAAAAACTAAAACAATCATGTATCTTAAAACTAACAACAACAGTAATAATTTGTATGTATATTATTTTAATGTATATTAAAATAAATAACAATGTGAACTGTTTTCAGGCTGTATTCTCTCGCGTCGCCCGCGTCTGCCGGGACGACCGCGGCGGCCCTCACCGGTTCAAGCAGCGCTGGACGTCATTCCTCAAGTCCAGACTCAACTGCTCCGTCGCTGGAGACTTTCCTTTCTACTTTAATGAAATACGTGAGTGTTACTTGTTTTGATTTACTAATGAAACTATATAATACTTCAAATATAAAAAAAAAACTATTTAACTTAATGTAAGCAAAGGAAACTACTCTACTTTAACTTAACAGATTGGTTACATACTAAGATTTATCAATTCATCAATTTACATAGTTTCTGACCCTTAACCAATTTTTTGCCTCCTTCCATCCTTAAAATGTTTAATTATATAAAACGATTTTTATATAATTAAACATTTTGCTTAAATTCACGCTAAAGTAAATTAATTTAAATTCTAAATGTTCAACGAACTCTTCGTTATTGTATTTATTCAAACTACCCTCACCTATGATCGTTTCATGATGAATACTGGAATAGGGTACAAAATGAAAGCCAAAAAATTTGGTCAACCATTTTCAGAAGCAAAATTGATCATTGTTCAACATATTTACCTCCAAATTTACCCTTCCAGAATCAACAACCGAGCTGATCGAAGGCGTATACGGCGGTCTGAACGCGCAGCTGATCTACGGCACGTTCACGACGCCACCGAACAGCATATCTGGCAGCGCGGTCTGCGCGTTCAGCATGCAGGATATTGCTGACACCTTTGAGGGAACGTTCAAGGAACAGAACGCTATCAATTCTAATTGGTTGCCGGTTAATAGTGCTAAAGTAAGTTGAAACCTAATTGTAATAATAATAATATCCTGACCTGTGACCTCATCTGAAAAGTGTTTCTTTTGATTATTGTTGAAGAGAGAACCAAAGTTATTAAAGATCTTAACAGGACCATATTTTTTCCCAAAAATATGCATTAATAGCAGTTTTAAGTAATTTAGTAACTAATTTTGTAGAGTTGCCAAAAGTGGAAAATGTGAAGTCCCCTTTAGTGTATTGTTTAATAATGTGAAAATAATAGCTCAATATTTACGAAAATATATTTCAACCTTAACCAAATAAGCTCAAAAATCCCTTTCATAAACCAAAAATATAAATAAACATCTCTAAATTTTAGCCTACTGCACATAATAATTTCTCCTTAAAAAGTCCTTTAACCTTATTTTGATTATTTCCATAGGTACCAGAGCCTCGGCCTGGCACATGTCACAACGACTCTCGCCAGCTGCCAGACCAGACGCTGAACTTCATAAAGACGCACGCGCTCATGGACGAGTCGGTGCCGGCCTTCTTCGGAGAACCTATTGTTATTAGGACCAGTTTTCAGTAAGTTTTACTACGTATTCTCAGAAGATTCTTTGACTCTTCAATGCCATGATTGTTCGGGAACAGAGAATGCTTGGATGAAGTTTCGATGCCTTCGACTTCGTATTCGACCTCTATATTCTTTTTTTTTTTGTGTTGGTATCTAAACTTTTTTCTTTTATTGCCAGCTATCGATTTACGCAGATAGCCGTAGATCCACAAGTGAAAACACCTGGAGGGAAAGCTTATGATGTCTTATTCATTGGGACAGGTATGTTCTATTCTCACATTCTATAATTCTCTGACAATTTGCAAATGTAAACCATATCAGGCCCGACAATATTTCACATATTATATAAAAACTTGCTATATCAATTGTACTAGCTTAAATCTTACCGCACAAGTTTAACTTTATGTAATATTCCTTTCGAAATGTTAAAAACTGAACGAAAATCCGTTACATAATTTTAAAAGATCCTGAAGATGACGGCTGTTTTATACTATGTAAAGAAGATAAAACTTTGCTTATAGGTAATATTTGTATAATTTCGTTCTTAAAATCAGTCTTCCTTAAGACCTAAATCTAACTTCCCTTTTTCAGACAACGGCAAAATCATAAAAGCCATAAACGCCGTATCGTACGACTCCAACAAGCGTGCGGTTCCTGTCGTGATCGAGGAGCTGCAGGCGTTCGCGGCCGGCTCGCCCGTGCGCGCGCTGCGCGTGGCGCGGGCCGGCCGCGACGCTGCCAGGCTCATAGCCGTGTCCGACAGGCAGGTGCTCAGTCTGCGCCTGCATCGCTGCTCCAGTGATAAGATTAGCTCCTGCTCGTGAGTATTTAAATACAATATGTAAATGTGGTGTGTATGTTATCTTGATTCAAGGGGTTTAGAAAGTTTAAGATTGATCAAAGGAAATGACTTCAATGACGTTTATATGAGACCACCAGATCCGACGTAAATATATAGCCGATTGATGACAAAAAGGTTTTTAAATTGATCCACAATTTCCAGGGATATTATCATGTAACAACAAACAAACAAAAACTCGCAGTCGAATGAATCTTTTGAAGTAGGTTAAAAAATACGTCGTGCAAAAGAACCTATAATTGCGTCTTCCATTATCTTCTTTCCAAGGATTTTCTTTCAGTCTATATTTTTAGTTCCTGGTATAATTGAACCCTAACCTAATGTTCCCTTCCAGCGAGTGCGTGGCCCTGCAGGACCCGTACTGTGCGTGGGACAAGCAGGCGGGTCGCTGCCGCGCCTTCTCGCACGGCGTGGCGCGCTGGCTCGACGACAACGCCTTCTACCAGAGCGTCAGCACCGGCAGCCATGCCGCCTGCCCGCATAGTAAGTACAGGATCTATACAATAATGGAAAGGACTCTACCTCTGACTTACCCTTTCCCAAGCTATGTTGGGGTAATGGAGTCGACTTCCAGTCTTACTGGATTCAGCTTAATACCGCATTTTACATGGAGCGACTGCCTATCTGACCTCCACAGTAAGAGTAACACAAGGATTTGTATTTGTAGGTAAAGACGCTGGTGCAGTAGGCGGTCTCAGTTCTGGTCTATACGATGACGCCAGGGGTGAGACGAAAGGAGAGGTCATCAACATTGTCCAAGACAAAGACGGGAAGGGAGGGAACGGGAACAACGAAGGTAATAAAAAAACCCCTTTGGAAGTTTCATCGTCTTCACATTAACATTCAGCAACTTAATGTAATTATCAAGAAATAAAACACTTCAAATGAAAACTCATCAAATCATTTCACATCAGCTACATAAAACTGAAAAGTTTTAAGTCTTTTCCAAAAACACGTGAAACTAATCACAGACATTTCCGTCGTGCCTCTCGCTAAGCTATGTCTTAATGATAATACGACGATATTATGTACGCCTAATACTTCGTTATGTGCGGCCAAGTCTTAATGAATCAAACATGTAAAATTTCCACCAGGTCCCGAAGTCTTAGCTGCGGATCCGCCACCAGCAGCGTACTCAGTAGAGACCCTAGCTCTAGCGGTAGCTGCCGGCGCCCTCGCCGCGTTAGGAGCCGGCTTCGCAGCGGGATACATCTGTGGCAGACGCTGCAAGAAGGATGATGACGATAACATGCCCTACCCCGATACTGAGTACGAGTATTTTGAGCAGAGGCAGAATATTAATAGGTGGGTTTTTGGAATTTGTGATTTGGATAATCAGGGACAAGGATTGTTTAAGTAGCAATGATTGGCATGGAGAGTAATATACAGATCTCTTCTTGGATTTATATTTGTTTATGAGTTTAGACTAACATATTATTCAGTTACTAATGTAACAAACCATTATTGTTAACCAAAGTTAACCATTATTGTAACCAAATTAATATTTGAAGCAATCAGTTCGTTTGGAAAAGCAAATTTTATTCCTAACATGCTGCCAGTTTTTTTTTTCCTTTATCTATGTGCCAGAACTTAACTTACATTATCTTAAGGTTTTGCTGAAACTTCACTCCAATAGCTGTTCTAATCTGATGTGTGTGTCTAAATCATGTTATCTATTCACCACTCTAAAAATTTTCCTCAACAGCACAACTAACCAACTTTCCACCTCTAGAATCCAAGCGGAACCGAAGCTCCTGCAGCAGGTCGAAGAGGTAACATACGCGGAACCGGTACTCGCCCCGCAGCCCAAGCCGGCGTCCCCGCGGGCCACGCTCCGCAAGCACCCGCCGTACCACCCGCACCACGAGACGCTCTTCCAGTTCCAGCCCGACGCCTATCGCCGCGACAACTTCGGAACCCTTCGCTCACATCAGGTCAATGTCAGTTATACTTCCTTCTTATACTTTTGCATGGCTTTGTTCTGTTAGGGCAACGGGGTCTGTTAGGTGGGATTTTTTTAGTAGAAAAACAGATCAGATCAAAAATTATACATTTGCGAAATCTAACTAGATCACGTATAATTACAGCAAGCTTCCACTAGATTATATAGATAGATCTTTTAGAAAATCTTTCTTTTGTAAACTTTCAAATCAAACATAAAACAAACGAGACCAATGCATAAGAAACTAAATGTCACAACAGAATCGATTCGCTTAATAACCGAAACACGTCTCATAGTGGAAAATATTATTAAAATTTACATAGAGCTAGTTAATTTAACAATTCAATTCGTTAAACATCAGCTTGCTAACGGTCTTCCTGGTCTGTGGGATAATAGGATAAAATAGACGCTCTTTATTTGTTTATTACTTAAATATCTATATGTGTGTCTGTAGGTACTGTACCCTTCCCTAAAATATTAATAAGCATGTCTTGAACTATTTATGCAATCTCTTCTTGATTATTTATTCCGACTTTAAGTCGGTGTCTTATAGTATTGTATAATTTATTTTCCCCTTTCCTGTATATTTTATGTACTAATATTTTAGAGGTATCTAGAACCCAAGTTGAAAATGAAAGTAAGTTTTGTATTTATCTACTATCCTTCATTGGCTTGCTCTATCCATTACCCATATGATTGTCATCCATATTATTTATTTCATTACTATCTAAAATTTTATCATGGTTATCTTCAAAAGTGTCATTTTAATTAACCTTTAACATTTTACTACCTAATCATTTCACTTTCATTGCCTAATCATTCAGGGTTAATATACGTGAGATCAATAAAAAAAAGTTTGTTATCTCTAATATGAATCCTTCTAATCAATCTTCAAGTAATATTTTACAAATCTATCAAGGTAAATCATCCATATTGACTAGGTCCATCTTCATGTTATTTAAATCCATATTAAACTTAGAATTTCCTTTGGATAAAAACTGTAAGCTTAAAAACCATACAATCCATCAAGGGCTATACCAAATGATAGCATACTATTCCAAATTAGCTATTTACTTTCCATAATTTCTTAAGTCCAAAATCTCACGTATATGTCACCCGGCTAACTAATCATGGATCAACTAACCCACGCACGCATATTCACCTAGGCATGTCAGTTAACGCAGGAATATTCGGACCGCAGGGCGATGGGTACCGGCGCGGCAACGACAATGGCTTCTCGACCACGCGCTCAGTGAAGAAGGTGTACCTCTGAGAAACAAGCGGGGCGGACTCGCGCGACCAAATGCACCATCATAAACATACTACGCACCACCACCATACGTTGGGTAAGATATTATAACTACATTTTAATTTTTTCAGCACTTATCTCATTTTTAGGGTTCCGTACCGAAAGGGTTAAACGGGACCCTATTACTAAGACTCCGCTGTCTGTCCGTCTGTCTGTCTCCAGGCTGTATCTCATAAACCGTGATAGCTCGAAAGCTGAAATTTTCACAAATGATGTATTTCCGTTGCCGCTATAACAACAAATACTAAAAACCACATAAAATGAATATTTAAGGGGGGCTCTCATACGACGGTGGTACGGAACCCTTCGTGCGCGAGTCCGACTCGCACTTGGCCAGTTTTTTGTGTTCCCTTCATCATCATCTGATCTCGTCAAAAGAACGTAGAAAAGCTGTCCGTACTAGCCCGAGAAGAGGAAACGGTAGAATAAATACTTGAGAGTTTGGTGAAATAGAATTTAAGGATCATTTACTCGAAAAGAAGAAGATAAATAATTCTTTAGAATCCTTGAATCTCAATTTGATGGCCAATAATTAGTCCACCGCTGGCTTTTTCAATTTGTCGAAAAAAGTACTGTGGCGGTACATTAAATACCTACACCTAAAAGCTTTTATATAATATATTTGTTGGTTGTGTAGTGTCCCAGCGCAGCAGTGGCTCAGGCTCTGGGTCGGCGAGCGGCGGCGGGTCGTCGTCGTCGCCGTCGCCGCCGTCGTCGTCGCCGTCGCCGTCGGGCGAGCGCCCCCCCACGCCGCCGCCGCCCGCGCCCCAGCCCTGCGCCTACATCTACCGCAACTAGCGCCGCCCCGCCACGCCACTACAATACTACTAAGTGATAGAGACACATCACCTACTGTGACGTCACCCGCCACGACCCTTACCAGTGATAGAGACACCCCTGTGACGACAACGCGTCAACGCGACATTCCAAATTCTTTGTTATTCGAAATTTGAAAGTGACGGTTATTCGAACGTGTTTTGTTATTGCCGATTGACAGTGAGTTACTGTGGTTATGACGTCATTTCTCTTTCGTACGTTGTTAGCGTTGTTCGATAACGTTACGGAATTATTACTAATCGATTTGTAACTTGAAAGAGTATGTGGATTGTTAATGAAATGAAATTGAGTATAAAACATTCTTCCATGAAAACAAATTATATACGTACTGGTGTTATTCTACAATCTAATGGATCGTATCTATCAGAGAATGTGAGACAAATATGTATTTTTTTTAAAAGACGGAACAATATTATCGATTGATGTATGTAAGATGAATAATGTAACAAATTGTAGATTGTTTAGAATATACATAGTTTACAAATAAAGTAGGTGAAGATATAAGTTTTTGTTGGTAACATGTTAACGAATAGTTAATTTGAGAGTGTGATTGTCATTGCAGTTTTTTTCAAATTCACTCCGTTAAAACTGCATTTGAGAATTGCAATGGAGTCACTGAGACGCTTTTTTACATAACTACTATTTTTAGCATACGTCATTAAATATAGGAAAGTTCTCTTATTCTAAAGTTTTAGCGTTATTATAACTCGACAACATTAAACACGACATCACAAAATTCACCTATAAAATCTAGAAATAAAATATTTTGTTGGCAAGGCATTACTATAAATGTGTTGTTGTTTAGTGTTGCCAAGCTATATCTATTCTAGTTTAAACGATGATTATAAAAATTATAGTTGAAAACCAATAACATTATAAAAAACACAAAATATGATATAAATTATATTTACCATGTATAAAATGATATGTAAAGTTCTGATACTTATTCATTCATTAAAAAGTGCTTCTTATGGGTGTATTTAGATTACTAGGAGATCGTTTTGATAATTATTGGATAATGTTATAGATTTAGCGATTATGTATACATAGATACATATAATGATAGTTAAGGCGGCACTGTGATGCCACATTGCCAATTTAGATTGTTGGTGCGCCATTGTAAGTTACAACCGGTAACTGTGATCATTGTGTACATACATTCTGTGACACGACGTCTCCTTTTGTCTACTGTCGTTTCTATAAATTAAAACTTTCCAGAAATGTGGGCCAAAACGTTTGTAAAATCCTTTTTCGAAAGACGTTCCTGTTGCTAATTTTGTAATCGCCGCGGAAATGTAGGATTTCCTTGTTGAATAACCGCTTTATTAAATTCGTTTATAAACTAGCTAGCTGTTACTTTTGACCCCGAAATGTATAGTGTTCAATCTCATCTTCGCTCATTGTTGACAATTGAATGTATGTAAAGAAAATGTCAATTCTATTTGTAATGACTTAGTGCCTAAGTGTGTGTAACAGGATTGTAATTTGTACAATACAATGATTCAGTTTTTGTTTTGGACTGATGTTAGTGCGGAGATTAGAGCGCCATTAGCGTAGCGATTACAGTAGACAAGACGTAAAGAAACTCTATAGATGTCACCTCAGAACTGTCACGAGGTCTCCTTGACAGTGCACATGTCATCGTGCGCTCTGCTATTCGTTTTCGAACACGAATTGTGATAACAGGAGATTTTTATTCCACTCGTGAAAGTAATTTGGTAACATACAAAACATAATTTTTATACGCCATAATAAATAAAAAAAGGCATTCTCAACATTGCCTTCATAATACTCATGTTTAATATCATTTTATATAATACCAAAGATGCCATGATTTTAATGTAAATTATTTATTTATAGTAGTGATTGCTAATAACATATATTACTTAATCAAGTTGTTATTTTATATGAATATAACTGCCAATTTGTATACTTATTTTATAACTAACCAAAGTAACGCACACATTGTTTTTTAAATTATTATCCATGCCATTTGTAGAGATGCTTTTACATGGCCATAATTGTTTGGAAATTGTATAATTATGTTACAGACCGCGAAAATGGCAAACATTTTGTAATATTTTAAACTTATAAGCTTGCAGTCCTTAGTCGTTTAGTATAATTATAAAGAATATTATCATGTTAAAGATTTACTGTTATGACGTCATAAGAGTTGAATGTATGTATAGTCCGTTGGTTATATCTGGCCCGGTAGCGACGCGCTTTCCGCGAAGTCGTCGAGTAATACGTAGGGTTGCCTTCAATAATTGGATAAACAATTTTCTCGTTATTGCCATTTTCACAGTTTGTAATACGAAATTAAGTAACACGTACATACGTAAGTGAGGCTAGTACTTGTAAATAGCAAGTTCTGTAATGTAAATTAGTTTTCGTCGAGTAAATAATTAAGCGTTAGAGATTAAGCGCAAGACATTTTGAAGGTGAATTGTTAAGAATTGTTTTTTGTATTACTAAAAATAATATTGATGAAATGTACAATAACCATTTCTACGTTTAAATTACTGAACCACCTTTTTATACTCGTAAAGTTAATTGTAACCGTAGGTAAACATGCCTGAAGAGTCTTTTGTATTAAGCATAAAATATTGATTTATAATATATTGAGAATTATATAGATTGTATCGTATTGTAGACTATTATAGACCGCTTAATTTTGTTTGGAACTCGAAGCCTTAGTGTTAGAAATTGAAGACTTTTATTGAAATAAAGAACTAAGTAACTGTAATAACAAAGATTTGGATAAAAAAAAAAGAATCCACAACTTTTATTAATATAATGTTAAGGTATAGCTCGTTACGTCACGTTACTCTCTGACTATCCATCACATACTACTCTATGTTAAAGCATGTAAATACGAGGATTGAGTTCTGAATCGAGGAGGGTAAGGCCACTCTTCACTGAGCCCTGGTATAATGTTTATGCGACACGCTAATCCTTTAAGATTTTACAAAACGTTAAAGTATATCCAAATAAATTATATTCACTTTAAATGACTAATGCCTTAGTGCAAATTAGAGGATATATTATAATAATACCATACTCAGTGAACCGTAGGCCTTTAATAAGAAACGACGTTTGTTTTTCGCTGCGTGTGCAATATTTTTCTACTTGAAAGTTTTCTCGGAATTCTAATTTCAAAATTGTTGAATAGAATTTTAAAATTAGAATTGTAACCGCAACGCATTTGTGTTTACGTGAAGGAAATCTTTTATCACAAAATGTTTAAATAAAAATTAGGTAGATATAGAATAAGAAATTGAGGAAGCTGCTATTTAAACTGCATTTAGAGCCATTTATTAATAAATAACTTTGACACCTGATCCTGAATAAAAGTTCTTGAGCATTTTGTGATAAAGGGAAGCGGGACGGTAAATCATGAAGTAACTATGGGAAGTGCCTAACTATATTACCTATTTGCACCTGTAGTATTAACGGAACCCCGTTAGCTCCCATAAACCGACCATTATCTCATTACCAGATTTTATATAAGCGTTTGATTTAAATTTAATCTATGTTTGGTCCTGTATAAACAAGTACCAGAGACAAAACACAGCTTAAAATTAAACTGTTGACTTCCGTGCTAAGTGGTAGTGAGTTTCTAATAGTGTGCCTTTAGTATCGCATAGTACCGCCCTTTAGAAACTCGAAAAAAGAAAATGGGATTAGGTACTTATCTATCCATTTATTTTTGAACCTCATAAACACAGTCATTACTTCGTACAATTTTACTAGTAGTCATAAAAGTATACGTCATCATTTACAGATAAATTCACTTATTACATTACCTGTTATTCCAATTCACTATGTCTATACCTGATGATAGTTTGGTAATATATAATATTCCTATGATTATAAATTACCTTTTCATTCACATAAACTCATACATTTTTCTGTACTCTCTTATGATGATTTGCTCTTTACTCCAGCGACATAAAAGGTGATGTAGCCTCTGTTTTAATTATACTCTTTGCCCTGTCCTCTCACTTTGTTACAAAGAGGAGACGAGGCAAAGACTAGACTTAAAACAGAGCCTAATTTTAGTTTCTTTTAAGGCATAGGTTTAAGTAGGGGTTTTATAAATAATAATGCAAACGCAATTGCAGTGATAGAACTGTTACACCTTATTCGCTGCCCGTATTTATAGAGTGCAATTTTTTTATAACTAGAGACAAATAGATTGTAAAACATTGATTTGCAAAATATGAAATAGTGAGCTCGGTGGGAGCAAGGTTTTATATTTTACTCTTCATTGTTTCAAATGTTATGATCATTTTCTCATTAAAATATTATTAATATTATGCTAAATATTTTAGCAAAGGATAAAATGTATTCCTTTTCTTTAGTAAATAAAATATTGAAACTCGAAATGCTTACTTTCTTATTAACCTATTTAAGAACCCTTACCTGATAACTGCTTGGCTAACTACTCAGTTATCCTAGCAGTAATCAGTTTTAACATTTTGTAACCACTCGGTTGCAATATCTGGAATACTTACCGCTACAACGTGTTGTGGGTTCGATTCCCGCATAGGACTAACATTGATTTGATCCACAAATGTTTGATTACGTGTTCTTTCATCTTTGTATTACTGTCTGATAAGAATGTTTGTGTAACAGCCACAACTCGTCGTCATGTAACGAGTCTGTAACTAGTACAAAGTGGCAAAGCTTAACATCATACAATAGAAAAGACAGTGGCTCTAACGGCAAAAAATAACATTAAATAATAATAAATGGGCGATTCATTAAGAAAACTTGCCAGGGGTTTTGCTAGGGACGGTATAGAATAATTATAGTTATTTCTAAGTACTGGGAAGCCAAAAAAATCCCTAATAATGCGTAAAGTCTTGTGTGGAGGTTTAGGACAATATGCATGTTAGACTCAACATTGGATTAGGAAGAAAGTTCAAGAAAGGTTAGCTAAAGTAAATTCAAATAACCACAGAAATAACTCATTAAATTTTCACTTAACTCTTTCAATATATATTAATTAAGTAATACATTTTGTAAGACTTTTTTTATTTTACGACTAAAATACATGGTTTCGTAATTACTAAAAAAATTGCAGTGTAGGTCTATGACTTTCCATTTTGACAATGACAGATCGTGATCGACCAGCTGAGCTGACAGTGGAGTTTACACAATAACATTAGCCAATGTAAAATTGTAAACTATTATTACAATTTTTAGTGTTTAATGCGTTTTAAATATAAAAAACACTTGTGTTAATTAGTGTATTATATAACAAATAATGTTATTCCTACCACCCATTATATAGTTATAAGGGTCTTAATTTAAAAACTGTGAACTCGTTCACTGCACGTGGTGTGTTTGTTATGTTCTAAAAATTTTATAAAAATGAGTACTAGTGCACTAAAATATTTTACTGTTAATTATAAACAAATAATTATAGACGAAATAGCTTTAGAAGGGCTAGAAGGTGTTGGACTTGATCTATTATGGCGAAGAGTGGGCTATCGCCTATCTACCGAAATTACGGAGAAAATGAGAGTTCGATTTTGGGAGTATGTTGTTAATAGTAGCAGCATAGAGTTTTACAAAATACCCGAACCACTTCCGTATGTAGAGATTATTGATCGATTTCAATTGGTTGATGATGTTACAGGCCACTTGAAGGAGCCAGTAAGTATTAAGTTATTTTAAATCTCTTCTCTTTTCGAGTCGACGGTAATCTTGTTTATTTAAAAATTTAATACGCTGCGCTCAGTAGTTGGCCACACTAACTGCAGCGTCATTGGCGAGGTTTAAGTCCTCCAAGGTGCAGTTGTTCGGACACTTTGGGCACTCCAGCAGGTGTGGCATTGTCTGGTCATATTTTGAATGTATGATTGATTGATGAATAGTATTGATGAATAGTATGATTCTGTTATTATATCTCAATAGTCTTTTGAGTAGGGTTTAGAGTAATTAGCATGATAGTTCCTGACTGATCAGTAAATAAGTTGCACAGGATTCATTACAAGAAAAAAATAATATTTTGATTTGGTAAAATAAAACATTGATCAAATTAAATATCTTCATTTTTTAGAATATAGTGCAATAGGTCTTTAGGTGATACCACATAAGTTAAAGTTTACATATTTACTATACTTTTTATGAGGTTTAAAAGATGAATCAAATTCAAGTACTCATTATCACAATATAATTTTCTACTATATTTTTCAGGAAGATTACCTAGACGGTCCATATGAATACAATAACATCGAAGGTGAACACGGATCTTCTAAATACTACGATGTTAGAACTTTAATACCTAGAACAAAACTAAGAGATAAATCCTACAGAGATATTGTAAAGGAATACGGTGACAAAATTGTGATGGTAGCAAGTATAGAAGAGAGGTGGTGTGCGTTAGCTGGACATAAACCTGTTACGTATTTAGCACAGATGACGCATGTGCATTACTGCTTGCTAGAGCTAGTTGGTAAAGCCAGGGGTAATGTTAGTATATACTAGACAATATTTAATAAATTTCTAAGCAGATGGACAGTTTGTGGGTTACAAAAGGATATTTTTATTTTATCACAGATTATGAAAAGCCAAATTCTGTAGTCTTCATTTGAATGTTTCAGAAACCTACTTTATAATATTATAAAAAAATATATTTAATTGTATATTGTTTTTTCAAGCTAATTTCCATTTTAAATCTCTAAGGGAATTATACAATGTAATTTGTATCACACAGAAACAAAGATGGTCAAGCAAAAAATTGTTATCCTTTAAACTCAAATTCACAGATTATGATTTTTTCTAGGGACAAATGACAATAGGCAAAACAAATCTAAACAAGATAATCAAGGATCCAAAAACACTGTTCTACAACAGAAAGTATTTAAGAGAAATTGACCTTATCAGGACCGATCACATATCCCAAGTTGTTGCTGGTAAAGCTTTAAAGGCATTACTGGTTAGGTTAGAGAGATTTCACCAGCCCAGCGTCTTGACAATGCCTAAGAAAGGTGCACTACATAATGTTGTGAGCTATTTATTACAACAACCGGATTACAGTGAGAAAACTGAAGTGATTGTTAAAAAGGGTCTCATCACTCAGAAACAGAACCGGAGATTACAGAAAACTGTTAATATATTTAATTTTGTGAGTATTTTCATGAATTTTTAATCATATATTCGATAGGTGATTATAATTATGCAGCCAAGTAGAACAACTTTACCTTTCACCCACTTTTATTCCCATATTACGTAAGCCAAGTGTGGTAATATCATCATCATCATCATATCAGCTTCTTACAGTACACTGCTGGACATAGGTAATAAATTAACTTTAATTTTTACATACTAAATTATATTCCAGGAAGAAAGGATGGTAACAGCAGACGACAAAGCTAAGAAAACAACTGTAAACCTTAAAAGAAAGTTCATATTCCTTTCATCCAAAAGCGATGAATCTTCTGAATCTGATGAAGAAACTCAGGAACCGCCTCTCAAATGCCAGTATAAAGTTGGAGTAAGCCTCATGAGACAAGCATATGAACGGTTCTTAGATGCTGGTCTTGAAGGTCTAACGCAAGTGCAATTGGCCCAACTGCTGGGCATAGAGTTCTATATTAGTAGAGGTATATGCAGGCTACTTCGGTTAAGGAATATTGTGAGGGAGTATCTTGAAGATAAAGGGAAACAGAGGACTGCTAGGTAATTAATTTATTATACCTATTTATACCTGATCCATCTACCTCCTAGGTATTGGCTGTAAAAGTTACAACTGTACGGAAGGCTTTTAACCAGCAGTCTAAAAAATTTGAAAGGTTAAGATAAGAAAAATATATGGGGCTAGAAAATTCGTTCTTACCAAATTATAAGTCAAGGATGAATCTATCACGGGAATTTAACAGTTCACTTTCCAAAGACGAAACAGACTGCTTAAAATGTTAATTATGGTAAATAGATGTAGGTGATTACTTAACTAATTGTACATTTAAATATTTCAGATTTATTGCAATAGCAGCCACTGGAGAAATGGATGTTAGATATGCAGAAGAAAAAAAGAAATTCTTTGAATATCTAAAACAACATTCAAGTGAATCAACTTCAATGGACACTGAGGCACCACAAGAGGTTTCTGCTCCAGAAGATATTATTCCTCTAAAGAAATTAAAACTCGATCCAAGCAACACAGAAGCAGAAATCGCGCCAGAAACAGCGATTACTGAGATCAAAGTCCTAGATGGCTTCGAGAGTGTTAAATCACTCGGCACTTTCAAGAAAAACCCCACATTGAGACAATTGACTTTCGCCAATGGAGTCCTCAAAGTACTACAAGAAAAACAGTGTGTATGCGGTTACCACACACTCAGCAATCTAGCGTCCAAGGAAATTAATGAACCGCCTATGGACACTAAAGCTCTAAAATCGTTCATACAAAAGTTGGTCACAGATGGTCATATTAAAATGTATAAATTAAAATGGCCAGCCATTCAGAAGTACTCGGTTTTAATTTGCGCTCCTCATATAAAAATTACAGATCCTTTAGTAAAGGCTAAATACAAAGAGATTTGTATGAGGGCCTTAACAAATAAAAAGGTTTCCATTAAAAGAGAACCGGTGGAAGCTGTGAATCCTCCCCTTTCTCAGTTTTCTTACCCTCGTTACATGAAGATACAGAAACTTCACGAGTTCATTATACGTTTTGCATATTTCGATGAGGTACCACCAGAATCACATTCTTTACCTCCCGGTTTCGTTAGCATAGTAGATTTTATCCAAGAAGTAACTATAGAGTTTGTTATAAACAACATGGGCAGCATGGGTATGACAGAAATAAATCAGTTGATAAATGCAAGCCAACTTCAAATGAAACTTAAAGATGCTCCCCCACACATATACAAGGCACTAATGAGGTCCAATACTTTACAGAATGCCATAAGATTAAATCTCAAAGTGTTAGCGATGCTCGGTCTGATACAGTTAGTGAATCAGGCGCAGACCAGCTACACTACTGGCGCCATCAACTATACTAGCTTTTTATTCTTTGTAAATAGACGTGCCAAATTATTAGACACCTCAGGCATATGGCCGCGAAAAAATGAAGAAAAAACAACTGAAAAATCTTATAACTTTAAAACATTTGATGATGTTACTGATTATTGGAATGATGTTTATCAGATAAGTACTAACACTGTTATCGAATTAGCCAATCGAGGCAGGAGACAATTGAATCCGCCACTGAGAACAGAAGATGAAGTGATTCGGTACGACAATGGCACGAGATATGGTGATGGCAATGGCCCATGTGGCTTCGACTCATGCTTCTACATGGAAATACCAAGACTTTGGCGTACCTACTATATGAGACCACTAAAATCACACGTATCCTCAAAGAAGAAGATCCATGTCAAAATACCAAAAATAAAACTAAGCAAGAAAAAGACTGAAGCTAAATTAAAGGCATCTGCAAAACTGGTCCCAGAAAAAGTTACTAATGAAAAACTGACTCGTAAGAGAAACGAATCTACTTTACAATGGTCGAAAGAGGAAGACCTTATATTAACCATGTGTAAAGCAGCTATCACCATCTTGAGTCCTGCCTCTCAACCAGGAAGTCTTATAGTAAGGAATCTGGTTGCCAAAGACTTACTCGCCCTCAAAGATCCTAAAAAAACAAAAGGCACATGCCATCGCAGAGCAAAAACTCTTGAGTCAAATTTAACTTTGGTTCATGAAAAACAATGCATCATAAATGAACTGAGGCGAAGAAGACACCTTATTCAGAAGTATGAAGGTCTTTTAAAGAAGATTAGACTTATATATTCAACTAATATGACGAAATTTATCAACAAGTCGAGGATACCAATGATGGAATTGGTTTGGCTTATAACACAAGTTATGCGCAGCAAATCTTATACGCAAAGGGTGCCATGCGTCGCATTGGATCTTGAAGATTTTCACAATCACTTCACAATCGTACCATCCACAGCAAACAAATTGTGTAACATGTATAAAGTGCCTGATCACGCCTGTTTAAAAGAAGCTATAGTACTCACGATAATGCAAACTTTGAATGGCGAATTTAACTCTGATATGGGTAAAAAAATATATCAGACATTTAAAGAATATCCTGAAACGTCGCTACGAACCGCCGTAGAACACTTACGTAAATGCGGCGCGATTTCAGCGAAAGAAAAAATATTTAACAATCAAATGCGAATCATTGATTTGGAGGATATAGTTCAGTCTTCATACAAAATATCTGCATTTTACCAGCGCAAATGGCAGAACCGTCTGAATTCTGATTTCGTTGATAAATTGGCTGTTCGTATGAGTAAAGAGCAGGGTGAGAGTGAAGTAAAAGGGTCAGCGGATTTTAACTGTGTTTATTGTGAAATGCATGCGAGTGGGATCGTTGACTTGATGCCGGCCACTATGCCCGTTATAACGGACCCGATAGGCGCGCCCATCATGCCTGAAGAAATAAATGTACTGACTATCGACACTAAGTACAAATTGAAACCAGGAACATTGACTTGGAGACACAAGTCTAATAGTGTCAAGATTTCCGAAGTATATAATGATTTGAACTTGGACAACAGTCTGAAGTACCTTAACAGGTAAATAATATTTTTTAAATTATCACCAGCTTAGGCTCGCCCTTATTTCAAAGCATTAAGGTAGAGATTTTCGTAATTCTTTGTTTCCATAGTATCATCCATCATAAGTATCTCACTACACATTTTGCATACTATATACGTACTGCTTACAAATAATTATTATATGTACTTTTTCACAGTTATACTTCACTAGATAAGAAGGAAATAAAAAATATGCCCATGGATATGAAAAACCCAATAGTAGCACACTTGTTCAAGAAAGGTGAAACAGGAGCAACTTATTCTGAATTAAAGGTAATTTCTTAATCTAATATATTGCGCTCTTAGGGTTCTATACCTTAGGAAATACCTTACGAAAAATGGAAACCTTTATATAATTTGTTTAGGTACTTTTTGTTCAAATTTTTCGCTAATTTATCATGTTACAGGATATTCTTGGACTCGACGACAAAACACTAACAAAAAAACTACAGCATCTTGAAACAAGGAAAATAGCAAAACGAGTTGGTTACTACGAAAACGTCATCGTACTTGTAAAGTTTATACAACCATGGTCTGCTAAAATCGGGGACAAATACCTTTTGCCAACACCATGGCAGACTTTACAGGGTAAAGCAAAATTAGAGGTATTCTTCAAATGGTGTAGTGCTGTCATGAATGTGATCTTCGACAAACCAGGATGCTCCATAGTTTTTATAGCCGATAAATGTGAATACATAACGTATAAAGCAGCCCAAGATATTTGTATGTTTTTAGACAAGTATGAATGTATAAAACTCCGTGTTGTTAAGTACCAACCGCTAGACATATTTTCTGATGAGGATGAAGAGCCCGAATTTATGGATTTCAATCCATATGAGGCCCCTGAACACATTTTAGCATTCACTGTTAAAGATTCTTTGACAAAATACTGTTATGTAAGAAAAGTTATGATGGAAAAGTTTAACTAAATAAGAATAAATGCATAATCTAAAGCTTTTCAATGTTTCGTAAAGTAGTCATTTTTTGTAAATTGCTTGAACGAGGTTATAACAATGAGAGCTATCGTTAACAGTTCGCCATTGAAGGTGCGTACAGACCGGCCCAACGAACGCCCAACGATGGATATTTATCGTTCGCTAGCGTTGGCTTCCGCACGCTCGTTGGAGTTCGTTAATACATCCAAATACATTTAGTGCTCGAACGAACGTTCGTTGGCACTTGATTCCGGTTCTTTTCTCTTTCATTCGCAATTTAATCATGGACGACGACGACATCATTATAATTGCTAGTTTTATATACCGCAATTAAGAATGTTAGCAATTTTTAGCCAGCAGTCACTTCTCTTCGCTTTCAATTTATATTCATTTTTATTGGATCCCAAAGACACGGCTTCTCTTTATACAAATCTATTAATAAAAACATATCGTCGTTACTCCATTCTTTGTTTTTCTCCATGATCTAAATGGCGGGAAATATCCAAGTAATTATCAAATTGGACGTCTACACGCTACGCTTTCTTGCTTCAACTGAGTACCCTACTTATTTACTTTTCTCTATGCAACTGAGCGTTCGTTCGTTGGCCTTCGGCGACCGTCCAAACAGAGTTCGTTCAAATAGCTCGATTTCTTTGATGTTACCGCCACGCTTCGGATCGCCGGCACACGCCAACGAGCCGTCGTTGGCATTCGCTAAGCCGTCCAGATTGCAGCAACGAAGGTCAACGAAACCCGTTCGTTGGCGTTCGTTTGGCCGGTCTGTACGCAGCTTATGACAAACTTCATAGTTTGTTGCTTGGCTTTGACAAGAGACGCGCCAGTAGCGCCAACTAGTGAGCACAATAACTGTAGTACCTACACGTTTACATACAGTATGGACGGTATAACTATACGCCTCTGAAAATGGCTAAGTATAATAAAATTATCAGCGTCTCTGTCTTTTATGCGCCTAATTCATGTTTTATAAAAATTTATAACTATTGCAAAAACTTGAGACTTTGTCTCATGGCACTTATATACCATAAGTTAAAAGCTGTGTTGTTAAATATAACAAGTATCGAGGACAATGTTGTTTTCTTCAATAGTTTCCTTAAAATTTTCTAATAAAGGTAAGAAGACACCGGTAAATAAAAGATTCGCCTGCAATGAGCCTTTACTACGATAGATGGAATTGCAAAGCTGGCTGATAATACATAATATTATTGTTGCCATTTTACTTTGGGCCTAAGTACTTAGACCGGCTCATCTATAAAGATATAAAAGTTCGTTAAAATTTGTTCAGCCAAGCCACTGCGACAGAAAAATATTGTTATTTACAATGAGAGTTAAGGTTTAATTACTGTCTCATCGCATAGTTCGCGATTTGCCTAGATATGTGAAAAACGCCATGTGTAGAGGTCTAAAGCAATCATATGAAATAATTTACTGATTGTCTAAAGCTCGCATTATCCCTATACCTACTGACCGCTGCAGTACCCTACTTATTTACTTTTCTCTATGGATCAATTGACTAAATTCCGATCGCAAGACTACTTAGATGATACTACGTAGGTATATTCCTAAGCGAGATACCTACCCTACTTATTACTTTTCTCTATGGAGATACCTGCCTATATTTATATCGTAGCGTTAGCGCAACAGCAACAAATTATTTTTCTACCTTAAAACACCGATCAAGGATGTTTTATTGATTGGTACTACTTTAGCAATGGTGTGGTGTTATTATAATTCGCAAGCATAACTTTAAAACTATGCCGAATTTAATTATCATTTTATAAAAATATTTCTCTTATAAATATAAAAACAAACCCTAATGTCAGAGACTACGTAAACACCTGAAGAAATGTTTTTAACAGACAGTTTTAATATTACTTTCTTGTACTTAAAAATAATCAAAAATGTGTTTTACATAATATATTTTACATTAGGATAAAAACATAAAAAATAAAACGAAGTTTTTTTTTATATGTTTAATCTAGTGTCGAGTCAAGACAGTCAGCCGATCGATTGTCATTTATTCTGATTGTCTATGAAAATGTTTTTTTTTCTTGTAGCAATTTATTCATAGGGAGTGAGTAGAGTGAAGTGAAGTAGGGCAATCCAAAATTCGCCATTTTTGCTTTTGGTGAAGGGAGATTTTATATTTGTCAGGCTGGAGGACGAGGAATATTTTGTAAAAAGTGTGTCATTACATTTAATTTCTCGTAGCGAAGACTTTATTTGAACAAAATTTTAGTTTAATAGTGTGGTATTATTTATTACTAACGTTTGTATGTAGTGCTACTTCCCATCGTAAAATTTGCTCGTTGGTGTGTCGCTTTAGCTAATTCAATGGCTATGATATCGAAGTTTTAATCTATCGTGTCGCTTAGACGTTCTGCTCTCGGGATAATATCGAGAAAGCGAGGCGACGCCTTTAGAAATGAACAGGCCTCAAGGCGGACGCATTCAAGTCCCGGATGACCTTAGAGAGATCTTATTGGAGTTCACCATAAGTTATCTTCTGGAGCAACCGGGGGACGTGATCAACTACGCTGTCGAGTTCTTCACAAGATTACAAAACAACAGGACGACCACCGTAGTGAGAGCCCCTGTTGCCGGCACACCCGATGAGTCCATAATATCAGACGAAGAAGGTACTTGTCCTATCATATTCTTTACACAATAATAATGTTACCGGTTATCCGCAATGTCATAAGGTGGGTTCAGTAAGGCCATGCCAGTAGTTCAGATTTTCCCATGAATGAAATTATAGCTACATTCATGAAATTATAGGCATATGACCATTAAAGCTCACACATTAAAACCTTTAATATTAGTCAATGAAATTGATTTCTTTCGGAGAGAACATTGATATATTTACCACTATCTCGTATTATTGCTTAATTTGATATACAAGTAATCAGTTTGTTATGTTACTAATGATGATCTATTTCATTGCAAAATCAATGGTCCTTTACTTATTGTGATCCCATACATGCAACGGGTGTTAATGTGACCTAGTTATCACTTGTGTGCACACATTGGATATTGACTCAAATGCAATAAAAACTGCAAACCTTGTAGAATTAATCGTTTACTATCAACACACATCTTAGTTAAAAGCATATAGTGCCTTATTTTTCTATTTCATAGCTTTAAAGGAGTTTATAGTTATAGAGCGTAGATTTTAAGCTAGAGCCCCACTTTTGTGCTAAATATTATTGTTATTTTATGTAATCAGGACCAAAATATAAGATTTACAAAACCTTTTTAAATAGACTTGAATAAAAAGAATTATAAATACTCTCTTATAGCCAACATCTGTAATGATTCAATTTTTGGCACATTGCCATTACAGTTTCAATGGTATATAATTTTACTTATGAAGAATATAATATTTTAACTGTTGCCAAGTGATAAATTACACAGAAAGACATAATATGTCCAGTTGTATAATAATATTTGTTTAAAAAGATCATAAAAAAATTAAATGCATTATATTTACATTCCATAAATGGCGTAAAATATTCAAACAAGTATTTAATCAAATAATAATCATATCAACGTGATATAAAAATGTTCAAGATAAGTAAAACCATTAAGAAATAATAAAGCAATGTGTGTTTAAGTATTAAAAGAGGAGACTTGAAGCTTCGGAGAACTACAACTAATACAGGTTTTTACATGAGAATTGTTTGGAGAGGCATAAATTTACAGTGTTTACTATACGCTGATCCTATTTGTGTGTTTGTTTTTACTGCTTTGAAGTTGTGTGATGATGAGATTGGCTTATTTTTCCATGTCCGCTGCCAGGTTTAATGTGAACCACACCAGATGTCGGCATCTCATAGCGTGTTACATAATATTAGCTGGGCCTATGTAATGACAGGTAGCATAGTATCACAACAAAATTATTCAGGTGCTAACCAGACCTTGAGTTTTGTTTGTGTAAGAGATTTTCTCTCTCATTGTTATGTTCATTATTCTGAGCAAGACTTAGGCTTACAGCAAGAAAATACAAGGCACATCAAAGTAATGACTCATTTTGAAAAATTAGTTTTTGACGCATTCTCTCTGAGTATAACAAAGTGAAGTAATTACCTCATTTTAACAGTGAGTTATTAAAAAGCACCTGTTGCCTAATAAGTGATGTCATGCTCTCTATAATTAGCTAATATTATAAAAAAGTTAAACATGGCTTACTAGATTATTCCATTAATTTGGACTCTTTTTATTATTCATATATGACGTCAAATTCACACCCTACGCGTACGCAAAAAATAAACAATACGAACAAAAGTTAAAATCTTGTAATAGACAAAATTTTCACATTTACAATGAAATGGATTGATGTACAAAATAACAATGGTTCACATCCTGGATTGTTTAATGGTATACAATGTTATCTGTGGAAGAGATAGTGTCATAAAACAACATTAACTCAAATGCTAACTGTGCAAGAAACATAAAAATAAAATTACTCTGCGGTTAAAAGTAATTAACATACTTAATTATATGTTCTGCCAATTACGTAGTAAAAGTTATCGGCATAATAACCGCGAACGTCATGAAATTAAAAACATTTTTTTTGTAAATCGTAATGTTTTTATGGTACGGGAGCTAGCAACGTTTGGAAAGTAAGAATTTTAGGTCAGCTGATTTTGTGATATGTCGTCCTTCTTGCTCTTTCGGTTAGAGTCTGGGCTGTCTGGCTGGCGGTAGCGGTTGCGTTCATTAGTGCGCATCCTACTTGTCCAGGTGATAATCCTACATTTTAAAAACATTTTACGAGGCGTAATTTTTAATTTTTTGTTTTAAATAAGTCTACCTGACATACTTTTTTTATTGCCAGACATTTTTGACAATGCTAATTATGTGCCATATGCAATTTTTTTTTTTTTTTATAAAATTTTTAAAGTATTTTATAATGTCTGTAATTTTAATATTATGTTATTTAAAGATAAGAAAAACTTAAAATTAATTTGCCAGACATTAATTCAATTGTTAAACCTTGAATTAAAATAAGAAAGTCATGAAAAGTATTGGATTGGATGCGCACTAATGAACGCAACCGCTCCCGCCAGCCAGATAGCCCAGACTCTAACCGAAAGAGCAAGAAGGACGGCATATCACAAAATCAGCTGACCTAAAATTCTTTCTCGAAAACGTTGCTAGCTCCTATACTATCATTTATTGTTAAACTGACATAGGTCATACAGAATGCTTTTGGCTGCCGCCCTTATATGTCTTTTTACAAAAGTCACAATAATAATGCATATGTGTACAATGAAAGCACTGGGATACATAGGTACTAAACATTTAAACTAATCTCACTATCTATGATGCACTGTAAGCCGATTCTCTTATTTTAATATAAACTTCTTATTTACCAATTCAATGGTTGCGTGTTGTGGCAATCGATTGTTCGTATTTACTACTTGTTAAGTAGTAGTATATTAACACGCAAGACAGGCGCAAGAATATAAAGTCGGGAGTTATTATCAGAATATGATATTATTGTTCCTAAAGTAATGTACTAGCCTTATATTTTGTTCGCCTATTAAGAAATATTCATATAATTACAAGCTAATTCTGTCTAAAACATAAAACATTATGAAGACAATGGACTTTTAAAATATCTTACGAATTCTGCCGAAAGATCATTCCATACTACTGCTAATAAAATTTGAATGACCATTGCATAAAAACTGAATTCACCTTCAGGACGTCGATAGGATCATATATCGCAAACATTTACATACTTAGTAGGAATTGGAACAAAGAACGTGCCATGAATTTAGTAGTCGTGTCGAATACGTATAGACGGACCATTTGGGAAGATGCCCGTGGTACGGAAAGCAACTTGTTAACGATGCTCGCGTTTTAAATACATTACATGCAAATACACATGTGTCGACCAAATCATCTGTCTTACGAATGTGGACTTGCGTCATATAGTACAAATATGTTACTAAAGTAAACCACTTCGATACAAAACGTTTGAGAACAGATGCAACCAAAACACGTCAAGTCCGTCCATATGGCACGTCGTAAGGTCTTAAACATATGTGCAAATGTTGGTTCGTATATTTTACAGTAGGTACAATATTTAATACATACATAGGTGGAGTATTTATTTACCTTTCATATAACGCGATACTGCGAAACATGAAAATACCAATGCTATTTAATGAAGGCAAAATTGAGTCTTTATTTTCATAAAAGAGATAGGTTGTGTCTTGGTTTTACGCAAATAATGGTGTGGATTTTTTGAGGATTTATTAATGCGTGCATTTTGAACTGTACTGCGCTGCATTACACTTTTGCAAGCCAAGCAAAATGATTGAATTAATTTACAATATTAACTTTAATGCTTATTTTTAAACATAGTATACTATCCAGGTAACATTGAAATACGTACAAACGCACAATATCTCTGTCTATTACATGTAGCTATATCATTATTATTGTGTACATCAGAGCCGCCAGTGGCGCGCTTCAACAACCGCCGCAAGTCGGTGTTCGCGGAGACGTATGACCCTGAAGAAGATGACTCGGACGAAGGCACCACCACCGTCTTCCCCAAGTCGGATGCGCAGCGCCAGCGGCTCGCGGAAGCGGTGCGGAGCATTCTGCTGTTCCGCTCGCTCGACGCGCAGCAAATGCAGCAGGTCAGTGATGTGCCTACAGTTTGTTGTATTATGTATTATTGCCTTCAAAACAAATGAAGATCAAATGAGAGTCAGTATTGTAGCGAGAGTATTCAATGGTCCTATTTTGATTCAAATTTTATAATTTTATAATAAACTTTAACAAAAGTGCACTTTAAATACATCAATCATGCTGTCTTTGAGAAACTCTCACAAATATTAAAGTTAACCTTGCAGGTCCAGATGATTGTGATGAGATGTAATTTGTCATGACGTTCATGGCTTGTCCGTTATGTAATATCTATTTACCTGTACATTTCGTACAAGAACTCTTGCTTGTTACCTGTGTCCTTGCAAATACGACATTGGTCTTATCGGTACTAATTATCACTATTTGTGTTATTAGTTATTTTTACCTGTATTCAACTGGACTAGGTTTATATTATGAAATTCAGTGCAAACATAATCCTGAATAAGCAGGTGAAGAATTCGTTTTACATTAATTGTGTAAAACCGTGAAATTTTACGCGGCCGCAGCTAGTAATACTCGCTATAAATCTTGTAAAATTTCCTAGAGTTAGCATAATATAAACAGACACGGTCTGTCAGCACTGACGTCGTTTGCGTAGGTGCTGGACGCCATGTTCGAGAAGCGCACGGAGCCGGGCGAGTACTTGATCCGGCAGGGAGACGACGGAGACAACTTCTACGTCATCGAGAACGGCATGTTCGACGTGCTCGTTACCGGGGATGACCGCATCGAGAAGGTATGTAAATAAAGAAAAAATCCTCGACTATACTATAAACAGGACAACACATAAATTGATTTAAAGCGCTAGACAGACAGAACGAGACCACGTAAAAAAATCACACAGAATCTAAAATCTAACGTTCATGTGACGTTGATCGAATAGTGAAATTTTAATAGTGTTTCGGGTTAACCGGGTGCACGAACTCGGTCGATATCTCAATGTCATCGTCCCACCAACGCCTTAAAATACACAAAAAATGCAATATACATACTTCACAGTTAATTAGTACGCGGTATTTGGCACAAATAATTTGGGCTCAAATTAAATGCTGTTTTTGTGTTTACCATTCCTTCGACTTTGTTAAAGAAAGCTATTTTCTGTTCGTTAACTGATTCAAAGTTTTCGAATTTTCTAGTAAATGAACACTGATGTTTGTTTGTAAAGTTTTAATATCTGTTTTTACTAGGAAACGGGCAAATAACAATGTATGTAGTCCTGTAACTATTTTGGTCCGTTGAACCCAAAGTTAATCTAAATGCGGGTTTATCATTAACTTTTTGATGAGCGACTGACGCTTCCCGATTCATTGAACACAATCGTTCTGCCTAAAATAGGTCGGCTTTGTGTTTACACCATTTGAGCCTAATCAGTTACTTACTAACTCAAACTATAGAGAAATGCCATGCGAAGCTTCACCCTGAGAAAATGTTTAAGATACATGGTAGGTAATTAAGGCCTTGGACTGATTGTCATTTTTAAACTCACTATTTTCTTAATAATTTCATGCCATCTTTGTTTATTTAGTGCAGGTACAGGTACACATAATTTTAAGGAGACTGTTACTAAAGTGTTAACACCAGCTCTTCGTTTATCAAATCCTTTTTGTTTTACTAACAAATTAAAAATAAACGGCGCTCATGCGGCAACTGCACGCCTTTTTATAGCGTTTCTGTTAGAGATTTCGGCGTTTCAGAATTCATCACCGACAAACGTCAGAACATTAACGGCCTATCTCGCATAAGTTAACGATCTTGAGATGTTTATTTAATATTTGTCAAACGTTTTAATAGGCAGCGTATTTGTTGCCAGAAAACAAAAAAACTAGTATTTACATAACTAAGTCTAGATTACATAGACGAAATCTTTGCTTTCAACACGATACGTTTTATCAATTCAAATGTTATATGGACGAGTGATGCCGGTACCATATGTCCTACAAATAGTGTAATAGGGAAACGTATGGAACGTTTACAGATTTTACATTACCATAATCCACGTGTTGAATAGCGTGTCATAATAGTATTGATAAGTCAAAATGTCGGGCATAATAATATAGCGACAATGTATCGCTAGGGGACACTAACCCCATAGTTATCGGTCCCGGTTGTATGATAACATGGATGACTAAGCAGACAATAGCCTATATGAACTTCAGGCATACGGGCTAGACTACGATTGGGACACTATTATGTCCTTCAGAAATTTTTAAAGGTTAGTAGGTTGAGGGGTATTTTGTCCCGTTTTCGGCGGTGCACAACTTGACAACTATATACTGCAAAAAAGTCTATAAACACACAGCATTGCCAGTGTTTCGATACCCGAAAGCAAAACTTATACGAACTAACTGCAGAAGACGTTAGGTACACAAATTACATTTAAGTCAAACTAAACCGCACGTAGTGCTCCATAGATTGAAATCCGTGCAGTTGCCGTGTAGCTTGTTATAATACCCTATAACTTTCTGAATAACATATCCTATTATACGAAGATAGTATGTCTTTTAAAGATTTAAAATTTGTTTTGATATTTCTAGTGAAAAAAAGCATGTACATTGTATAGGTGTTTGAGAGACTTCTGTTTTCTGAACGTTACCGTTTACTCAGGTGGTCCACACATACGAAGGGTCCGGCTCGTTCGGCGAGCTGGCTCTCATGTACAACATGCCCCGCGCGGCCTCGGTGCGCGCTCAGACGCCGGGCCAGCTGTGGGCCATGGACCGCCACACGTTCCGCCGCATCCTGCTCAAGAGCGCCTTCAAGAAGCGCAAGCTCTACGAAGATCTCCTCGAGAAAGTGCCCATGCTTAAGGCACTGCAGGTATGTGGATATTCAATTCATTTACAGGTCTGCAATCACTCGAATGCAGGGGGTGCTCGATAATCCGGCACTCGATTTTTTTATGCATTTGCTGGGACCTTTAGAACTATTGGATTTGTATTGGAAAGAAAGCATCAATTGTATAAAAAAAATATGTAAACTATCTGCTCTTTAATCCAGCAGTTGGTCTGTTGTCGAAACCGTGAACTGCCGAATTACAGAGCGAGTCAACTGAGTCGCTAAATAGAGGATTATCGAGCGTCTACTGTATTTTAGTTTTATGGTTCGCTTTTTGCCATGTCTCTCTTAACTTTATCCCTACATGTCCATCGAACCAGCTTACGTGGGCGTAAAACGTCGCGATACGGAAGTTGAAACTAATTCGAAAAGGTGATTTGTCCATATTTTTTTTTCCGAGATGTTAAAAATGACGGCTTTACAAATAAGGGATTTCAGGTTTTTAATACATTATCTTTTATAATGTCTTTACTATAACTTGTATACCAACCATCACTAGATTAGAGACTAAAATAAGTTAATTAAATCACGACAGGCAACTGATTGTCTTTGAATTATGAACCAAGTTTTTCCCAAACCAAAAATGGTGGCGTGGGAAGTTATTATTAATGTACTACAACGGTGTCCAAACAATATCAGTCTCACATTAAGACGATACTCACTTGTTTTGAAAATATTTTTGTTGATACAAAACATTAGCAGCCCACAGTAATAGTATAGGAGCTAGCAACGTTTTCGAGAAAGAATTTTAGGTCAGCTGATTTTGTGATATGCCGTCCTTCTTGCTCTTTCGGTTAGAGTCTGGGCTATCTGGCTGGCGGGAGCGGTTGCGTTCATTAGTGCGCATCCAATCCAATACTTTTCATGACTTTCTTATTTTAATTCAAGGTTTAACAATTGAATTAATGTCTGGCAAATTAATTTTAAGTTTTTCTTATCTTTAAATAACATAATATTAAAATTACAGACATTATAAAATACTTTAAAAATTTAATAAAAAAATAAATAATTAGCATATGGCACATAATTAGCATTGTCAAAAATGTCTGGCAATAAAAAAAGTATGTCAGGTAGACTTATTTAAAAACAAAAAATTAAAAATTACGCCTCGTAAAATGTTTTTAAAATGTAGGATTATCACCTGGACAAGTAGGATGCGCACTATTGAACGCAACCGCTACCGCCAGCCAGATAGCCCAGACTCTAACCGAAAGAGCAAGAAGGACGACATATCACAAAATCAGCTGACCTAAAATTCTTACTTTCCAAACGTTGCTAGCTCCCGTACCATAAAGAGAGGGTAAAAGGAGTATGAGAAAGAAATGGAAATATACTCACGAATATGAATTGGATAAAACATGGAAGCCAGGGATTTAATTATTCTTCTTTTTCTTCATGATCAGTCCTAAATACTTGCGTTTAATCTCTATTAAGCATTAAATATATGGTCTACATATTACTCTTATCTGTTACAAGGACATATTATTGTTTTGTTTATAAATCAAAGCAGAGAAATACGTGTTAAGGTGCAGAAGGGCGAGTCCCACTCGATGCGCAAATCGGGTTAATAATTAATTATAAAGGGGGGCGCCTTTATGTAGTACACGTAATGTACTTATGTTCGTGTAGTTGATGACAACCACTATTACGTAAATATAGGCCGCATGCTTTCAAATTTAATGAGCAATTTAAAAACCAAATGCTTTATAGCTCTATAAGTAAACATGATTCCGGTAATCTATACTTATAATAAATCTGTAGAAGTGAAAATTCTGTACATTGAAAATATCAAAAAAATAAATGGCGGGGGGTGTTACTAAATCGACACCGAACAAAAAAGTGTGAAAAAAAAAAATTTGTCTGTCTGTCTGTCTGTTTGTTCAGGTATCACGCAAAAACTACCGGTTCGATTACGATGAAACTTGGTATAATTATTCTTTATTATCCTGGGAACCACACTGGGTAGTTTTTATCACGGAAAAGTATAAACAATAAAAAACAAACTTAATTTTGCGGTTAAAAACTCATTGACAAGTTTCGTCATCCACGCGAACGAAGTCGCAGGCACAGCTAGTTATAATTAATGCGGCTTCTTTTCATGTACCTAAACTAATATATTGAGCCAACAATTTCAAAAGTCTGTTTGACCTCGATAATCTTTTGAAAATACTAGTTGGATTTTAATAACCTTTTTGCATTTGTTCACTATATTCTTGAGGAAGGTAGAAAAGGTTTTAAAACTCGAGTAATGCCACAACCTACAACTAGTATTAAATAGTAAAAATAATAGTTTCACACCAGAGACATCACCTTAAGATATCTCGATTGCAGCTGACACACATCCATTCACAAACTAGACCTCCTTGAACCGTACAAACTATACTCATGTCTTATCTACAATAAATCTTTCCCACAGAACGAGATTATTAACGTTTTCAAACTCTACATAAGATTTTTGGTACCGTCGACACAAGTTGTTAGTAACAACGGATAGCTAAAACAAGCTTCACTACTCCGAAATAAAGACGCTTGAAATTAAAGTAATAACTAATTTCAATTGTCTTGGGTTCGATTCCCAAGTCGACCGAGATGTTATTGGGTTTTTCTATGAAATTCTCAGTAGCAGGTCGGAGTTTGGAATTGTGCCCGGTTAGTGGCAATAGGCTCGCCCCCTATTACATGGGACCTAAACATACCGGCGAACTGTGGGTGTACATTGGTACACCTCTGCCTAACCCTTCGGGGATACAGGCGTGATAGTATGTTATGTTTTACTAATTTCAATCGTTAAAGATTATTAAATACTAGCTGTGCCCCGCTGTTTCACCCGCGTGAATGACAATTCATACACTATCTTTATAAATTATAGCCCATGTGTTATGCCGATGTATAAGCTACATTATTGTAAAGTTTCATTAAAATCCATTCAGTAGTTTTTGCGTGAAAGAGTAACAAACATCCATACATCCAAACAAACTTTCGCATTTATAATATTAGTAAGGATTCTCCTGTAGTGGATGTAATCGTTTCAAGGCTATTTCGACTGTGAAAATTAACATTGATTACGATTGACATGTACCTCAATTCGACCGTTATTTCAGATTTTCGTTGCCCAGTTAACATCCATAATTTGGTTCTTTAATAATAATATGAAAACAAATAATATCGTTGAAAAACTCAGACTTCTAGCCTTATCCGTAACGAGTTTATGGAGGTCTAAAGTGTCCTGAGTGGCTTCGAGAAAATAATGCTATGGGGATGCAGATAGAAGATACCTCTATTTAGGCATACCTATTGAATAGTGAATCAGTAATACGTTTTCAAATATTCTACAAATGCACCCACATTGTCATTACTTATTATTATTATTTAAACTTTATATTATTGGGTTTTACATTCTTTAAACGTATTTGCTAGTCTTTCGTAATTGCAAATCAAAAGTGTGAATATTTTTATTTAGCTTCATAGTGACATTAAAATAATGATAGCCCATTTGTTTGAACCAATCTCGCTTTTATGATGTGGGTGGTAAAATATAATAGTGAAGCTAAAATCACGTCAATAGTAATTATTTGACATTCATAGCAACCTTATTAGAAAGCAATAAGGTTCAGTTTTGTCACACGTTTTTCCATAAACATTCGGTTGACTGTACCTTCTTACTGCAAGAATTCTTCGCGCTCTTTCATACCTGAGAAAAAGATTTAATTGGGTTGTTAAGTACGACTTACTTATACTTAATACACAAGGCTTTTTCCTTTGTAATGAGAGAAAAGTGAAGAAAATAATTCATCGTACCTACGTGAGCTTTATTTTTATCCGACTACGGCAATGCTATGTAGAATATTACTAGTCTTTGTTTGTGATTTTTAATTTATTTCATTTACTATACAATAATGTGTGGACTCGTGGCTAAGTGTAAGCCGTACGGTTTGACCGATAATACAGGTTAAGCCGCGCTCGCCGCGGTTGGTCCGTGGACAGGTGACCATTTCCGAACATATCGAGACCCCTCCGTGCCTCGGATAGCACGTTAAGCCGTAGGTCCCGACTGTCATACTATGATCTTTGGCAGTCGTTAAGTCATTTCTGACAACCAGTCTTACCATGGGATACTGTGTTAATACCCAGTAAAATGGGTTGTGGAGGTCAGATAGGCAGTCGCTCCATGTAAAATACGGTATTCAGCTGAATCCGGTAAGACTGGTAGCCGACCCCAACATAGTTGGGAATAGGCTCGGGGGGAGACAATAATGTGTAGCTATATACTCTACATCTAATGTAGTATAAAACGACGTATCTAGAGTAATATCCCTTCTTTGTTTTATTAATGATTGATTTGAGATTTGAGTACCTATCGAGGTGTTTCAACTAACTACTAATCTCTTTCGAATATTACAACGGAACCGAATATTTCGTTAATATTTCGACTTAACATAAGAAATATTGAAATAGGAGTGACACCGCCCTACAGAACGGTACACGCGAGCGGATCCGATGCCCAGTGTCCCGAAAATATTGCTTGACCACGCTCAAACACAACTTGACAATCAATATTCTGCCTTCACTACCTTATTTAGAACGAATACAAGTAGATTGGATGTTATAAGTGAAGCTTATGTTGCAACTCTTAAGTCGCTATACATCCATCATTATTACGAACGTTATTGACGTATTGCACATACTTTTAGAACGTTATAATGTGTTATAAATGGATCGTTTAGTTGCTAGCAAGATTATCAACTGCATGTTTACTTCGTGAATAAAAAAGCACTGATTTCAAAGTCGATTGAAGAGTAATCTGAAATATCTTACAGTGTATCCTCAAAGTAATGCAGTTGAATTTACGGTATCATATTTTTGGGGTCCACATTTATGTAGGTCATTAAAAGTTAACTTCAATACGGGGAATAGGATTCGTAACCTGAATGTTGTAGGACAAACCGACAATGTTGTTTAGATCGTCAAAACTTATTACGATCGCGTTGCTGTTTTCCTGTGAATTTCAGCAGTTTCATGCATTTAAATTGCAGTTTAGAGGAAAGACTAGGTATAATATCGAACCTATAGCTTTAGATTTTCCTCCAATGTTCTGTATACGACATTATTCGTTTCGTATATATTTCGATTACGGTCTGAAAATAAGCCAAACGTAACTCCGAACAGCACAACATCTTTAAAGAATTCACGGGAAGTACTGCCTTCTCATTTATTATCGACGCATCGTGGAGCTCCGCCACTCTGTATCGTGTAAGATCCGGACGCCTAAACAAATTTAAAACGGCAACGCATCTAAACATTACCTACAGGTGATATTTCCAATTATAAGCCAAGCATAGCATTATACATATTACTAGCTGTACCCGGCATGCGTTCCAGTGCAATTTTTTCTACCTAGCACCTGCTTACTACCTACCTACTACCACTTAGGGGTATGAAAAATAGATAGTAGCCGATTCTCAGACCTACTGAATATGCATATAAAATTTCATAAAAATCGGTCAAGCCGTTTTGGAGGAGTATGGTAACTAACATTGTGACACGAGAATTTTATATATAAGATATAAATCATTGCACATAAAAACGGCTATAGAATTATTTACGTGGAACTAAAAGCCAACCCGTTTATAACTAAAGTAGGCGCCCGTACTATGGGATACTGTTTTCAATCTCCTGCTCCGTCCGTTTCCCCTGTAGATGGACAAGCAGCCCAAGTAACACATCAAAGCAATATAACGGCTGAGTTACAGTATTTTTGTATCGTTTTTGCATTTTGAGTTAGCTCTATAGTAGCATTACAAACGTTTTTATGGCTACTGTAATGCTTATTTGGGCACAAATTAAATGGTTTTAGATCCTAAATAGGTTCACAAAAGTTGCATAATTGCCTTACAGGCGCATTATAATAGCATTATTGTGGTCAAAGAAAGTACCAATCGCATTAAAGAAGTATTATTATGGGCAATGAAGTTGCCAATGGCATTACTAAAGCATTATACTGGTAATATTAATGTTATTGAAGATGTTAATTGCATTACAAAAGCATTAGACTAGCTTTAAAATGTAGTAAAAGAATGATAAGAGCTGTTTAAGTGTTCACAATTTGAACTTAAATAAACCCTTCCTCATTGCAAAAACATCTCTAATACCACGGTATAAATGTTATTATACAATTAACGTTGTAATTTAACTAAGTACTTGCCGCGTCATATAATATGGATGAAAACAGAGTGACACCATATTTGTTTACATCAAAGCAAAATTTATAAGTTTTTAACTCTTTTACTATTTCATGCTTTCAATTATTACTGCGCAATGTAGTTTACTGTAAATGTCTATATAGGTTTTATTGAAAATTTTCACGCGCCTTAGATATTTTGTGGTTTTGATATAAAATTTTGTATAAAGATATGTGTGAATTAACAAAAACATTTGTGTATTCCTAGTATAGAACGAATTTTACATAATTAACATAACATTATTGGTGGGAAAGTATTAAATTAAGTTAATATCATTATTACATAGGTTTATTGCTAAATTACTTAATTATTAACAGGTTCGAATTATAATGTTTTTGGTTATAAAGTATTTACAAAATGGTGTCGTTCTATAGCAGCCCGGTGACCCTTTAAAAAGGCTAATTAATGCCACCAGCAGTATAAATACTCACAGGTGAACAATTGTTAACCCTTTACCAGGCCTCGGGCAAATCCTGCAGTAATAATGTTTTTTTGGTAGATTTAGATGAGTGATAAAATTTGGTATGAGATTTTATCAATTATATTTAGAAAATTAGCTGAAAACCTGAAAAAAAACATGTGGGAAAACATAATCCCATTGCCGGTCTAGAAGACGACTTTTTATCTATATATATAAAATAAAAAACGATTGTCATTTTGATAGCATTTTTTACTGTTTGTTCTTCAAATGTAAAATGCAACGTAAGCAAAGTACTTATTCTTTATTTAAAAAAAAAAAACATAAATACACAATAAACTATTAAAAAGGAATTGAGTATGAACTAAAAAGTATTTATTCTTCGTCTGGATTCTGGATTTGGATCTGGATTTCTGGTTTTGGGACATAATCTAAATATGGGGCTTCATTTTCATCATTTTCTTCCTCTGATGACAATTTCATTTAGTATATTTTCGAGCTGTTGATCGTTTATTACCTGAATAACAAAAAATACACTAAAGTAGACTGACAAATATTGACGACAAAAGTTTACTACTACCCACATTTTATATTTCGATAAATGAGTAAAATAATCTCGTGTGAGTAAATCCGAAATAAAACCCGTGGCAAAAACCTAGTATAAAAAAAAGATTTTAATTTACCGGGCAATGGACATAATAACTCCCGCAATAATTAGGCATTCACAGGCTTAGGTCATATGGTTCCCCACATGTTTTATTTAGTTATATCATGATATTTTAGAAGTTTTTACTTATAAATAATGCACAAATCACTAGAAAAACTCAAATTCTACAACATATCAAAAAATTGTACGACTTACCTTTCTCCGATTCGCCATAATGATTAAAAATACGGTGCACTTGTCACAAAAATGTTCGTTTAGCGGCCAACCACAGATGAAATGGCTGCAAAAGTGACATTTGCGTTCCGTTCCACTTTATTTTTTGTGTTACCATAAATAATATTTCTGTGTTGGCGTTTTTGACAGATTGTGGTAGATTCTTTACCAAAACCTGGTAAAAACTCTTAAAAATCTAGGTGGGAAATGCTCAATCCATAGCCTGGTTAAGGGTTAAGCAAGAGGCCAGAGAGAAGACTTTTGATGAATCACTGCTGTGCCATTATCTATAAAGTAGTTCTTTAAGGGTTCACCGGTATACCAGTTAACTTAATGTAGACTGAAACAGTGGGGATCCTTGAGCTAAACATTAAAACCTGTTGACAAAAAACTTTTCTCCAATATGGCCGACAAATGGTTTTATGTATACAGTAAAATCAGTGTAAATACAGCTTTACGCATTATAATATCTCACGTGTTTTTTTTTTAAGAGTTGTTAGTTGTACAACAGAACTCAGTTGAACTTTAAAAATGCAAGCATTACATTGATTCACGTTTATGTTGTTCAGCAGATCTAGGCTTTTACTTACCACTAAGCAATGCCATTACACAACAAAGGGCACTAAAAACAACTTAAAGCTGTATAACGGATTTACGATGCATTATAATGGGACAAGTTTATGCTATTAAGCAGTATTAGGCATTATCTTACTACTTAAAAATGCTTTTGTAGATACTAAGGCACTAAAAACAGCTGAATGCTGTATAGCGGATTTAAGTAGCATTATAATGGTACATGTTAATCCTATTAAACAGCATTAAGTGTTTATTTACTACTTAAAAATGTCATTATAGATCCAAATGCACTAAAAACAGCTAAAAGTTGTACAGCTGCATTGTGGTTTACTGCACTAAAACTAAAGTCTTCACAAAAGCATTTTGATATGCACTTTTCCAACCGTTATACAGTAGAAAGCATCATAATGATTTTGAAATGCCAATTTAAAGCGTCTAGGTGCTCGGTGACCTTATATAAGAGTGGATACAGACCTTAAGTTCTACATAAGTTAACTATTCGTTAGTTAAAATGCTTCCTGTGTTACTTGGGAGCTTAATTGCTTTTAGATAGTGGTCTATCAGGTTGTTACTGAGTATCTACTAAATAATACCAACTACGAAGTAGATATCACCGACCATTATGTGCAATGGAACTAGTTTTGTTTCCGCTCTAAAAACATAACATGTGTGGTTAGGAGGTAACTAAACTAACATCTGTGTATCAGAAATACTTTCATATTTATGTTATGTCTTGGCCATCATCTTAATTTCTATATCCTGTCCTATTTAGAATTTAAGTCAGCGGTGAATATTCAAAGAATGTATTTCGTACCGAAAGTTACATTACGATGTCTCCCAAGTTTCTCGGAGTCCTATTTAATTTTAATAACAGTTAACGCAATAAGGCTCGCGGCGTAGGGGAGGATAACTCGATGTAAATTATACAATCTAGGCGTCAACCGACGAAGTAAACAACTTTTTACACTCCGTTTTAGTTTTCCACATAGTTCCACCGTACAATAGTCACCTATTTATATGAGTCGCCATAAACTACGTTTGTGCCTATTTCACATTTATTTATTGATTCAGTTACCACCAGAGAGGTTGTAAATCATATTTATTGTTATAATATTATCATAATAATAACCTAATGTCGTTATAAAGTATTTTACACGGGTATTACTCTGTAATTATTGTAACATGTATTACAATTATGCATATATTAAACGAAACGTGTTTGTCTTTCAAAGATTTACAGAATTGTGACGTCAAAACCTATTATTTAATGCATACGTTAGATATTTTAATATAAAATTAAAAATAATAAAACAATTAAAAACGTTTTATGATCACGGTCGAGAAAATCTCGTAAAATTAGTTAAAATAATTCAGTTGAGATTGATTTAACTGTAGCGGGAGGTTTCATAATCATAATCTTAATTTTAATAATAATATAACGCCAATGCCAATTCAAAGTTATAATAAGAAGCAATTGAATGATAAGTTGGCGATAAATGTTGGAAATACTGCAATAGTAACTATCGTCACGTGATATGGCGAGCGTGCGAGCATACGTAATGTGATAAAACTAATCAGTTAATACTGATTTAAGCTAAGATTATGCCTCGATAAGGTGCGCCCATTGTCCACTACTCAGAGGTTACGAAGTTAACGCACTCTTCAATGAGTCCTAGTAAATAGATGTAGTACCAATCAAAGCCTGGTACACAAACTAGGTCAGGTTATACATTTTAAACTGCGTAAGTTGTCGCATGTTGCCAAGTCGTAGTCTAGGACACAGCGCTTCACGCGTACAGCCCAGATCGAATTCATTATGCCGTTAGTGCCACACCACATTCATACAAATCATACAAACTATGAGACATGTCTATAAGCTAAATATTTGTATGTATGGAACCCTGAACACACGGCGGATGCCTCGCTGACATTTAATTGGCACGAGATGACCTGTTTGATATTTCATTGAAGAACATACGTGTATTATAAATTTACCTTTTATGTCATTAGACTCATATTGACACTTTTAATTGCTACTGACTGACATAATATACCTGTTGATTTCAGGATAAAACTAAATTCTGATCTATTTGATACATAAATAAATGCGTAAACGTTTAAAACTAAAAAGAATATGACAATAATATAAGTTATTTATAAACATCTTGACTCATTAAATTTAATGTAAAATATCACAAGACAATACTTACAAACGAGTAGTCATCAAATAAAACCGATATGTGTAGTTACCGCCAGACGACTATTGTATCCGTGTCAGGTATCTACGTATAGATCTTTAGTTCAGCTCTTTCTGAAACATGAGAAACATGATATTGTAACATAAATGCATATTATTACCTTCGCTGATAGCTTCCGTCGCATCGTTAAGTGAGTTTACTAAAGGGCGTATCGCTTTATAACTGTACCAGGTTAATTTGTGCTTGCCGCGGCCTTGTTTTAAATGGGTGACCTTTTTAAATAACGCCGAGACCCCTTTGTGCATCGCAAGCCGTCGCTTCCGGCTGTCACGGGGGCTCAGAAGCCTGACATGCTAACAACCAGCTCAACTTTTATGTATCGGGTCTCCCCGGCTCACGTACAGAACATGTCAGGTGTTTTGTATAAAAGATTTTCATTAAATTGGCTTATGATTGTAAGAAGGAAAAAATTTTACTGTATAGAAAATTCTAGCTCAATTTTACCAGACTATTCTATCGACTCTTTAACGTTCTAAAAACATAGATACCTAGAAGACTTAACAGAAAACCATTTTCCGAACTGTCCCAGAGATTTCGCTCCAAACCCGCCACTAAATTAATCAGGAAGGCAAATAGGACGAGTAAAATAATTCGGTTTCCTCCCCGCTCCCTATTGGCAGGAGAGAACCACTAGGTGCAGGCTTTAAGATATAACGTAAATATTGAAAGGTACCGTCGTCATTGATTTTATCAGACTGATGTCTGGCCGTAAACAGTCTTCATCATATTTTCCGCGAAGGCCAAGATACAGGTGATTAGCATTACACATATTATGTTGATAAAATGATAAATACCAATGTCATAAGCACACGTATAATTTTTTTTACAACAACTGTTATTTTGAAGACGAGAACTTGTGTTGGGATATGACTTTTTTTGTGTCCTGTGATTACCACATAATAGTTTCAAGGGCTCTATATGTCCAAGATAGACTGAAATTTCTTTATTTATTGTCCAAGATACATTAGCTTTTTCCATTGTTCTCAGTAATTAGCAATAGACTCGCCCTCAATATCTACGGGCTCACCTCGTAATCTTTTTACACAAGGGAATCTACAAAAGGGTCTGTGTGTCGTCGGTCGCAGGTAATTAGCTAACAAACTGTCACTAACGACTCAACCCTTAAGGAAAAGGGGGAGGAAACTACATACATATTTATGTATGAAGTACAGTCGACTGAACAGCTGTACCAACACCATAACATTGACAGCTTCTCTATGACAAAGCAGTAAGGCTCAATTCCGTAATTTGTGGCTACAACTGACTTGTGGTCTAACGTACATTGACGCATTAGTTAGAGGGGTAGAATTATATCGTGTCACTGGGCGCGCTCCGTTTCATCACGTCACAATAAGTTGGTTTACAAAGAATTTGTACTGATTATCTTAAATATGTTGCATAAAAATAGAAAAATAACGGTTCATAAACGGCTTTAAAGCAAACATTTACTGACATAAGTATAAAATCTTTATTTCCAACCTTTCTCGGCCATAAATATTCAATTGTTTTTTCAAGTAAACCTCGCAATATAGATAGTGCAGCTACCGTCAAAGGAGGTTCTCATGCGAGCGTAGATAATATTGTGTTTGACAAGCGAGGCGAAAGATAAACTGTAAGCGTAGCCACCGGACGCCATAGTTCCTATCAAATTTATTCACCCTTTGGAGATTGGACGCTGTGTGACGTCACAGTGATTTTATCAACACGCGTCACACCGAAACTTGGGTGGAGACTACGGAATGCACTGATAAATTGATAAATACTACATTCTTATAAGTATTTCCTTTAGTGACGTAGTTTGTATGCTTTATTTATGTAACGTGGTTACGTTACTATGTAAACTATTTGTTTATCATTGAAACGTTTTTAACAACTCGATCTAGTTAGATTGATCTATGCGTAGGTTTACGCTGAATTTTATCATAAAATTACTACCACTAGTTTCTCCGATTTTAAACTATATTAATTCATGCTTGTTGCTCTAGGGTAGACAATTTCACAGTGGACGATTCTCAAACCGACTTTCTGAATGAATACGAAAATTTCTTCATTCAACCGCAATTTTTAGAGGGTTGCCGAAGTAGGTGACACAGTATTTTTCTATTCATACTCTCTCATCTACTTCGCTTCTACTTTGACAAATTACAAAAAAGTCAAGATATGTTATGTTTAGTGGTAAAAATCAATTCGCATATGTTTTTTTTTATTATATGGAACATAGAGCTACTTTATTACTCAGTCACATATGGTAGGTTTTATATTTACAATAAATATTAAAAGGTAATAGTAATTAACATGAAAGCCAATATAGTTTTCAATGTAGTGGACATTGAAAGTTCCTTTTCCTCCTCCAACGGAAGGAAAATTTAATTAGCTGCTTTGTGTATCCCACTGCTGGCCAAAGGCCTCTCCCAAATCCTGACCTCTGTCCTAGCAAAGAGAAAATTAAACATAATAAAATTGTTTTATTTTTTTTGGTGCAGGGCTACGAGCGCGCCAACCTCGCCGACGCTTTACTGCCGCGCACGCTGATCGACGGCGAGCTAATCATCCGCCAGGGCGACACCGCCGACGGCATGTACTTCGTGGAGGACGGCGCCATCAGCATCCGCATTACCCGCGACGATGGCAACGAGCACGAGATCAAGCGTCTTGGTAAGTGCCTCTTCAGAAACAGTCGACCTGTCGACATGCTGTGAGGGGTTTTTTCATCATCGTCATTTCAACCCGAAATCACATACTTTTAAGTATAGGTCCCGGTCCAGCATCCTCTGTCATCACCCAGGTGTTTCCAGTCAACTTCTTTATTCACCTGATCAAAACTTACGAAGATAAATTCGAAATTTTGCATGGCGTGACAACTTACGTTTTGTACCAAGTTATGACGTACCGTGCCCTTACTTCCCTAACTTAAGTTTACTTATTTATTTATTATTATCTACATTACGGTATACAATCTCCATATAAATCATGTTAATATACAGGGCGTTAAGAAAACCCTGTCCGACCCCGAAAGGGTGATATAGGTTCCACAATCACATGCCCAAATAAAATATTTAATTTGGAATATTCATGATAATATCAATAATAATGAACTTTGAAATAACGATTTTTGAGATTACAGCACCATTTTCGTCGGTATTATTTGGCGGCCTTTCGCTTGATCATTTGGCAGCACCTGTGACTCTCACTCTCGCCTTTTGAGATTATTATTTTTAGGATATATCTATTTTTTTTTCCAATTAATGGTTTCAGTTATCGATACCTAACAACACCTTAACGGATGGGACAGCGTTTTCTTAACACCCTGTAGAAACCTGTGCTAATCACGTCTTATATGTTTGTCAACAGAGGCTGGTGGTTACTTTGGAGAGCTGGCTCTTGTCACCCATAAGCCCCGTGCCGCTTCTGCTTACGCCGTCGGCCCCACCAAGGTGGCATGTAAGTACAATAAACTTTTACTTAGTCTAAGGTCAAGATTGATAAACATTATTATGTACAACTGCTACACCATAAGTGAAGTTGTCAGTGGGAGTTATGGACAAAGCATTTAGATTGTTATATTTCTAGGTTCTTACTATGCAAGTATAGTTACCATTTACGGATATTCATATCATGTACCACACATGCACCTACGGTCCATTAGAAACGTCAATGTGAAACTACTTTGTCAAAGAGAAACGTTCGTTTGACCTTTATTTAGGTTAAGGGGTTTTCCCATATGAATTCAAAAAATAATTATAACGTACACTTTTCCTGAATTCTGCATAATTATGCTGCAATCAAATTATAGAAGGAAAGGAAGGGTGTCATCATCATCATCATTTAGCCAATCATAGTCCACTGCTGGACATAGGCCTCTCCCAATTTGCGCCACAACACCCGGTCCTCCGCCCTCCGCATCCAGTCCCCTCCAGCGACCTTTTTCAGGTCGTCAGTCCACCTGGCGGGGGGGCGTCCTACCTTACGCTTGCCGAGTCGCGGTCTCCATTCTAGGACTCGTCTGCTCCAACGGCTATCGGTCCTTCGACAGACATGGCCAGCCCATTGCCACTTCAGCGAGCTAATTTTACGAGCTATGTCGGTTACCTTGGTTCTTTGTCGGATGACCTCATTACGAATTTTATCCTTCAAAGAGACTCCGAGCATAGCTCGCTCCATAGCCCGCTGCGCGACTTTAAATTTGTGGACTAGTCCAACCGTTAATGTCCACGTTTCGGCACCGTAAGTCATAACAGGTAGGACGCACTGGTTGTAAACTTTCGTCTTCAGGCATTGCGGTATAGGCGAAGAGAAGACTCGACGTAGTTTGCTAAACGCTGCCCAGCCTAACTGAATTCTCCGATCGACTTCCCGCTCGAAGTTGTTTCTACCAAGCTTGATGACCTGCCCTAGGTAGATATACTCTTGAACAACTTCGAGCATCGATCCTTCGACATATATCGGTCTCGGCATGACATGTTCATTGAACATGATCTTGGTTTTATCCAAGTTCATGCCAAGACCGACCCGTCGTGAAGCTCCATTCAGGCCATGCAGCATCTCGCTTAGTTGGTCCAGCGACTCTGCCACTATGACGATGTCATCGGCAAATCTAAGGTGCGAGATGTGCTCACCGTTCACATTTATACCCCGTCCAGTCCAGTCCAGAGTCTTGAAGACATCCTCGAGCGCGTTGGTGAACAGCTTTGGGGATATAACATCCCCCTGTCTCACCCCCCGACGCAGCTCGATCGGATTGGTCTTATGGTCATGGAGCTGGACAGTCATTGTGGCGGTGTCATATAAGCATCTCAGCGCCTCGATGTATCGCCAGTCAATACGACATCGTTGCAGAGCATCCAGAACCGCCCAAGTTTCGATGGAGTCGAAGGCTTTCTCGTAGTCCACAAAGGCCAAACACAGCGGCTGATTGTACTCTTCGGTTTTCTGCACAATCTGCCGAACAGTATGGATGTGGTCTACGGTGCTAAAGCCTTTTCGAAACCCGGCTTGTTCTGGTGGCTGGAACTCGTCGAGTCTTCTAGCGAGGCGGTTAGTGACTACTCTCGAGAACAACTTGTAAATGTGGCTCAGGAGTGAGATAGGTCTGTAATTCTTCAGCAAGGTTTTGTCGCCTTTCTTGAAGAACAGAACCACCGCACTCCCGCTCCACGCTTGTGGTGTTAAGCCTTGATGAATGACGGAATTAAAGAGACTCGCTAGCTCTTTCAGGACTGTGGTCCCACCGGCCTTAAGGAGCTCGGTTGTAATTCCGTCATCACCCGGCGCCTTGTTGTTCTTTAGTTGTCTGAGAGCTGCCTCAACCTCGCCCGGGTCGACATCCGGGATGTCCTCGGTGTAATGGCGCGTGAGTGGGGCTCTGTGGTCATCTTCGCCTTGTCTCGATGGTTTAGTCACCCGTGATGCATATAGGTGTCTATAAAAACTCTCAATTTCCTCGAGAATCTCGAACTTAGAGGTGACGGTCCTGCCATCCCCGGTCCTCAGTTTCGCCAGATGGGGTCTACCTAATTGCTGAGCGAAGACTTTGGTGCCTCTATTTCGCTCAATCGCAGCCTCGATATTACGAGTGCTGCAGCGTCGGAGGTCACGTCGCGTCAGTTTCCTGATTTTCAGGTTTAAGGACCGCCTATCTGACGAAGACATCTGGGCGTCCGGCGTTTCTCGTCTTTCCTTCATAAGTTCGAGAGTCTCGGGTGAGAGCTTGGACTCCCTATTACCGCGTTTTCCGGGGAACAACCTTCGAGACACATTCTGTAGCGTTTTGACCACTGTGTCGGTTTTTTCGTCAACATTGTCCGTGGTTTCCAGCAGTGCGAAACGATTTTGGAGTTCCAACTGGAACTTATCGGAACCTAAAGCTATTTGGGGCAGCGTGGGTCGGAGAGTAGGTCTCATCATCCTAACTCTTTCAGCCTTAAGGTTGATATTTAGAGAGCCTCGGACGAGTCTATGATCGCTACCGGTATTAAACCTATTGATCACCGAGACGTCTCTAAATATATGCCGTTTGTCCGTGATGATGAAATCTATCTCGTTCCTCGTCACATTATCGGGGCTTCGCCATGTCCACTTTCTGTGGGGCTTCTTCTTAAAGAAGGAATTCATTAAGAAGAGCCCCTGGGACTCTAAAAAGTTGACCAACATTTGGCCTCTGTGATTTCGGCGCCCCACGCCGTTAGGACCGATTTTCGTTTCGCCGCATTCTTGTACTCCCACCTTGGCATTAAAGTCTCCCATAACAACGTTGTAGTGAGCCTTCCTGGTACCATGTAGTGCCTTCGCTATGTCTTCGTACATGGTTTCGGCTATCTCATCAGAGTATGTCGAGGTCGGCGCATATACCTGCACCACCTTCAGGAACTTCCTGTCGGTGATTTTCAATAAGAGGTACGCTACCCTTGTCGACACACTACTGATTTCCACAACGCTGCTTGTGAGACACTTGTTGACCAAGAAACCGACACCGCCCTGGGAGGGCCTATCACCTTCTCGGTAGTAGAACAGGTCACCTGACTCAAGGGTTATCGTGTCCTCCCCCTGTCTTCGGACTTCAGATAACCCCAAAATGTGCCAGTTTATGCGACCCAATTCTACCTCGAGTTCGGTGAGGTGTTGGTCCAGCCGTAGACTTCGTCCGTTATACGTCGCCAGGGTCAGTTTTTTGAGGTAGTGGTAGCCTCCCGTAGCCCGGAGATTCCTAGCACCCCCTGTCCCGCCGTTACCGCGACCGCTACCTTGGCCGGGAATAGCGGGACTACCGGGAACTGGGGGCCGTTTTGTGTGGTGTGGGCTCATACAGAGGTTTTGGCCTACTAATGCCACGCTGGCCAGACGGGTTGGCATAGGGTTTGGTCTCGAGTTTTCCTTCTCTAAGCAGTGGTTTTCGGCTCTGCTCAATTTTCCCTTAGTCGCCTTCTACGACACCCACGGGATGAGATGGGGTGGTGACCTTTGTATTCTTTAGGTCCGTCACCACACGGACGACCACCACAAGGAAGGGTGTGGATATTATTAATTTCCTGTTTAGCAGAATTACCAATTTGAACTGATATAGAGTTGTTTTGATTTGTGTTAATGTACTTGAAATTTGCCAGGCACGTTATTGCCTTGTTTATAATACATTTCCGTAGTTCTAGGAACTAAATTGTTAGGGTTTTCCTTACATAATTTAAAGCAGGTGACCAATGACGTTTATTTAACTGCTACCATTAAATAAAAAAGAAGGGTATTATTTCATTGCCGAACGTTATGAATACCGTGAAGAAATTTTCGCATTTGATAGATTCTCGGTTATACCGGAAGAAAAGTGAAAAATCTACTTTTGCAAAAAATATTTGATTGGTGATTTTTGTTCAACCCTAAAACTACTTAAATAGAATCAAAAGTTCGAAATCTTCAGTTAGTATCTTCCTTTTTCGTAGTAAATGTAGTGGTTACCATCAGCCTATATTATCCGCTTAGGTAACAATACACAGGTGGGCTGAAAACAGGGGAGCTCCTTATGTCAGTATTTGCATCTTATTCCTGCGGCCTCATTTGAATGTCGCCTAACAACCTCGCTGCAGTATTAATCACCATACATTAACTGTGCCGTTTTCCTGTTATTGTTGATTCCTTCAACATATTCCCGTGACAAAAGATTCACACTATATTTAGATATTTATATTTCACTCCAGATAATATTTGACAAAGAAAATTATCTCTTGTTTGACTAAATTATGGAATTATGTCGAACGAATCTTTGACTTAGTTAAACTTATGGCAGCAAAACTCAAACTAAATACTCTTGTGGATATAGAAAGAATTTCACAGATTTCGAGATTCACGTATCTTATCTAGCTTTCATTCAGCCAGTAAATCACTATAAATACCCATAAAGTTAAAAACGAACATCGGCATCGTGACGTTAAAATTAGCTAGTCAAATATTCACCGGCGCCACAGCATAGCAACTCAAATTATCTGCTTCTTGGATTTGTACCATTTACTAGAATATCGGTTAAATATTCTCTCTCAGGGTCAAAACCAAACCAATATTGTAAATGTTGAGGTTTCAGTAGTTCTTGTAATATCACCTTTGTAGAATTATTTTTTCAAGTCTTATGTTGACCTATTTCGGTAATGATTTATGATTGACTTTATAACTTAAATTATTTAATTTCTTATGCTATTCCACTGTTAAGCGCAGACTAAAATCAATTCCACCCTTTCCTATTTCTCTGGACTTTCTATTTCTTTGGAGATCCTACATAAAAGCTTAATCTTATGAAATCCATCCTCATGTTACGTTAGCACAACTTCAAGACTTCCACTTTTAAAACTTGAACTGTTTCAAATAGTCAAATTACTTTCGGGTAAAAACTAGTTCCACTTAAATACGCCAAGTTCATGTTTTAAAACATGTAATATAATCTTCCAGTCCTTGACGTGGAGACGTTCGAGCGCCTGCTGGGCCCCTGCATGGAGATCATGAAGCGCAATATCGACGACTACGAGGAGCAGCTGGTGAAGCTGTTCGGCGACAAGAGCAACCTCACCGACGTGCGATGAACGCGCAGCGCGCCGCACTAGCGCCGCCATCTTGTTTCCCTTCCACACACCGTAATCTAATCCTCTATTCGTTATGAGGTTATGCTGTTGTACATTCAAACTTATTTTATAGACGTGTTGTTCCTAAATATTGCTGCTAAGGAACGAAACATTATGTGATAGATGATTTTTGACGAACAAAAATTTTGTTACTTATTTATTTATGATTCTGAAATAGATTTCCTTTGAATTATATGCCAATCACATGACAATTTTATCATTACAATAGTTCATTTTAAAGAAGGACTTGTAAGTTAGATTATATTGAACAGCATAACCTTAAAAATTAAGCAATTTTTGGTCAAAAGCGTATGCTTACTAAATAGCTAAATTGTAACTTATTTTGTGCTTAACCAACTAAAATATTGGTTCAAAAGTACAAAGGATACACGACAATTTGATTTCGGTAAATGTAGTGCCATTTTTAATTTATTAAACTTTATTGTAGTTGGTAAAACAGATTACGCGTTGAATGGAAGGTGAAATAATGACTACACACCGAGCGCTCAATAATATTGCATTGATAAAAATATACGCTTATTTTAGATAGAGAAATGCCTTAGTAGCTAAGTATATATAAGGTACACCGAGGAAGGTGGGCGTCGAGGCGCGCGTAGGAAACAAAATGTTAACGAGACATTATGCTCATTTTATGTGCCATAACTGCGAGAACAATGAGAACTCGACAACGCTGTTTGCTTCTATCAACTGTTAATTACTTTGATATTTTCTATTACAAAAATGTTTTACTTTTTCATGTGCAATATCTTTTACTAGTTTATTTTATGTAAAACATGTCATAGCACATTTTGTTTTCTACGAAAGTCGTCATTAACCAAGATCGAAGACAACATCTAACGATAACAATAGAATTTATGAGTCGAGGGTAAAAGGCATTAGTGTTAAAGATTAACATTAAATATGTTCTACGTAGTGAGTGGTTACAATGCAATACTATTCGGCACTCGGCCACGTCTATCTTGGGATATTCTCAATCGCTATCGCCATTTCTATTAACTTAAGATATTTTCACTGACACAGGCTTTTCTGAATGATAACAAAATTATATACCTAGTAGGTAAATTATATAGTTGTATTTTTTATTTTTGTGATTAGATTAAATCTATCACTTAGTATTTTTTATTTATTTTTTTATATCTTGGTTAATGTTTTCTCGTCGATATATGTATATGGAGATAGTACGGTGAGGATCAGTTTATTATATGCCAAATTATAAATAATAGTTTACGTGTTATAATTGTTTCGGAACACTTGTGGTTTACAAATGTTCTGTACGGAAATGTCTACAAACATTCAGACTTATAAACGATCCTGAAATTATATGTTTTAATGAAATACATGTTATACAAACATAAATATATATAATTTGTTTCGTTCGCAGAGTATTTTTATTACGATTGTTTCATAGTAATTTTGTTAAGGAAATGGAATTGTTTTATGTTATCTTTGAATTAATTTAAATCTTCTTTTCTGTTGTAGAGAGTTCCTATTGTTTTGTTTGCTCTTTAACAATTTTACATTATAATAGATCTGAGGTGTTTTAACTTTGTAATACTTTTATAGCGAACACGAAGCTCCAATGAACAAATAGTAGAAATCCATCGTTGTTGATTTAATAAGTCCTTTTAAGATTGGTGTATAAATAGTATTGGTTAATTTGGTGGAGTGTGCCCACGTAGGTGAACACTCGTGTAGCGGCACTGACCGGCACTCGTCCTACCCTCAGGTACAACGTTCCAGTATTATTTAAATTAGAATCATCCAGCGTTTATTTGTGAAACCAACCAAAGTAGGTGAGTGCGTAAATATCATGTGTAGCGCTAAATATTTAAGTATATATTTACTATGTAGTAGTTAGTTTTCGTCATTTCTTATTGTAATTTAAATATTAGTAGATTAGGAAATTTTAATGGAATATAGTCAAATCCTGAGGGGTGAGGTGTATCGTTTTGACGCCATGTACAAAAGTGTACAAATTGATTTCAGATGCCATAGAAGATTTTATTTTATTGAATGAATATAAGACGTTACTTATTTTATTGTGGACTGTAAATGTACCGCTTGCGACTCTCACTGGTTAACAAGTCCAGACATGACTCTGTGTTAGCACATAACGCCATGTCGGCCTGCGCTTCTGCTTCTTGTAATTTGCATTCGTTATGTTCCTAACTGCCGGTTTGAGTTTGGTTGACGTAGCTAATACATTCCCTTTTACTGGTTGCCATTCTTTTATACATATTTATTTTGTTACTGACAATATTTTTGTCCGCCCATCGATTTGCTATAGTTCATTCTCACTTGAAGTGCCTATTTCGTACAAGTACATCAACCAGACGACAATTTTCTTAATACACTTTCTCACTAACAATTAAAATATTAATCTCGTGTTTTTAACTTACTACTGCCTTTTTCTATGTGAAATTGTGAAACGTGTTGTGAGTTAAGTGTATTTAGTGTATCGGACATCAATCAGTCATTCAATACCTCCAATTTAAAACGTCAAATCAATCTTTATACTATACTATATTAATACAATGTTCAAAATATTTACCATTGAAAGGCTCGAGTAATCGTGCAAAGGTATTTAGATGATATTAAGGTACATGAAAATCATGAGGTAAATATTTTGATTATAGGACATGGTTTATACAATATAATAATTTCGAGATGTGTGAGTGATTAGAAGTCACCGTTAATCCGTTACCTTGGAGTGTGCGGTGTTTGATTGGTTCCGTATGGTAGTGTACATGATTTGATATTGCTGTGTATAACGTTGTGTTACATTGTACAGGTGAGGTGCGTCACGTGTCGCCACCGCGTAATATGTCTGTGTGTCCCCGATGTATTGAACCCAGTAGTTTATATTATCGTGCAATAATAACTAATAACTGTCATTTATCTATGTCGTTTACATCAATATCATGTGTTACATTTTATCTGTGTGAAAATTATTTATAGAATTTAATAAAGTATAAATAGAATAAGAAATATATATCGCTCTTAATACTGATGTTCATGAATTTTCATCGTCGGTTTAGTAGAAATGCTAATCAATTTACACTTGTAAATCCCGTTTTTATTAAATTAATCGACACGCAACATTAATGTTAAAATAGAAGCACAAATGTGTAGAGGCGCGAGTCGATGGGAGGTTTACATTCTGTCTTCCATGGGACGCACAGAAGTCGCCGCTAATCGTTTCACTCGGACCGCTATTATATGCATTCTCTGGCATACTGATGTAAATTTGAAATTCATTACGCTTAACCGTAGCGTAATTTTTTATAAATTATACTAGTCATTGGTGTCTAATGTAGATTTGTAACCTGACGCACGTTGGATTGGAATGTACTCCATGTCTTCACTCACGTTAGGTGTAAGTCATACCTGTTCCGTGCGCAGTGAAAGCATATCAGCGCGGCCGGCGGAGGTCGCGTCGCTTCTATGATTATAATGCACCACATATTGTGTACATCCGGTAGCCAGTTGAAAACTAGTACCGCTTCTCCCACGTCATGAGCTTACCCTGTACATTTATAAAATTATGTATCGTAAAATGTTAGAAAACAGAATTATATTTGTTTGTAGATCTAAAGTGTTGTTTATTTTAGAACATCATCCCCACCCTATCCTGTATCTCAATAATATAGTAAACAAACACCATTATTTTATTCGCTATTCAATTCACCAGCCGATGTCCTAGATAGTCTCAACATTTATTTAAATATATTTATTGAACAAAAAACCTTAGAAAATTGACTTACGTAAATTCCTCTCATGTAGAACATAAATTACCTATATTATTTACTTTAAATTTCAATACTAGCACAATGTGTAACTTACAAAATTGCATAAAATGATGTTTAGGGTTAGGGATAATAATTTAATACCACAATGTTACATATTTTATTTATTTGGATAATACAAAAAACAGGCACAGCAATGAAATTCAAATTATTTGCAATGTTTATAGACTAAATCAACAAGATCCTTTTTTTTCAAGCCTGTCAAAGCTGGCAAATTAGGAATGTCTTTGAATCTTAATATATCTTGCAATTGACGTACTGTGTAATCAAATACCTTCTTAGTATCAAGTCTTTTTGTAAGTAAATTTTCATCAATATGTTCAACTTTAGCCTTTTTGCTTTCGGGGCCACCTTCTCTCGAATATGAAGGTTTCTTAAGAGCAACTGTTTCAAAAGGACCAAACATTTGGTAAAATAAATCTTCTTGGATATTTTGAAATTTACTTGGGTCAGGTTTTGTAGTGTCTATAAATGGCTCCACAACTTCATCTTCTAATGCAATTGATTCAATAGCTTTATATAGAGACTGAAGTTTTGGATTCTCAAATAAATCAGGTGTATAATCAAAATTAAGAGTATCCAAGATATCCTTAAAAACAGATTTACTTTCTTTTGTGATTTGTATTTCTTCATCTTCTTCTTTCATAGGAATGTTTCGGACATGTTCCACAAAAGGCACCTTAATTACATCAAATCCTATTTCCACATCAAGTCCTAGAGGTTTAGCGGTGGGAGAAAGAGCAACAATGTGAGGCCTAGAATTTATCCTCGTACACAGCACACATATTGCCACCTTTTTCAACTCTAGACAAGCCTGGTACAAAGCCTTAAATGCTACAGTGGAACCTTCTATTATATCTTCATTGGGAAACAAAAAATAACCTGGTTTTATATAACATTTTTCTTTACATATAATGCTGGCTGGCTTAAACCCAAGAAGCTTCAACATGGGGGGACCAAATGGGTTTCTAAGCAACTTTAATTCATCATCAGTGAATTCAACTCTCTCTCCTCCATATGTCTGGTAGTATAGTATTTCTAATTTCAGCAAGGGCACAGCTTTAGGTTCTTGCTCTTCATCCACATCCATATTATCTTCATCATTATCTACTTTTACCTTCAATGTTTTATTAACACTAGTAACAATAGCATTTGTATCTCTATCTAGATCTGACTTTTTTGGCTGTATAGAAGATTTCAGAAGGCTATATATTCCCACTCCTATAGCTAGACCCTCTCCAATCTCAAAACTGATTCGTGCAACCGCTAGGTGGCGATGAGCCTCTAGATACATTAACTGTTTAATCTCTTTGTGATCCCAAACAGGGGTTGGCAAATCAACTTCTTCTCCTTTATTGACTTCTATTAGAAACTTATTGTAGAATGGATTTATTTTGTAATCAGTTTCAGAAACATTTATGAGCTTTATATCAATATGAGAATCAACCAAGTCTACTACTCTCTTGAGTGCTGGCTTTTCATCTGATTGTGACGGAGGAGTATCAAATCTTGATAATAATATAATGTTGCGGGATGAAAGCTGTTTATTGCAACTGGCAAATGCCTTATTGCAATACCAAAGTACATCTGACAATATAAATTCTTTAGCTTGCTTGATTGATGGAATATTAATTGTTTGTAGTTTCTTATAGTTGATCAAATTTGGCATTGATAGTGGGAATACCTCTTCAACACTTTTAATGCCAAACACGGATGTATTTGAGCCTTCTGTTCCGTACAAACAAACTCCTATTAGTTGGGAGCTAGCTTCTCGTAAGTACTGCCGTATCATATTACAAGTAGCCATGTGAGCCACTTGTGCCGCTTCGAGAGTACCGGGGCCGTGAGTGTTGATACATATCATTGTGGCCGGGACACCTTTCCAGGTTGGATTTTCTTCAGTTTCATCGTCGGAACTCATCCTGATGTATCACTATGTTTCACACGGCACGATTTCTATAGTTAAAAATGCGTTAAATTGTGTTCTACAATAATAATGTTTCTCGACATTTTCAAGAATCGACAAGTTTTTGAAAGTTCAAAATACTTCAAAACTAATATGACAGTTCAGTATAATGTTGCTACTTTTTTAGCTTTTTCTAGTTTCTGCGTTGTTTTTTGTCTGGAATTTTATGGTATAAAGATAAGTCTGGCCCGTATATTAATTGCCATTTAAGCGAACTCGATAAAGAAATATTATATAAAAATAACAGTTTGAAATAAAAACAAGTTTTCCTATATGGCTTCATAACGCTAAGAACTCACGGAGCGATTTTCACCCGCGACCGCCGCGGTTGCGGGCCCGCAGCTTCTGTAGAGTGCAGATATACATGTAAAAAAATTAAAGCACATTAACACGACGCGTTTTACGCCCGCAGTCTGCGCGTTTGTTTGCGGGTCCCGCAGCAACGGCGGGCAACTAGTAGAATCGCGCGGGCCGCGGTCACCCGCAGCCTCGGCGGGTAGCGCCCGCGCGCTCTGCGGTCGATTGGCTGATCGTTAACTGCCCGTCTTGCGTCTTGCGATCATCGCCCACCACCTCTGCGGGCGATGATCGCAACCGCGACGGCTGCGTTACCGCGCAAATAGCCGGTCTCGTGAGTTTTGAAATAAAACCGCAGTTCCGCCACCGCGGCGGTCGCGGGTGAAAATCGCTCCGTGAGTTCTTAGCCTAAGGGTTTCATATAAATTTTATTGTTAGGTGCCTGTCACGCAATACCTAGTTTTACTATGTAGAATAAAATTATCTTTAAAGTAAAAACCTTAAAATGACAGTAATTAGCCAAATTATATATTTTATAGGATTACATATACCTACACATCTTATATATAAAATTCTCGTGTCACAATGTTAGTTACCATACTCCTCCGGAACGGCTTGACCGATTTTTATGAAATTTTATATGCATATTCAGTAGGTCTGAGAATCGGCTACTATCTATTTTTCATACCCCCTAAGTGGTAGTGGGTAGGTAGGAAGTAGGTAGGTAGTAGGCAGGTGCTAGGTAGAAAAATTGCATCGCAACGCATGCTGGGTACAGCTAGTTATTATATATATTTACTATATACTTAACAGGATTTCTATAATGCCTAATATCAAATAGAAATAAAATTGATGTGATCCACAAATGCTTAAAGTCTAGGTTTAGTGCATGTGAATTGAATGTTTCAAAAACCTAATGCTATTCAAGAATTTAATTCTCTAGTAGGAAAGAATAAGATTATTATGGTGAAAAGATAAAAAAATGTACATTCAAAATCCTTTTATTACTAAAGCACATGAAAAAAGTTTATTCATATTTTTAAATAGGTTCTGGCTCTCTGCTGTAGACTTGCATAATTTTTTCCATTATTTCCCAATTTTTTTCCTTCTGCAAGTCCTTGGTAAATACCTGAAATGGCAACCTATGTGTTATTACTTTACACCATTTTATAACACTACATATTTATTAATATAAGTTGCACAGTCAATCAATTTGTCCATAATATTTCTTTGATTAGATTGAACACAAAGCACATCACAGGACAATAAATACATAATATTGGTAACCGGCTTTCAGAATCTATATATTCATGTTAATCCATCTTAGGTAGCATTCACATACTTTATTTTAAGAATTAATCTACAAAATACTTACGGAGTACCATGCCGCATCATCATCCAAAGTTGATGCTAATGGAACTGAAACCCCCAAGACATGCAGAGCTAGAGTCAAACAGGCAACTGCTACATGAGGTGCTCTGTAGTCCAGTATTGTAGGAGAGTGGTGATAGTCTTGCAGGAAAGCCATGGCAGTGCGGGCTATGGGAGCAGAGCGCCACTGTGTCGGCGGAAACCATTCTTGCAGCGAGCGCAAGTAGTGCAGCAAATATCTGTGAGGAGAGGGTGCTTCCAAGTTAAATCCCAACAATCTTAACACTAGTAATTCAGCTTGAGCAACCGCGCCTCGCCACGACCAGTACTCTTCGCCCAATTCTAAAGGCCCGGCTCCGCGGTTGATAGAGTTATGAGCGACGTTTACAGCATCTCTTAGTCTCACAGGCTCGTCACGAGACTTCCCCGCCGCACACAAACAAGCTGTACATATCACGTAGCAGTCGTAATCATTTTTATCGGCTTCTTTAAAGAATTTGTGATAGAATATAGCAGCAGTAGCAACGGTCGCCGGTTGTAAACCAAGTTTGATACCACATTCAAATATAAAGTTTGTCGCTAAACTATGACTCGGTGCGCTGCGATAGTCTGGTAATCTTCTCTCACGTCTGCTGCTTTGCAAAGCCGTCACATCTATTACGTCTTTCATCTTGCTGCAATTGAGATTTCAGTTACAATTTATTTTGTTTTGCGAGGAAGCAAACTAAACAAAATAAGTGTCAATAAAATTGTCAATCAATAACTTTAAGGTTAGTCATAGACAATTTGACATTTCTGCGTATGTTTTTTTTTAAATGCAACACCTCTCTATTCCGTGTATAGTGTGGGGATTTTTGGAAGATCTATGCATTTAGCCTGACCGCAGGTTCGGACCTCGGACTGCTTACCGGTGACCGGACTATATAGTGTGGAGAGATACAAGTGTATTGGATTACACTTGTAAAACGCTATACACATTCGTGTTGTTAAAAAACGGAAAAAGCCTCCGTAAACATTGTAAAATTAGGTGTACTATTGGATAGATAATGCAAGTAGCGATGCTTTAGTCTTAATTCCCAGATATTTGGCCAGCGCAAACCATTCTATCGATCTTAGATTAGATCCCATGATGTAGTAGTGTTCTTCTTCTTATGAATTCTCTGATTTTCATGTTCTTCAAATCATCTGATAATAATTATTATTTTCTATTTATCCGATATGAAATGTCAGTTGATCTTTTTTTAAATAAAGAATTTAATGATATTCGTCGGCAGTGAACCCACCTTTGTTGCCTCTCTGTGTATTCTACTACGAGTTCAAACCTATGATCCTGATAATAATAATAAATAATAAATGCGGACAACATCACATACATTGCTCTGAACCCAAAGTAAGTACCCTTGGTCCGTGGGGTCCGAGTGCACACAGATTTTTTAAAGATTTATCCAAACGCCTGGTTGACACTTCGCGTGACCCAAAGGCTGGCTTCTACCTAGGTCAGCGAATAAGCATTGCCATACAACGTGGCAATGCTGCCAGCCTTTTGGGCACACTCCCAGTCGACAGCGATGTGGATGAATTTTTTGATGCCTTGTTTTAGTTCTTAGTTTCATTTAGTTTATAATTCTTCTTATTTCTTGTGTAGGCTTAGTTTTTATAATATTGTAAATATTTTAAGTAAGTAGCTAAAGCACTTGTGTTATGGAATTCAAAAGCAACGAAGGTACCACAAACACCCAGACCCGAGGCAATGTAGAAAATTTTTGGTTTCTACTTTGACCCGTCCGGGGATCGAACCCGGGACCTCAGAGCTAGCGACACCTTGAAACCGGTGCGTACGCCACTCGACCACGGAGGTCGTCAATATAAAGATAGATAAATGATATGCAAAGAGGTTAACAGTTATATATATATATAAGTCTAAGGGCCGTTGCAAATTGCAATATACCAGTGAGTCTGGAGCTGTTCTAAGGAAGGGTTCGTTTTGTGGAGCGAAAATAGTTTTGTAAAAAGACAGTTTGTTTTCCCAAAGCAGTCACACGCCATGCTCGACACTGTTGGCCAGAATATAATTCCATTACTGGCATGTCTTTCACTGGTACCTACCTAGTAGAATAGAAAGCAAGTAACTTCGTTTATAACAGACAAAAATAACTAGGTTAGAACCACCTTCATGCCGTGTGAAGTTGTGAATCCATTGGGTCGACATTTAAAGAGTGGGCTTACTTCTTCTTCTTATCGTGTCGATGACAATCAATTTATATTGCGTCGGCCCAAATTCTGCTACGAGAACTGCATAGTCAGTAGCTTGCATTAAATCATCCATCGTTCAGGTCAGTGACGGATTAAGACTACTTGATGCCCTAAGCAATCCACGTCTGTGGGGGCCCCACAGACTATCCACACTCTATCCGTTTGTCAACTACTAGAGTAGTTTAAGAATTATAACTTGTCAAAGTTAGTTAATTTTGTCACTCACTCACTTACTGACTGACCGATCATCAAAACCCTAAGAGTGAAACGTGATGCCCTAAGGACGGATTTTTTTTTTGCTTCGTCTGGTGACGTGATGCCCTAGGAAATTGCTTAATTTGATTAAGGGTTAATCCGTCACTGGTTCAGGTGTAAGGGCATGAAGGACAAGATAACAGGTGTTCCATCGTCTGGGGAGTTTTTTTTTTTTGTAATTTAAAATAACATATAAAAATATTATGTATTGAGTACGTTAGATTAAACTTAAAATACCACATCTACAACTCAGGTTACTAAACGATGCAGTCATATTCGCCATTTTGAAATAGGGCTAGGTATAAAACCACTTTGAACTTGATAGTCACGTTAATAAGGCTTGGGCTTAATATAAATTAATATTAGTAGAAGGAATTTTTGTGGAGTTTCGGGGCTATAAATAAAACAAGCTTTTATTTGAACATAAAAATTAGAATATAATCATTTTCAGTAATTATTTAAAATTATACACTTAAAGTACATTTATAGTAAATTCAATAAAAAATACCAGTGCAGACGAGATACAAATAAGAGAAAATATTGTTTATTACATCGTTGGTTAAATACATCGCTTTCAGTAAATGCAATAAAAAAAATAAGTCGGAAAACAATGAAATTAAAGTTGAATGTCACTCGATATAGAAAAATAAAGATAAGATTGAATCACATTCAAAAATTACCCACTAGTGACTAAAAATTTTACTTTCTTAAACGTTTGTTCAATGACGGGACCGCTCGGCGCCATATTGGCACAGTGGCAGGGCCAGGAACACTCGGGTCATGAGCCACGGCCGCCACGGGACTACACCTGCCACGAGCGCGCTACTGCAACTCGCACACCGAGCGATCCCTTGCACGCGCTAGAAATAAATGTTTACATGTTCATCAATTCTAAATAAGATATTTTCAACATTGTACTCTGATCAGTACCGATACGACTATATTCGACGCTGGGCCGCGCCGACGGCGCTAAGTGCGCCGCGCCTCCGCCCTTTCCGCGAATCCCAGACATAATTTAGTTATCGAAGAACATACAGTAGGTATAAATAGTGAGGTTAGTATTAACTTTGGCAAATATGAATGAAGCATGGTGATATTGTTTTTAAATCGACAACATCTCGACAATACTCAGCGGTTATATTAAGAATTATAACTGAACGTCGCTCATTTCGCTAATATCAACAGTAGAATGTCGATACAGGTATTCATCGAATTATCTCATGCCACATCACAAAAATTTAAAGACATAAATATGCCTCGAACCCGATCACTAAATGCTACTCCCTTAAAAAACTTTGCAATATCTTCCCCCAGTTGTGGATCTAATAAAGCGCGAGAATATTTGAGCCGCAACAATTCAGTCTTCAGATAAGAAGCTAACGCACATCAAGTGACGAGTGTCGTACCGTCCGGCGAGTCATTGAGCTGCGACCTGCGAGTTGTGCGCACTTACAGTCCCAAACAAACTTGTTACATGTGGATTGTGCGATTCCTTCACTGTTTCAAATCTTATAAACTAAATGTGATTCGAGCGAATAAACAATGCGGCAGTGTACAAAATTTACATCACATTCACTCGAAATATAAGCATACAAGTTAAATGTTCTGCGGCGGAGGAACACATTGAAATGCAAAACTGTCGACGTCACAGGTGTGGCGCCGCGACGGCCGGCTCAGGCGGTCCCGGCCGCCGCGGACACGACGTCCAACGAGTATACCCACATCGCTCACTCAATAAAAAAACTTTAAATGTAACGTGAAGCTTACTTAAATGTAGGTTGAATGTAGAACTGCGCTAATATTATTTTTATTAGTTTTACGTACACATATTGTTACATAACAGTAAAAAACCTACCTAGCAACAAGCGAGCGGCGGGCGCTCGAGCCGCGGGCCACTACCATACGTTTACGATCCGGGGATCGACCAATTTATTTATCTAAAAATGTATTTGTATGTTTTTAGTTAAAATTGAATGCGAGCAACGTGCACTTTACAATAGAACAGGTCTCTTCATATCTCCGTGCGTGTTAGTATCTTTGGTGTTGGCAGCTCGCGTGCAAGCCGAGCGCATCTGCCCGGAGGTGAATGGCCCGCGCGGTCACAGTGTAGGCGTTACATTTTCATTTAATCACTTTTTACATACTCATAAACATAAAATGAAAATTAATCACCTAACTATGACAATAGTAAAGGTTACTGTCTAATTGCATTATTAATTAATGTTTATTGATACAGTTACTGACCTAATGCTTAAAAGTAAGATTTTTATTTTTATTATTAATAATAAATTATGTTATATAGTATATATAGTGTTTGATTACGCCAATTCGCGAGTGTATACAAAGTTTATATACTCACATATCTTAGAACAACAGAGCGGGCGCGGGCCGGGGGCTCGCGCGAGGGGCTCGTGCTACTCTCGCCTACCTCTAGCTCAAGTACTCGTTACTGCTTAGTTATTATATTATCCTTACCGATACAGACTCCACCCACTTCACAAAATAATGACGAATATTAACATGATCATAAACATTGGTTAATTACCGTTAAATATAAAATTAAACATGACAAGTTTACATATACCACGTTTAATACAAGTACTATAGATAAAATAAATACCTAACATGATTTGCATAATTGAATACAAGAATAGATCTTAAATGGCTACACCTTAAGGTTAACTGTAAAATGATACAGAAAAATATGAACACAAAAAAATAATTCAGAAATGTATATATATGACGTAACAAAAGAATGCTCTTACAGGAATAAATAATTTGTGCGTAGAACGATGCTTAACTAAAGTATAACATTGGATGACAGGGCTAAGCTTAAACTATGATCGTAGGTACGTAACATAAACGACGTCGTCTTATTCCATAGAGCGGTTACAGTTGTGCATTCAAAAGTTTATAAAAAATAATTTCTCATTATAAGTGATATAATACTTAATAATGGAATGATGTTTTGTAATCAGTTTAAGTAGGCCTGTGAACGTATTCATGCATCTCACTGCCGTGTTATTGATTTCAATACTAAATATTGGTTCCTTGCTGTGTTTGGTCCGTAAGAGAGTGAGTATATAAGCACATATTGTTACCGGAGCTCCGAGCCGCGCGCTGCCGGACCGACTGCCTTCCACTTGTGCCAACGAAACACTATACCGAATGCCTAGCACCAAAATTTAGAATTGAACACTAGATCACTAATTCACTTTTCGAAAACGATGCCAGGAGATACGCGACTCGCTAGCCCCGGACCGCGTGCCGAAACAATAACCAAACGACGGTTTTATATTACAGGGGAAACGAAACGCTACCGGTCAGTCGGTCCAGTCGCGCGGCGGCGGGAGCACAAACCATACACAATGCCCCAAGCCAGTGACACATGATATCTGCACGTCGGCGGAATATCCAGTAAGCTTACTTTCCATAAAAATATATAGGTAATTATAATACGCGTAGCTGCGGCGCGAGCGACCCGCGACGCTGCCGTCCCGCGCCGGCGCTTGATATGCTTACGACCGGGCGCGAGCCGGCGCGGGCCGAGCGGGCCGAGCCGCGGCCGGGCGGGCCGAGCGCGCGGGCCGAGCCGGCGGCGGCGGCCGGCTTAGTACAGGCCGCAGCCGCGGAGGTTGTTGGCGATGATGACGTCGGTGACGGCGTCGAACACGAACTGGATGTTGTTGGTGTCGGTGGCGCACGTCATGTGGCAGTAGATCTCCTTCGTGGTGGACTTGTTCTTGGCCTCGAACTGCGCCTGGATGTACGCCGCCGCCTCGCCGTACTCTTGCGCACCTGCCCATAACGGTACATCGTATTAACTAACTGGTATGTGATCCTATACTACGACTACGAGACTTCGAACACGGTGCGCAATTTTATGTCGCTGGTAAATCTCTTGCTGTCTCTGTCACTTTATGGAGGAATATAGCGACGGATATTTATTTTAGCTAAGTTGAGTTTCAGTGTTATAAGAGTTAAGATAGTCTTAAGATCTTACCCGTGTATTCCGGAAAGCATATGGTGAGCGGCGACTTGCGTATCTTCTCCTCGAACAGATCCTTCTTGTTGAGGAACAGGATGATGCTGGTGTCCGTGAACCACTTGTTGTTGCAGATCGAGTCGAACAACTTTAGACTCTCCTGCATACGGTTCTGGAATATTAAAAAAATATATATTAATAAGTTTAGGAACCTTAAGATTTTCCACGAAAATTAAGATAAGTAAGATTCTCCCACTAAATTGCAAACATACTTTACTTTTTTAATTATCAATTAGGTGCCCGATCCAAATATCAATAATTACAGGAAACTGGTCAAACAAATGACAGTACAATTCTTAGAAGAAGATAATGAACTAATCGATCTTGCTCCATAACGAAGGTACAACAACATGGGTTTTTTCTTTTTTGTGGAGAGCTGCCGCAGTTAGCCTCGTGGAGGCTTTTACTGCTTTACCGGACTAAAACAACATGGTATTCACCGTTGTCTCATCCTCGTGCAGGACCTGGTCGTACTCGGACATGGCCACGCAGAATATGATCGCAGTCACGTCCTCGAAGCAATGGATCCATTTCTTTCTCTCAGACCGCTGACCACCCACGTCGAACAATCTGGAAGTGGAAGATACGAGTTATGTTGTATTTATTTGAAGGGATTATAACATTTTATTAAAATTATTTAATTAAAATTTACAATGAAAACTATAACCTTCTTCTACTTGCACGTAAAAATTATTTATTTGTTTGATATAATGGTAGACTTGTCGATTTACGTTGAGAACTGGCAATTCATAGTTTACTGAAGTAGCTTTTGATGTTTTGAAGAGTGCTAAATTCAAAACAAAAGGCAAGCAAAAAGATCACGAGACTTCAGAAACTTCACAAATATAATAACTAAATCTACAATACTTACTTGAAATTAAGGTTTTTGAATGAGAAGTGCACTTCAACGATGCCAGTGGTTTTGACTCTAGTCCTTAAAATATCTTGTTCGGTGGGTTGGTAGTCTCTTGCACCTAACCGGTCCAGGTCATCCAAGAAACTGGAATTGAAACATACATTAAATTAATTCATATTAACAATTAATTCTTCTGAAAAAAAAATATCTAAACATCCAGAAAACATCCGAAAAAAAAAATGAAATATGGGTTGACCTAAAATAAAATGGTTAAAGTAGTAGGTAACAGTCCTTTCACCTATCAATATAGGTGAAAGGACTAGTCAATACTAGTCAATACTAACCTACAGCAAACCAACCATAGTGCCCTAAAGAAAACGGTTGTGATTCACATTACTGCTCGAATGTGCTGAAGGTCGAAACCTAACCCTTAACGAAAAACTATTGAAGTTAGTAATAAACACGATCGACGACAAGCATGGAACACATTCGATTAGCGTAATCGACAAACTTAGTGTGTACTGATACAAGTGTGAATGATGAGCATGACAACGTAACATCGCATTCGGAGTACAACCGGCCATCACTCGTAAGTAACCATTACGTTATATCGACAAAAAATCGACAGAAATATAGCATCTATTTTAAGCGAGCGCTGCAGTATCGATATATCAAACGCGACCGAAGCAGCGGGCACAGCTAGTTTGTTGTTCAACATAGATGCATATTAAACAAACCATGTAACATTAAATGCTTGATACAACAACTAGACTAACGCGGCTATGCATTTCTTGTTGAATATTTAGAAAAAACTGTTTAGCACCATATAAATACGCCAATCTTTTATGCAACACTTGTTTAATGCTAAACGGTCATAGATTTTTTGTGTAATCGGTAGCAGTTACTTGATAAATGATAATTTAAATCAATCAAGTTTCGGGCGAAAGTAGTGTTTATTAATGATTTGTTTACCAACAATCGATTTGTAACTAAAAGGTTAAAGTACTATGTAATGCTGTCGTTGCTTGTAAACCTTGTTGGTGTAAAATAAACAACGATTTAGTGCCATTTTGGCCGATGATGGAAGTTTGAGGTACGAATATTATTTGATTGACTACGGTATACAACATACTATCAAGTATTAACGTTACTCGCTGTCAAGATGAGTTCAATTTGAGCGTGTGCATTGGAGATTAATTTCAAGTACATTACAATAGAAGTCTCCACGCCTGTGGTTTTACACGAACCGAGTGCTTAAGCAAATCGATCATTGTCTTGCCTTGTCTATTAATATAACTATCGCTCAGACGACGAAGAGGAAAACGTAAATTATAGTTTAATATTACGATCAATTTTATTGCAAAAATTTTGAATACAAAAGGATGTCAGGTTATAACTTTTCTATAATTATAACGCATGTGTAATGCAGAATAAAAATGTAAATGTATGCATTAATTATACAGAATTTAAATGGTCTCGTATACGTGGTAGCAATCAGGCATTCTACAACAGCGGTGACCGCTTACCGTGCTCTTTAGTGTACACAATCAAATATTTGTGTACCATATTTGGATAGTATTAAATTCAGCATTGTTTGATCTGATTGCAGTTCTTTTGAAATATATTTTACCTAGAGGTGTGCGGATTGCCGACAATCAAATTTACCGCATCAATATTTCTGATGCTCTTAATATCTGTAGGTAGAATTTATGAGTCACATTTGTTTCCGAGGGACAAGAAAATATCATTTCCTACTAACCATAATTAAGATGATGTTTGTGGGAAAACCCATTCAGTACTTAGTGCTTAGGACAACTACTTAAAGTAAATAGTACCCACCACGTATCGTCAACCACGTATGTCAATTCATAGTAACAACGCGTACTTAATTTATAATTAGATAGGAAGCATTAAGTTCAATAAGCAGTGATAAGTTTTATTGATTATTCCGCAAGCTATCAGGCACATCCGGCGGGCCACTAGTTGCAGTCGCCAGTCGGCACTTGGCGGGCGACGCCGCCGCATACATATTAACGAGCTACAGACCGCAGACAACACGCGATTCTTCATAGCTCAACTAACCTTCATGCAGACGCTCCCCAAACAAACAAGTGTAGGATATAGGTAGAATCAGATTTCAATATCTTCAATAAAAATGTTTAATTTGGTTACTGTTAACTTATGGTGAGACACTTATCATTAAGTTAAAGATCCCCTTGGTTTTCTTTGAAATTGTTATCTTTTCTGTTTTTTTTTTTAATCTAAAGAATACGAATATAATATACTCCTAATCTAAAGATTTATAAGAAGTTAAGTCTGAAAAAGGGTCATCCCCGTGCGTCATAACACTCATAACTCGATCGCATATGTAAAAATGTTATGAGTTCATGGCGAGCCGAAATTCAGGGCACCGGCTGTAGACGATCTGTGACGTTGGATCTTAGAAGTGCCAATGTCACCGGACCACGAGATCGAGCAATACTGAGTCAGAATGTGTAGTCATCAAACCATTTATTATACTGAGAAACGTGACCGAACTGGTTTGACCATCCCTCTCGTTATTAAGATAAAATTAAAATCAACAATTCATATCAACGATTAAATAAAGTTATATTACGACATGTCCACGTTGTGCGAGTGGCGTACAAGAATATTAATTGCTCTCTTTCAGACTACATACCGTATATTGGTTATAGATCTTATTGAGAGTAAAATATAACACGACACAATATAAACGATAGAAACAATATAAATTAACAATATAACACTTCTTATTCATTGTAATAGAATAAAATGGACACAGACAAATCTAATAAAACCTACGCCTGCAATATTTTAAGTCTGTTTAATATTACTCGATGCTATAATAATAACAATTAAAATAGGTCAAACTATCTTAATTGCAAGTCAGCATGTATCGGCGCCGTGGTTAGCGTTCGTGTGAAAGGCCAACTCAGACACGACAACCGGTAACTTCCAACCTAAATGAAAAACTACGTCGACGCAAACACGCAACGTTTTGGTACGGTGAAAAAGGTTTCTAATCACTAATGAAGGTGATTATACTGATTATATTCATAACTATTTACGGACTAAAATACTGGTATATTTTATGTATAGGTATCGAATCTCGTCGATGATGACCACAATAAAGCAAGGACGATCAGATATCAGATGTCTGTCTGCAGGAATTATCAAGTTCTTAACAAGATCAATGCTAAGATGGTTAACATTTGACATTTAAATTAACCTCTTGGATATTTTGGACACTGGTACTCTCTTAGATGGATTCCTATTAGACATATAGACCACATAAAGAAAATATCCTATTTACAGTAGAGTAAATAGCCTTCTAGAAACCAAAACATGACCAGCAGAAAACAACCTCTACTTTCAAATCGATACTAATATATAAGCTGAAGAGTCTTCTTTCTCCCTGAAACTACCCGACCGATTTGTAAAAATCTATTTGCATATGATAGCCCAATTTGCGAGCAAGGTCATCGATATCAACCTTAGGAAAAAAGCAAGGTGGGCAGAACCGCGGGGCAAAATTTTAACAAATATTTTTAAACAGTGAAGCACAAGATTCCTTGTTTAATTACGAACATTGAACAGATCTTGTGTCTCATAACTAAGTCCAATTGCGTCTATCATGAACGGTGTCACTAACAAGTGTAATTCAAGGCCAATCTGTACAGAGTGAGCTGACACCGTTGGCAGCCCGCCAGCACCGAACACAGCCGAACTTAGAGCAACTTAGCGAGGAATAAGCTCGACTTGATATGGAGCTAAGCAATCGTCTTAATGCTCTATCCACTAAGTGATTTAAGCTATGTTCGTAGTTTGTTAGTTATTTGTAGACAGCGATTTAAGTTTTTATTTTTCAACTAAGTATAGGCTGTATGAATCAACAATTTCGTTTCTCTATCAACTATTGTGACAACGTTCTTTTTCAGGTATTGAGGTAAGCGCAATGCGTAAATTTCTTTCATTCATGCATTCTATCCGTCATTTCGTTTCTAGACGTCAATAGCTTTTTAGTTCATAAATACAATTTAACTAAAATGGGGAGAAATATAATAATAGTGGAAATAATATTATATCACATACGCTTGTAAAAAAACCACTTGGCCCTTATTCCGTTCTGAGTAGTAAACATGGGATTTTAAAAACTGTTTTCATTTCCTTACTTGCTCTATAAGTTGTTTAAATGTGCTATGGGAGTGAGATGTGTAGGGTATGCTTCACTAACAATACAATGTCAATGGAATTGCCGGGACTTTTGGAAGGGTGCCAAGAGAAAGGACATCTACGATCCTTACTTAACTAAAGGGAGACTGTTTCATATTTAGCTGAATCAGTATATTCTTGCCTTATGTAGTGAAGTAGTCGTTTACATGCATAGAGCGTTTGCAAGCACAAAATATATAGGCTCATTTGTTTTGTGGTGCAAATGACGCAGTGCGAGCATGACTGCAGACAGGCTAGGTAATATGCAACCGATAATTGCCACTTTGTCATATTCCTTTCTCCATAATTATGTCTCTCCGCAATAATTAATTGTGAATGCCTTCTTAAGTAATGTATCAGACATTTATGCGCTTCGTGCTTTATTTCCGCTAATAATTTACCTAGCGCTTCAAGTGGTAGCAGGAGCAGCACTGATAACCCTCGTGAGTGTTCTTATAATTAAAACATATCATAAACATTACATACATACATGTTAACTGTTCTAGCCCGAGTGTTTATCGTACTGGCGCTTTTTCGCCTCGGTCCTGGGCGTTGCTGACGTCAAACCTCTGTCAACATTAACTGGGTCAGTAAACAAGGATGAATTACATTCGGAGCAGCCGAAATCATTTCATTATACCATTGAACGCCGCTGGTATTATTGAACGTCGATACATAGATGACAACGTTTAGCGATACCTATTGAATCCGTTTGCGAATTGTTGTCGATATCGATTTTATTATTACTCGTGCTTTAATCGATCCTAAAATACACACAATTACTGACACGACAGTAGTTGTTGTGTTTGCGAAGAACTTTAATTGAACACTCAATTCATATCAAATGATTTGGTTCTCTATCCAATGTATTGCTATTTGTGATGATTGCGTAAAGCGAGATTTTATTGTTCTAATGTTCTGTTTTCGTACAGAATTTTATTATTTTTGCAAAAAAGAAACAAGAAACAGTTTGTTCCATTACTATTTGATCTAAGACATTCTGCGTAAGTAATAGATCTAGGTGAACAATTCCTTGTGGTGTTTGCAGTCTGCGCACTGCATAAAATCCATGTATGGTGTGGTAGTTGTAGCGAGCGAGCTGAGGCGACGGGCGCGCGGCCTCCGCCCGGCAACAGGTCCGGCTCGCGATCAATACGCCGCGCGCCGCCGCACGCCGAGCCGAGCCCTTTCGATAACTACGCGCTACGCCGCCGCCGCCGCCGGCCGAACCGCGAACGAAGCGACGCAGGCCCGTGATCACGTCACGCACAGCCGATTTGCACACATGCATACATGGCGACGAACATCGACCGATACCGCTGCTACTATCAATATTGCAAGCGATGCTGATCAAATTTTGCCAACCGTCTCCCGTATTGTGCACACATGTATGTCAATACAGGTTCGACTACTGTTTATAGAAACATACATAGTAGGTGCAACAAAATTAAATCGATAACTAACAATGTTGATCTATTATTTTTTTTCAGTTAGTTTTAACACGAAAACTTGTCAGCTCTATCCTGAAAGTAGTTATCTGCGAAAACAATGTGAAACTCAAGAAAGTAGCGACCCTTCATGAAACACTTTTTGTTAAGTCGGTGTTTGAGGGGAAGTTTACGCAATGATGTCTGTAACACCAATAAAAGTCAGTGGTGACACATTGCCCCCGAAACTCTCAGCGATAGGGGTTCATTAGGTGTTGGAGAATACGAGGGAGGACGTAGTACAGGGCTTGAGCAGCTGGTGGCGCTGTGAAGTGCTTCCGGAATTAGCGCGAGCGTCATGCGATCGGCACATAAATCTGTCACCGGTGGCGTTCCGCGCGCCACGCGCCACTCGCCGCAGACGACGTGGGCGGCGCCGCGGCCGCTGCAGTACTCGCGAAGTCCGATACCATCTCAATTGCCTCACGAGTCACGACCGACTTCAGACACACTTACATCGTTGACAATACGATAAAACACGTGCATGACACATGCCAAGCATGCATTTTGTTGTTGAGGCGCCATCTCAAGTATCTAGAACTTGTTTTTAATCAAGCATAAGTAATATATTTGAAATCAAAACGATAAATAGAAGATTGACATGAGAAAAATAATCGTCAACGTGAAACTTGTGATTACTGACATTGTCACACACGATAAAATAAGCCAAGCTAGACCCCCAAGATCCAAAAGACCATCAGCAATCATTACTCGCAGTCGGTCGGATATACTGCGTTAAGTATTTATTTACAACAATCGCAAGATTTCGTGACGACTGAGTGACAACCCGTTGAATAATACATTCACAAATTAAGAAAGGTTTAGGTAAACCACCCCCTCTAAAGGTCGATTCTTGTCATTAAATTTATTGCTAGACTGAGCCTTGAATGTTCAACTGTTACCTCTAGATCTAGATGATTAATTCTAGGTATTTTCAGGATTATTACATGTTCGTTATTTATTCATTGATGTGCACTCTACAGACGGGTAAAGAAGAGGTCATATATATATATTGGGTTAAATAGATCACCAAATCGACATTCTCATGAATTGACATTACAATTCTGTTGAGTTATTCGACCGTAGTCTTATTTTTTAACACTGTGCATTTTAATTTGTGTTACCCTTATAAAAGCAATCAGAAAGTAAACCATTCATAAAACTAGACTCGAGACTGGATTGTGTAACTGTAGGTATCACTTAGTTCCGCAAGGTCTATCAGTAAAGCCATGCAATGACAAGTGAGCCATCATTTTTCGCCAATTGAGCATCGAAGCCAATGCTTAGGTGAAGTAATGGGAGACATGCTGATAAACGCTAACAGAATGACAAGCAATTTTCTATTACGAAAATAACATAGGTGAATTGATGAAATTGTGAAAACATCGCAAGCAATAGAGGTTCGTATAATTTACACGGCAAAAACTAGTGCTAATCATGACTAGAATATCGTAAAACACACTTTGAATCGAGTATAACGTGCATTCAATACGTGATTTTCCTCATGATTGATGAGAGCCACACAGATACGAGCGTTGAACCGCGTACAAAGAGTTCCTTGTTACTGTTGCAAGAGCATCCGCCGACCGCGATTCGCGCCACACACTACAAAACAACTAACTATCCTTATCATGTTACTGACGTACCACTGAATGGTACATCAGTTCAGCTGTTCTGGGGAGCCAAAGAAAATATATTTGTTGTGTATTTGTTTGCTAATATTGAGGGGCATTTCCCGTGGCTGGAATATAAATAGTTGGAAAGATACTAAAATCTGCTGAAATGATGGGTATTGAAAGAACATACATACATAAATATCATCACGCCTGTATCCCCGAAGGGTTAGGCAGAGGTGTACCAACGACACCCACAGTTCGCCGGTATGTTTAGGTTTTATTGAAAGAAGGACATTAATTTTTTTTAACTACGAGAGAGTAATTCAATCGAGAGAAATGTGATCCATTGAAAATTAATTTTCTACCTTAAACCTTACAAACGCATGCCACTTTGGCTCTTAGACTAAAATCCGAATTTAACAGTATCTAAACTATTTCGTCGAATTTTAACTGATACCTAGGAACTTGCGATACTTGGTATCGTAACTGTAAATCCCGTCAAGGATCATAAACGAGATTCAATGCAGTTACAGTACCTGTTTTGTTTTATATCTACTAGGTACAAGTTACGTGTTTACCATGATAATTCACTAAAGAAATAAATAGCTAATAGCAGTTTATCATTCCGCGTAAGTTGGAGGCAACTGAGCGGAACACCTTATTATTAGGTGTTAGGAATAGCAGTTATTATAATTGGTTGTAAATTATGTTAACCTAATTAAAAATTATTAAATGGTTTTGTTTTACATTTTCTGTAAAGGTATTATAATTGGATATACGGTTAAACACTCGTGAGTTAAATCAACGGTCACTATACGAACATCCTAAAAGTTTTATGATGAATGATTACGTTCGATAAAATATTTTGACTTGCAAATTATCAGATTATAGGTATAATAGAAATCTAAAACATATACCTGGAAACCAACCAAATGGAAGTAGTTTATGTAACATGTGACATCCTCGGCAATTTCAATTGGGCAATGTTTTGTCTTATAATACTATCTAAATTTTTTACATGTGATTGTTATTAGTAACGTTTACATGTTACTTTCAATGCATGTCAGAAATGAGCCGCGTTTTTAGACTTAAGGTTAAACATTGTCATAATATGTTCTACATTGGTGGGATTGCGGAAGAATACAAATGTACGTACGGAGACCGGACGAGTCAATCGGCGCGCGCGCACCGTTCCCTGCTTCCATCGAGGGATTGACAAATTGAACTAACGCTGACGTCACCCGCCTAACAACAGTCAACACAATAACAGATGAACACAAAATAATCGAAATAGCAATTGCAAATGGTAATCGTCGTCCTACCAAAGTGGTTATCGCAGCCGACTTTTTAATTAATCGTGACCCCATTCTGAAAATTAAATACGTGAATAAAATAAAATTTGTTGTTTTGATCAGTGTAATTTTATCTCATAGGTACATGTTGCTTGTTATCTTTACACCGTACAAAGTTAATTGTATGACTAGGCAGTGCAGTAACCACTTCATTTACAGTATAATTAGGGATCATAAAATTGTTTTATTGTGTTTTTGTTGCTCACGGGGTTATAGAATACAGTTACAAATGTATATTGCAAGACCAACGGCATCTTTGCCATGACTTGCATTTTCCTATAGAGTTTCTAATATTAACAAGAACATACTAAGTGGTTTCATAACACTAGTGACAATAGAGGGTTACATATTTCAAAAAATTTTGAAAAATAAAAAAATGTTTGTTAACTATTAGAACATCACCATCATCGTGAAAAGGGACTAAGGCCACATGAGTAGATAAACGGAACAGAGGCAAAGCTTCGAACAACCGCTCGAATCGGTTGCACGCACACAAGCGCGCGGGGCATGTGTGCGTGACCACTGACCGCTTGTCACATACGCGGCGAGACTGGAAAAAACCAGTTTACGCTGGCACAGCCAGTGTACAATCTAAGGGTCAGTCCGACGCACGCTGTTTGTTTTGTTAGTTGCAAGTTTAAGTTTTTATAAGTTTAGTTGTAAAAACGTGGTATTATATTAATAATAATGGTTGTTTATTGTACCGTGTGTATGAATAATAATAGAGAAAACAAAAATAGATCATACTTTAACTATCCCAAGGAGTACAATTAGGTAAGTAAATATTTGGTTATTACTTTTTCAAGCAAGTACCTTTATTTTATTGTATGATCCTTTTTATAATAAGAAGAGAGTAATTTGTACAACACGGTAGGTATTTTTTATTTAAAAAAAAAAAACAAAAATTATAAAAAGAAAATTCTTAGAGTAAGTAATTTGTAAACTATTCTATCATACTATTATATATTCTATTATACTGACTATTAAAACTATTTAAAAAATGTTTTGTTTGATTTGTCTTCACCTATTGTGACAACCCTAACAAAATAGGTAACAATTTTGCACGTTCTTAAGAAGCTTTGCCTCTGTTCCGTTTATCTACTCATGTGCTAAGGCCTTAACCTATGGTTACAAAAATAGATGAGAAGAATCGAGAAGATTTATATTATTTATAGGTTTATTTTATTAATTCACCATCGAGGTGTCTATATTATTTATTTTTTCAACAACGAAAAGTTGACAAATCAAAATCACATTCCGTATTCCCGTGCACTCCACGAGTAAACCCCACCCGAAAATATTCGTGAAATTATGAGATGTCTACCGGTCAGACAAGGTTGTATTTTGTTTGTACGCATGCGTATGTACTGCGTCAACACGGCCGGGTGGCTTTGATTACGACATCGACGACGACGCTGAAAACGTAATACTGATGGTATCCCCACTGTATTTTCTGTTGTGCTGAAGTTAAGGGCTGAAATTCGAGCCATTAACATTTTGTACGCGATGAGTGGCGCGCGGTGCTACGCGGTGATGCCGGGCCCGAGGCCCCTGCCGATCTTAGGGAATAGTTGGCGCTTTGCTATAGGCAAGAATCCATGGAGAACGCGTGCTTTGGACGTATCTCTTTGGTTTTTGAGAGCATTAGCTGGCGCCGGTGGAGCAGCTAAAGTAGCAAAACTTTTTGGACATCCTGACTTGGTGTTTCCGTTTTGTGCTGAGGAAACTGCAAGGATATACAGACGCGAGGACTCCATGCCGCACAGAGCAAAGGCGCCTTGCCTCAGTCATTACAAACAAGATTTAAGAAGAGATTTCTTTGGCGACGAACCTGGTCTGATTGGCATGTAAGGGATAAGCTATTAATAGGTTAACCGTTATTGTGAACTTACTTGACGATATAAATACTGAACAATTTCCCGCAGACACGGCGAGCCCTGGTCTAGATTTAGATCTAAAGTATCTAAAGCATTGATAGCGCCAGAGGCATCAAGGATTGCAGTGCCCGATTTAGAATATGTGACCAACGATTTTGTACACAGGTATTTTTTGATCTTGTTTTTGAATCGGCAACATTTTATATTGCGATTAAAATAGCGTTGTGGTTTTCTGTTCCGGGTGAAAGTTATATGGTGCTAACTTGACAATTTAAACATAAAGAATTCCAAGTTACAATACATTTATTTTATATTGCGACTTTCTTCAGCTTCTTTAAATTTCTCCATAATCGATATTTTTGCTACTTGAACAGGATCTTTGACTATGTAAATGTACACGGCAACATTGTGGTCTATTACTCCGTGCTGCCCCTAGTGATGTGAGTGTGGAATCTCGGTTTAATGACCACATCCCGTTTTTAACAACGGCGTCTGCGCATTTGTTTTGAGCAGCGGCTACTGACTCATTGTGAGGCACAACAAACCTCATTCAATGAGAAACGTTACGTTTCGTTTGAGTGACTTAACGTCGGATATTTACCGCTCAGATGAATTTGATGAAACAGTATTTCAAATAATTAGGTTATAATTAGTACTTAGGCAATATAGAGTTCATAATAATATATGAAAATTGTGCAAAGGTACGCAATCGTAAATTCGTTTATAAATATTTTTGTTACAGAATGGAATGCATTCTCGACGATAATCGTGAGCTGCCAAAAGATTTTCTCACGGAACTCTACAAATGGGCCCTTGAGTGTAAGTGCTACTTGACGAGCGGCGCCACCTTCTGTGAACTCTATTGTGCTTTTCCGCATAAACTTGTACCAAGTAGTAATTTAACTCCTAAAGAAAACACTTCTTTCTGTTCTAGCTGTGGGTGCTTGGGCACTGGGGACGCGATTGGGATGTCTGAAAGATAATGATGCGGAGGCAAAAGAAATAATAAGATGCATTCACGGTTTCTTCCACAGTGTCCCTGTGTTAGAACTGTCTGCCCCATTGTGGCGTGTATATTCTACGCCTGCTTACAAAACATATATCGAAGCTCTTGATGGCTTCAGATCATTATGTCTAAAAAGATTGACGGACAAAGGTATATGTTCACAAATCGCGAAAAACTACGGGGAGAAAGTTGCAACAATACTGGCTTTGGATTTACTATTAGTCGGTGTGGATACAACAGCGGCTGCCGCGGCCAGCACTATGTACTTGTTGGCGAAGAATGACAGAGCTCAAAGGAAACTACAAATAGAATTAAACAACTACCTTCCAAGGGATAGAGGGATGACCAGCAAGGATTTGGACAAGCTACCATATCTAAAAGCTTGTATAAAGGAATCATTGCGGTATGTACAGGAGATAGAAGTCCTAATTTTTCTATAATTATATTTTGTTACTAGCTGTGCCTGCGACTTCGTTCGCGTGGATGACGAAACTTACAATGAGTTTTTAACCGCAAAATTAAGTTTGTTTTTTATTGTTTATACTTTTCCGGGATAAAAACTACCCAGTGTGGTGCCCAGGATAATAAAGAATAATTATACCAAGTTTCATCGTAATCTAACCGGTAGTTTTTGCGTGATACCTGAACAAACAGACAGACAGACAGACAAAATTTTTTTTTTTCACCCTTTTGGGTTCGGTTTCGGTCTAGTAACACCGCCCGCCATTTATTTTTTTGATATTTTCAATGTACAGAATTTTTACTTCTACAGATTTATTATAAGTATAGATAAGGGTATTTTTCGTCTGACATTTTTAAACAATTCATATCTAACAGCGGGTAATTATAGATAAGGTACACGAGAGTATCTCACGGTGGCAGTTAGCATAATATTTACATTAAAAGGCTAATGTTATTGGACGCGAAGCAAACATTGGCCGATCCCGATACTGTCCTAACTTAACATGTGGCAGCATCACGCACTTAATACCGAGCTTCAGACCCGTAACATAAATATACAGCTGTAGTTGTAATAGTGATAATAGTCCTTTGTTACCACGTTAGTCACAACAATTTGCGGTTTGGTCGCCCTACATAAAACTGACATATTTCACGGAATATTTCTATGAGAAAGTCAGCTTCCTTCTTGATTTAATATTTTATGTAAAGTGACTCATAATTTTTTAAAAGATTTCGAATGTCACGTATTTTTTTATTTGTATAAAATTATGGTAATTGACATGAGATTTAGGAAAGTCCAGTAACCTCTAAAGTACGTCTGTATTATAAAAACTTGATACAAATGTATCGTCTTGTTGTAACGTGACCAATGATGGTCAGCGTCAGGTTACATTTGCACCTGAGCTATTAGGCCCTCGGTCCACAGCTCGCGTGTAACAATACTTGTATCGCAGAACGTGTTATGTAAATAAATATACCTGATTGAACACTGGTCCTCACGCCCTGATAACTGTGCAGTATTTATGTTTGACATGTGGATGACAGGTTTTAGTATGTTGTCAATTTTCGTATTATGCATTGGAACGTTAATTGGAAGGCGTAACTTAAAAGTTATTGATGCACTTCAGTTCTTGATCAGTTGATACAGTTTATGTAACTTTGATACAAATTATAGTTTACGTAAATTATTTATGTTACATGGAAAGGATAAAAAGACGGAAAATGTCCGACGAGGCTAGAACAAGACCTTTCCACCGCTAAACGTTAGGCGGCTGTATTTTATTTTATACTTAAAATATTCTTGAATTTAATTAATTCAATGTCCTCTTGCTAAAATAAGAAAACAAAAAATATCAGCTTTTGTTTTTTTTTCATTATGAATTATTATAATTTATTCAGTTTGTAAAATAATCACTGTAATGTGTGTGAATTCACAAAACCAGTGACCAAACGAGGAAAACATCATAATGCTACTTTTAGGAAGTTAACTCATTATAAATTCATTGTATATGAATAAAGATGTGTTTTACCTAATTGTAATATTTAATTACACAAATTGTTTGTTGTTTCAGAATGAAGCCAGTTATACTGGGGAATGGACGGTGTATTCAGTCGGATGCAGTTATATCCGGTTATGAAGTGCCTAAAGGGGTGAGCACTCATAATGAACATGCTGTTTTATTAGTGTTCTGGATAAATACAAATTGCATGGTTTGATTAATTAGTTGGTGTATGGCGAGTGATGTTTGAATTGTTCGTATTTCAGTCCCACATAGTTTTCCCGCATTACATACTATCGAATGAGGAGAGGTACTTTCCGTCGCCGAAGGAGTACGTTCCAGAGCGTTGGCTGCGTGGCAGCGAGGTTCACGAGTCATTGGACCGGGCTGAGGGCGGAGCGAGCCCCGGGGCGCAGTGCCCGCTCGGCCGCGGCCGGGCGGCGGAGGTGCGGCGCAGGCAGCAGGAAGTGGGGATCCACCCGTTCGCATCGCTCCCATTCGGCTTCGGCCGCCGCATGTGTATCGGAAAGCGGTTCGCAGAAGCCGAGCTACAGCTTTTGTTGGCCAAGGTATGTTTGATTCGATTGTGGTTTTGTTTAATAATATATATGATATGACAGCATAACCGACAAGCCTTTGTTCCACCATCATGGGGCAGACAATGGTGTACCTACAGCCGCAGCCCAGTCTTTATGTCATAAGGAGCGAGCCTATTGTTACTATTTCAATCGTAAGCTTATAAACTAGAAACTGGTATAATTCAGTCAAGTGGAATTTCAAACACTGGATAGCGACTAAGGACTTAACGCGCCTTTTGTCACGCCCTTATCGAGACACAAAAATAGTACCACAATTTTATAATTAGCTTTTGACGACGAAACCTCAATTTACTGTAATCAATAAATTATTTCGAAAACTTGTGTTACTGGTATTTAATATTTTATGAGTATTTAGTCTGTCACTGTCTACAACCAAACATTTATAACTTGGACTATTTCAAGACTTAATTTAATTTAAAAATAGATTATTATATTTTTTGTTACAGTAATCAATATTAATCTCTGCTTTTTTCACCCTGTGGGTAGGCCATAAGTTAACATGAATGGAGAAAGGGTTGGACAAAGATCTAGGAGAAACTTTGTCACCTACATTTATATTATAAAGTTTTCAGTCTATAGACATTCTTCATTAATTAACATATTTTTTCAGGTATTTCACAAATACAAGGTGTCGTGGCGCTATGGCGAGCTAACCTACAGTGTGACGCCGACGTATGTGCCAAACGAACCGTTACAGTTTACACTCCACAAGAGAAACGGTAACAACACTAACCTGTAATTAATGTTAAGTAGTCTATGTTATTGTAACACTTACAATTTACCAAAGGCAGTTTTACAGATATAGTGCGTTTCGTTTTCTTTATTTAGTTTTAAATACTGATCCTTTAGTTTGTAATGTATGTTTAATATTAAATAAAATTAAGTCTGGAGTGCTTGTCGTTATTTTTATACTGCATCCTTAATGTCCAAGTGGTTAAAAAGTAAGCTGTTTAAGATTGTGAGTGCATAAATATGCTTCACATACAAAATATATAGGTTGGTCGCTCCTTCAACACAATTCATTTATACACATTCAAAATGACCGGTTTACCTAATGGTTGAGCAAAACTTATACAATCAATTTCAGCCCTTGGCATGACAAATGATATCCCAATTTTCATGGCATCCTGACTTTTAAAAACTAGCATTACATGCTTATGCAAGTAAATAACCCATTATTATCCTTCGAAATTCCTAAATTCATCCAGGCAGCACACCTATCGGTACCACCAGGTGCCACCAGCTAGTGTCAACGTTAAGTGTATGTACTCACTATTTGGCGGAATCGTTGAGCTGGTACTCGTTGGAGCGGCCGAAGCACTCCTGCACGCCGGCGTCCGCCCACAGCCTCTTCATGGCCGCCAGCAGCTCCTCGCTGAACGGCTCCGTGTCCTCCATCCGCTGGATCACGTCGAACACCATCTTGCCGTCGCTCTACAACAAGGAAAAGTCCATGAAGTTTGTTCTTCAACTAATTAAGTGGCACCTGTAACAACTATTACATTAGCAGTAGATAAAAGAGCAAAATGATCACTTAACCTCTTTAACTAATTATTTCGAAGAAAATCACAAACTTTTCCTTAGGGTTTTGGAGGGGTGATCCAACGTGATTCGTTGAATAAGTCAAGATATAAATTTAAAAATAAAGAGATTTTATAAAACTTGGGATTTGTCTAACTAGGAATTAAATTTTTAGCAGTTATTATTGAATAATTGCTAGCTGTCCGAAGCATCCAATACGACAATTGAGGTTAGCATCAAAGTACTGCCCCCACGACAATAACTTGTAACATACATAATTTACCTTAAAAAGGAATTTATAGACGACTCTTTATACAGTCATTAAAGTACCAGTGTTTAATGTTCCTATCAAGCAACACCATTGTGTAAAAATCCCGTAAGTATAGCCATAAAGATATGTTAGTCATAATAACTCGTGTTGAAGAGCAATATCGTCTCAATTGGAGTTTAGTGACCCAACATCTTCAGAACGCTAATCCGATTAGTAATCCATTTAGCTAACGTCTCGAAGAACCGTACGCTTTCGTTACGCAATCCACGAAATGCCATGTGAAAGAATTCTTCAGACTAATGAGAATCTACTAAACTTAAAAGACGAGTTCCAGTTTTCCTCAAAAATAATGATATAGGTAGTTATAATTGTTTGTGAGTTTACTAACTTAACTGCAGCATAAAAGAAACTCATATTTTATGTAGCAGACAAGTCCAGTTTTAGTTTCCGAGTAATATAAAGTTTATTTTACCAGCATTGCGGTACAAAACGTCATAAAATAAATAACTCATACATTGGACTTGTGCTTTTACTGGTTGCAGAGTTTTCAGTGATTCTCTAATTATGACGGGTGTTGCGGTGTCGGTCGCAGGGCGCATGCGCGTCGCCCGCACAGGAGCCTCGCCGCGCGCTCATTCACATCCCCTCCTCAAAGCAAACCCACCCACCCGTGTTACTTAAGCGTTGCATATTCAATTAAATACATTGTTTTAAGCGTAAAGCATTTAATCAATACTTAATTGCGAAGCCGTACGAATACCATTTTACGTTCATCTGTAATGTAGGTAATTAAAAACATATTTTTCATCGGAAACTAATTGAGTCAGTGATGCGATGTGAATATGATCTGAGGTCAATCACTTTTAGATGTTTATTCTAAAATCCAATTTACATTACAAATATGCTTCCGTAAACTATTAAGGGACCTAAAATAACCACCCTTTTTAAGACCGGACTAACGTAACATAATACATAATGTATACATAATCGTAAGTTCTAAACGTTGGAAACAATAGTGAGACAACCCTCACGTGACTCATTGTGCGTATACTTAGGTTTTGTTTCAGCATGTTTGCGCCGGATAGGGCTGTCACCGCGTCCATTGCCTGCATGCCCCATTGTGATAAGGACATAGGTGCACGAGGTTGGATCGACGGTGGCATTTACACAGTAGTCAGTACTTTTCCGTACTCACAATTGCACGGGAGAGCGTCAGAAATCACGTCATACACAGATAATAAATAAAAATGTAGATGCTCGAGCACTACTCAGCTTAGATGAGTATTTTACTTGATGCTTTTTTTTAATTAAGAAAATATCGTAGAAAAAAATATGTTTAATAGGGATGCATAAGTGGTCCCTAAACAATAGTTGAATGATTTGCGTGACCAATTCACGCCTACTAATAGATGACTCAAGAAAATTATCTTCAGTACACGAGATCCACCAACAAACAATTTACCTATTTAATATGAAACGCAACGCAACACGTGCGTCACGTTTTGTGACGAGTTAATTAATTACAGTTTTTAGAACCGTCTTGTTTGCATTGTGTAACAGATGACGTTAACATCGGCTCTCCAACAGTTCGGAACGGAACAGAGATATCTTATCTATCTGACATACCGTACTGTACAGGTACTTTTAGAGATAACGCTGAAGCTAAAGTAGAATCCTTTCCAGATTTTACGCAAGCGTACACAACATGTACCTAGTGGATGGTCATTGCCAAGTTTTCGCGTATTGTGATCAAGTTCACGGATAGAACAGTATGCCAAAAAAGCGATTGGTTACATCTGTTAAAATAAATGCTGCTCTTCGGCAAGCGCATCGCTCGAGTTAAGCTGGAACAATTGGGCTAGTTTGGTTTTTGTTCGTAATTTTCTGAAGGACATGTGTGGAGAAATTTATGTTGGAAAAGTTGTAGGAAAGAGTCAAGGTGTTTACAATGGAATTTATGTGTGATCTTGACATTATTGAAATTTTCCTAGATTTGCCAAGTGTATACTTTAATGCAGTGAACTAGCGACTGTGAGGTTTACATAGAGTTGCAGGAGGTTCCTTATAAAAACTAGTTTATTTTAAATAGATCGGGCTTGAATGGGTAATAGGTCTCACGTTTTCGCTGCAATGTAATCAATCATGGAACGTTCTAGATCTCGAAGAGTGAGGTGCACAAGTGGCGCACAATACATGCTGCGAGCCTTCGAGGGCAGTGCGTAATCACGGCACGTGGCATTCAGGTTTTGCTTAACTACTCGGGAACATGACATGGTATATGTAATGTTATAATGTAAATGTGTTTCACTTGTTTAACTGAGTCACCACTGCAGTTGTTCGTTACAGAATAACCTTAAACATAAGTCAGGGTAAAACAGATCCTTTAGTAAATCTTGGGTATGGCCATTTGGCTTTTAATACAAAAGTACCTTACATTTGGCATTTATTGTTTAGTTTTGATTCGTTTAGAATTTCATATATCAAACACGTAAATAGTAAGGTTACAAAGTAGACATCGATATTATTGAAATCTGAATTTGAATCGATAAAACACCAGTAAATGACCAATCTCATGACCAGGCCCATAAAATACGACATAGTCTACTTAATATTGCAGAAAGGTCCACAACAACAGTAGTATATGTTTCCAACAAATATTCATATCAAACACAGGTAGCAAATAATGCAATAAGTTGTTGTGCGGAGTGCATTCGAGCCGAGACGGGGGCGCCACTCTCATGAATAACGAATACCCAATATTGATCTCGTACACCGAACATTTCACGGAATCGAACGAGCCCTCGGTAAATGCAATTTTCTTTTATACCTGGAAGCTTTTATACTGTAAATAAATATGTATGACAATCATCTGAGTAGACGGTACATAGTTCGAGATGTAATAACTATTTAATTTAGCTACAGTTCTAGTTCAATCTCAATAGCGCTTCAGAATCGTTCTGTGATGGAAAGCAGTTACTATGCAATAAGCACCATAACACTCCAGTCTCTCCCACAAATTGCTTCGTAATCAGCATTAGCGGAACGGAAGGCTCAAAGCACTTACTCCCAATGTAGATTTAGATGCAATCGACATAATTTTTTACTGACGATCGCCTATTATTTATAGAATACAGCCGACACGTAATCTCAGCAGTTTATCGTTTACGCAACGAATACTCGCTTCAAGATTGGATTTTTAGTGAACTAAAGACCAATATACGAATTGATATCTTTGAATAAATAAATCAGTTTGTTGCGTGTACTGATCTTTTTGAAGTTATACGTTTACAGTATGATAACATACCGCTCTACTTTTAGGCTGGTTATAAGGAATATTCCTGAAAATTACTTTTTTCCTGACTGACTCATGATCATTCCTATTTGTTAATTATCGTTGGTATTAATATAAATTAGTTATTACCTCTCGATCCTTATTGCCATAGGTGATCCCCAGGTTGGGCATGGCTCGCAAGATGGCGACGAGCGACTGAATCGTGTTGCTGTACACCACCGGCCGGTACTGTTTGAAGTCTTCATTTGTAAAGCCACTTTCGTGGATAATTCTGTTGAAGGAAATACACGAGTTAGTAACATTCTTACATCAAAATATACAGGAAGAAATGTAGTAAATTATACAATGATTTGCTTATTGTTTATCTATTGCTGCTTGCACCACTTTGTCTATCTATTGCTTCGTTTAAGTATATTATACGTAATTTATACAACGATTTGTCAGTAAATCATAATTATCGAAATCGGAATTAACAAAAACACCGATAAGTGATATTACCACGCATCTAGTTTCTAGTTCTGGTACTAGAAAAGATTGGACAAATAGAGAGACCGAGTTAATGAGAAGTATGCGTTAGTTGGTATTACTCATCGATCCAAATGTGATTCATAGTTCCAATAGGGCGGTATTTTAACGAGATTGCTTAGTTCCAACCTCGACCAGTATGATTTTATGACGTTTGACCATTAATTTTAAATGGCAATTAGCAATACGTGCATAATTATTCGTTTACCATGTTGCCATGCCAGTGTAAACGATGGTTTGTTTGTTTTGCTTGAGATTTACAAAAAACAGTGCGTCTGGTTGTTGATATCGGTCACAAGATCAAAACCGACCTTCAATTTATCTCACACTTATGGCGCGTTTAAAGCCTTATAATTTTAAAATAAATTAGCATACAAGATATAAGAATAGTATAGGAAACTTTGAATAGAAATAGCAGAAAAGGTTTATATATCGTGAATTAATTTCATTACAGTAGCTATAGTTCTTTTTTATCAAACCTTCACCTCTATCTTATGTATGGTGCATTTCATTGTCTTTGAATCTGTATAAATAATTTAGTCGATCAGACATTCAAATTGCATGTACATACAGTAGGTGAAGGAGGTGAATACAATACATAAAAAAGTTGACAACGATAAATGTCCATGTATGAAATCGAGAACACCAATTTTAATATGATCCCATCAAAAACCATTGCATGTAGACTTTTGCTAAGAAGAGCTTGCCGCACCCCATCTAGCTGTCTCATAGGGCCAAACTAACTCTACAAGATCCTAACGCTACTAGCCTTAACTTTTCAACTTCCTTGAAAACAGTCTTAAATGCGTGGCTTGACCGTTTCGCTATTATCACGAAGATCTTCCGGATATAGGCGTATAGTAAGAAATGAACTCAGTACTCGTACCTGGAGTAACGAAACAACCAACAACTATACTTTCTTACAGGTCTACTGAACAAAGTAAAACTTTTATAAAATTAATTATAATGTGTATCTCCATAAAAATAAACACTAAATATTTATTGCGACGGATTTGTCAACAACAATGCATTCCATTATGAATACACGAATACGTTTTGAAAGCAAGTTGACACTACCAGTTTCTTAAAAGTGGTAAATAAATAATATTTTTTGCCGATCGATTTGAACAATGGAAACGATGCGTGCAGCCAACACATACACAATCAACAATCATGCTAAGAGTTCATCGATTATTCCAGAATTCGACAAATCGAAACTTCATTTTCATCTCTGGTCAGGTACATGAAAAACAAGTCAATAGTTTGTTGAACCACGAATGCTTTTAAAAAAATAATCCATTCCTGAGTCATTATTCCAGGAAAATATTATGTTACTACTTACTGTACTACTTTATTTTGAAATTATTAGTTGTCAAACCTAACGAGACCTAGATATATACTGTTTATTCTAATACTAATAACATTAGAGATTAGAAATGTTTCGAGGACTTTTATACAAGACACTCTTCAAGTGATAGCTCTTATTCTTCTACTAGGTATAATATAAACTGCATAATTCATACAGCATATTCAAACAGCTGCTTTCTTAGCGTTTTAATATTTAACCCTAAAGGTAATCTGTGAACAGCGCTGTGGGCTGCATTATTGTCTATATTAAGTTAAATTACTCTTCTTGTAAAATATATAATGTGGCTGTTAGCTGTTCCTATTTGAATAAAATAAAAATAAAATTAATAACAGTTCAACAATTTTGTGCGTCTGGTGTTACATGGATCTGTAGCATCCGGGACGCGGATGACGTCACCGACGACACGCTAGCGTGCAAATGGCCACAAAACATTGATCTCACTAGCACCAACATAAATATCTTGTACAGTTGCAATGTAGAATAATATTGATGACCGTACTAATCCGATTTCGACGGGAACTAATGCCAACTTATCGAGATTTGTTGACATTTTTCGTGTAAAAGACATGATTAGATTGTAACATCGTATTTTTCTATCCATATACAAAAAGTATTTATCTTATTACTAGAAAGTATTTGTTTAAAATCTTGATAAATGAATCAGACGTGAGAAAAACCACGTCTCAGAAAGTGAATCATTAGGTCAGTATGCGGTTCACTGACCATGATCAACTATTTGGCAACATTGATAGGAACGGCGATGTCGTTTGGAAGACGTCACAGAAAATAAATAGGAATGTTGTTTACTAATACATGCTAACCCGAAAAATATTTATTTTTAGTATCTTTTGTCGGGATTATAACCTGTAAACTCATAGGTTTCCTTTATATTTTTAAGCAATTGACGACCTCCGTGGTCGAGTAGCGTAAGCACCGGTTTTCAAGGTGTCGCTAGCTCTGAGGTCCCGGGTTCGATCCCCGGACGGGTCAATGTAGAAACTCACTTTTCTACATTGTCTCGGGTCTGGGTGTTTGTGGTACCTTCGTTGTTTCTGAATTCCATAACACAAGTGCTTAATAGCTACTTACTTTGGGTTCAGAGCAATGTATGTGATGTTGTCCGCATTTATTATTTATTATTATTATTAATTCTCTAGTTCAGTGCCAATTTTTGTATGGGCATCTAACATTAAGGTTCGTATTACTAACCCAAATAATAAAAATACTTTATAATTCCTGTACATTATATGAAATTCTTTTGCTTCCTTGAAGTTTGCGTCACGTTCGTGCATTTTCTAAGCTTTACAATTAAATGATAACAAAGTAATGGTGATAGCCGACATTTATTATTGAAACATTCATTTTTTAAATAAAAATAACCTAAGTATATTCTAAACTATCAACAAACTGCTTGTATTGAACACATTTTTATAAAACTTATTCACCGATATTTACATAACATTCTTTGACTGTTAACATTATTGGAATACGACCTAATTGTAAAATACTTACCTATCTACTTTACTGAAATAGGAGGTTCTAAACTCGACTCCAAGTTTTGTTTTTTTGTTACGCGAAATCTCCGGAAATTATTATTGGGAATAAATTTTAGTCTTTTTGTAATTGCTAGGGTAGGCGTCCCATATAAATTTTACGTAGGTATATGTGTAATCATTTAAGACAGTTTTCTACATAGGTTTGTTACAGTTGGCTATACGTTATCATCAAAATGTAAAATGCTTGTTGACAAGTCGTAGATAGAGATAGGTAGATAACAAGCAATCGACCGATGCGTTTATATGTATTATATTTATAGATATCTAAACAATAATATTGATTAAGTTTGATATGAATTATTACAATTGATAACATTGTACAAGCGTACAGCGGCAAACTACAATACACCTTTTGGTTTCCCGTAATTTTCCTAAAACATCTAACATCTAAGACACCTATAGATTCTATACATTCCAATGTGAAATATCATTGTTTTTGTCACTATTGAAACTATTTAGGTGAATCTGGCCTGTTTCGTGCAAGATTTTACTGATTTGCTTTTTGTGTTTGTAAAGTAAAATTAAAAAGACAAAAGTAAAATATTCAAAATTGGTCAAAATATGTAAAATTTTGCAATTTCAACTTTCAGTAGAAACTCAATTCATAGTTTAAATATAAGAAGCAGATTCAATCAACTCAGCCTATATTTACTACAGAAAATAGGCCTTCCCCGGCCTATATTCGGCGGTATTCCTTCTTTAATAAAAAATATCTCAAAAAAATAAGTAATACTTTATGGAAGGTATTTTATATCTTTATGTACACCATATATCTATCACATGATCGCGTGAGAGCTTATACAACGATCGTAGGTATTACATAATAGATAGCGTTATAGCCATAATTAAGGCTTTCACATTTTCTATGAAATCACCTATAAATAATTACTTTATTATAATTATTTGTACCTCACATTTATTTATTTTTTACTTAGCGAAAAGCCTAAAAACGCTTACTTGAAATAAAAATATTTTGATTTTGACTAGTAGTAGTAAGGTTTTAGAATGTTTAAAACAAAAAAATCTTTAGCTTTTATTTATTTATATTTTGCCAAGACATCTATTCGCCGTACACCCAATTAGCTTACGTTATTACGATTACGCGTGTCCAAACGTAAAGCGTCTTTCAAAGCTTCCGATATTTCGAGAGGGTATTTTCTGATAGCCAATGTTTGTTGAAGTTTACCAACTTGAATAATGGTATTTACGTGGGAATCTTATGCTTACTTTGAACAATCTATTTATGTACGTTAATGGGAAATACGAAGAAATACTTATTGTGGTACATAGTCGAAGGGCGGTTACGAAACCATAATTTATGTTCGATATATAGGTATTTTTGTGCATTGCTAAATTCTTATTTTATTATAAAGATTGTATGAACAAAAATATCGTGGTATACTTACTTCATTTGTTTGACTATAGTACTTTTGCCTGATTCACCAGCACCTGTAAACAAAAACATAAATTAAATATCGTTTGTGAACTTAATTACAGTTAAAGTTACATATTACAACTAATTGGCTCTGAAGTTAGACGACCAACGAAACATAAAAGCTGCTTTTCTTCAAGGCGGACTTTCGCCAAACCACGCAATAAAACACGCGATGATATAAAAACATTTAATTACCGCCTAAATGTAAACTGTTTCAGTCCACATTATGCACGTCTCGATGGAAGACTCAAAATAGCATGGAAAAATAAATTACATCGTATACCGTGAACTGTACGTGGACGTACGTAGGGTTTACCACGGTAATCGATAAAAACTCCCGTGCTCGCAGCTCTGCGCCAACTTAACGCAATCTCAAAAGGAACTTTTATTTTGATTATTTTGTTAAAAAAATTCACCCCTTCAGTAAACATTGTTATGTTTCTACCTTGTTCAATTCATTATAGAAGTCCCACACCGGTTTTCCCCAAAGGGGTGGTGCGGTAAACTGTTATAAACGCCATCAGCATTAATTCACCTATGACATTAAGTACCATGAAATAAGGGGAGCGTAGTCTATTGCCATCTACCTGGGAATTCCCATTTTCAGGTCGCTGCTGGGAATTTCCAGGCAGAAAAACCCAATGCTTATAGTAATTGTATTCCATGACCAAGGAATATAAAATTAAAAGCTAATGAGGGGTGAATTTGTCATAATGCTTAACTCGAAACTCGAAAGGTATACTTAAAGGAGGATATAATTAATGCGATGTAGTATTGAGTAGGTTGTTCAAAGCAAAACTATAATTTGTTATTTAAATACATTCTGTTGAAGCTAATCAAACGAAAGTTATAAAACAGTTATATAAGTGTAATTAATACAGACAATATTTGTGTACTTTTACATGCTTCTCACGAAGATATTAATTGGCTAATAAAGTGACGAAATTACGTGGGTGTAGCAAAACGGGCCCGGTCAAATATAGGTTCCAAGTATCATGACCCCAGTTGGCTCTAATTGGCTCGCCAGCGCGAATGGCCGATCTCTGACCCGCCCGATACACACATTATCACTACACAAGTGCACTCCTGATTTCTACATAACAGCTTGTATCATTCATAAGCTACCTATGAACGTCTAGACATAATTATAACTTGTTACAATAAAGGTTGTGACGCCACATGCTAAGACAATAGAATCGTGCGTCAAAATAAAAGGTATCACATATTTTAAATCCGCAGTCGAAGAACTTTCACAATAAACCTGGTGGTAATCGCGTGCCAAGAAAGTATTCCCACGAACACCTAATATAATGACTTTTAATATAGCGTCACTTTTAATTATTTACTTAAATAGTGAATGCTAAGAATTTGGAACATTATACGTCTTATCATGAAGATCAAATGATTGAGGTACGAAATATGGAGCATTATTCTTCGGTATCGTCGATTTAGAAACTAGTGCTTAGGTACCTGGGTGTAACGTGACAATAAGTTTGATTTTATTGTTTTCAGATACAGTATGCGTAAATATTAAAGGTTTCAGCATGAACTTGGCAGGTAGTTTTATCGTGGCATAAACCTCGATAAAAACATAATATATCGAAGTTCTGTATCGATGGTGTAACAGGATGATTCGTCGCTTCTGTATCTTTTTGCGCTATCATCACGATAACATCGGGCGTCGCGTGCTCGAAACGTCTGATAAAGTACCTGTCTATAATGTCCGTTCTATCGCGACTTCAACGTTAACCTGACAATATTTACGAATAGACAAATAACCTTCTTGAAATAAGAGCACGAACCACGAACCTGCGATTACGAATATTCTATAATATTGTGACTGTTACTAAACTTTAACTTAAATATTTTTAAAGCTAATTCGATAACACGACTATTTAGCATCAATGGTCACCGGCTGCCGCCGAAGTTAATAAATCAAATTAAGGTATCTTATCGAATTATAGCTATATCTTTTAATAACGTTGATATTGACCGATTACGGAGCAATAGATTGTAATAATTGAACTCTTTACATGGCGCGATTATCATCGAGTTAGATAATTTTGGTATTAGAGAATGCAATCATTCTTTCTTTTGTCGCTGAGTGATCGATTTATATCATAACAATGTCTGTTGTAATTATGCTTATCTGGATTTTTTGTTCTTTAATTATTAACTTTTAAAGGGAAAATTTAAATGCGGCAATAACTATGAAAAAATATCGGATATTAAAAAAAGAATTATAATTATTGAAAACTATCCCTTTAGCAAATCTTATTATTTTTCTTGAAATGGAATTTATAAAATCTTTGTGTAATGTAAACGACCTCCCTAAAGGTAGGGTTAAATAAGTGATCCATCTATTACCCCATAAGCGGCGAAGACGGTTGATGTGCGTCGACACCATAATCTATTGTAATTTATTATGGATTTTTTCGTCTGTAAGGTCTACATTTAGTATTGCAAGGAGTGGTTCATTAAAGCAAAACGCCATTCATGGTCAGCTATGCACGCAGCGGTAGCCACGGCACACGGCGGCAAGCCGTGACACCTCAATTAACTTCTGGCACAAGATATCTAGTTGACACACTTGTCACATACGATTGGTCACCTCATGCCTGTTATGTGATTGTACAACATTCTTGTTTTGGTTTCAGTTTCTATTCAACATCTATGTATAAGAAAAAATTAAATAAATCTTATTGAATATTCAAATATTCTATCAGCTATCAAATGGAGCCTATTTGTTACAAGTATGTACTATAAGGGCATTTTTTTACTTTTTAGGTAATTCTTTATTGTTATTCTGTAATTATGCATGATTAAAGTAAAGATTTATATTTGTGTGTGTAAAATTCCCTAGACACATTCCTAGGATTTTGATCATAGACCACTGCAGTACAACTATAGTGCACATTGCTAATACCATGGAATTTAAAAGAAAATGTATAGTTTAATCACATCAGTCTTATAATACTGTTTTAAGTTCAATTATACCTATGTTAAGGTAAAATCGACACACTTGTATTTTTTTTTTTGTTATTGTGGTGAGTAAGTGAAAATTACTACAAAATAAATAGTAATGCAAATTATAATTACTCTAATTATCTCAATATAATCTAGTAAATAGCAAAGTAATTACAATTTAAAAAGAAAAATTGTTTAACATTCCTATTGCCCACTTCACAGACATTAGAAAAACATAGTGGTGATTCACCTTGTATAAAGTGACTAAGTAATTATGTCTGAATGGCATTTGTAATTCTCTAGAGTAGGTTAGAGCTGGATAGAGCTAAAATTTATGGATTCATTGTAGCAATCAAAGGGCAAACCATTATGTCATTGAAAAAACATCAGTGCTATATAGCAAAGTCAGCCTGTGACCAGATCATTCCTTTCATAAGTATATTAATGTGTAAGAAAATAGGTCTGGTTGATTAAATTTTAGTCAGTATAATAAAGAATCAGGGTTAATGAATAAATAGTAACAGATGCTATGCCATCTGTGACAAATGACTACTGGCACGGTTTGGTGTCAATGCACTCACTTTTATCAGTGCCAAGATCAAGGCAAATATGCAAAGATCATGAATTAAAATATTAAAGAAGGCTATTGGTTTAGAGTCAAATATTTTGGTATTGATTTTTATACCCTAAGTTTAAAGGTCTCTAAATAGGTTGAAGGGAAAGATAACAATGGAATTTCTGGCGGCTTTGCCCAGTATTGGATCTAGAATACTAAATAGGTTAAGGAACTGTGAGGGTGGGCCAGTTTAGTCATATAACATAGGACAAGTTGTCACTTATATATCCATATACAGATATGTCCAGACAAAATAACTGTACTGTACTTTAAAGGAAAATATGGATATTGCCCATATTCATACAAAATTGTATCTCAATAGTTTTTAGTTGTGTTTCCTCAACCAATTGTATTTTAATGTAAATAAGTATTGTGCCATTTATCTTTGGACATGAATGACATTGTTACTCTGTTACATTGGCAACTGTTCAAAACCCTGTCAACAGGTACTGTTTATAGTGATTAAAATTCTTTAAATACTAGTTGATTGTTTATAGACATTACATGTGGTTTTGTAGCAACTTGTATACAAAGGAAGTTTTGATTTTAAGATTTTAGATACCATCGGACTTGGTATTGTTGAGTTGAAATGTTCAATTCTCATAAAATGTTAAAATATGCACATAATTTGTTTTCTTGCTTATTTTGACTTTCCTTTTGTATTTAATCAGCAAGAACAGGTATCTCATTGAGGGCATCTATGTTAACAGTTGATAGAGTTACACAATAGAAAAACCTCCTTGTCATAAACCGTTAAAGCATCACTCACCTTTTTAGTGACATGGTGAAGTATGCATGATGTTATCTTTTAGAATATTCTGTATACATATAGAGAGATATATGTTTAAACAGATAACTTTGATAGTTCATAAAATATGTTCTTTGTGAAGCAAAATAATTATAGCAGTAATAATATGTAGTAAAAAGTCAATGATAACAATAAGATCTCTGGTAAGTGTTTATTTTGCAGTGATAAGAAATATAACTGCCTATTTTTAGATATTTAAAAAATTGGTTTGTGACTTGCTTTGTAAATATCTTTTCAATCCCATTAGTTTATTTGAATATTGTAATGGTAAAATACTCCTTAAGATAAGTGTGTACCTATGTAAGTAGCATTGTTTCGAAATTCGATAAGGAAAACTCTTGAAATAAAGTTTATGACATTGGTACAGAAATCAGCCATGATTAGCATAGAAATCACTACAAATCGAGTTCATATAAAATGTTTCCTAAATGTAATACAAATAGGAACTTTCATTTGCGCACGGAACTACCTATCGCACATACCGGCATAATGATTAGTTCCAAGTGAAAGCAACAAATTATTCTACTCTTCGTTCGAAGTGAGCAACAAGCGTACATAATATCACATGATGCTCGTTGGGACGCCTCATATAGGGACACCATAAAAATCAACGTCGTCGCAGGGAACGCCAAAATTGATGCAACAGCCCCGAAACATGGGTGCGGCCTCGGATCGCGACCAAATATTGAAGCTACACTGTACCTAATAACAGCAATTTGATATCTTTGGAAGCCTGGATTCCATCTTCCTTCAAGTTCCTCTCGATCTGTCGGCTGCGAGCAGCCGCCGCACGCTCCTCGGCCGACTGGGCGCACCCCATGTCGGCAGCTGTCCCTGTTCCTTGGCCGCCGGCCGCCCCGACCCCTGAGCCGGGCGCGCTCTCACCGCTCCCTCTGCATGCGCTCCACACGCGTCCTGCCGCTCCGGCTCAACCGGAGCCACCCTACACAACGTTAGCACCCAACACAGTAACCTAACAGTACCACTTATCACTGTTCGTACAACTCCGAAACACACAATCTCTGGGTAACCGAACGCAGATCGATATTTTGCGGGGATTTTTACTGCACCGAACACTAAAAATAGGGAACGACAACGCAAACTTTAATTGATTTTACAAATCCGTTTAAATACGAGATAATGGCGGCCGGATGACAAGCACCAACTCCACTCCGTGACAGCGACCGCGCCCCGCTCGACTGACGTTCGGGTGCGTTCGGAAATCTTCGTTCGGACTCGCTCACACATGCGTGAAGGCACATTCATGCACGAAAGAGAACAAGAGCAATGCGCTAAAATCAAAGATTTGTCAAAGACAATTATATGTTTTTTTCAGCTGAAAAATGCAAAGGCGCTAAATTTAAATAAAGATCGTTACGCCGTTTTTTAATAAAATAATCCTTTTATCGTTACATTTAGAGTTAAAATTGAAAACAACTGCTTTAGTTTTGTGTCCGATAAAGAGAGGCTAGTATAAGTCGGTACACTTATATCAGCAAAAACACAACATATTCAATGTTTTTCGAGTATACTACCGACCGATACTAACGATGTGGATAGTATAATATTGTGTTTATTTTCAAGATCTGCTTGTCTGACTTCAAACTGCCAAAATAAGTCCAGATTCCTCGGTTTCAAGATATCAGAATAATCCCGGAATACGTTACCTACCTATTCAGTTACTTACATATTTTTAAACAAATTCTATATTATGCACGACGCACGTAAACTGCAGGCTATGTTCACAAGTTCGGATACATAATATTATTAATATTCCCTTCAAACAATCCTAAGAGTGATAGAGTGCAATCACACTAAAAAAACTAGTTCGTAATATTGTTGTAGTTTACAATTTATAGAATGTTCAGAACCCGTGAATTATTAGTACACAAATATCTAGTTACGGACAAGTAGGTAACAGCCTCTAACTTAGAGTCAGGTAGGTAATAAGTAAGTAGGTCTCACACTCTCACAATAGTAGGTAATAAAAATGAGAATTGTAGAATTTGTTCTTCATGCAATGTCTATGTTCATCCAGGATTTATGTACCTATCTAAAATAAGCTGGCAGTTGCATTAATATACTTAATCATGCTCTTGTGAAATTCTAGATGACATACAAAAGAGAACAACGAAAGATTCTTGCCAACGGCAAACATTTCTATGTAGGTACCTACCACCTTGCTGCAAAACTGTTGCACAACTTAAGTACCTATCATGTATTTTGCAGTTGACTGAATAAGTAGATCCCCTGTATTTTTTGTCTCTATAGTTACAATCATTTTCATACGGTTAGTAGGTATGTAGGTATTCAGTTTTTCGACATCTACATCTGCAAGTGAGGTCGAGAAACCTAGTCAGTAACGCTGCTACATAGCATGGCAAACTACCTACTTGTTACATGCGAAAGTTGTTGTTTTTCTTGTGTAAATTTTGCTTCCTGAACAAATTGTGTATTTATTTATAGTAACATTGCCTACGGCTATGTACGTATCTATTGTATCAATAATATGTTTTGCGGTTCTTTGAGCCAGCGATACTCGATAGATGATCTGCCATGTATGGTTAAACGTAAATTATACAGGTCATAGATACTTAATAAAGGCCTGTAGCAATGATTTGAGTTGATGTGTGCCTAATTATGTGTTTTATTATGCTTATTACGTTTGAATTGTAACATTATTATGATTTATTTTGTGATTCAGACTACAAAGATTAGCTATTTTATTCTCTTGGTCAACAATCAGATTGATTAGGTGGGTATAGGTAGTAAATAGACTTTAATGTTATGATGGTTCTCTGAAAGCATCAAACAAGCGTAATGCATTTAACTACATTCCTGGAACAGAGAGTGCCGGCTCGGAAGTCAATAGAACACCATTGAAGGTGCGCGCGCATCTGCTAGATAGACAGAGATAGAGGAAAGCTCCATTACCAAGGAGCAGCAGCTTAATGTCCTTAGCGGCCTGGATGCCATCCTCCTTGAGGTTCTTCTCGATCTGCTTGCTCCGCGCGATGGCGGCGCGCTCCTCGGCGGACGAGGCGCAGCCCATGGCGATGGCGCGCACGGCCTGGCTCGCTACGCGCGGCAGCGCCGTGCCCCTCGCATGCTCGCGGCCCGTCGTCGCGCGCACGTAGCGCCGCGCACGCGCGAGCGAGCGCACGCGTGCTCCGGGACCAGCGGGACCACGCTACCACCACGAGACCGGGACGACGTCCGGCCCTACGCACGATGCCGAGCGCGACGGAGGCAGGGGGTGAGCGACACGCTAGTGACCGGTCGAGATGACGTCGCGGCGTGGGCCCGCGAACGAATGACGGATAGCGCAGGCCTGGAGCGGCGCGCGCACTGCGCAGGCTCGCCCGCCTCCGCGCCGGCCGCCGGCCGCGAGCTGCCCGCCCGCGCCCAGCGCCTCCCTCACATACTAATTACACCCTACGTCAGACATACGCGGCGCCTACACTTGCTCAATATGCTCTGACTGTTATTGATGACAAAATACCTTTTTACAAATCTTCACTTTTATAAATTAAGTATAAACTAGTACATATCTTTGTTAATCCCAATTATGTCACTCAGTAAATTAATACTAGAGTTGAAAGATAACGACAAAAAGAACACCTGAAATAATTATTGATGGTTTTACTTCCATCCTGATTGCATTTGGCGGCATTAACAATATTTTAAGCACACATACCTATCTTATTCTTAAACTCTATGTTATGTACCTATAGATACCGGGCGTGATTGAAACCTAGAATAGAATGCTAAGCATTTAGGGATGCTGTGTAGTGTTCTAAGATAAGGAAAATTGGAAGGTACCTCACAAGCTTTTTTTTTTTTTTTAAATGCGTACAACATCACATACATTGTTCTGAACCCAAAGTAAGTTGCTAAAGCACTTGTGTTATGGAATTCAGATACAACGAAGGTACCACAAACACCCAGACCCGAGACAATGTAGAAATGTGATTTTCTACATTGACCCGTCCGGGGATCGAACCCGGGACCTCAGAGCTAGCGACACCTTGAAACCGGTGCGTACGCCACTCGACCACGGAGGTCGTCGAGCTTTTAATAGAACGTAATTTTATAAAAACTTGCAGGACATAATATTTTATATTTTCGTGTAAGTATACATAGGTAAACAAATTACATCATGTACAAGATGGAATTTTCAATGCCATCTGATGAAGTAGGTACCTACCGTAAATATTGAACATAGTTTGCTATGCTATGTATATTTAATTAAGATGTGGATAACGTTGTGATTTACACATTTATACATTAGTATCTGTAATATTTATTATTAAGACTTAATGTGTATCTGTTTGTTTTCCCGAAATAAATAAATAAATAAATAAATAAATGTCCAATATTTTTTCAAGTCTGTTAAAATTTCATGTCTTCCTTCACTTAATTTTTGGTCGTGTCTTAATTAAGAAAGCGCATATTATTATATGTTTCAAAAAGCTACATTGGTACCTGGCTTCGAACCTGCAACCTCGTGCTTACAAATGCGTTCATTGAACCACTGGGCCTAAAGGACTACACCATTCTCACAAAATCTTCACTATCGGTTAACGTACCCAAAATCTCATTTGATAATAATCTATCAATTACTAGGTCCGTCTCGAAAGTGTCCATAATTTTCATCAATATTTAAGTCCTTATATCAATTTGTACTATTATTTTACATAATGAGATGTTTCATGAGAATCCAGCTTACCTAGCTCTTTCGGCACGATTTTTATCGGGAATTTAAATCTTGCTAGTCAAGTTTTATGAACGAGATACCTACTTATCTACTGCGTCGATCGGATACCTTCTTAAAAAGAAATGAAATCAAAATTCGGCCTAATACCGAGGCGAACGACCTTTACAGGTATCATAATTATTACCTGACTGGTAGACTATATTTTAATTTCAGCCTAACAAACATGCTTTTTAAATAAATTAGTGATCGATTTATTGGTCGTAAAACAAATACTACACGAACTAGGCCATGCAATTACTGGATCTTTTATGAACATGCTACGGAGTACGGATATAGCCTGCTTAAATAAATTACTTTCTCGGAACTTCGCTACCAAAGTCCCTTTGTGAACTGTAGGCTGTAAATAGAATGTAATTATGTCATTTGTATTTTATGGAGGGGTCGGCTAGGGCAAAAGGCCTAGACCTACGTAATTACATAGAGCAATATTAGTTCTAACGTAAAAAAATTACAAGTTTACTGACATAGATTTTTTTATTAACTTAATAATATGTATATAATATAATGAGACAATAATATTAAATATATAAGGACCCATCAGCGGGTCCTAAATGATGAATTCCGATTAGTAAAGCGTCTACAAGGGTCCATACTCCAAGCCCTCCAAAACTGAAGAGTTTGCCTATGCCTTCTTGCCAGTGGCCGAGGTAGAACCGGTCGGCGCCGAAGCCACCGAGAGTTAACGCTAGAATGACAGCGGTCCCCCATCGAGTGCCCGCCGTCCATGAACAACGGATCTTTTTTAAGAATCGCCGTTTTCCCAAGCATATGACGTCGTCGGAGACAGTGCAGTTTGTTCTGTAAATCATTGATCTGATTAACTTATGTGATTAGGTAACAAATAAATCTTGAATTAGAAAGTTGCTTTCGCTAGTTTATTACTATTTAGAAGTTATGTAAAGTAAAATAAGGTAAGAAAAATTTTGAGAGACCACCTATAATTATTTTGTAAAGTTATTACCACTCCAGTGCTAGAAGTCCAGTCTCATTAAACTCTAGAGAGTTTTACAATACAGTATCCTTGGTAAGACTAGTTGCAGAATTGTAAAAAATAAACAAATATCAAAGACATTCAAAGAACTGACTGTGCGTAGAGGTGTTTTAACAACAGCTTACTGAGGCATAAAGGGTTCTTGGTATATTTATCACCCATCCATGGCGATAAACTAGTATAAATATTTAAAATATTGTATATTTATCAATCCAGAATATAACTTACAAGTAGTACTTCAACGGTGAAGCCAGAGAGTTGCAGTTTGCTTTTTGTTCACAGCGGTGCTCCCATTTTTCAGTCTGGTAACAAAATCTGCACATAGCTGTTCTGTTAAATGTTTTGGTGCCCTGTAACACAATCAAATAGAGATTTTTAATTGCAAAATATGTGTTTGAATTATATTTTAATACATTCAAACTCCTTTTTAAACTTTGAAAGATGAAGTTTCATTTCAATTCGATTATTTATATTATAAGGATGTATATTTATTTTATATAATACATACTAAATGAATTAACTAAATATAAAAATATTTAATAAATCAGCTTTTTAATTAATGATTCAAAACCTATCATCTTTTATTACATGACTGCCCAAAAAAAGGAGTGTTTTAATTAATAACCATAAGATACTCACATTACAGACAATTTTTGGTTTAACAGTACAGGAGTAATTGTAGAAGCCTCCATATCTACAGTCAATGCTCCTATCACAGTTAATACAAGGGTACTGCAGTGACATGCACTCAGATATGTCTTGATCAACTGAAGGGCAGCTTTTTAAATACTCCTCATTCTCACTGAAATTAACCCCTTTGTCTGACGAATCATCCTTTATTTTGTTTTCCTTGCTTTGGATGTCCATGTTATTGTTTGCTGTAACATACACATATTATATGAAAATCTGAGTAATGGGAGTGAAACTAACAAATATTAGGAAACCAAGGATATTATGTACATACTGATATTGCAGTTGATACTCAATAAGTTACAATCATTCGGGAATAATACACTCAGGACTTCTTGCTTAGTAATTATGGTTTATATCAACAAGCTTTTCTAATGCATAATATCTTTATTTATTGATACGTTAATGTACCTAAATTAAAAACAAACATCGTTGTACTTACCCATGTCTGTTATGTGAATGGTGTTGAATATAACTAAAAGAACTAAAACTAAACAGTCTCTAATGGATATCCTTAACGGCAGAGTTCTCGGCATTTTGGAATTATTAATTTTAAATCATTTTATTAATAATTCTCTTCACTTGCAAGTGCAACTCGTCAAAACAATAATCAACGAAAATGACAGATGACACTGACAGCTTGTGTGGAAGTGAGATAGCTAGACTAGACTTACATAAGTGCGACAAGGCAAACATAGAAATGGATGCAAAAACATGATAGATATTTGGAACGCACGACGTCAATACTTTCAGTCCCATAAACAACACGGTCGTGCTTTGTCGAGATATGGGGACTGGGAACCTAGCCTTATGCCTCACAGTAAGTATAGTGTGATTCAAACTTTTTGGCGGCTGTGAAGTGCGCTACACGCTGTGCAGTACCTCGCCCCGCACCCCCGCTAGCGCATGAATTTGTTACTGCGCAGTGACTCGTCTCGTGTTCAGAGCTGCCATTAAGTTTGAATCTACCTATACAAACTGACTATTAGGTTTTATAATTTCGTATCTTCTTATAAATATAAATTAAACGATGCCTTGCCACAAAACCAGACGAAAACGCATATAAAATGATGATCACATGAATATATTTCAAGCGGGAATCGAACCCACAGGCCACAACCAGTCTTAGGCTTAAGGCATCGACTTAGCAACTGCATTAAGATTTGCAATATAGCTGTGCGTCACCCTAAGAAAGGTTTTTATTCCGGTAAAATAATAAAAAAACATAAATTAAGCATCAAATTATTAAACATTTATTATATAAACTAATTCATCATTACATACAAAATTACAAATTAAATAAACAGAAAAAAATGTAGGCGCCAGGCACTAGTCATATAATAATTAAAAATTGGAATCAAACATACGAGAATTGAAATCATCTGCATTTAAACCTTCTAGTTCTAAAGTAGGTTTTCTGCTATCATTTTCTGTGGAGAATTCTGTGATAGTAGATAGGTCTGGTACAGCACAAGCGACAGGAAATAATTGTTTGAGATTAGATCCAAAGTTCCCGACTCTCAACATTGTAGTACCTTGGCCAACCATACTTGTATTGTTGGTCGTTTCTTCGTCGCTCAGTAAGTACCATTTAGTGGGTTTCTGAGGTGGTATATCGTCTGAGAGATCTTCAGTTATAAGACTGTTGTTGGACATTTCAGTGCCGGGAGGACTGTGGTAGACGGTTTCACTTGTGTTGTCTGTATGTGCTTCTGTAAATAGTAAGAGGGAAATAAATTTTAAATTGAAATGTACAGCTTTCAATGTGGCCAAATGTAACATGGTCATTATTATTTACTTAGTTTCCTATTCCACGATTTGATTTTTATCAGAAAAATTAATCTTTTTTTTTATTTTGGTTTAAAATCCTTTTGTTCAATGAAATAAGAACATCCTATAAATACCATATCATGGTATTTATAAGAATCAGGTCTCTCCAAAATGTCTCCTGCTAAATTTTAGTCTAATTTGCTTTAAAATAACTATTTAACTACTATTAAAACGTACTTACTTTTATAAAAACTGTTCATATCTTGAGCATTATTACAAAAGAAATCAGGCGATATGTTTTCAGCATCATCATATTCAGATTGACTGGTCCACAAGTTGTCAGCCGATTTTGTAGTATCGTTAAGAGTTATGACAGATTTAGAATTATCTACGAACTCTACACTATCTCCAACGCAATCATTGGCAAGAAGGCAAGTTTCAGAATGATTGTGAATAAGATCCACACTATCATCTATTGGAAGAAACACTCCTGATTCATTTATACCACTGTCAGTGTAAACAGATATTTTACTAGCATCTTGTGCAGACGATTTTTTGAGTTTATCATCAGATTTTTTAGATTTGGGTCTTTGTATCTTAACTCTAATGATATCTTTCTTTTTTCTTGCTTTGCCTTTCTTATCGTCAATTGTGAGGGTAGCAATTTCTGCGCTAATGTTTTCACCGGCAGCTAAAGTTTGAAAAAATGGCGGACAAGATTTCCTTCCACTGTGAGAACATAACTCAACGTGTTCTTCCACAACCGCTTCTACTGAAGGAGCTACAGATTTCTTAGTTACTTTTCTTTTACGAGGAGTGGAACATCTTTTCTTAGCTTTTGCTTTCTTTTTGGTATCAACATTAGTGTCATCGACATCCATCATACTTTCTTTATTTGAGTTCTTTATCTTTTTAGCACTTTCTAGAAGCAAATCGTGTAGTTTTTGGTTCAGCGTATCTGTTGCAGTCACCTGTTCTTCAATATTAATTGTCCCTATTTTGCTTAACAATGATTCAGTAACTACACTCTTAGGATCAGTGGCATTAACGGCTGGTGTTACATTTTGTTCTAAATCACAATTTTCCAGACCACAATCCTGTTCCATTAAAGGTACGGAGACATCAACAGATGAAATCATATAATTGCTACAACCAGTCGCTTCTTTCAAATCGTTGCTTTGCATTTCATTGATCGTAGGATAATAATCTAACGAGCCAAGTACGTTCTTAGAGATGGATATATTTTCGACTACTGATAATTCTGGCGACATAGGCAGGGATATGTTGCTCGAACTTCCGACATCGCTGGAACCCCGACCGAAATGACTGTTGCAGTTGTTACTGTGTGATCTTTTAGTATTACTCATAGACTCCAAATGTTTAACATAGTAAGTGTTACTGTTGATCGGACTTGTTTCATCAATTGATTCTAATCGACTTCTGGTACTCTTTGCTTGTGGCATTAGAAGCTGGTACGATTCAGATCTGTAAACGTCTGTATTTAGACTAGAATTTTCTCTGGCTACTATTTCTATGGGTCCATTGTTAGATGAGTTACTAGAATCATTGTAAGCATCGCAGTACAAATAGGGATGAGACCTCCTTCTACTAGAGCGACGTAAGGAGTTTCGAGTTTTGATCGTAAAACTAGATTGATTGTACATTTTTTTCTTTCTTAATTCTATCCTCACTGGACTATCATCAGAATCTTGGTAACCTTGCGTACTATCGATGGAATTTAAGGAGATTTCCGGTGGTGGGGACTTCATCGAAGATTCTTTGGAGCTGTTAGGAAGGAAAGCAAAACGTGCGAATTAGAAGCAAAATGAAAACAGGACAGCAGAAGCTAAAGTGCAACATAAAATGAAAATTAAGCAACATGCAGTGCAGGGCAATGGAAGCAGGTTTACAAACAATTATCTCTAAATGCACTCACCTAAAACTTTAACACTATTAAATATCACTCTTTAAGACTATAATACAAGTATAACACGCGGTAAAACTAATGACTTAATTATTTAAACTAATTCAAAATAATACACAAATTACAATTAAAAAGTTTATTGATATGAAGTATCCACCTGCTCCCATTCTTCATTACATAATTCATTTTGTAAAAAATACATTGTTTCAGCTACTTTAACTACTGCTTTTGATATTTACAGAAAATGTATGAGCCAGAATCATGATCAAATATCGTTAAAATTATCAGCAAAAGTATTTGGCTGATATATAAAGTAAAATATGAATTGAATGAGCTATGAGCAATGTTTTAAAACTATGTATTACAGATTAATATTCATAAAAATAGCTTTCTTGTGATCAATAGTCTGTTAACACAATGATTTTTAAATGAGGTCTCTAACCTTCAAAATTTCATTACTACACTATAATTACATTTAGATCAAGACAAAATACATCAATTAGGTATAAAATATTATTAAGTCGTTAACTAAGTATGTACTCTGGAACTCATTGATAAAATAATCTGTCAGACTTAGGCAAAATGTTGAAGAAAAGTAATAATATTGCAGTACCTTCAAAATCACAATTCTGCTGATTCTACAATTCATAATAATAATTGCACAAGATTTTGCTAAACAACTCAATATGAGTACATAATTTGTACTTTTACAATCTTATATTCTACACAAAGTATTTATTGTCAAAATTATATATTTCTTGCTACCACCAATGGAATATAATTATTGAAAGTTAAAAATATTTACACAGGATTTTATTTAAAACATAATTAAAATATAAGATATTATTTATGGTACGATTATATAGGTAGATTGCACATACTTGTTATAATGGGGTAGATGACAGGATATAAAACAACAAAACCTCTTTTTTTCATTTAGATACTAACATATTTGACTTTTTAATAATAATAAAACTAAAAATGTAAATAAAGCAAATCAAGGTTCAGGAGAGGGGGCTAATCACTTCATGCTTTCGCAGAAAATGTACAAAATCGTGACGCCTGGCGACATATTGGATCAATGCATATTAATATAACATCTCACGTACATTTCAAATTATTCATCTACCTCATTATAAGGATTTGCAAAAAGTTTAACTGGCTAGTATGTAGAATGTTCAGAAAATAGCAATAGGCATAGTAGACAACAGGACAGTAGTAACAACGAATTAAAAAATAAGACCTTACAGCTTTGAAGTAAAGGTTACTATCGTAATGTTACCATTGCGGTTGACTGAACAAGAATATTGAGTTTCTTAGGTTTGCGCGAATGTTAGACATTGAAATATAACTACTTTTTACGGATTTTTTCGCGGTTTATATATATATACGGGCAGACTGCCCGTGACCATGATACCTGCAAAGGTGTCGAAAAGTCGGGACCTAAAATATAAACCGCAAAAAAATCCGTAAAAAGTAGTTTTATTTCAAGAATATTGAGTATCTGAATTTCATTGGTGAATAGCAATACACTTGTAAACAAATTTGACTTGTGAGTAGTCAAATAAATATGTAAAAATAAATTATGCATAATAAAACTCTAGTTATAAAAGTTGAATGATCATAGGTCGGTATAAGTTCCTTATAGTAATTTGCTTGTTGCATTGTTTTGAGTTACCACAAAACGATGTAAAATGTGAGGCAAGTTTGACTCGCGGCGTCGCCCCGTCAGCTTATGATCACTACTACTAGTCGGGTAACCCGGAAATACGCAATAAACCAGTCATAAAGATAGACAAACTTTAGACAGTATTTTAATCAGTAATTATTCATACTAATATTATAAATGCAATAGTAACTGAATGTATGTCTGTTAAATTATCACGGCTAATCCACAGAGCCGATTTTGATGAAAATAAGTATGGGGTAAGCTATGATCCCAAGAAAGGACATAGGTTCTTTTTACCGTGATAACCGACACACGTGAGCGGCACCGCAAGCAAAAGCTTTTTTCTATAATTAACAGATTTCAGGCCTTGACATTTTTAATGTTTTTGTGGTAACAAGATTTCATTTATCTTTAAATAATTTACCTTTTCTTTGTTTTTAAATTTGGCTTCTTGGCTGGTGATTTTGATAGCCTCAAACTTTTCGGTCGAAGCATGTATTTGACGTTGGTTTCCGGACTGCTCAGGTTCTGTTTTGATCGCCGTGTTTGAATAGTTTTTGTCTCGTTGATGTTCACAGTTTCTGTTTAAACAAAAAATGTGGTTGATTTATTTATAATTAAACAGCAGCAAAATAAAAAGAAAAACCTTAATTTACTATTAAAAGACATGCATATTAAGTGTAAATCCCCTTTCCGATGTAAACACTACACAGCTCTTCGTAATTATGAAATTTACGAATGAGTGCGTATAAGTAGGTGAAAACTTTTTTTTTACTTAGCCAAGAAGTAGTATTAAAACAAATAGACTATGCTAAAAACCTTAAACGGGAAGGAACATAATCTAATCAAAAATACACCTTCAGATAGACTTACCATTCAGAATTTTACGTGGCGTTTTAGTTTGTCTCTTAGGAGCTTGTTCTTTGGCCGCATTCTCTGTGGCGTCTTGTTGGTTTGTCGTTGTGCTCTGTAGAGACTTCTTTGAAGCCGACTGTCGCAGTAATTTTGGTTCCGGCTGCGGGCTCAGAGTGACTGATGATGACGACTTCCGCGGCTTGCCTTTTCTAATAAATCAAGAAAAATTTTGGTATAGTTATTTTTTGTTTTAATTGCAATGAAAACATCTTTTTACTGAAGGAAGAAAACACAAGAAGACAAAAAAGTGCTAAAATTTAATCAGACAACTCGTCAAGGTATTTACTAATGATTATGAAGCTTATATAAGTTAAAAATATGTCATATTTATATTCACTCTTTATAGATTGACTTTATTAGCACCATCTAGCTAGCTTTAAATATTTACCTCTTGGTGACGTTAGTTTCTGAAACAGTCGGCAATGTTTGTTCTTCCTTGTCCCTCTGTTCAATTTCTTTGAATATCTCCTTTTCAATTTTATTAACTTTTTCGTGTATTTCTGTTAAAAAAATGACATACTGAAATTATGCTTGAAAATGTATACCAAATGCATAGACACTCTTTACATGAGATTCATATAGATAGATATTCTTTAGATACTGTTTAGTTGCACTAATTTGTTTGATTGCATCACCTGGGGGTTGGATATAGCACTAAATAAATAATATCAAAAGTTTTCTACACATTTAGGAATTCCTCATCGTAAATTAGGATGTGCATAGTAATAAAATAAATGACCTAAACATTTTTTTCTCTACCAAATATATAAATAACTGAATTAGTTATTCCATCTAGGTTTCAATTTATCAGGAAAAACCAGTAAAAATTACCTATTCATGAACCTAGTCTAATTACTAACCTGGATCTATAGGTGTGATGATAATAGGCGTGGAGGCGCCACTGCTGGGCTCCTTCGACAGCAGAGGCTGTTCCACCATCATCCGCGACTGTCTGTTACTGACTGAAGGTTCCACTTCCTTGTGGAAAATCTGCACCACCTGCTCCAGGACCGGGTGGATCTGAGGCCAGTGACCTTCCAAGTGTACCTCCTAAAATAAAATATGAAATAAATGGATTAAAAAAAATATTGACTGCCTTGTTGGCCTAGTGGTTCTAAACGTGACTGCTACGCTTGAGGTCTTGGGTTCGATTCCCAAGTCGACCAAGGCGTTATGAGGTTCTTCTATGAAATTCTCAGTAGCAGGTCGGAGTTTGGATTTGTGCCCAGTTAGTGGCAATAGGCTCGCCCCCTATTACATGGGACCTAAACATACCGGCGAACTGTGGGTGTACATTGGTACACCTCTGCCTAACCCTTCGGGGATACAGGCGTGATGTTATGTTATGTTAAAAAATGTTAGTTTGGATAAAGGCTCATTTTCATTGGTCGTTCGTAGACGGGAAGATCCCGACACGGGATAACGAATAATTCTGGTAATAATCTAAGTCACGCGCGCGCACGCGGCTTAAAAATCGATAAACAAGCAACAAATAAAACTACCAATGAAAATTAATGGTTGGTGCTTTAAGAAAATCTCCCACCCCCGAACGCGGGTGCTAACCAATGAGCTTTAAGGGTGTTAAGATAATATGACTATACATGTTGTTATAGCATTGTGTTTGTGATTCAAAACAAATCACTATTGTTAACTTTAAATTAAAATTATTATTTAATTTATAATAAATGATATTAAATTAAAAACGTATTTTTAAACAAGCTTTTAAATCTCGGCGCAAATCTAGTTTAAAACATAAAAAAGTTTATTTATTAAAGGATTCCATTAATTACCTCATTATTTTTTGTAAATTTGATCATTATTTTCTCTGGGGGGTTTACATTGACTTCCTTCTTACTGTCTGCGTTGGGTATACATATTTGTTGATCTAAAACACATAATTTATTATTAATTATCATGCAAGCAATCTGAACCGTTTTAGTTTGTTATTATTGTGCAATATTATTGGCCTGCTGCAAGGCAAAGTCTTATGGACCTTTCTGAAGACTTATCCACGGAAAGGAATGAGTTCAATGGAAAATATGCATACAACATGCATACAGCTTCTTATTATTATGTTTTGTGACTAGTTTAAATTTTAATTATGTTTAGTAATTAATACACATATTTTTGTCGAATATTTTTTCAAGTCTACTGCAAAGGAGCAAATCTTAAAACTTACCATTTCTATTTGATGTCTCTTGAGCTTGATTATAATTAGACTTGGCATTTCTAAAGCAAAAAAAAAACAGGCATTTTAAAAATATACATAGAGATGAACATAGAACCTTCTCTTTTTAGAAGTTGGTTAAAAAATAATGTTTCATCTAAATAATATATTTTAAAATACTTATTATAGATACCTTAATGGATTCGCCGGCTGAATAGGAGAGTTTGGCTCCTTAGCCGGTGGCTCTTTAGCTTCCTCCAATAATCTGTAAAAGAGATTAGTCATTGCATTAATATGTGATACGAGGTTATATTGCAATAGTAAAGGAAAGTAGGAATAAGAAATAATGTCATTTAATATGGAAGGGAAAGATCATAGATTATGGTTCTTAAACGTTTCTTACTTTTTCAACTCTGCTGCTTTTCTCTTTTCTTCTTCATATTTATGCTTCCAATAAGATTCGCCCTCTTCAGAATCGCCTTTATAACAAAAACAAGGTCAATAAATAAGAAATATTTACAAATCCCTAAAAACTGGCAGACTAATTAAAATAAATACTCACTTTCAGGTAAATAAGTCAAGTAATTCTTGACAATTTTACCATCTTTTATCAAAGGATAAATTTTCTTTCCATACATAACAAACAGACCTCCTTCTTCCTCAAGTGATAGTATTTTAGCTGAGCGTGGTTTTCTGAAATATAAGTTATTATTAGGTTATACCTGTAATGATAGTGTGAGGGGAATTGTAATAAATAAACTATTGTTTTAGACTTAGGAGTATTGTGAAAATGAATATAAAAATACAAAAAGTAAACAAACATGGACTAAAATTGGTGTTAAACGAGTTTTTGCTAAACATAAATCCCAAGATTATTTACAGATACAACAAAGCTACTGCTGTAGTAGTGTTTAAACATACATGCATTATGTTGCGACTTGTGCTAATAACGTATTGCAATACAAAAGCTATGTGCAAAAATGAATCTTACATCTTCGAAACAAGAGTTAGCAATGACATTGTTAAAACTATACTAAGACACAAAATGCGATTAACTTACAAGTATTTCCTAGTCTGTCTGTTCTTTCGGCCGCGCGGCGGAGAAATGAAGGTTTCACTTTCCGACTCAGATGTCCACTCACTTGAATTTGAGACTGGAGCATTGCTAAAATAATAATATAACAACACAATAATACATATAATAATTACTTGTAATGAATCAGAATACAATTAAAGTCTTGATTTGTAACTTAAGATAACAAGTGCCATTCACAAGTGCAGTATTTTGATGATTATCTACTATATAAAAATAAGTCGGGTTTTCCTTCCTGACGCTATAACTCCAGAACGCAAGAACCGATTTCCACGGTTTTGCATTCGTTGGAAAGGTCTCGGGCTCCGTGAGGTTTATAGCAAAGAAAATTCAGGAAAAGGTAAGTAGTAGGTAGGTAGTAGGCAGGTGCTAGGTAGAAAAAATTGCATTGCAACGCATGCCGGGTACAGCTAGTAATTTATAAAGATAGTGTATGAATTTTCTTTCGCGCGGGTGAAACCGCGGGGCACAGCTTGTTACATATATTTCAATAAAATTCTTATTTATAATGCCTATGAGACCTACTGTGAAATATTGTTGTGTGATATTGTTCTGCTTCGTCGGTTCAACTGTCTTCTGCGCTTTGAACTTACTCCACCTACAAAAAAAGATAATTAAATATACAAATATCCTCAAAATTTGTTTGACTAGTTGTGTACCTTCTCATTCCAATTTATTTTCCCATAGCTATGTACATTTTTTATTGTTATTAATACCGTTATACCATGCAGTTTTGTAATAAAATGTTCATTGGTGACAGCCACAAGCATCCTAAAACTCTTAAATCTCGAATATTTGGTACACATGCATAAAGTTACTAAGATATTATTATGAAGGACAAAATACAGAACTTTGACAAAAAAGTAAATACATAAATATCATATATAATTGTTTTCTTAACAAGTTTGACATACTTACTGAAACTCATAAAGATAAACTAGTCCACTTAAAATAGTTATGAACTGAAATCAAAATTTGCAATTTATACTTGCAACTATAAAAGGGGCAAAAATTATTTTTAAGTTCTAGGAGTGATCCATGTGGTTGGCAATTGGCTTGGTGTACATACGGACTATTTCAGGGATTAAAAATGTGAATTTGTGGGTGTAGATATACAAATATAGTACAACTAGCAGAAATCAATGCATTCAAACCTTACTTATCAAAAAACTACAAGCAATAACATTAAACTTAAGATGCATATGGCTGACACACAACTTACCACTAATATTATGTCCAAACATGTTCGATATAGCTTTATCCCTTTCAGATTTAGATGTTAGCACACCCGGCCGATGTTTCTTCTTTGGTGGTGACCGAGTCTGTTCAGTTTCTACCTCAGCTTGGACTTTTTCTACCTCATCATTAGCCTTAGAAGTTCCTTCCTGTGTATTCTCACTAGTTTCCTTCTTATTTTGCTCAGTGTCACTAGATTCAGACATGTTGTACTTAGTTTTGTTGAATTGTTCATCATACAGACTGACGTTCTGTAAGCATGGGTTTTTCATTTCTGTTGCTTCGTTTTTGTTACGGCTCTCATTTGTTTCAAGATTCTGTGGATCATTTACTTCTTCTATGTTTTGACTTGTTGATGGTTTTTCAATTTCAGTAACAGTTTTGTTAGTTTCTGTCTCTTGTATTGTGTCTATATCCATGACTTCCTCTGTATTTTTATTAGTAGGGTTTAATTCTGCCTTCTCACTTTTGTCATCTTGAATCTTAATACCAGGTTGAGTTATTGGTTTAGAACCTTTTTTAGTGACTTGCAATGGTGCTTTCAATCTGACTTCCAATTTCTTCCTCTTTTTCTCTATTGCTGTTATTTTAATGTCTTCAGAAGAAGATCTTTTCCTACTAGCTGCTGAGGCAATTTCTGATGTATCAGATTTACTTGACACTTCCACGGATGATTTTGATGTTTGAGGTGTTTCCTTGAGTTTATTATCAATGTTTTGGGATTGTTTATTAGTCAAACCTTCTGGATTATTCGGAAGAGAAGCATCAACTGTGCCTGTTGAACTGTTGTGACTGTTCTGGTGTTGAGAGCCAAATATTGAATCTGAATGACGGCCTTTAGCCACAGATATTTCATTACCAGTAGTGCCATTAACTTCTTCTGTGTCACTTTCGGCATTGTCTTGCTTTGTATTTTCTGTTGTCTCAACAGTGCCATTTTCAACATTATTACCCAATTCGAGGTTCTCATCTGCTTGTGAGGAATCTTTATTTTTATTCACTGATCCATTTTCTGGTTTAGTACTTGTATTTTCAGTTTGTTTCTTAGGAGATTTATTTTCAGGAATATTCTCACTATCTAACTCTTGAGCCAACACTTCTTCAACAACCTCAGTAGAAAGTCCTGTAGCATTTTCTACTATATCTGTAGCCAAACTTTTTAACTTGGGAATATTCCTATCAGGATCAGGAATCTGGTTTATGACTTCTGTATTCTCTCCTTCATGTACAGTTTCATCTATTTGCATAGTACCTTCTCGATCTGAATCTTCAGGTTCAGATGCGAAATCAGCAAGCACTTCTTGGAGCATTGGTGTTAAAGGCTCAGAATATGTAATGCAGTCCCTAAGAGACTTGGATGACTGTAACCCATCATTTTCTTCTGACACATCTTTGTCATTAGATTCTAAATCCTTGAGTATATCATCAGCTGTTTCATAGCAACTTTCTAGTATGACAGTATCAGCAGAAGATCTATTTTGTGGAGGGATCTTTGAACATTTAATATTCTCACCTGCTGTGGTCTCCTCTTCATGATCCTTTCCATTGTTTGTTGGCTCTTTATCATTCTCATTTTGACCTAAAATATAAAACACCTCATATCACTAAATACTAATACTCTGTAGAATGATTAATGAAAATTATGAATAAAAAAACTTTATTTTTGGTGTGTTTTTCACAAATTCTATACAAATGAATGCAATAACAATAGAATTTTCAGAAAGTATATTATTCATGTGAGCAAGAATGGTGATTAATTGTTCTTTCCTTATATGAGAACTAACTTTTGGCCAGCAGCGGGGAAATACAAGACAATGTTTTATTAATTAGTTTTGTACTTGTGGACAATATTTTATTTGTTATAGTTCACACACATACAGGTCAAGAGAGAAAGGCATGTAAAAAAAGAGGCCTACATCCAGTGGGATGACAAAGGCTAGGTATGATGATGATAATTTAAAATAAATATTTGAATATCATACCATTAGAGTCATCACTTATAGTATGTACTTCAAGTTTAGTTTTGTTTCTATCTGCTACATCAAATCTGAAATAGAATAAAAATAAAATAATGTGAACAACTTTTATGCCTTGTCATATAAGGTTATTTAAATTAGCTTTAAAAACTGCTTCTTCTGTATCATATTGATATATAATTTATTAAATACATGATTATAAAAGTACTTCACAAATGTATATAATATCTTGAATATATTGTCTGACTTAATAGTACTGCCATTTCTTTAGTCATGATGCATATTTAATAAAAAATTATTGACACGTAAATAAATTTTGGTTGAGGTCGGTCTGGCAATATATCCAAGTAAACAAACTTTGTTGATGTATGATTTACTTGTAAATTATAACTAATAATGTTACTAGTAGTATTATTTATGTGTAGTTCATTATATTGAATGGTAATGGTTAGTTTTATAATTAAACATATATTATTACTATTGGATGTACAGACCCTGAGCGGAAACTGTTGATCTGTTCTATAGTTAATTTGTAGTATGGATTATGTATATCTGGGAGCACACGTTTTAGAAAGGTCTCTTTTAAACTCTGCCAGGTTCGCCTGGTAAGCTGCAAATAAATATAAAAACAAACATAAAAATAATGATTTCTTAAATCAAAATAACAAGACAATACATGAAAACAAAAAAAAAAAGCATTTACCTTACTATTAGCAAAATCCATCCACATCTTTCTACCTCTGATTTCACCATATAACTTGTTATCAACCAAATACTCCACTATCGATTTCATTTCTCTCATGGTGTAAGATTTGCTAAAAATAGAGTTACAATTGAAGAAAGAGTACAGAAAGTAACATTTCTGTCATGTAGGTACCGTTTTATATACCGTACATTGCCGTACAAGCACAATAGTAACAGTTCCCGCTCATAACTTGTGACGCACATAAATACACGAAAAAAGAACTCGGATTTAATTTATAAACTTACCCCGACATGTTGGTGTTTATTACCAATTCAATCCCGGTTTTATTAGAAGCAGACCGCTGGTAGTTCAATGTAGCTTTGTAGCAAGTTCAGCAGGTATCCAAATTTTCAGTTCACAATCATCGTATATCTTAAGACTTACTAAGGAATGCATTAAACAAATCAAGTTTCCAAGGAATGTACAATCGATTTTTTTATGTAATTACAGAAACTAACCTGCGTTATCGGTAAAATTAAATAACCGAACCGATAAACACTACTTTGAAGTCCGATCCAAGCAAGCAAAACCATAGAGAAAAGTAATTAAGTAGGGAAAGCAAAACCAGTGATTGCTAATTTATTTAATGCCAAATTTAAAGTTGCAAGATCAAAAAAATAAGATTGATCGTTTTGTATATGTTTTGTATCCTTTCGCCAGCAAAGGCAGGGTTAAATCACAGACTACCTAGGTACTTAGAGATGCTGGGTTTACATTGTTTTTCGGTTTTCTCAACTCCAAATAATTTAAGTTAAGGTGCGTACAGACCGGCCCAACGAACGCCCAACGATGGATATTTATCGTTCGCTAGCGTTGGCTTCCGCACGCTCGTTGGAGTTCGTTAATACATCCAAATACATTTAGGGCTCGAACGAACGTTCGTTGGCACTTGATTCCGGTTCTTTTCTCTTTCATTCGCAATTTAATCATGGACGACGACGACATCATTATAATTGCTAGTTTTATATACCGCAATTAAGAATGTTAGCAATTCCTAGCCAGCAGTCACTTCTCTTCGCTTTCAATTTATATTCATTATAATATAATAATATAATATTCCGGGACATCTCACACACGGTTATCTGATCCCAAGCTAAGCAGAGCTTGTGTTATGGTAACCAGACAACTGATAAACTTACTTATATATTTCTAAATACATACATATTATAGATAAATTACACCCAGACACCAGAACAAATGATCGTGCTCATCACACAAACATTTGTCAGATTCCAACACATTATTTGTTGGATCCCAAAGACACGGCTTCTCTTTATACAAATCTATTAATAAAAACATAATAATATCGTTGTTACTCCATTCTTTGTTTTTCTCCATGATCTAAATGGCGGGAAATATCCAAGTAATTATCAAATTGGACGTCTACACGCTACGCTCTCTTACTTCAACTGAGCGTTCGACGCCGTTCGTTCGTTGGCCTTCGGCGACCGTCCAAACAGAGTTCGTTCAAATAGCTCGATTTCTTTGATGTTACCGCCACGCTTCGGATCGCCGGCACACGCCAACGAGCGATCGTTGGCATTCGCTAAGCCGTCCAGATTGCAGCAACGAACGTCAACGAAACCCGTTCGTTGGCGTTCGTTTGGCCGGTCTGTACGCAGCTTTAAAGACATGTATAGAAAAAAAATATTTACGTGACATTTAAACTTAGAGAAATTACTAATTTAAAACAGGAAGATAAGAAGATAAGCTAGCATTCTCTAGTTGGAGGATTTAAAAATTCAAATTATATACAGCCAAATAACTGATTATCATTTTTCAGTTATCGATTTTTCTTTTCCGTGATTGTATAGTCTATGGGCATAAAACTAGAAACTAGAAAGAGGCTGAAAGAGCGCCAACAAATGAATCTTTGATTGATTTAAGTGAGGTTATTTTTCTGTTTACACAAACAAAACGACAATACTTTAGTTCTTAAAATCAGTTTTAATTGATTATATACAATGGAAAACAGTAATTATTTGTCAATATCAGATATATTAGTAACAAATGAGAGAATACCCTGCAAATTCCTACACGATTTACCTAAAATGGGTTAGTATCTCTTTTCAAAATAACAGGTAATAAAATTATGCACTTAATTCTAATCTACCGTGATTATATTTCAGGGTTTTTAGATCCATCGGCAGCAGAAGACGATTTGAAAGCTGGAACTAACGTAGACATACCTTTGTGGTTAGCTGAATCTTTATATTCTAGAAGACCTCCTTTAGTAACAGTCGAATTACCGAAGATTTATAAAGATTCGTATCGAGAAATCCTTAACGCGGATGCTTGTACTGTAGATATGCATAAATTGAGCCAGTACTTCTATGAGTTTGGCTGTTATATAGCAAAACATGATATCAAAGGTGAAGTTGCATCCACTCTTATCAATGTAAGTATTAAAGACGATTAAAATTAAATAGACCAAGGAAGTTAATTTTTTCTGCCTCTTTTTAGAATAGGCTCTACACTAATAAATCTTATCACATACTTACTAAAACACTGATTAATCTTATTTTTCAGACTTTTAGACAAAGATTCAGAATGCTGTTATCTGCAAGTGTGTCAACAGACTCAATAGGAGCTATACAACCTCTGTCTGTGAATGAGAGGCACCAGGCCGCTGCTGCAGCTGCCATGGAAAAGGCCCTTTCAACCTGGCTCCACCGAGGAGACAGTGTCCTTACCACTGCAAATATGGTTGCTAATCACCGGAAAAGAAAGAGAGCTGAAATGGAAATGTATTAATATATTGTTTAATTTTATGCATAATAGCTAGGATAATATTATTATGAATTAATTAAGATGATGCAACACTTCCTCACAATAAAAAAATCTCTGGGATTCATGGGGCTGGACAAGAAGTGTCAAAGAGTAAAAAAAAAAAAATGAAGCATTTGGTTTTGCTGGAAGTGCTTTCTATTATGATGTAATATAGGTATTTTGTAAAAACATTGTTATGATAAGAAACTAATGTAATAATATAAAGGCTTATTCTTTGCTTGACACTATGTTAAAGCTAACAAAATATGTAACTTCTCAGCTCACAATAAATTAATTTTCATTTTTTAACTATGTGCCTTTTCTTTCCAATTATTTGTTTTCATATATTAATATAATCCACAATACTTGCTACCTACATGAAGTGACAAAGTAGTAGGACTTAAAAAAAAAAAACGGGAATCGAACCCGCACCACATCGCCATGTTAACCCCTAGGCCCTATACCACTTTCTTATTCTTTCTTGCGTGTCATCCAAGGCACGAATAAGTAGTATTATTGAATGAAGTAACTAATTTTGATACGGCATTATAAATTATTAATTAATTTGTAGGTGATAGAAATGTTTAGCCGAAATATGAGCATTGCAATAGACACCTGCCTATCCCTTCTAAGATACAAGCGTGATGATACACAAACAACAAACAGAACATAATTGATTGGACAGAAACTCGATCATGATTCTAAAATAAGATTATTGGAACGAAGGATCCACATTCGAATGTCATGCTATTTATATAGTTGGAAAGTTCGATCGATGATTGTATTAGGGGTGGGCCTTGAGTGTAGAAGAAAAAAAAAGAACCATTACATATCCTTGACTTTTCGATCACTTAAGATATCTATAAATATGATAACTAGCTACAATTAAATACCCCAATATTTTGAAGTGAATTTGACCGTGCCTACGTGTACATAGGGTTTAAAATTCTAAACAAGTAGGTACAGACCGGTACAGTATATGTACTGAGCTGTACGTCCAGTTTATCTCTGCTCAAGAGACGTCGTCCGTTAATTTGAAACCATACTACATCGATAAGAATAGAATGAAAAGATAACCCATAAGTTCAATAGGTTTTTTTTCTTATGTAAGGCTTGTTTTCCTAAGGAATGGGTTAAGGTATGCTTTCTTGAAACGAACAGGCGCTTTTATTGGAATCTCTTCTTAGAGTATATAATTGATAGAGATTTGGGAACACGAAATGTTTGTTTATGATGGATCATAATAGGATAATATCCCATTATTGACTTCTATCGTTCAGTTGGGTAGGAATAAAAGTAAAAAACAAAATAAGTCTTCATTAGAGGCAACCATACAAGAATTGGTACAGGAAGTGGTAGTCTATAAAAACATTTGGCACCCTCTGATGCAACTCAGTAGCTCTCTTTGTTTACTACTGCCCTCACGTCGTCGCTTCGCAGTGCGCCTAATAATGGAGTTTCCTAGAATCTGCCCGGCCCGTTGGTTCTCAGACCCAAACTTTAGCATGTACATGCCGCACGAATTTATGCATCCATTTTACGACATCCAATCGAATTATTATCGGCCATGGAAAACGTCCAACCAGAGCATATCCAAAGAATTCGGTTCTACAATAGAAAATGACAAAGGTAACTATAAAATCACGTTGGACGTTCAACATTTTCGTCCCAACGATATCAGTGTTAAAGTGTCGGAAAAAGAAATAATCGTAGAAGGGAAACATGAAGAGCGACCGGACACACACGGATTTATCTCAAGGCAATTTATGAGGAGATATCCATTGCCAAGTCATTGTCCTGCTGATAACGTCACTTCAACATTGTCTTCCGACGGTATCCTTACCATTATTGCACCGAAACATTTGCCTAGCGCGGAGAAAATTGTACCTATCAAGATGTGTGGGGTGTGTCCAAAAAAGACCATAATAGAAAGCAAAATTGCTTCAGAAATTACTGAAAAATCTGTCAAGGAAAATATAAAAGAAAATTCCGTCATGGAAAATATAAAAGAAAAATCAGTCAAGGAAAGTGTGAAAGAAAAAACAGTTGAGGACAATATAAAAGAATCTGGAGACATAATGAGAACAAACAAATCTCATATTATGTTAAAAGAAGACCACAGTCGACTCCTGAAACCAGAACTTCTTGGGGAAACCATTGCAGAAACAAATGGAAAGGTGGCGTCTAAGCAAGTAATTGACATGGCAATGTCTGAGAAGACTAGTACAGCTAATTTGGGCGCTACATCAAATAAGATTGAAGAGTCCCTTGCAAAATCAATCTTGGGACTGACTGAATCTAAAGAACAATTATTAGGATCAAAGAATATTGCTTCAACTTCAGAAATGTGTTCTATGAAAGGTATGTCTCAAACACGGATTGAAGAAAGTTCTTCATCATACAAGTCTTCTTCTACATCTATGTCCTCAACTATCAAATCTAGTGGAAAGATGGGAGAGTGTGTGAGTGACATCATCAGTGCAGAATTAAGGGAAGCAGCCGAAAATGTATAAAAATGTTTGTTAATTCATTTACAATTGTTTATTACTCTTAATTATAAAACATTTTGTTTAAAAACACGAATCTTAATTTACGTAAATTACGTTATTAATAATTGATTTGTAAACTTATTTACAATAGCATATTTGGTTTTAAGTATTAAGAAGCTAACTACCTACCTTTAAATAAATGTTCACATCTGTGAAGCATAATATCAACACATTAAGTTATTATGTAGCATGAGATCATTGTCGACTAACACATCAAGTATAGAGATACAGATACAGAAGTTTTTAGAACTCTTACAATATATGAACCTTAATGATTCACATGAACCTTTCTATATATAATATACAGTATGTTAATAAATAATCTCTATCAGCAAACTGAAGCTTATGAGTACGTAAAAATTTATATAATTATCATCAATAAAGAAAACATAACAAGAAAATATAATCAACACAAATGCAAATCACATAGATATATTAAGTTTATGGGTCCACTATGCAAGTGTAAACTATGTTATCCTTACACTCTATTTAAGTCTCTTTGTCACAACACTCCTGTACTTCGTCACTATTCTTATCACTAACCAGTAGTTCTGAGGTGCACCGATACGGGCGGATTGATTGTTAACATCTGTCATTCTTCACCGATGGATTCAGGTCGTGGAAGTAGGCGTGGGCCATGGCATCATCAGCAGGCATTCTTAGTGCAGGGTTGCAGGTGAGCAGGCGTGCGAGGAGGTCTCTGCCTCGGGCTGGCAGGCGGGGGACGACCTGAGCCAGGCCCAAGCTTGGCTGGTAGACTGGCAGGGGTTTGTAGTCGGGCAACTGTGTCACACCTGGCCAAGTATCCTCATTGGGAGTGCCTGGAAATTAGATAGCAAAATATTAATACCCTTATTTATTCATTCATATGGATTTATTTTTTGGATCTATATCCAAAATAAGGTTAGCCTTAATTGTGTTAGCACAATAAATAGGTCAGTGGGTTGTCTCAGTGACATATAAGGTATATTCTACCTAATAATATTTTTGATAGTATAGTTCATGATAACCCAAAATTAGCAACAAATGAATCAATATTTACCAAGTAGTTTGAAAATCCTCTTTAGCTGATCATCAACATCAGATCCAGGGAACAATGGCCGCCCTGAATTAGCCAGCTCTGCAAATATGCATCCTGCTGACCACATATCAATGCTTGTGGTGTACAGCTTGGCGCCAAACAGAACATCCGGGGGTCGGTACCACAGCGTAACCACTTCCGCTGAATAACACTTTACGGGAATACCAAATGCTCTAGCTAAACCAAAGTCAGCTAACTTCAGTTCGCCATTTTTATTAATCAATAAGTTCTGCGGCTTTAAGTCCCGGTGCAACACGTTATGACTGTGACAGAAAGCAAGACCTCGAAGCAGCTGATACATGAAAGATTTGACAACGTCCAAATCTATTTCGCCATTAAGACTGTCAAAATACTTCTTTAAATCTTGATCGCAATGCTCGAACACAAGAGTTAATTTCTTCTCACTATGTAAAACATCGTACAGCCGTACAATATTCTTATGCTTTAATTCTTTTAACAAACATATTTCACGAAGGGCGGACGATGGTACACCTTCATCATCATCGTCTAACCGGACACGTTTTAAAGCCACTATTTCGTGAGTTTCTTTGTTTTTAGCTTTAAACACAGTTCCATAAGTGCCTTCCCCAATTTTTTCAAGTTTTTCGTACTTCTGCATTTTAATAATTCTTAGAAGCAGCAGCAGCAGGTATAAAATCGATTGTTTATCTCCCGGACGGGTTACCGAACTGTCACAGTCAAAGTCGAAATACTTCACAGATTGACGTACGTCGTACTTAGATCGTGACATACAGACTATAAATACACACTTATTCTGTTAATTAACACTTTTGTTTTGATTGTAAATCATGAGTAAAAAGTAACTTGTTGACAAATTAAATAATATTATATAAGCATAAAATCCTTGTTTAAAATAATATGTTTTACTTATTTGTTAAGTGTTTGTATTTTATTGACCAAAGATTATTGCATCAAAGCCAGATCACGTAAAAAAAAAAAGAAAACCATTCACAAAAACCAAAAAGTCAAATCGTAAAAGTTGAATTGTCATAATCACTATTATTATTTTGAAAAGTGTATCTTCTAAGACCTAATTTTAAATTTATTTGTAAGGATTGCTAAGGTAAGAATGTTTAATTACATCAGAATTAATTTATGTGCTTGTAAATATCTAGGGTTCATAGTATACAGTAGATTATGGAAAGGGTAAACATTATTACGTATTATTTGATGATGAACACATAACTCGGGCGCATGTTTTAGATGAGCGAAGGCGAAGGAACTTTAGTGGACAAGTCGGAGAGTAGCTCGTTCGAGGATCTCGCAGCGGCAGCGGCCCACGAGATTGAGGAGGCGAAACTTGCGGAGGCAGCTGCCTCTAAGGAAAAGACAGATGAAACGAAAACTGATGAGTGGCAAGACGTGCTGGGGTCAGGCGCACTACTTAAAAAGGTCAGACGAGAATATGATAATGTAGTCCCTTAGCTATTTAACAAAAGAACACACAAGAGAAAAGCTATTTATTTTAAAATTGTAACAACATAAAAGATGGACCTACTTCACTCATGTTAATTATTTTGATAGATCATTCATGAGCGTAAATATTTACGGTAAAATTTAGAACCTAACAGCTCATGGTACTTAATTCTACAATGCATAGAAAAGGTTTTCTTTATCCCATTTTGAAGAAGTTGTCCTCAAGGTATTAATTTATTTTAGAGTCCTACTGACCTTTTAGCTTTATGCAAAGACACTTTCATGCATATGATTATTTCTTTCTTTTTCTTTGTTCATGAATCATCTTGTTATGACAACATTATGTATGAATTTAAAGTCATTGGTGTTTACTTGAGTATATATTTATTTACTTAAGCTATGCTATTTTGTGTAATATTCTAAAAACATTCCACAGATTATCAAAATTGGTGATGAATCAAGCGGTTTAAGACCTCACAGGAGTGATATTTGCCGGATCAGTTTTGAGATTAAAATAAAGGACACTGAACATGTTGTGGAAAAAAGGGATCAAGTTAAAATATATTTGGGTGATAATGAAGTAAGATATTTTTTACATTATTTTATTTAGTGCCTTTGTTGTTCTACTTTTTGGGCCACTCTGACCCCTTCACATTCTTTGAAGCCTCTGGTAATACTTTTAATACTGAAGTCCTTTAATCCTTTTATATAACACATTTATTGATTACTAGTCGTACCCTGTGGTTTCAATTGCCCAAGACAAGTAACATGGTGTCAAATAGTCTATAACCATCACAGTTTTTTCAATCACTTGTAGTCTTTATAGATAAGCATGTCCAAACAAGAAATCTCTTTACTATAACTTTATTACATGATGTTGTTTTTAATTTGTAAGTAACCACAAACTATATGATGTGATAGAGTCATGTGTATGCACTTTATTATGATATAAACATCAGGACATTTTAACAAATATTTGCCAATTAATCAGAACATGAGTACATTTTCTGTTTTCCTTCAACATAGATATCTTATCTAAAATCAGTGATACTGTGCTGTTCCAAAAGTAAAGTGTTCATAGATTTATTTAATGAGTTTGTATATACTTTCAAAGATAATCTTATCATATTGATGTAGAATTTGGCCCTTTTAGTTTACAGATGCATTTTTGCATTATATTATAAGTTTCGGCAATTTATTTAGGTCAATCTTCTATGGATTACCCATATCCGGGATTTCCCAACTAGTTTCACACATAATTGGAGTCCTTAATTATAAGATGATGGCAATGTAAACTATTGAATATTTAAATAATTATAGATTCATGCATTGTTTCATCATATTATGTATGTTTACATATTTCTAATGACCATGGTAACTAGATATGCATGATCTGTGAAGGCTTTATTATTTTTATCTTTAAGATTACATGACTATAGATATTAGATATTGAATCGGAATATTTTAAACAAAGGTTATTGTTCTTATCATAATAGTGGAAGTCTGCCAACATGAATTGAAGAAAACATATGTACATGACAAAGTAAAAGTAGCTGGAGATAGTATAATGTAAATAATATGTTTTGTAGCAAAATGCATAGCAAATAATAATATTGAAACTTCCTTTTGATAAGATTTTGATGTCAAGATTAGAGTCAGGAGGTTTTGTTTACAATAAACAATGAATAACAATTATGTATCTAGCCTGTACAATACTGTACATGGGTACAGACTATATTTTGACGGGCCTGTTGGTCTAGTGGTTAGTGACCCTGACTGCTATACCGGAGGGCGTGGGTTCGATTCCCACCCAGGAAAAATGTTTGTGTGATGAGCAAGATCATTTGTCAGACAAAGACCAGAAGTCTGGGTGTAATTTATCTATAATATGTATGTATTTAGAAATATATAAGTTAGTTTATCAGTTGTCTGGTTACCATAACACAAGCTCTGCTTAGCTTGGGATCAGATAACCATGTGTGAGATGTCCCGGAATATTATTATTATTATAAATAGGGGAAAATTGGTTCTCTACGCATATTACTTTTTGGACAACATTATGCTAGCTAAAAAAAGCTGCATCATTCATATTTATGTACTGGTGCCATATGTCTCCTTATAGAGTATCTGCCTTGCCTCATATCCTGTAGGCCATAGAAGACCTTATGCTCATACAAATATTTTTTTGCCATTTTAGATTCTCCAAGGCATGGACTTAGCAGTAACAATGATGCACAAAGGTGAAGAATGTCTTTTACAAATGGCGCCCCGTTTCGCTTACGGGGAGAACGGTCTCAAACCTGGCGAGAGTCTAGGGTCTGTGGGAGACCTGGAAGGACCTAAGTATGAGGGTCCGGTTATAGGCGCCGACACCTGGATGGATGTCCGCGTGGAACTACATGACTGGGATGAAGAGCCTGAAATCGATCACTATTCCGTTGCTGAGCGAATGGAAATTGGGTAAGATAAAAACTTATTATAATAATATGCTCTTTTTCTGCCTTAAACATCATCTTTCTTTTTTATATGTTTTCCTAAGAAATTACGTAACTTACTAAGCTATTAAGTGTTAGATTAATATACATAAAGTTGTTATGTAATTCTATTTGACTGGGCAAAACTTCATCTCAAATTGACTAGATTTTAAATTATTTAGATTTTTTGGGCAGAATTTCGAATTTATCAATATAGTTACGTATGACTTAAACCATCAAGATACGTATAATGCAAAAAGCCGAATAATGTGTGTTTAATACACATATTATTCGGGTTATTAAACAAATAGCCTAATATTTATTCAAGAACAAGTTTGAAGCAGTATTTTTTTAATAAATTTATCCTCAGTTTATTGTACGACAACAGGTTACGTAGGTCATTAACCTTTGTACTAATCCTCAAATGATTATTATAATCTGATACGATTATAAATATCGGTAATAATTTGCATTTGTGATAATGAATTTTGGATTGTCGATACGTACTTAATGCATAACCCAGATAAAGCATTTTTAATTTGTTTTTGCTAATTGGAAATTGTCGGCAACAATACATTTTTCTTATAAACATGAGTCTATTATAGATATACATACATATGTAGTTTAAACAAAATAAAATAATGAATTAAAACATTTTCTTTGTGTACAAACTGAAAGGCCATTTTCTTAACATACGTAGGTGCCTATTTTTATTTTGAGTGAGAGTTACGAAAGACTACAGCGCATATACTATTCCAAATTAAATGTATAGTATACATTATCAGCCAATCCAAAAACCATTAAATAAAATAAGAATCATAATTATAAGTTCCTAAATGATTGAGTGTCCACAATTATGACGACGCGGATTGTTTCATCGCGTGTGCTAGTCGCCCTTGAATATATTTACATAAAATCTCACACTTTGATTTAGATATCAGAACCTTGACATATTAAATTTAACGTTGACAAACACTGGCTTTATTGTGATTTCTTTATTGGGGTCAGCGTATAAGTGATTCGTATAGATTTCTTTATAAGACGCGTTTGTTGTTTTAAGATTATTTTACTGTAGAGCAATGATATTTTTATGTAATTTAACAAAGACTGCTTACTCTAATTCGTAACTGAAAACAAATGTTAAGTTAATTGAATACCTACAGTAAAATGATGATTATGTTTTAGTTTCCCGCGGGATCGAATCTAAAACCTTTCACAGTAGTTCAGAACGTTGTCTACTGCGCCATTGTATACGTTAAATATTGTATTATACGTACAGAATAATTAAATGCGTTCCTTGTATATATGAGTAGCTTAAATTCTATCCACACAAAACATCACATTAGCATTTTATTCACACTACAGTATTGTGAATTTGTTACCTTCTCACATCCGCAAAAAAACTATATGCTTCGTCATGCCAAATACACAGCTGTTTTGATAAACTATTGCCTAACAATATTCGTAGATAGTATAATATATACATACATATAATCACGTCTCTTTCCCTTTTAGGGTTAGGAGAGACCACTTCTTTCCACTTGCTTCGATCCTTACACACTTGTTTCTCTTCGTCCACTTTCATTATTCCCTTCATACATGCTCTTCGGTTTAGGGTACTCTTAACCTGGCCTTTTTTCATTCACACTCGCCCTATACACTTTTTTCGTCTATCGTTCTTCATTCAGTCTCTCGACATCCAAACTAATATTATAAATGCGAAAGTAACTCTGTCTGTCTGTCTGTCTTTGCTTCACGCCTAAACTACTGAACCGATTTGTGTGAAATTTGGTACAGACATAGTTTGGAACTTGAGAAAGGACATAGGATAGTTTTTATTACAAAAAATAAAATAAAATTTATTCCGGACATACAGCGCCATCTATTGGTCAAGCGTCGGCATCAATTCAGTACTGAAAATTCATCGGAAAAATGTAAATAAATAGTAAAAAGGTATGAAAATATAATATAATACAACTTTTAGTACAAAGAAAATGCTCTAACGGAGTATAGATAATTCTATTAGTACTATATGTCGAGTTGGTGATCGCGCAATGGTGTCGATCGTTACACGAGTTCGGTTCATGTTATTGTTTTAATTCATCGGAAAAAAATAAATAAATAGTTAAAAGGTATGAAAAAAATAATATCAATATAATAAAACTTTTAGTACAAAGAAGAGGGGCACACCGGCAGATGAAATCAATGCCTGTTTAAAAGCATCTGTGCTATGGACACATGTGAAAAAGGTTTCACTGTCGACGAATATGCGAGTATTATAAAACCAAAAATCTGCCGGAAGTCACTATTCCACGCGAACGAAGTCGCGGGCAAAAGCTAGTATAATATATAATGCATAGAATGTAAGAAAAGTATTGCCCAACATACAATATCCAAGAGGTTCATTACCTGTTTGGGTTCGGTGATCTGGTTCATTGACCCTTTTACGCTTGCAGCTTACTTAAGTACTCTATATTTTTATCTCTTGCATCTAAACATACAAATTTTAATACTTTATTATGAAATTGTATTACAATAAGATAGTTGTTTTCTTTGTATTGGAGTAATGTATGTTACTGTTACTAAATATAATATATATTTTTATATTAAAAAACGTTTCCTTACGTAATGGTACGCATTACGCGTATATTTAGCAATAGATAAAATATCACTAAACATGTTTAGTTTTGTCGATAAAACAGTGACCATAAATATAAAACTGTTTTTAGGGTTCCGTACCCAAAGGGTAAAACGTTACCCTATTACTAAGACTCCGCTGTCTGTCTGTCTCCAGGCTGTATCTCATAAACCGTGATAGCTAGAAAGCTGAAATTTTCACAAATGATGTATTTCCGTTGCCGCTATAACAACAAATACTAAAAACCACATAAAATGAATATTTAAGGGGGGCTCTCATACGACGGTGGTACGGAACCCTTCGTGCGCGAGTCCGACTCGCACTTGCCAGTTTTTATTTATATTTATGGTCCCTTTGACCATGAAGGCAATATTTAACGCGTTACGAATTTTGTCGTAGGCCGTGTATATTGCCTATCTGACCTTGGCATTTTTAGACCTTGAGTTTTAGTGTTGGGCTAAAACGACAGAAAAGTTTTAACAACTTTATATCGCTATAGAAATTAGCTTAACTTATGGTAATATGCTCTATTTATAAGAAACGAAAGAATATACAAAACATATAAGCCTTGCAATAGTATAATATATAATAATAATCCAGCCTATAAACGTCCCAATGCTGGGCACAGGCCTCTTCCCATATAGAGAAGGCACGAGCATTGATCACCTCGCTTGCTGTCTGCGGGTTGGCGATTTCAGATCCCAAATTTAGGAATTCAGGTTTCCTCACGATGTTTTCCTTTACCGATTGTCAGAAGTGTCTTAGAATAATTAAGAAAGTACATATAACTTTGAAAAGTTACATTGGTACTTGCCCGGGTTCGAACCTGCAACCTCGTGCATACAAACCCGTCCATTGAACCGTTAGGCCACCACGACATCCAATAGTAATAAATTATATACTTTCATTAACAACTAACCTTTACACAAATAGGAGTACGTACGTATCATGTGACAACATATATTAAAACCCTGTGCAGAATATAAAATAGAAGGACTGATCTTTGAGCTAATAAATTAATACATTCTCAACACTAGAGAAAGTTCTAAAGCGGAACTAACATAACAACCTGTTTTTATACTAAAGCCAATCTGGAAAGAGAATTAAACGTTATTACTAATTACGCAATTATCAACTTTGACAACATGTGTTTAAGTTCATTTTAGAATGACAAATATTACCGAAAAGGGCCTAAAAGTAATTTGAATGTGATGGAAACTGAACTGTTAGTCATTGGTTAAAGGTTAAGGTTCATAACCCCAAAGCACGTTCATTATTTCTTTAAAGTGGCTGATGTATAGTTATAAACGTAAACAAAATCTTAAAATAATAGCAGAAGTACATTGCTAACGTGATTTGATTTTTATCCACCGATACATAATTATAATGTATGTGACTAGGATATACAAAGCAGGAAACGGAGTATTTTGATATTATAGTAGATACTTTATCTGCTTAGCCCTTTCCTGAATATATTGGGGTCACCAGCTTTAATTAATATTTTTATAGTAGGTATATGATATATCAAATACATAATGAAAATTAATTTAATTTATAACATCTGCTTGTATAGACAGTTTTCTCTAAAGTCATCCATAACAATATATTAAAAATTTAAAAAACCCTTGACATGTTTTAGAAAATTTCTTATTTGTATAACTTTCCAAATACTCAATAGTTTTTCCTAAAAATATATTACCTAAGATTTTTTGTTTAAAACCCAAGGTCCAACCCAGGTCCCAACAATTTCAAACAAAAAAAAACTTCAATACTATTGGCCCATCCGTTTAGTAGCTACGATTTAAAAGACACACCGTCCGACACTTCAAACTTATAACACCCCTCCGTTTTTTCGTTATGGGTTAAAAATACTTGGTCTTTTCGGGCTAGTCATCTTTTTTTTGGTGCCTACGACACCTTTGTGTACCTTAACTTTTGTGTGTTACTTTACTTTGCATTTAAGTCATCTAATAAAGTAATTTCCATATAGTGTCCGAAGACGTGCTCGCGGCAACTGGTGGTACGGCCGCGGCGAGCCGACGCTCGCTGTGCAGCTGTACCGGCGCGCGCTGGACGTGCTGGACGAGTCCGACGGCGGCATCACCGCGCCCACGCCCAGCGGGGAGCTCGCGCCCGCCTCCGACGCGCTGCAGGCGCTGCTGGAGGAGCGGCTGCGGGTCCATAACAATATGGCCGCCGCTCAGCTGAAAGCGGGGGCTTATGAAGCTGCTTTACAGGTATAGTAGCTTGGTTATACTGCCTGGTTGGAGGCGTATTATAGTCTCGCCAACCCAATCTGGTGAAACAGTCAAAACCTCGCTTGAGGCTAAATGCGGCTGACAATCTCCAAAAATATAATGGTAAAGATGATGAATTCTAAGAAAATCAACAAAATAGGGCGGTCTATTAGTGCCCGTGATTTGTTGCGTGTTTTTCCACCTAAACCATTGAAGAGGGATCCCAAAAATCTTTCACACAAATTGAGTGTATTAGTGTATATGTATGATATGTAAACTGTTAATCAGATCACCGGTTACTCAATACTAGCCAAATACAAGTTGAGAACTTGTCTTAAAATAAATACAATGATTCGTGCGTCAAAATTTCATTGTATAAAATAAAGTCGGGTTACTGACCATTTATAACAAAAGAACGGGTGGACCGTTTTGTGGGATGTCGCGGCCCCAAATAACAGCGTAATAAATTTATCAAAGACAGGAAATAAGGACTAAGTACTTAAGCAGGTGATACCAGCTATGTACTGTATAATGAGAAATATAATCATTTCCAGGCCGTAACCCGAGTGCTGACTTGCCAGCCTAAAAACGCGAAAGCATTATACCGCAAATCCCGCATCCTATCCGCGATGGGCAAGAACTCGGAAGCCCTAGAAGCCGCCCGCCTAGCTGCACTGCACGCGCCCGACGACGCCGGCGCGCGCAAGGAGCTGCAGCGCTGCGAGCAGAGAGCCACGCGGGACCGCTCCGTGGAGCGGAGGCTCGCCAAGCGCATGCTCGGGACCAACACGCAGGGGAAGGGTGGGGCACCCGACAAGAAGCCATCTAAAGCTAAGGTGAGATAATCACCAACATAACACATTTACAGTTAAATAGTTTAATCTTATGAACTATATTATACCTAGTTGGGTATATTCGTATATGGTATGAATATTTCGACATGCTACTTAGATAATTAACTTTATCTGACCCAAAGTAGGTTTGTATGTATTAGTAGACTAAATAAATAGAGGGGGGAAGACTAAAGTGCAGGTAGATATATAGGCTTGCCTGAGTGTGGTACTGTAAGTTGCGTCCCCAACTGACGAACGAGCACCGAACGAGCATTACAGTAACAGCTCGCGAGCGGCTCGCGAGCATGCCGCGAACACACTAGTGTCAATAACGCCGTCCGCCAGAAGTGCGCGCGCCGCTCGCGTGCGACTGGCGAGCTTTACAGTAACAGCTCGCGAGCATGCCGCGAGCTGCTCGTGTAATGCTCATTCGTCAGATGTAGACGCACCCTTACGTCCAGAACACCTCAGGCTGTCAATCTCCGTACCATCTTTTTGGACTGCCCAATCTCGAACTAAGACATGAGTTTATTTTTAAAATAAGCAAATGTTAAAACGATCTTTAAATGCACAAAATAAAATATATTTTAAAAACTTATAATAATAGTTTGAAAGTAAATCATTATATTACCGTTAAAAGTAAAGTATCCTGTCCGGTGCACGATTATATAAACATATCAATATGTTGATTGTATAAACACATCACTGATTGTTTAAATGTATATGTTGTATAGATCCTGATGTGGGGCTCGCTGCTGCTGAGCCTGTTGGTCGGCGTGGCCAGCGTCCTCGTGTACCGGTACAAGATACAAGCACATTGACGTAGCGACACCTCAAACTGGTAAGATTAATACTATAGAGTAGTTAGATAAATTTCTAGGATCAAGAACATGTTATAATCAAAATACAGTGAATTTTTTGTATACAAAAATCAAGTAAATCACACGCATGTTACAAATAGAATCCAAGAGTTATAATCATTATAATCTTAAATGTTTCTTTATGACGCAGTGTATATAAGTATCGTATTGTTATTTTTCCAGGTTGTAGAGGTTCCAACGGTGTAATTGGAGGGGATGGTGCACACTATACTTAAGGCCACGTCATATCTTCGCTGATAAAGAAAATCATTAGCTTTCGGTCTCCACACGTATCGATAACGAAAGAATATATGTATAGTTATTGTTACTGCTGTAAATATTTACTTTAAAAAAAGGTGTCTAGATTTGCCCTAGTGCAATCTCAATATTTTTTTATATTTATACAAATTACGAATTATTTTCACTATGACTAACGCTTGTTGACTTTTAAATTATGTGGTCACACTTTGGACAGTATTTGATAAAACAAATTCGAAGAAGTGACGGTATCTTTAATATTTGCTGATTAAATGATTACAATGTACCTATCAATAAAGCTATGACTTATTTGTGTATTTAGTAAATAAATATTACATCGTCGCGACTGTTGATTAAATCCTGCTTATTTTAGGATTAACATTGTCATTACAATAAGTCAATATTCATGATACCTACTGTAACAAGGGTCAGGTAGTTACATGTTTTATAATTATTTTAATCACTGTATTGTCTCTACATTTTGCCACTGTGCATTTATGTCTAAATTTTATGTATATAATTATGTATATGCGTTAAAATTTCGTGTCTATAGTTAGTGCCAAAATGTATCATAATTATGTAGGTATATAAAATAGTGTCCAAAGTAATATTCTGCTGATATTTATAGAACAAATTAAAATCAAACGTTAATATTTTTCGATTCTATATTCCTTGGGAAGGCGAAGTGTTCGGGTAAACAAGAGCATTCCAATTTGTTTAGAACTGAATATTTTATGTTTTGGAAGCATTTGTCTCTGGTTAATGGGTGCTGTTCACTCGCATTTATGTATCGGTTTCACCACCAGCTAGTAAACCAATAGGTAGCTAACGTTAATAATAAATAATAGATTCCTAAACATTGTCTTCTACATATCGCTTCCAGGTGGTGGAACAAACAAACTGAAAATTAGCAATTTAATTCCATTGATTATTTTTGGAAAACTCGTATTTTGCAAAAATGATGTTATTTTTGGCAATTGAATTAAAATGCACGAAAAATAATGTAAAATTAGATTTATTTAGGTCATTGGTTTGGTAAGGAGTCTCCATGACTCCTATAGAATATAAATATCAATAAAAAAGAAAAAAAATGGTGGTTCCAGTATACACTTACACTAATAAAAAATGTTAAGTAATTTTTGTTTTATTTTATAACAACAATTAAGGTTATAACGAATATACATGGTGTTAATACTAGATACAAAAATATTCATCATCATCATAATTTATGACTCGAACCACACAATGCTGAGTACACTCCCATTTTTGTTTGTCTTGACAATAATATTAATCTGGTAAACATTTTTAGTTCGCGGAATGTTATATAAAAACATTTATAAATCAATCAACATTTCGTTCAAATTGCTTTTAAGTGTACACATATAATTTTTATGGTAATACATAGTAACATCACACAGCCTATGTTATGCCTTTCACTCTTGCATTTTAAGATTGTACCTTATTTCCGTACTTTTCTCAACTACACTACAAGAGAGCTTGTACTCAAACAAACCCTACATAAAATTAAACATAAATATTAAATAAAATCATATTTAATATTGGACGTTAATACTAATTAATACGCGATCACACGATCCATGGCAGGTAACAACATGCCTACAAGTCTTACATAGATGAGAAACTACAGAGTGCGCATGTCAGGGTATGAACCGTTAGCAAGAGTATGAACTAGTTTCGTTTACAAAATGGTATCAAAACAGAGCGCGCCGTTTAAATTAAACTATCTCAAAATCTAATAATATCGAATCCATCGATATTTTCGCATAAACATCTGTCGTTGCATGGAAAATCAATTAAATCAGTTAACGATTGTACTACATACAGCCAAAATATGCTCACGCTCGGCGTAATGGGCTTTTAGCGATACACGCACTCTATAGTTTATACTTTTTACTCTATGGTCTTAATACTAAATAGACAACCTTGTAAAATACTTTATTATTCTCTACTTAAGTATATCACAGACTTGACTTATAAGTGAATATTCTGGCTAGCGTGTTGGTTATATGAGCTAATGCTTCTATTTGTGCGATAGTCGCTAAAGCTTGGATACTGAAGACGGTGGCTACGAAGTCGTAGAGTAGTTTAGGAGAGAAAACACTCCATACGAACAGATGGTGTCGGAAGACTGCCGCTACGGTGCAGTACACTAATACAGCGTGCACTCGATGTAGTGCAAGTATGTTTGTCGCCCTCCATATTGTTTTTATGTACCTGAAATGAGAGAAATAGTGTTTATGATATTTCTTTCAAATGAGATTTCTATGTCATTGATGGGAACACAGTATGTAGTTCAATGTCTTTAATTGTATTTATTTAAAATAACACAGATAGTTTAGGCATTAAACGGTGTACGAAGCAACAGTTAAAATTAGTTAGAAAAGTAGAAATGTGCATTGTGCATGTAAAAACTATCAAATTGAACAAACTCCATGCCTTAGGTCGATCACGATTTTGTCTTATGTATTTCGTATCGATGATTTATCTATATAAGATTTGACTAGCCCAAAACATAGCCTAACATAATTAACAGTTTAGAAGGCTTAAAATAAAAAAATAAATATGTCTCTATTATTAATCCTTACATAAAAGTAAACTAAAGAATTGGAAAAAGGAAAGGGAGGCTTTTGCCCTGCAGTGGGACGATAATAGCTGAAAATAATAAATAAATAGTGCTATATACTCACAGCTGCCAAGTATCGGCATGAGCGGCGATGGTAGCGAACAAGGCGGCACCTGCTATAGCGGGGCCGGCGTACGCGTGCAGCCCCATGCGCAGCGCCACCCGCGCCGGACAGTACTCGCGCAGGCCCACGTAGCCTGAACCCAGGTCTACTGACGATAGGCTGTTGGAGTTGCCCTGAGAATAAATAATATACTATTAAAAGTTGTGTAGGCATACTTAGGCAAGTGGGGCATCATCGATCAGTCACACATCGCATGTGAATGCCGTGCTCCAACGCAAGACATGGCGGACGTGATGGAGAGCTGCGATCGGGCCATCCAGGAGGCAACTTTTTGGTCAGCGAAAGTTTTGAGTTTGGTCAATGACACGAAAAAAAGAAAACAAGATGTGTGTTGAAGTACGCTGGCTCTTAATAGAGAAGTACAGAAGAAGGGAGGGTTGGCCTTTGTCCAGCAGTAGGACAGTATGGCCTGATAATAATAATATTGAAGGTCTAATACAATTAACATAGGCTGCTACAATGTAGGACACCATAGGCACATTTCTTGATATTTTCACTGTCATCCTGAATTCGTTGTAATAACATCTTGGGACAACAGACACGGCCATCTGATCCCAAACCACATAGAATAGAATAAAACATACGTATATTAAATTATCAGACAAAGATTTGTCCTTGGTGGAATTCGAAGGGTTCAGCAGTAAGGGTTACCAACCTCTTGACAACCAAACCAATCATACTTAGGCTAATAAAGTAACCATAATAAATTGAAACATACCTGATAAAAGAAAAACACGAATCCAATCCACATATGCACCAACGTCCTGCTTATAACATCGGCCACCTCAGTCGTTCTCCCAGACTTAGAATCCAATAGTTTATGGTCCATGCACTGTGACGTCAGCACGCACGTTATGTAAATACTAGGTACCATGACCACATTATGTGGCCTCATTAGTAAGATCACAATCAACATTAGATTGTTCAACATCAAATGTGAAGCTGAGCGAACGAAATTCAATTTAACTTCATCAACATTCCACGGTTCTTCAATCATTGAGTCATAGAAGTAGTCTTCAGTTTTCGCTTTAGGCTTGTTATACACGAATTTATTGCTGTCCGGAGTTTTAGTTTCTATAGGTTTAAGTCCACAGCTTTTGAAGGCGCCGATATAGGATATGATTTCGAAGGCGAATTGTGCAATGAGTATTGCCCAGAAAATGTCGACTATATAAACTGGGTCCCAATTCTTGATGTCAGGGATGGGTGATTCTAAAGCGCTTGAAGCGATTCTGTAGCATAGTATGCAGATTGCAGCGGCGATTGTGAAGATAGAGTGTATGTTTAATACGTTGTTTAGGTAGCGGAGGTTCCATAGACATATTGCTAGGGTTGCTACAGTGCCTGGAAATAATTTAGGACATGTTAGATTTTTTTGGACATTTGTGGTTTTTGTGAGGCTTTGATTATTATATAATGAGACGTTTTTTTTTTAAGTTTGTGTCAGTTATTTTCTTTTGATCACATTGTTAGGTACTTTTATTTAAACTCAATGCTCGCATTGAGGTCACTTTATTGGAATATAAAGGCCATATCGCTCGAAGAACCGATAACCGCTGGGGAAGAAAGGTTCTCGAGTGGCGACCACGAACCGGAAGACGCAGCGTTGGCAGGCCTCCCACCAGGTGGACCAACGATATCGTCAAAGTTGCGGGCACCCGCTGGATGCAATTGGCGAGTTGTCGTTCATTGTGGCGTTCTAGGGGGGAGGCCTTTGTTCAGCAGTGGACGTCTTCTGGCTGATGATGATATTGGAATTAGTAATTGTCTCTATTAGTATATTTACCTATAACTAAGTGAGCTTGAAGATAGATGGCATTCTCTGGGGCATTCAACCAGTCAGCCGTATCCGGTAAGAAAAGCCAGCGGTCGCCTGTCTGGTTCATTGTTCTTAGGTACCTGGTATTATAATAAATAATGGCTATTTAATATATAAAAATATAAATGGACCACTTTATAACTTAAAGTAAGCTTGGATTTATTTTTCGTGAGACTGAACGATCTTGCCTTTAAGAGTTTCTATTGCACATTTTTAGATAAGTAAGTACACACAAGTTGCACAAACAGCCATAAAATTAGGACAGCGTTCAAATAAATTTATCACCAGTTTGACATAACTAACTTTTTTGGGTAACTTCTAAAATTATTGATGCTTTTTTTTATTATTTTGAATGCAAGAACAGAGCTCCTTTTTTAAAGATAAACTAAAACAAATATATTGCTCACCTGTGCAAGGCAATAAGCAGCACCCATTTAGGCAGTATTCCAATTCCCACAACGCTCATCCTGAGCTGCAACTCTGGTTTCTCCTGCACCTCAGTAGCTCCCATCCAAATCTTACTCAGATACATAACCAACACCATCACAGTCCTCACCAAAACAAAGAACATTAACGTATTCCAGAAGAAATACCACGTCATATGCTCTTCCTCTATAAAACTGGTCCCAAGGAACGACCAGACATGGAACGTAGTCCCAAATATTAGTAAGACATCTATTGCATTCAAATCTTTTAATGCAGAAAGGTCTTTTATTCTTTCTACTCCTGTTTTTATCAACAAGTAGGTTACAGTTAAAGCTGTTGAGAGAAGACAGAAGACTAGGATCCAAGGAGTATCGAAGGAGCAGACTTGGCTTTTGGTTTCGGTGATGAAACAGGCCGTGACGAGTATGAAGCTGCTGATGATGAGGATGATGATGAAGGCGACGATGGTACCGGCGTTGGAACGTTGGTGGTGGTGTGAGATGCTGGGCCTGCGTCCCGTGTCGCGTTGGAATGAGTAGAGAGTTGCGCAGGCGAGGGAGGTTGCGATCTGTCAACAACAATAGTACTTTATATATGTTATGCTAGGTTAGTTTTCATTTCATTAAAGTATTCTGACAGGAAACAGTCTGATTGGGTGCTCAAGAAACCATGTTAATCAGGTTCATTGCTGGATATCGTTTTTTCTACTTTTAGGAATCTATGTCTGGAATTATATCTCCTTTAACTACTCGTACTTATGCTTAAAACATATCTTTGTGAAAAAACTGTCATAACGAAATAAACGAACTTAAAATTATTATTTAATTCTAAGATTTATTTTATTACCAATCTCTTTTCATTTTATCCGGAAATAGTGGACAAAGATTCACTCGTTGATAAACAAATACTAATACTCTCGATACATATGACTCCAATTCAACTACTTTTTCCAAGTAAAAGTAAATTTATTAAAAAGTACTTAACTCACCATGTACAGCACGACCACGGCAATCCCTATAGCAAAGAGGTCGAAGTCCGTGGTGGTCTCGGCGAGGTACTCGGCCATCTTCTCCAGCGACTCCTCGTAGAACTCGCGCGAGATCTTGGCGGCGCTCTGCTGGCCGGTCGCTAGGTAATGCGCGAACTGCTTCTCAGCACGCTTGAATTGTTTGTAGAATTCTATTTGAAAAGATTAAGCAATCTTTATTCAATCAATCAATTTATATTAAAAAAAGGGCAGAATTCTGATTACCCATACATGTATTTAGTAGTCGGTCACAAATATGACTGTGAATGGCTATACATGCAGAGGAATAAGAGATGGATGGAGTGTGTAAATGATGATATGAGAAACAAAGGAGTGAATGCTGAGATGACGAGTAGTAGAGATTAATGGATGCTAAATACACATTGCGCCGAACCCAAATAATTAGAAATAGGGGACATAATGGAGTCGGTCACCGGTGACCGAAGTCAGTTATAAAGTAAAGTTATGTTCCCTATGTTAACAAATAATTGCATCAGTAGCATACCAGTATCAGTAGGCAGCGCCTGCTTGGTGTTATGGTGCGCTATGACGTGCAACAGATACAGGTGCTGGCGGATATCCTGCGGCAGTAGCGCGGGTAGCAACCGACCCGCGCTGTCGCCGGGCGGGGGCGCGCCTAGCAACCACGACACGGACGGGGCCACGTCCACTTGCGCTACTGTGGGCCCGGGGCCTGGGCTGTGGAGACAGGTAAGGCTGAGTAGGGTTTTGTAGCCAGAGAATCAATAATGGTGTAGACTGCTTATGAAAAGCAAAATTAATTTAGTCCGTAAATTAGATGATAAAATATAATGGAAACGATGTTTTTACTTTTTCAATATAGGAAAAAAGTTAGTAAATAATGCAAATCAAAGTTCAGGAGTAGGGGGAGTAGGACATGCTTTCGCACGAAATGTACAATTATTTAATCAACTTATTTTGAGCTAAAATTTTGTAAACTGACTCTATACCAGATGTACTTTTCACCCCTTTTGGATAGTTATAGCCTTTTGGTAACACTCTGTATATAGAAAAGAACATCAAATAAATTAAAATCTATGCCGTGGTCGCCGCACACTATCAACACGGCGTGCCGGTCCTGCAGTAGTCACTATAGTGTGTACGTACGGGTGTGGACAGCTGAAGTCCCGTGAGCGCGCGAGCACGAGCGGCACGAGCACCTCGCTGGGCGTGGCCCCGCCGTGCCCGCCCGCGTCGCGCATGCCGTGGTCGCCGCACACTATCAACACGCCGTTGCGATCCTAAAGTAATTAATACAAACATTACCAACACATTGAGTTCAGAAATAACTTGATGTAAAAAAATAATTGAAAAACTGTTTTTGTACGAGATCGGCTATCCCCACACTAGCGTCTTATTCTTGCCAGCCCCCGCACAACGTCGACGCGAAGCTGGCGGCGCGGCGACACGACGCGAACGCTAAGCGTCAGCGTATGCCTCGCGGTAAAACTTGTTCGAATTAAAAAAGAGTTGCGCAGACGCCACGCCGACGCGTCAGCGACGCTGAGTCAATGCTGTTGGGGCGCTGACACGACAACGATGCTCAAAAGACGCTAGTGTGGAGAACCCTTATGACGAAAGGCGGTACAGTAGTTTCAAAAGTTTAAAAAAAAAAAAAAAAAACGATTGCCGAATGTAACATTTTGCAACACACAATTTGTCCCTTTTAGGCAGGTGGGTATCCAAGCTATCATTTCCGTCATATGTCGTGAATTACTGGACAGTCAGTTCAATACAAGCAGATCTTGATTGATGTACATTGTACATACATCAAAATAAGTGTAAAACTGTGCATTTATTAATGAAACACGGATAGTTCATGAAATGTTTGCAAGAATACCTTTTCTGCTAACCCCAAAACTATACCGTAAGGGAACAAAAACTAACATCTTACACAAACACTATAACATATTTTGTCCACTTACCCATTGCTGCATAGCAGTAAATATTTTCTTAACGACTTCATCCATCTCGACCAGCTTAGGTTTGATTTTAGGACTCCTAGCGCCCTCTAGGTGACCTATATGATCTAAACCTAAGTAGTGCAGCACTAGGAAGTCGAATGAAGGCTTTTTATCTTTATCTGGGGCTAACACCTTGTCTAAATGCCTTGTTACATTGTTGTCCACCTGTAAACAGACAAGCAATATGTACAGAACATTCCAAAAATGTATGTCTTATGCAATAAATACTAAATACTTTATGTACCTATTATTACTTTTATACCGGATTAAATCAGTTTTGTATTTTTATTATATTATTTTTTTAAACTGTTTCAGGTAAATAGGGCTTTTTCACAAAAAGAAAATGTATGTAGATATAAGAAAAGAGCTTAGCGTTTCAAATAATTTCGGTTCAGAGTTGCGTTGATCTAAAATGGTTCTTGGGTATAACTTTGTTAGTAGATCATACGTATATACCTACCAGAATTCAACATGATAATAATAATAGTTGATTTCTAATCATGGGTCTGTATTTCAGGTCACCAGGTCTCCAGCCTGCTCTAAAAATATGTGCTATTTAATAACCAGGCTTAGAATAATACATACCTCAGTATAATCCGTGACATAAAACGACGTCGTACCATCGGACTCGGTCCACAGCCCCGGGAACAGTCTGAGCCAGGTATCGTCACCGTACATGACCGTCCGACGCCCTCTAGCGTTGGCGACCCGCAACACGCTGTCGCCGCGCACAGCCGGCGCTCCGAAGTTGAGCGCTACGTCAGCGAATGTTGATACGCTGCCTGTCATCATGGCCTGAGGAATATATTGAATAAATAAATAAATGCGGACAAAATCACATACATTGCTCTGAACCCAAGGTAAGTAGCTAAAGCACTTGTATTATAGAATTCAGAAACAACGGAGGTACCACAAACACTCCGACCCGGAACAATGTAGAAAAGTTGGCTAAATTATAAGTAAGTAGCAGTAATAAGTATGTAAGAAACTGCTTTGTGGTGCAATTGAATGATTAAAGAAAAATATCCCCACGCATCCCCACCATAACTGACCGTAAGCTTTTATTAATTAAAGCAGGTAATAAACTGACGGTTTTCGAGATTAGACTAATCCGCTAGATTTTCTTCTCTGTCATGAGGTGTATCTTTGAATTTCTACCAAATATGTATATCACGAGCCGATCACGAGTAGTTTATCTCAGTAGCGGATTTTTTCATCGCGAAAACCCTCATTTCTTTAACTTTCCAGCGCCAAAATATGTAATTAACATAAAGGCAGAAATAGGAAAATAAAGATGAAGTACAGCAGGCCGCAAGGCAGTGGTAAAACGAATAAAACTCTATCTATACACCTTGACAAACATCTATGGTTTACTATACGACGTAAATAGCGTTAATCCAATCTTTTAAATCTAATGAACTCATGCAAAACTATACCATAACAGTTTTACAGCGACATGTACGTGTATTATGACGTCACATCTTATCTCACTAGGAAATGTGTGTAGAAATACAACACGGTTTAAAACTAAGTTGCAGAGAAAGGTAGGTAGGAAACGAAAGTATCAGTTAATGCGTGCTCTTCCTAACGGCGATAGGCTCGAATGGAGTTTAGTTTATAGCACGCAATGACTCGGAACCACAGGAACGTAATATTGGTAATTTATTGAGTAATAACAATTAACTTAATCGGTTTTATAGGTGTTAGCGTAATTTTATGTTTTCTGAAAATGACTGAATGGCGTTCGCTGCGTACTGGCGACACGCTTCAGTTGGCTGTTTCAGTAATCTATCTCTAGTTTATATCTTCACAGAAATATAACTATTATTTTGTTGAGATAAGGTTGAATTTGCTATATTTAGTTTTAGATTAACGCTTCGATGCGCAGTAATAAAATATTCTTTAAATTATATTTATTTATTTTAGGTATATTTTATATTATTTATGTGCTGATGATGTGCAACAAAATTGCTCCAATAAAACTGTAGTTAATTATAACATTCACTGAACTACCTCATGATATATATCCGCGCCACACGCGCTCGCGCACGCTAGCCAAAGTCAAAACATGCCAATTACACTGCAAAATATACGTAAAACTATTACAAACTGTACATTGCCAAGATTTAATTAATATTTGCATGTTTACATGATATTTAGTGCGACATCGTACTTTACTAGATGGAGATGAGACGTATTTATTTTTCATGAATACAGTCGTACTGCAAGGTTTGGTTCGAGGTGGCAGAAAAATATGTAAAGATTTGGGTGAGGCCTTTGCCCAGCAGTGGGACAACGTAGGCTAATAAAAAAAACGAATCATTAAGTTACCAATTAGAATTTTAATAGCATTCGATGTAAACTTTTGAACTAAATCGTTTATGTGTATATTCCCTATTACTGAAAAAGTACTCATCTCCAAGACCAACTTTACAAACTATAAGTTGTTAATGACATATGTCCGGATGTCCAGCTCTTAGAGTATAGATAGCAAACTAAAGAGTGAGCCTATCAGTGTATGAACCGTGAGCACTAGTATGAACTAGTTTTATCGTAAATTTTGTAACAAGACGGAGCGCGCCGTTTTAATAAAACTATCTAAAACCCTAATATTATCCTAACAATGACGAAACCATCGATATTTTCGCATATAAGTCTGTCGTTGCGCGAAAAATAACTTTAAATCAGTAAACGAATGTACTAGAAACAGACAAAAAGTGCTCTCGCTTGGCACGAAGGAAAACTAGCGATACTATCGGTCTATAGTTATCTATAGTCTAAGGTCCAGCTACTCTGAACACACAGGTTATGAGAACAATCGTCTCGGCTGAATGGCACCGGACGGCAAAAGGAAATGTCGTAACTACCAAGTGTAGGCGGATGGCTACCAACGTAAGTAGGTAGGCAAGCATGGCAAGCAAAGAAAAATAATTAAGATACATGTCCAAGTTATTGCACAATGAATGAACACTCACTCACTTATTTTATAAAAATTTAAGAAATATAAGATATAAAATAAATGACTATTACACGACGACAAATATCTTTTCATTTAGGCATTGCATTTGAAAATATATAGCAAAGTAGATATCTATAGTTGAGATTTTATCATCAATAAATAGTTAATCAGATAAAACATTACTTAAAACATAACAGAATTTTAATGTCAAGTAATAGTAATTTATGTTATCAGTGTTAATAACCAACCTTTCATAATTATTTAAAAAAAAATACTTAGACAATAATATATTATTTAAACCATACACCAAAAATATTCTGTACTACACAAGACCAAAGAAAAAACATATTAGAACACCAATTCTGCCAAAAAAAAATAAGCAGCAATTCTGTAAAAAATAATATGAGATTTTATAAAAAGAAATTGTTGTATTTTTTGTTTTTTCTTTGTTCATAAGCATGCAAAAAACTAAACACACCAAGCTAGTTGTAATATAATTGTGACACTTGCAAATATATCCCGCCAGAAGTTTATTGTGCGCCTCCACTGTGCCTTTTCCTTCTTACGTTCTGGTGACTGTACACAACAGAGCATATATTTACATAAAATATTTAAAAACTCTTGTATATTTTTTCTTTGGTATTGTGATATGTAATTTAACTTAGATTTTACTTAATAGACTTTAAAAAGTACAACAGTTTGTTACCTGTCTTGCTCTATTTTTTCTAATATATTCCTAGTTTTGTTTTTTTTTCTAATATATTTTTTTAGGAATTCTGAATTAAGCCTGATTATTGGCCTCATCTTTTACAGCAAACAACAGAAACTCCTTGGAATATTAAGACAGAATATAATTTTAATTTATTTTAGTAATAACTACTATAGTAAGCTAAGGTTACTTTGTTTTTAAATATAATTTACCTTGATCCGAGGCATGGTGACTGTAGGAGGTTCAGCAACAGACACATAGATACAGGCAGACTTATTCTTAAGCAATTGGCCAGTATATGGCATGTACTCCTCAGTAACAAAGTCATACCGCAGTCCATCTATCACCATCAGAATAACACTGTTCTCTCCAGAATTGTATACTTGCTGACCATCAATACTGGAAATTAATATTACTTTTATAAATTAACTGCCTCGTTGGCCTAGTGGTGCTAAGCGTGACTGCTGCGCTAGAGGTCTTGGGTTCGATTCCCAAGTCGACCAAGGCGTTATTGGGTTTTTCTAAGAAATTCTCATTAGCAGGTCGGAGTTTGGATTTGTGCCCGGTAAGTGGCAATAGGCTCGCCCCCTATTACATGGGACCTAAACATGCTGGCGAACTGTAGGTGTACATTGGTACACCTCTGCCTAACCCTTCGGGGATACAGGCGTGATGGTATGTTATATGTTATGTTTTATAAATTAATTGTTTTAAGTAACAACTAGATTTTCAGTATTTTAACATTTGGGAATAGTATTTTTGCTTGATGTGCTATATGTATGGTTGAGAGTTAAATGAAGCGTATTCTGTTATAGATTTTTATTAGTTCTTTGTATTATTATTTTTTGTTTAATTAGCCGTCTCACAGGTTTTACCTACACAGGCACCAGTCTCTATATTATGAGCATCTTAAATCTGTATATATACTGTTTGGTAATGAGGAGAAAATATAGTTATTTCATTTAATATTTATTTATTTAGCTTATTTTATATAACTTCTGCCCAGCATTTACACATGTATCTAATTACATAGAAGTGTGAAGCTTTAATTTATTTAATAAAGAACACTTAACTAACCTGACACCATCAATAAAGTTTGGTAGATCATCAATACTTGATAATTTTCCTGAATGATATTTCAATGGGAAAAATCCATACAGGAACAACATCAGGGTTCCAAAGCCCGCAACAAGGAGGCAAAGGCTGGTCCATCGGTGCTGTATCCACGGCAGCATGATGATCGACCTTTGCCGCGAACCAAGCACTTAAAAACTAACACAAACACTGATACTAATTCTCATTTACCGGCACTCGGCGATTTTTACGCTACGTAAACACGCTTTCGCTTCTACAATGTTTCATATATTAAGTACCTGCTCAGTTATAGGAAACCGCATTGTGTAACGAGGATAAGGTTTAATTCATACATACGCCGACGTGTGTCTGAATACCTTTTATCTGAAGCGATTGGAACCGATAGTCACGATAAGGTCGTCAATTTACAACGTTCGTATGAATTTGACGTTTGTTAATACCTAATGGGATTGAATCCTAATTGTTTTATTGTTATTTTAATCTTTGCTTTTTTATCTGCTGGACTTCAACAACAAAAAACGAACATTAAATTTTTAACCTCATGTATACCTATATTGACAGCGGGATGTTATCATATCAACAATTACAACTCTATGCCGGATTGCCGGTGTAATAGGTTTGGGTTATTCGATTGCGAAGTACGGAGTACAAACTACAAGTGAATATTTTTGAACACTTGAGCGCTAAAGTGTTATGTTTTGGCTTTAAATACTTTAGATAAGCAAAGGCAAATTCGTAAAACAAAGTTTTAAAATCATACAATACGAGAATCGAAAAGATGGTATTATTCTGCTGAAATCGATTTGAAATCGTATCAATCGTATGTTTTGGAAGTTTTTGACGAATTATTCGAAAATGACACTTGACAGTTTCACAGTGACAGCACACGCTGTTTGTTTTTAAACAGTGTTTATGGTTTGGATTCGTGTATATTAAGCTAGTTTTTCGTGTATATTAAGACATTGAATTTTGTTACGCTTCAGAATGTGCAGGAATATTCATTCAGAGTCTGTGCGGAAAGAAAACCCTCTTGGCGTGAAATGGAACTAACATTGTGATAACATTAAAATCTTTCCATAGAAAGATTGTAAAAACGACACCTAAAAACAATGAGGAAGATGAGCATGTTTTTTTTATCATCTAGAAAAATCAAACTAAAAATTAGAAAAACAATGGTGAAAAAATTTTAGCGATATCTCAAAAACTCTATTTTTTACGAATTTTTAAAGTCGGGCATTCTTAAATTTAGTTTTGGTTCGCCCGATCAACGCGTGACGTCACAACGCCCGTCCTCCGCTCCCGTACATACGATCTCGTGCAGTATTTTTATGTTACTCGCATATTTTTCTAGATTTTGCTAAATATGGAAAAAAGAGTAGCGTAAAGTTACTGAATAGGTTTCTTTGTACTAATACAACAGTTAGCACGCCAAAAAATATATCTTTACAAGCTTTTATTTAACATTCAATGTATACGTTTGTACCTACAGCTACGAGTGGAATCTTGCAACTTAATTTTGAAACAGATATCTTTAACTGATTGAGCTGAAATTTTGTATATCTGTTAAGTTTGGATGACAATATAATTTTATAGTACTTTCGAGCTGATCTGATGATGGCGCCAGAAGGTGGCCCGAGGAACTCTCTAACTAAATGACGTAATTGCATCGCGTTTGGGCTTGTTTGATAAGTCTACACTATTGCTGTGAGCTTAGTTAAATTTGAAGCTTGTGTTTAAAATTAATTTATATTAGAAACTGAAAACTGATTTGTGCCCGAAACGACAAAAAAAAAGTATGCGCTCGTGTATTATATTGTCGTAAATTAATGAAAAGGAATAACAAGTCGTCATTCTTGAAAAGATCGTTTCAATGTGAAAAATAATGCTAAAACTTTATTTCTATCCATAGCGGCCCGTCCCGGCTTCGCACGAGTATTTAACAAACATTTTAAAATATATTAATTTTAATAAACACTCACACAAACACGTTTTTGAATGGGGTACAAAAAAAGAGTAGGTACATTAAATTTCATTATAAAGAAAATTGGATTGTTATTTCTTTTTTTATTATTGTTTATGAATCTTTCTATTACATTTTATATTTTATTTTAGTTTACTCCCCTCCCGTACTCCAGTGACGTCTACATCGCATAGTTAGCCGAGCGGAGAGAGCGGCCACCAGTAACCAAGCGACTTTTTTCTAATATTTACACTTTTGAACTCGTGTTATCTTTCGAATGTAATGTCCAAATTGAAAAATTCAAGTTATATAATGGTATTATATAACTTGAATTAATATAATGTATTAATATAATAATAATATATAATATAATGTATTATATTACGAGCAGGACAGATAACAATAGCAGAAAAAAGGGGAGGCCTATACCCAGCAGTAGGTGATTCCGGGCTGATATGATGATGATGATATAATGGTATTAAAGCAGTCTTAAATATAAAGCAAATTATTTTGATAAGGATTACTACCAAGGTCAAACACAAGGTCGCCATTTCCAGCGACTTCATTGTATTTTTTTTTAATGAAAGAACACTTGTTGCATTATTGGAGTTTTAGTAAGGATCCCTATTATTATTTTAATATAATATAGGCTACTTCACGCAACGATAGTGTAGCTAATCAACAATAAAAGATTTTTTTAAATAGGTATAATAATTTCGTAGCCTATTCAAAATGCAACCAAAGAAACAATCAATCAAATCTTGCCTCTTTCTTATATTATCATAGATATCTTAATATGAAATTACAAACACACTTTAGGTTAACAGCATTACACTAACTACAAATACGGTACATACTTACGTAAAAAAACATGTTTTAATTTTTTTGTTTGGCTCTGAACCGAAATCTCTGAAACGGCTGGACCTATTTTGACAGAACTTTCAGTCACAGATAGATAATGCAATAGGAAGTTTAAATTTTATTTATTTTAAAAGGGGATTTTGTGAAACATTGGGGCACATATACTACTGAATATTTAGCATTCCGCTGCTTTTCATGTTCTCGAACATGAGTAAAATGTTCAACATAGAAATCTACCTATCTATACTGATATTATAAAGCTAAAGAGTATGTTTGTTTGCTTGAACTTGCTAATCTTAGGAACTACTGATTCAGACTTTATAACACTACGCTGCACCCAATAGGGCGAAGCATCAATGGAAAATGTAACAAAAACGGAAAAATATCCCTATTTGTGAACTTCCGTTGCGTGCGCAGCGTAAACGGTTGAAGTTAGGCAAAATTCATGTATGACGAAATTGTTCCTCTTTAAAAGTTCTAAAAAAAAGTCAGCGACAACATATGGCTATCTTTCAAGATTTAATACTATAACCGCATTTTTATGGAAATCAACTTTGTTTTAAATTATGAATTATTTGCGAAGGCGTTTTGTCAAAATTATACTAATCCTTATCTAAATAAATGTGATATTAATCACAAGTATTTAATTGTGAACAAAATTGTCTTTGACATTACTTGATTTCCATCAACATCTTAGGAGGTATCATAATTTTAAAATAACCACCGGCCGGCCCGAGCGCCCGTCGCCTGCGGTACTGCGGCGTGACGTCACGACAGGTTCTCGGCCGGCTCAAAAAGTTATCGGGGGATACGAAATTGAAAAATTTATAAAAAATTAACTACTGGAGATATCGACATAATTTTTTCGCAGTTATTTTTTTATTCACCTAAATTTTTTGATAAGCCAATAAAAATGCGTTTTTTTTTTATTTACATCTTCCTCATTATGTTGTTACGTTGTTACATATGAACATAACATAACATGCATAGGAAAGAAAATATCTCGGTACGAATATTGACATAAAATCAGCGAAAATATGCTCTGCTATATAACAAAAACATTAAAGTCAAGAACACAATTTGTGCTTACAGCTTTTATTTAAATAGTTCATCCTCTCGAGTCTTCAATCAAATTAAGTTCATTAACCGAACTACAATACAATATTATGACGAAGCCAGAACCATAGGAAATCATCACAACTCCATCGAATTTAGTCTCATTTTGTGGGTCGTACAAAAAATAAGGATTTTGTTATGTTTTCTTGAATTGACTTGACCTTTTATTTAATAATAAAATCCCTCGAATACGGTCGTGGTCCACGTAGTAAAGTGGTGTAGGTGCACATTAGTTTTTAAGCTCTGAATGCCCGGGTTCGATCCCCGGACGCGTCAAGGTGTGGAAAATAATTTTTCCGCATTGTGTCTGGTCTAGGTGTTTAATTTCTTTCCCTACTAACTTTGAGTTCAGACCAATATAATTATGTAGGCGTGCATCCTTATGTTGGCCTTAAAACTCACACAGGGAATATTATCAATTTGTTGTAGTCTCATTATTCTAAAATCCAAAAGTTGTAGGTACTGTACCTTCTGTTTTTTTCGTCGGTTAAAAATAAGAACGATACCTTTTAAACATCGGGAACTTTTATTTATAACAGGTACCTACCCATCCACGCATATTATTCAGAAAGCGTTGGCCGAAGTATTCTTCACATCTAATAATATCTCCTACAATCACTAAACACGTTGTATTGAGATAAAATTGTCACGAACTAAAAATAACGTTTTATTTTGATCATTGATGACGTTTGATGTTTGGCTGTATGTACAATGACAATGCTGTTTAACATTAACTTTTACGAGTAATAATCTACGCAATGGCGAAAACATCATCCTCCTCCTACATTTTGATTTGTTCTCGAACACACCTACGATTTTCAATGGATACCTAAGTACGTTGTAAATATTTCAGTATAATCATTAAAGTGACCATGTTTTGGGATTATTTTTATGTACGAGTAACCAAGTAGATTCGAGACCTTTCGAGGAGCAGACCCTCGGCTCTGATTTTTTTAATTATTGAAGCTTTTAACTTTTTCCTGATTGAAACCACTGGAACTGAAACTTCCATAGATATTATAACTGTTACTTTTTTATTTATATTTATGATCTCTTATTTAAACCTGGTAACTTGGCTAATTACCTATAATCCTGCCCTATAGGGTACTTAATTAAAGCTACGATCAATCTACGACACTAATAATTGCGACTTGATTTTCTTAACGAACCAGACAGTAATTCCAACTAAGTGTATAGTGTCATACGGTAGGTACTAGGCACATTGTCACATCTGTAGGTCATGGTCATAATATATTGTACCTCATTGAAAAGCAAGTAAATAAGTAGAGACACAAAACATATCTCTATTAATTCTACAAAGAGATAATACGAGACTATTACTTATAACTAGCTGTACCCGGCATGCGTTGCAATGCAATTTTTTCTACCTAGCACCTGCCTACTACCTATCTACTACCTACCTGCCTACTACCTACCTACTACCTACCTGCCTACTACCTACCTACTACCACTTAGGGGTATGTAAAATAGATAGTAGCCGATTCTCAGACCTACTGAACATGCATATAAAATTTCATAAAAATCGGTCAAGCCGTTTCGGAGGAGTATGGTAACTAACATTGTGACACGAGAATTTTATATATAAGATATATTTTCAGGACCAATTTTGAAATACTGTCTACCATATTTTCTGGAGAGAGTATCATACCACCAACCTCTACCTGTGTGGGCTATAGATAGTAATCTCACCTAAATAGTCCGTCACAGAATGATACAGTTTCTATAAATTTCAAGTTCAAGGTGTATCCTCATGAATCAGCTCGTGTGGGTTGCTGAAAATTCTATTTAAATCTCATTGCAGAGTGTTCGCCTGTAGTATCGCATTCAGAGCGGCGCGCGCCTACAACGAACTAACAACTACTGAGGTGAAATATTTGTTATTATTGTGATTTTGTTGTGTAGATACCTACCTAGTGTGATTGTTTTTAAGGTAATGTAGTTTTGATTAGGTAAATTTATTTAACCGTTATATATTTGCTTTTCTGTTCCCTTGCTGGATAAATGGCAAAAAAAGCAAAGTTTAATCAAGTGCTTTTCAGATTAATTTTCTTGTCATCGTTTTCTTTTCACTGTTTTGGTTATCTTTTCGTTGTTTGCTTATTAAAAACTGCATTTAACATCTTGGTAGTTATATATTTTAAATAATTTTGTTGTTTTACGAAAAAATTATGAAGGCCAAGCACTCTTTCTATTGATCTACTTTTTGTTGATGTTTGCAATGTTCTGGAAAATTGATTTCTTAAATTCAAGATGTAATAAATATGTAGGTACCCATGCCTAGATAAGTTTTTCTTACAGTAATTATTGCAGACTAGATCTGTTAAAAAGACGAAATTTTCCCAATAGAATTTGTCATCCAATAAATGAAATAACCTTAGAACGTATTTTCTAAATCTATCTTATTCAAACCACGTGAGTTTCACCTAAAGGTATCAACTTTTTCAGTTGTTTACACGAAACCATCAACACTCGATCTATTTTTACCGCATTACAAAACTAGATATGTCGCATAACTTTTCGAAGACTCTCTTTGCTATTGCATCAGTTCTAAAAGTTTTCAGGTGACTCATCCACCTGGAATCGTTCCAGAATTTCTAGATTTATTGTGTGCACGTATTATTGCGTTTTAATGTAAACAAAGACGGTAATTCAACTAGCTTTTCGTATAACAGAAGTAGTCAACATTGTATATTGTATGAGTTTTTGGACTCTGTAAACATTAGATTTTATTTTTGCCGGTGATTTTGCACGTGAGAATTCTATCTGTTTCAGTAATATATTAGCGTTTTATAAACCACATTAGACGTAGGTAAATCAGCAGGTCGTTCTTAATTTGCGTCTCAAATTTTATTAAGAACTAGATTATTAAGGTCAATTCCACATAAGTAAGAGTTGTCTTGTTATTCAAATATAATTTGTAGCAAGGACACATAACTTTTTGCCTAGAAAAGTTAATTTTCATGATTTTGTCGAATTTTCAAACGGAAGCTATAGAACCAGCTTTACAGAAATATAAATAGTGGGTTCTAGGAAGGTACCTAATCATTAGTCTTAATTAGACTCCTAGGCAAAATTCGAGATTGTTAATGATGTTACCCTGACAGATCCCTTTGGCTCAAGATACAAAAACGATGTCATATTAAAATAAGCCAGCATGTTTGAATATTAGATGTTCAAACAAATGCATTCTCGAAGATGTAACCGCTGAAAATAAACGCGCCATCAAAATATCCGCCATATTACAAGCAATAGACAATGTTGTTGATTTATTTCTGTCCAAAGATAAGTTTTACGACGTTCTCAAGAGTATCGTTCAATGGTTTCCATGCGCGATTTGATTGTTGTTTATGACTTGGCACTGTGGATATAATGAGATACGCAAGGTTTTATGCAAACCTGTAAGTTTATACTTCTCTATTGATATAATTATAGAGGTACAGTGATAGGTATACCCTTGCTGTATACACCTAACTTGAGACCTAGGTATCTGGAATGCGCTAGGGATCCTGCCAGGCCACGGAAAGAGAGGGGAGCCGGAGTGCTCGGAATAAAAAAAAAAAGCTATATCTTCTTCTAGAAAATGATAGAAAAAGAGAAATGAGTATATAAATGGGCACCTAATTACTGTGTTTAGTGTATTTAAGCGATTGAATTTTTTGTAATTTTATAAATAAATTAATAATAATTAATTGCTGCCATGTGGCTTGAGACAGAAAAGTCTGGAATCAGACGGAGGAGACCTTAGCTCAGCAGTGGGGAACTAAATAGGTTACATAAAAAAAAACCGCTTTTAGTATTTTAGTTAAGCAGATTTTAATTTGATTGTCTTCTATAACTACTGAACAAAAATAAAATACCACTAGGAGTTCAGTGTATTGGGATTCCAACCACACTTCGTAGAACAACAAAGCAATTGAATGCGTTTTAAGTGCAAAATAACAATAAAACTTAAAGGACCAATCGTAAAAGTGTTATAGCAAAGGGTTACTGTTGTCTACTTATTGATTTTGTATTATATTGGCATTTTATTTGTCTTCTTATGTGATTGGAACTCAGGTTTAAGTTCTTTTTAACACGCTTTTATTAGCTTCACTTGAATGTATGTATGTAACCGACTCCTTTGGACTCGATTTTGACCCACTTTAAACGGACAGATTTAATTCAAACTTTGTACACTTATCAAGAATCAGCGACAATATAATAATTTCATAGGTTTATCTCATTATCCTGATTAGGATCACCAGGATTAAATAAATAAAAATAAAAAACAATAAAAAAATTTTTAGTCCACAAAGCAATACGTTTGAATTCAGATAACACGTATTGCTGCTAGGACTAAAAAGTGAAAAATAAATATAGTTTAAAAAAACTAAAAAACACGCTTTTAAAGTACTTCTAACTAAAAAAGTGAAAAATAATTCCTAATGTAAGCTGAAATTGGTAATGAACAAAAAACACTAGTATTATTGTGAAAAAGCGTGGGTTGCTCGATAGACGAAAAATATGGCACAGAGCGCCCCACGCTATTTCACAATAATACTAGTGTTTTTTGTTCATTACCAATTTCAGCTTACATTAGGAATTATTTTTCACTTTTTTAGTTAGAAGTACTTTAAAAGCGTGTTTTTTAGTTTTTTAAACTATATTTATTTACTTTTAACTGCCTTCGTGATTCGTACAAGGTACAATACGAACATTGCTTTGGGTTTTCTAAATATATCATCTAATTACTACTACAAAATAACTTACGTATTGGGTGAATTGTAATGTTTAATTATGCCTAAGAATTTAAGGTTGTAATAGTTTATTATGATTTCTGTGCTTACTATAATTTAGATTTACTTCATCTACCTATTGAACTAGGTTTTCCTGTAATGATCAAAATAAAATGAGCAAATTGATCCAATGGATTATTTAGACCTTAAACTTTATATATCTAAATAAAACGGGTTCCTTATTATTCCATAACATGTGACTATGTTCTAGACCTCGATTTACTATCGTAATAAAACAGAAATCTTTATCTTATTTCCAGATGTCGATTGTACCTTTGATGTTCCGTGACTGGTGGGACGAGTGGGACCGGCCGTCCCGCCTTCTGGACCAGCACTTCGGCATGGGCCTCAAGCGGGACGAGCTCCTCTCGTCCCTCTCCACGCTGCCGTCCAGCTCGCTCTTCAGGAACTCCTACTTCAGGCCCTGGAGGACGAGCCTTACGCGACAGGAGTCCGCCTCAACTATTAATCTTACGAAGGAAAAGTTTGAGGTGAGTGATCATTCCGATTTAAAACTTCTAAAAATAGGAATTACGTACGTAAGCTTTGTCATAATTTTTTAGTGAATCTATTATAATATTACATGCTTAGGTATTGCTGGTGGAAGAATTTTCATTCATAAGCAAGGTCATGCATATTACATAGATTCTCGGATGACTAAAAGTCAGTAGGAATGGAACATCCTGCTTATTATTTTGGCAAGCATTTCGAGTAAGGACAAAATTAGGTGCCCAAGATAAAGTATCACTGTATGCGATGCACCGTCAGCTCGCTTCCGTTACAGTTGGTGCCAAATCCAAACAACTGGAAGTAATTAATTTAATCTATGACACCATTTGGATTTGGACTCCATTATATCATAAAGACGAAACAGACAAGGTGTATTTCACTGTATAACACACTGAACTCTGACCTTGTCTCATGAAATTCGGGACGGTCAATTAGGTGAATAATTGTTAAATAAATAGCTGTACTTACGCTATTTACTTGATAGAATGACAGTGTATTTGTTCTATCTATTTAGTTCCATTTAAAGTATCTAAGGGTGATTGTCAAAACGTAAAACGTCATCATCTTTTTAAGGCCAGGCGTAGGAAAGTGATGAATTTTCTATTTCACTATGTACAAATTACCATTTCTTGGCTAGTCAGACGTTGCAACCAAAAACAGTTTACTAATTATAGGTACTTATTATTTATTTTTCTAGGTCATCCTTGACGTCCAGCAGTTCACGCCTGAAGAGATCACAGTGAAAGCTTCGAACAACAGCGTGCTGGTGGAGGGCAAGCACGAGGAGAAGCAAGACGAGCACGGGTTTATCTCGCGCCAGTTCACGCGCCGCTACATCCTGCCCGGAGGCTACGACGTCCAGGACCTCGTCAGCACTCTGTCCTCAGACGGAGTCTTGACCATCACAGCACCGAAAAGGCCCCCACCCAACGCCGGCGAGAGAATCGTTCCTATCACTAAAACAGGCCCCGCTAAACAACATGAACCTTCTACCTCATCTATCTCCGAACAGCCGAGAGAACAAACTGTACCAATCGTCACATCTCCTTAAAACAACCCTTCCCGCTCCCCCTCTACCCCTCATATAACCCCCCCATACAACGAGACATCGCTTTCGATAATCGATGTTCAACGATCGAATCATGAATAGCATTTATTTTTATTCGCCGTTGTTGGCCAATAACGACTAACGATTCAAAATGAACGAATAAGGATTTTTTATACATAAATGAGAAATGCAAAATAAAATTATTAAGATTTATATTTTTAAGATTAATTGGAATAAAAAATACAAATCATTAAGTTTTTGTTTTTATTTCTGTTTTCTTGAGGAACCTGAAATATCTTGATTACCTTATAGATGGCTGAATTAATACTTAATGCATTTTTTGCTAGATGTGATAACAAATGAGAATAACATAGACAGTTTTAATGTAGCTCAGTGTATGAAAAGATGAGAGGTAGCCGTTTGTCGAGGTAGTAAAGGTTATGAGTAATTAAATTCTCATAACTAAACGAGTCATTAAATGGGCATAGGTACCTACTTGTAGAAGAAGACTGAAAAAGAATGAAGGTTTGTGTGAGAGAGGATTAGAAAAAGAAACGACTGAACGCTGAAATGACGAGTAGTAGAGATGAGCCATAGATGGAAGTATCTATTTCTACAAGCTTTTATTTATTATTATTAATTTTTGATTATGACAATGGATTATGGAATTGTTTTATAACCGAATCATCTGCAAAACATTCACCTAGCCATGCAGGTGCGGGGCCTATTTACTCTCACATTCATAAGTGACAGAACGCATTACTGAGAAACACTTAACCGTGGCTTAGCCGTGCAAACCGCGAGAGCACATTAATGCTTAGCAAACGCACAACCACACTGAACTACAAATAATGAACAATAATTCCTTCACTAGTTAATGTAAAACACAAACTGCGGTGCCTCAAGAGTGGAAATGTCACAGTGTAATGACAAACTTTCTATATATCAACATGGCAAATAGTCGTGAGGCAATAACGCCCTGCTCTGACTAATTTGATTTTCTCGCTGAGTTGCAGTTCAATATCATCGTTAATTTATCATTGCGAGCGAGGGTTGGGGCTGACGAAAGAATCTCAATACTTATTTTACGCGCTTTAATGTTTATTCATGATTAACTAACTTTGCGTTAATTATTTAAACTCGCTATTGGTTTACTTCCTATAAGTATGCAAAAGGTTTATTGAATTTCTTTCATACAGAAAAAAAAATCTGAGTGATTTCTCAAATAAGCACCTGTGGTGCAACTTTTAAGAATTGCAATAGTTTGGAGACCAAAGTAGAGAAGTTTAGGTACATACAAATAGATGATTATTTTGAAATTATTGATCTACAGATCAATAATTTCAAATTAATCAAAACAAGCTTATTAATACTTCTAAAAGCTTGTTTTAGCGCCATCTAGGTAATTATGATGAAGACATCAACTAACGCCATCTACTCATAACTAGTGGAACTTTCTGTTCGATTGTGCTGATTCCCCCGCTTTAACACTCACTGAAGAATAATTTATTATAGCCTAAACACAGAATTTGATGCGGTTATCAACAGTAAATGAAATAAGAAAGTAAATAACAATTAAACATATATTCCTGTAATATAATTTTATCAAGTTGTCATCAAAATCCCAAGCATGGTTTATCTTTAAATGTCTTTAAACTGGATTGGCTGTTGTCCCTAGAAAGTTCAAATTAAACCAATAAGGCCTTTTGAACTCATAAAACTCTTATAGTAATATTATCATAAAACTCTTACTCATTACAGCGTGTAACCGCAAACTAAACGCTTGCTGTTTTACAGAAAATAAAACAACCAATTGGATGTATGAGGTTAGCGTGGGATTGTCGAAGTAACTTGGTCAGGTTGTGTCACCAACAATCTTCCGCCAATGATAAAACAAGGAATAAATATGAGCTTAAAATTCAATATAATAATATATCTATTGATGACTAAAAAGAAGAATTTTAGACGACTAGGATCATAGAAATTTCGTAATTTGTCATCTTCATTTAGATGATTTCAGATTTAATCATCGCATTAACTTTACAAAAATCCTTACGGGCCAGATTGAAACATACTTTATACCTACTTATACAAAGTTAAAATTATAGAAATTGTTTATATCGTACTAGCTGTGCCTGCGACTTCGTTCGCGTGGATGACGAAACTTATCAGTGAGTTTTTTACTTTTGTTTTTTATTGTTTATACTTTTCCAGGATAAAAACTACCCAGTGTGGTGCCCAGGATAATAAAGAATAATTATACCAAGTTTCATCGTAATCGAACCGGTAGTTTTTGCGTGATACCTGAACAAACAGACAGACAGAAAGACAATTTTTTTTTCACACTTTTGTGTTCGGTGTCGGTCTAGTAACACTCCCGCCATTTATTTTTTTTATATTTTCAATGTACCTACAGAATTTTCACTTCTACAGATTTATTATAAGTTTAGATGATTGACATATAAATAGTAAGTTGGGAACCTATTTTCAACTAGGATTCCAAATACGAATAATTAGATAGAGATCAATGGAGATCTTTGTTTTTGTGTTAGTAATTAATGAATAGCAAAATGATAAGGTAGGTACATTCGTAAATAAAGAACTTCCAAAAAACATTTAAAGCTTTCATTAGTTTGTTAGGTATCTATAAACGAATAACATAATATTTCAACAGCTTTTAAAAGTTAATTAAGCAAAAAAAAAAGCTTAATATGCTCTGTTTTTCATTATTTACATAATTAGCTACAACCACACTAATTAAATCGGACGTACGATTTTGAATAGAACCCGTGTAAAATAAAACAAGGTTTAGCGGGGCATTGTGGTAATGTAGCCTGCCCTGGGTAATAGATCTCGCAGCTATGGATAACCCGGGCTAAACGGAGGGGTAGTCCACTACGCGGGGTAGGGGGGAGGGGTTCATCAATCAGCCGCGAGCGATTACAGCGGCGGTGGCGCAACTTACAAGCGGAGATAAAAATAAAGCCAGAAAATATTGATTTACATTTATTTAATAATTTATGTGCAGTATGCACACACATAACCATACATAACAATAATTATAATATAACGAATGTACAAAGGCACTTATGTCTGAAGTGAAGAAATCTCTGCCAGCAGACCAGCGCGATATGAGCAGTACCTAAATATGTCTTATATATAAAATTTTCGTGTCACAATGTTAGTTACCATACTCCTCCGAAACGGCTTGACCGATTTTTATGAAATTTTATATGCATACTAGCTGTACCTGCTGTTAACTGCTAACTGTTTCAACTTTACGCGGTACAAAGGGTTGAAACTAACTGAAATAGATCTAGTTGTACCATTCGAAATTAATTTGGCAATTAAAGTATGATATTTATTTTCTTTATGATGTCATTGTTTTTAGTTATTGTTTTTACTCATATAACGAAGCAGTTATGTTAGTAAAAGTATTATTTTTATCCACTATCGCTTTTGTTATTTCGAAAAGAGCATTTGGTCCATTTCACTATCCCATTTGAAATATGAAATAGCTTGTAGAGTTCGAGGAATTTTCAATATTCGTAATTTCCAAAGTCTACTTCTCATATTGTAAGCAAAAATCGATTATATTATTATTTAGGAGGTAATCTGTGAACGCGACAAAGACTTATCTGAATAATTTGCTGATTGTAAAAAACTTAAAAACTAATTAGTCAAAATTCTACCAATTAATAACATCCAAAACTCTAATAACTTGGACCACACAAAACCGCTTGCAGTGTTCGACAAACGATTGATCTGCCGGCCGTATTAATTGTTGCTGTCTGTACTATGTACTCTTACGTAGTTCTACAAGTACAGTCTGCAGCAGAATCGGGTCTTGTTTGTATTGTCTGCTACCGAAGCTCATACAAATTTTGTTCGAAACTTCTACAAATAATTTTAAGCTTTCCTTAATCTGAAAATCGTAGGTATAAAGGTACTATTATGGTTGCATTATTGCTGGATAGCTGTTATAAGTATGTTTTTTTTTTTGAGATTAGTAAGTGTGATTAATTAAAAGTTTATGTTGAACTCATTTTGCCGCACAATCATTTTGTAATATCTCACTAAAATCTTCATGAGTTGGGGAAAGTCTAGAATGTTGTTGTTCTATTCTTCTGCCCTTTCCTAAGCTATTTTGGGGTTGGCTTCCAGTCTTACCGAATTCTGATGATTAACGTATTTTATATGGAGCGTATTTTATATCTTCTCTGCCCTTTATTACCCATTTTATTAGGTTTCGAAGTACTTTTGCTAATTGTTAGATACATGGATAGACATTACAAGAGTGGAACCACGGTGGAACCTTGTTTCTTATACCAGCTATACCTCATAAGTAGTTTTTACATTTGAGTATGACAAACTGATGAAAGGAACTAACACTTATTTACAACCAGAACCAAGGACCCGCCCCGGCTTCGCACTGGGGCAATGTAATAGATATAATATGCATTTATTAAACATATAAATAATCCTCTTAAATCAGTCGATCTATTGCTGAAAACTGCAATAAAATCTTTAGCGTACTTTAAAATACAGGGTGTTAAGAAAACCCTGTCCGATCCGTTAAGGTATTGTTAGGTATCGATATCTGATTCCATTAATGTAAAAAACAAATGAAAAAGAATAAAAAAAAATATATCCTAAAAAAAATGTTTTCTCAAAAGTCAAGATAGAGAGTCGGCGTCGTCAGAGGTGTTGGCCAAACGATCATACAAAAGGCCTGCAATAATACCGACGAAAATGGTGGTGTAACTTTTGTTTAAACCGCAAATTTAGGGAATTTCGCGGCAAAAAATGGATATTTCAAACTTCATTATTATTGTTAAATAAATATTGCAAATTTATCTAATATTTTATTTGGGCATGTGATTGTAAACCCTATATCAGCCTTTCGGGTCGGAAAGGGTTTTCTTAACACCCTGTATATAAGTGTACAAACAGCGGGTGTGTCTTTGTTTTAAAGTATGTAAAGAAACAGAAAATCAGTGAAACACACATAACTAAGTTGTTGATCTAACTTTTAAATTCATCATCATCGCCCTGCCCTGTTCCCAATTATTAGGGGTCGGCGCAATGCGTATTCAGCTTTCATTCATCTCTACATCTCGTCGTCTCAGCATTCACTCCTTTCTTCTAATCTCATCTTTCACACAATCGAATCCATCTCTTTTTTGGTCTTCCTCTGCATGTATACCCATCCACATTCATACTCATAACTCGTCTAGTTACGTGACTTAGATAACTCTTAAATTATGAAACTTTATAGTTATCGAAGGTTTAGACATGGTGCCTAATAGCTTTTTAGCGCAAAATTATAATTTAAAAATTGATTCGATTTAAGAATTCTTACCTAAAATCTCAAGAGCGAGGTAAGTACCTATGGCCTCAGATTTTATTTGTTTTATCGGGATTATTCGGTTTTTAGATATTAGGTTGACAAGTATAAAATATAATTTATCATTAATTTATTTATCTTCTTATCATACAATACACGAAGTGCCGATTAAATTGCTATTTACCGACGAGAAAAACGAAGGAGGTTCTCAATTCGACGCGTATACAATTTTTTTTATGTTAGACCACGCATAACTTTTTACAGAGTAGTCCGATTTTGATAATTCTTATTATATTGGAAGGGGTATACTCCAAAGTTGGTCCCATATAAATTTGAAAAAAGAACTCCCACCCTAAGGGTAGGAAAACAGGGGTTGATTGATTGTTCACTCACTGATTGTAATGTATTACCACGCGTAACTTATTACAGAGTAGTCCGATTTTGATAATTCTTTTTTTATTAGATAGGGTTCGAAGTAGCCACAAAAAAATATAAAATAAAAACTTTTTAACAAAAAAATTAAACCGCCGAAAAAACTGAAAAGCAAAAAATTATATTTGTAGTCGGGGGACGGTTACTTGGGGAACAATTCATTACAGGACCCCCGACTGCAAATATAATTTTTTGCTTTTCAGTTTTTTCGGCGGTTTAATTTTTTTGTTAAAAAGTTTTTATTTCATATTTTTTTTTATTTGTTTAGTAAACTTTTGTTAAGCTAGTTGGTTTATTTTTCATCTATATTTAATTTATGTTATTTTATCCTTTATTAGCTAGTTTGTTAAGTTCAAAGGTTTACCTATAAGCGTCTACAGTTAACAATGATAAGCGACAGATTCTACTTTTTTTCAGCAATATTTGCCAAAACTAAAAAAACCGTTTCCTTCCATTATTTCAATTCTTTTAGTTGTTAACAGCTCTGTTGTTAAATGTATGTAAGTATATAAGACTTAGGGCCAATTTTTCCAACACCACCACCAGGTAATTTATATTAAATTTGTGAGATGAAATTCACGTCTGACATATTTTGTATTGAAGAGCTTTCAAAAATTCAAAATTATTTGTCAGATAAAATTATCTGGCGTTGGAAAAACCGACGATTAGATAAATAATTTATTTACCTAATAATATAGGAAGCTACTGTAAAACGGGGTTACTTTAGTTGGCCCTAACCCCTAAGGCCCTAACCCTCGTCCTAAGGGACCGGATAACTTTGTCCCAAATTGGAAAGTAAACCTTCCTATATTAGAGTAAACGTGTTAATTCATACTTAATACTTTAAACCATTTATTAAATACGATGATTTAATAATTCAAAAAACTCATATAAAATCTGATTCAAAAAATAAATGTCAGCGATAAATCTAAATAAACTACCTATGTACAGGCTTTATAGAATCCTCTTTGTGCCATTTATACCCAAGTGCTAACCAGGCATTTAAGGTAGGTTATAAATCTTATTTTATCTGGTTAAGTGGTTAGTTATCTAAGTACCTACAAATAGGTATATAAATAAATACAAAGGCCACTACAAGAATAATTTGGTCTTGGGTGTCCACACTGTCAATTATGAGTTTATAATCGAATACCTCAATGAAAGAATAAATACCTGCAAACTGTAGTAGGTACCTACTATCACTTAATAAGTAAGTAGGTTAGGTAAATAGGTTAGATGACTGGGTGTGAAAAGTCAAAATCAATTTAGTCCGCCATTTAGATAATGAAACTAAAATAGAAGCGTTTTTTGTTTAACAGATCATTAAAAAAATACGAAGAGAAAGCGCTTAAAAGTTCAGGAGTGGGGGCTTATGACGTCACGGCTAGGGAGAATTTTGGCTTAGACGTGACGTCACACAAAAATTGTACCTAGGTAGGTACTTATGTATCTTCATAATTTTTGTTTACCGCACAGAAGAAAAAAATACATATATCTGATATTTATTATTATCTAAATAATGGGCAAAAAAATTTAAAAATGTCATCATCACTATTTATTTGTTCCTAATTAGGCAGTAGGTAAGTACTGCTTAAAGACTTCAACGCGTTAGAGTTTTATTTGGTAATCAAGATCTGGTCCAATTATTATTCTCAACTTATTTCTACCAAAATAGTTATTAAGCCCTCTCAAATCTTATTAATTATTCTAAGAATCAATTAAAATGAGGATTAGTGAATGAACGAATCTTCATTAAACACGCGACCTCATTCATCCAAACCATTAATCAAATAATGAAATAAGTGTAAGCCGTAAGCGGCAACAAAACGAACACTAACATGCTCATTAAACGCACAAACGAAGCTCCGATTAAGGCGCATTAATATCGCGTTTCACTATTGCTATTAATCACGAGAGCGATCAATGCCACGCGATTATTTTATAGCTTGAATAAAAACAATAAAGTGCGGCGGGCGGAGCGTAAGCCTGAAATATCAGTTTGATATCGCGTCGTATGATTCGCCGTGACGCGGACGCCTTAAGGCGGAGCTTGGTCGAGAGGGGCGCCGGGCCCGCGCCGCGCCATACCATTCCGTGCGAGCAGCCGCGCCGCTCGCCTCCCGCGTCATCCGTGCCGTGTCCCACCGCCGTCCGTGCCGCGTCCGCGAGTGAGTGAGCCAAGCACGTGCCTGTCGTGGCGTATTCCTTACACCGTGCGTAAAAGCCGCCAAGATTCGGGTGAAGAACCGAGAGCCGGTGCCGGCGTACGCCATGGCCGACGCCGACCGCGATTCGGACCTTGGCGACGATAGTCCCGTGGTAAGTACACTACAATCCCTATAATATCACCTAAAACTAAAATCCTCACTTACCAATTCTAAAGTTAAAAGTTCGAGCAGCTTTCAAACTTTCTTATTAGTGTTGTTACCATTCCCATGCGGCTTTCTGTCAGCTTCAAATATTGTTTGAAGTGTTGTTAGTGCTTTCCGTTGATACATGTTGTTATGTTGCCGACTGTTACCGGTTGTTATGACAACACTATTATAAGTTAATTGTCTTTCAACTTTCAAGTTAATTCATTTATGGTAAGTTTATAGGCGATGTATATGTGGGTAGGTATCACTTAATTAAAATGTGTTTTAATTAATTTTGAAGTTATTGTAGGTATTTTAAAAACAAGTGGCGGAAAAGTTGAGTTACTGAAGTTTACTTTCTTAATTAGTAGCAATACGCTCTAATCATTGTAAATACCAGCTCACATTTTAGAGAACAGATAATAAGAAACTTTTCAAAACAATTTTCGTTTGTTTTGTTTATTTCTTTAGTTCAATGACCGTCAAACACAAAACGGATCGGTACATACAATAGGTACCTACATACGAGCGTTTATTGACAGATATGTAGGTACCTAATTATACCTTTGAGTCCAAAATAAGCATGATTATGTAAATCTTACGTAAACAGTCTACATCAATGAAATATCACAACAATGAATTGTTTAGCAATCTAGGTAGTTTGTAAAAAACAGTTAATTACCTAGGTATCTAACTATAGAAAAGAAATGCAATTATTGTCATACCTAGGTATCAAAATAATAGGTACAACTTGCTTCATCTTGTAAAAACACAAAATCTTGTAAAAGTACAAAACAAAGCCATACATGGTAAGATATTACAATTTAACTTGATTACCTAGGTAATTAGATAGGCCAGTACCTTACTTATCAATAATTAGTGGAATAATTCGATTTTTGACATTTCTGTCCACAGATAAAAAAAGTTTGGTATAAATTATTTTAAGTCTTAGTTGACTTTTTTATTTTATAAGTGATGAACTAAATGTATTATTACGTAGCTTAGTCTTTAGTCTAATTGGAAATGAACTTATCTTCCATTTCCCTGCCTCATATTTAAGTTTATTTTTCACACAGTTACAAAATGAATATAACTTTTGTACACCTGCATTATTCAATTACTGTCCTAACTATCGGTTATCAGTTTGTCATAGGAATAAGCCGAAACGTTAACTAATTAAAAAATAATTAAGATTAACTCAAAAGTTTAATACATATGTGTACCTAATGTTTATGTTTAAAACACGGAGCTTCAAATATGTAAACAAATGCGTCATTTAAAAGATAATAAAATCGAGATTGAACGTAATTTAAACTTTATGATTATGTAGAAAATAATTGATAAGTATTAGTAAGTATGTATTTATTCAGTTTTAAATCCAATGGGTCAATACCTACATACCTACGTATCTATATATTATGTTAACCTTTTGAGGCATCCTATTAGAACCATCTAAATACATTTAAATATAAAACTAATATTCCTAACAAGTTACAATAATAATTAAAATTTGCCCTACCTATCCCTCGTGGTGATTTTTGTTTTTACAGCATTCTTATCATAGACAATTTGAAGGATATTTCGGCTGTCCCACATCTGGGGGCCAATCCTATTGTCTTTCGCAGGTACTAAGGCAAATAGTGTTTATTACATTTTTTATTATGTTCCCATATCTTAATACAACTTAATATTTTGTGGTATTTACTGAGAACAAAGAATTTATTTCTTTGTAAAGAGATACCGTTGTTTGTTAAAACGCGGTAGTCTCTGGGACTACCAGTCCGATTTAAATGGGAGATAGCTTTTACTGACAAGATAGCTGCATTTATGGCGCACAATAAAGACTACTTTTATTGTAGAAAAAGAATAAACGGTTTCCCGCAAAACATGAAACTAAAAAACGCGAACGAATACGCACGGGGACAGCTTGTCGAGTAAATAATAGAAAACAATGGATTAGGCAATAAATGAACTTCAGTTTGCCATCTAGATCTAAGACGATGGTATCAATGAGGTTTCTTGCAACCATCTAAGAACCATTGACAGTAGAACTTCATCGATAAACAAACAAAAGAATGTTTCATAAAAAGTCTTTATACTAACATAATTCTTTTTATTGTAAGCCATTCATCTCAAAGCTTGAATATACTTTAATGTAAAAAGTAAACTTATATACTTACTTAAATTAATATGGATGAGTTAAATAAAATGGAAATAGAAGCCAATAACTGTCAATAGTTGGTAATTCTCGCCGGCCGCAGCTAAATGAGAACCGTGTTTGGCAACATCTATGCAACACGTGTGACGCCGTCAATGGCGGCTTTTACAAAATGGCGCCGTTATGATTATTAATAACGAATTCGGCTGCGATTCGGTTTCAAGCTTGTTTTATTGCAGGACGAAGGATTGCCATCTGCGGCGGCTTTACAAAATTTGACTGCACATTGTTTATTTAGCGGAACTGTTTTTGTCCATGTTCATAATTCGTCAAAAGAAACGGCATTGGTATTTGGGCGACCGTTTTTTGTTGTCCCCGCAAACCCATCGGTTTATGGTTCCTATACCAATAAAGATGTTGTAATCGACAACAAAGTCGCTTCAGTTGATCGAGGCTCTCTATAACTCTCTTTCATAAATGTTATTGAAAATAGCAATATAACAAGCAATAAACGTGATTTATGAGCACCATTCCTTGATTTCTAACAGAACATAAATATCTATAGAGTAATCTAGATTTGAAACTGAAATAACTAAAATTGCATCATAATAAACACAAATATAATGTAAATCATTTTCAGCAACGAGAATTAATGAACAATCCGGGAATTCTAACGATCTAAAGTAACGAGATCTGAAGACTTTATTATCGCTTACCTGTATAACACATCATTAGCCGTTTATTTCTGTCCCGACACATATAATGTTTGCGTTTGACTCAATCATTTATTCAGCGGTGCGTCTGGCTTTGGCGACATCTCACGGGAGGCCAGAACGGACGATTTATTATCCCCACTCGGCGAATAGAGGGCCACGAATTAATTAATCAAGCCTAGCTGTCACTCAGTGCACAATCGCGGACTATACTTAGATCATATCCCGAACGCTCGCTTCCTTTTCCTGTCGACACCGCGACGTACCATTAATTGAAATAATTGGCGGGCCTCGAGATTTTATTTTTTCGCGTTGACAACACTGTTTGGCGGTTTGCATTAATTTTAATTAACTATGGTTGCGTGCTCGCTTATTTTTACGTATTCCTGGTATTTCCATGAAAAAACGAATTCAGTGACGACAGTTGATTTTAATTTCAAGACATTTATGAAAAAACTATTTATCATCGTCAAACTTGATACGCAAAACAGATTATGTATGAAAAATGTGTGGTTGAGTATTTATAGAAGGAAAATACAATATTTCTGTCAATATTTTTTCCTGTGTAGTAGCATTTGTTATCAGTAAATTGAAAACTGACTTACCTATGTACCTGCAACGTAACATTTGAAGCGTGAATCAGTTCATTGCATAACCATTGCTGTGGAGGTGTATATTTATTTGGCGTCATTTCAAATGCAGATGTAGAAAATGAGATGTCGCACTTTTTTATTTTAAAACAAAAGATACAGATGTAGGATGAGGGATAGCATGAACGGACTCATATGTTTTCTGATTTCTCGAATATAATATATATTTTTAATATAGCTACATCATTTTTGTATTATTTTCCGTTAGGCTTTTATTTTCGCTTATTTCTTTGATTTTCTTCTTTCTCCATTATTTTTTAATAATATTTAAATATTGTAGAAGAGGGTTAGACTTTTGGGAGAACAATGGAGAAGTAAAAAGCCAGGCTTTTTAAATAGTCAATTTAACTCTAATAGAGAGCAAGAGTCAAATAAATCATCGGCATGATTGCATCTTTTTTCTGAAATCAAAACCAAACCTTGACGCATGGTTTTTTTGCCATCGTGACCCACTTGTCACAACAAGGTGTATCATTGTTGGCAGGTGGATTGTTACCTGGTCACGTGCTAGCCACCAATATTGGGATCTACCCCATCTCACCTACGGTAGGTAGCGGTAGAAAAAAACATTCACACGTTTTTAGACGCCTTTAGTAACATAATAATATACGGAAGTTTTATTTCTTTATTTGGTTTAGCTAATTAGAATTTGATACGATCTTACTTGTGTCATTGGAGAGGTAAATGCCTTGGGTTAAAGAACTTATTGTTAGTAAAAAAGGGTCGATTAGACAATAATTTATACTCGATAACTTTTACGATACTCGTAGCTTTTTGATTCTTTTGTGCAAAATTTTGATAAGCCGTCGTAGCAATAGGTCGTAATTACATTAAATAATTACAGATAAATATTGAAAATGGAAATCAATTAAACTCGAATAATCATATTCAAACATATTCACAAATTAATAGCCGTCTGTTAGAGGTTATAATCGTGGACAACGTTTAGAATTGATGTAATGAAGTTTGTCTGGAAACTTTAATATTCTATTGTTTTAAACACCTTTATTAAAATCTCCCGTCGCATAAGCCGAAGCTTTCACTTAACTGTATGTCTATTCTGTAAATAATTTCGGTATCGAGCTTCACCTGAGTAACAATAACGCTCACTTCAAAAGTGAACCCAATCGGCCTTGATTTAGAATTCAAATTCGAGAATACGTATTTGACATCTCACCGCGGATTCCGCTGTCGGACATGAAAATAATGTTACAGAATAACACTAGGTACTGTTCCTATACAAATTTCTTTACCTACATACCAACCTCTTTATATTTTTATGCGAACCCGCGCATCAAATTGATACTGTTCATATGCTCAGATATTTTGATTATTCGACACGAACGGCCTTTTGTTGAGATTTTAATTTGCATACAAATAAAATGGCTGACTCGACAAAAGGACCATTGTCACAGTTCTTTACACAGAAATCGAAGTTGATCCTTTATCTCTCATTTATATTCAACATATCTGTCGTAAATAATCGTATTGACATTCAATATTTATAAAGGAAAGGTTGCGTGGGATCGCGGGCTGCCTGTCACACCGGAGTAACGCCTCGCAGCGATTCAATTATGTATTGCGATCGATAATAATCTATGATCGGAAAGATTTGACTTATTTTGCGCCATAAAGCTTAATAGTTAATACGAGTATTACTTGTGTGTGTGTGGGCTTGCTTGCCCGATAACGATTACATAAAACCTAGTTAATTGTTGCCAAATTTTGTTTTTCATTGTGGTTCTGAAGGAGTGTTCTTATCATACATTGTTGAATAGAACATGTTATCATACTTTTTGATGAGATAATCGCATGAAAATCGTTTTGCCATTTGTAGGTTTAAGTTATTTAAAAATATTACATTCCAATTAGATTTTTTACGTCTCTTATCAATTTGTAAACTCTTACAGTTAACATGGCCTTAAAACACCGTTAATTCGTTGGTTAAAGAGAAATTTGCTTATTTATACCAATCATACCATAGCCTATGTCTGTCATATCTTTAATATTATCCGTTTCTTTAAACTTTCATATCTAACACGTAACTGTTGAGTACCTAGTAGTATATTATATTTGATTATGGTGGTCTATGATATGTATTGTGCAAAACCATGATGTTAATAATAGTTTCTTCTACCTCTAGAAAATAATATACCTAAAGATAAGATTCATTTAACAGGCATATTTTTAATTTTTTACCTTATTATGATTCTAATCACAGTTACAATTTTTAAGCATACCCTATGCTGACTCTTTCTACCCCCTGTATATACTTATAAAACCATGAATTTATATACATAATACCTGTATAAAATAAATAGTTTAATACGATAATATCTAACAATTACCTTCTAAAGAAATGTGCGCTTTCCCCACTCACAACACAGTGTGAGGTGATGACCTTTCTTGTAACTACACTCAATACACGACTATTACTGTAATAATATCTTCGTATCTCCAGGGTTTCGATCAGCTATTTTAAATGCATGTCAGTGGTCGGTCAGTGTACTTGTCATTGTGCCTAATTTTCGTACCCAGATAAGCCTACAATAAAATCTCATTGAACTCTCGAAGAAAATGATCGTAATGACCAATGAATGATCGTAATGACGGAGAGCAGAATGCCAATTATCGTGAAAATTACCAAATGAAGCAGGTCATTCAGTCAATTCAAGCAATTCTTAAATAGCTGAATCGAGGCCCTGGCTGCAGTATCAAGTGGTATCAATTCACATCTCATTAACATGCTTCAATCAATTCTTAGTAGAGACATATTGATATGACTCACACAAGTGTGTCTCAATATTTTGTGATTCAATAAAAACGTTTTTGCTAAATGAATGGCCTGTTATAGGTATTTCTTGAGTTTTGTAAATATTTTAACCTTTTCAACTTCTTTGTTTAGGTGTTTCAGTTATTTATGTTTTATGAATCCATTTCATTATTTTGCTTTTTTAAATCCTCTTATCATCATCTTATCATCTTGTATCTCTTACTTCAAAAATCAAATCATATCAGTTTATTTGTGGTTTTCTATTAAGTTTAGGTATTTACTTATAAAACCGATTAAGATTTAGAAATTATTAATTTATATTATTTATTGTAGTTTCTATCGAATATTACAATGTAGTTAGACTTAAGTTTTAGCGTAAATAAATAAGCAGTTGATACATTCTGTTTTTCTTTTTCTCCAGATTGCTGGTCTGGCTCTAAAAGAAAGAATTGGAATCACACTCAATGTATGTACTGTTTTATATAACGTAGGTAGTGAGTAACATGTCAAATTAATGTTTTTCCTGAAAGTGCAAGTTTTATGGAAAGAATTACGTTAATTTGTCATGTTTAATATAATTCGCTGAAATGCGTTGTATAAACCCATAGCATTTCTTAGCAATCGTTATCGCTCAGTATTTTGCTATTAACTATTAAATTATAGGTGCTATTACAATTCATTTTTATTTATAACATTATTAAATCATGCTGTTTTAAATTGGCAGTTATTGTGCTTAGTTTAGAATCTATTTTGGAATGCAGCAGTTGTGTCATTCCGACGTTTTGGAGTTTGACGTCGGCGTGCGCGGGCGCCCGCATAGTCGCAGTAACAGAAACAATTTATTCCATAATACCTTCCCTATTGGTTAATATCGCATTCCTATTAATATCGTTGATTATTACAGACTTATGTTGGTTAACGGTTTTGTGGTTTATAACGAATTTATTGCTATAATCGATTGCCAAGTGAGGGATCATTGTTCTTATCTTAAAGTTGATTAAATTCGCACATCATATCAATATTATCTTATTTCAATATGTAAACATTTGTCAGTTAGATTTACAGTAGGTACTATTTCTAGGAATGCACAAATTTGACAAACGGCAATTTCGTCACTTATTTTATATTCCTATACATATAAAGCGCCGCATTCTATGGGTACTTAGATTAATAGTTCGATTATTGCTTGTTTTTCCTTTATTTTAATAATTAGATTATTACTTAAGTTTTTCATTCTTCTCTTAGAAGTTATTAGCTTTACAATCCAGAAATTACCCAATTAAATCATCTGCCCTCGATCCTCAATCACGATGTGCTTGCAAGTCTTGAGAAATAAAAATCTAAACTTAGCGACTAACATGATCTAATTAAATGCATTCTATCTGCCATGTGGGGTACTTATAATATTGCACCTTCCTCGATGTCGGCACCTCGGTCTTTTAATCATAATGTCATTGATCGTGTATGTTTGTCTGTCATTACGTTTGTAACCTGTAATTTGCATAGCCATAAGAACCGATAGATGATAGGGCGGCGTCTATTTTATTCAAATCTAGCCGTCGAGAAATTGCTAATATTCATTTACTTAGCTTTCTACTAAGCTTTCTTTTGCATTAAACTCACGAGTAAAATACGGAGCTTATGTGACATGTTTATTCATTGACAATTATTTATAAACGTTATGATAAAGTTAGTACAGGACCGATATAATCGAAGAATGGAATGCCTTTGAGATGCAGTAGGAAGCATACCGCTTGAAAAAGAGTTAAATAGGAATAATCGAAATATGTTGGGAATAATTGTGCGAACTTCAATGGTGGAATTGTATATGATTTAATTGTTTTCTTAGACATTAATCCATCACACAACTTTAATGTTTATCATACGCTGCAGTTTATATCGTATGCATTATTTTGAGAAGTAATAACTATGAAGAGGCGAGCGGTAAAATTAGTTCGACCGACACATTGTGGCTATTTGTTATACGTTAATAATATAATAAAGTGTACCATCTCATCGATAGTTCGTAGAATATGACGATATTTGCAGTTACTATGATACATACATCTGGTTACTCACATGAATTTAGTAGTGATCAAATATTTACGTTCTGTAATAAAGGCAGACTTAAACAATAATTGTGACGCATTGTATTTATACCTTCTCTATATGGGAACTGCCTCGTTGGCCTAGTGGTTCTAAGCGCGACTGCTAAGCTAGAGGTCTTGGGTTCGATTCCCAAGTCGACCAAGGTGTTATTGGGTTTTTCTATGAAATTCTCAGTAGCAGGTCGGAGTTTGGATTTGTGCCCGGTTAGTGGCAATAGGCTCGCCCCCTATTACATGGGACCTAAACATACCGGCGAACCGTAGGTGTACATTGGTACACCTCTGCCTAACCTTTCGGGGATACAGGCGTGATGGTATGTATGTTATGTTATGTTCTATACTTCTATATGGGAAGAGGCCTGTGCCCAGCTGTGGGACGTTTAGAGGCTGGATTATATTGTATTTACCTGAGCGGATGAATTTATTTCGTCGTATTGTGTAATTTATCAACCTTGCATTTACCTTTTATAGTCTGAAAAGCTTTTATTCTTTTACTCGACAGCTAAGATTTTTTTCGATTGTTCATATTCAACAAAACGAAAAATCGAAAAAAATAAGTATAAAATTTTATGTTTTTTTCTTTAATCGAGTCAATTTGTTTGATCTACTAGATTTAGCAATGTGTTATGGCTAGTTTGTTTGTAAACTTTCTATTTAATTAATGGCTCGCCGTATCAAAAAAAATATGTCTTACGGGAATTATATAGATGTGTAAGAAATCAATGCGAACAGAAAATCTATTTTGCCTCTACCATTTTAATTTCCATAACATAAAAGGCGACTATACTCTACGCTCAAGAAAATTACGATTCAAAGTTTACAGACCTAATGCGTACAGAGTAAACAAAGGTCTATAAACATGACATGACACAAATTCCTCATAATAATTAAAAGCCTTTCTTCAAGCTAATATTATTTTAATCAACAGAGATGTGGTTATAACAAACAGCGTTATGTAAGTTGAGCCGGGTAGCTATCAGCCATTGTGGGTCTTCGTGAAGTCATACGATAATAATCGCGTTCCGATATTGTATCAGTGCACGCCTGTCCTTAATTAAAATGTCTGCATGCTAGCCTAGACTGATTTTAATGGCTATTGTGGTAGGTAGATGAGATCTTTCTGCCAGTTAGAGACTACAAAATATAAACCGACTTTTATTATTTTAACCGACTTCAAAAAAGGAGGAGGTACTCAATTCGACTGTACCTATCTTTTTTTTATGTTTGTTTGCACAGAACTTTTGACTGAGTGAACCGATTTTGATGATTCTTTCTTTATTTGAAAGCTGGTGCTTTCAGTGTGGTCCCATTTTCAGTTTTAACAGTAGGATTCATAAGAAATAAATATATAAGACTTATTTTGTGGTAATGTCGTGACGGAATTATGCTTATGCACAAAATGCACGTAATTGTGACGTCGTACGACATTTCAAATTAATGTATTGTCGTCAGTTTTTGGCATTACATTTAATATCTTTTAATAATTTATCTGAAGGACATACATGTTTTCATCCATTGTTTTGAAATCGGTTTCTCTTATTAGATCATTCATTAATTTTAATAACCTTTTATTTATCTTAATTCGTAACCTAGTGTAGAAACTTGCGGTATGTTTACCTATTGTATCTACAGGTTGTACGGTGTATTGGAACCTTCGTCTGTCTGTCCAACGGCACGGGAAATATTCTAGTAGGGACCACACGGCGTGATATAATAATGAATACTGTTAAAAACTATGCCAACTTCAAGCTATATCAACCTAATTAAAGATAAATATTAAAATAATAAAAAAAAAAACTTGACTAAAAAAGATAATTATAATTGAGGACCCAATAAAAAAACAAAACAATATTTCTATATTAGAGAGATATTAGAGTTTAAAAAAAATCGTACAGACGAATTGAGAACCTTCTCTTCTTGAAGTCAGTAGAAAAGTCTGCCTTTATGAATGTTAGACGTTTTATGTGTGTTGCCTGAAGTATTATACGATGATGCACGATCGCTTAGTTCGGTGGGCGGAGTGGGGATGATTGATACAGCGGTATGCGCAAGCGCAGCTCAGGCGGTCACGACTCGCAATAGTAATCATTCCCTTAAGTTATTTTAATTTTCGAAGTATTATGAGGCTCCTTGCATGTAGATATTTTGCAGTTTTGGACGAAATTTTAATGCAAAAAAAAGGATTAAAAATAAAAAGTGGGACATAGAAGTAAAAAATTACCAAAAACATACATAGAACCTTTTATTAGAAAAAAAAAATGATTTTCGAAGGCTTATGAATTTAGCAATCTAATTTTTTTTTGTTAGAAAACCATTCATTTATATCATAAAATATTCCGCTTTTCATACCATAACATAACATACCATCACGCCTGTATCCAACAAGGGTTAGGCAGAGGTGTACCAATGTACAACCACAGTTCGCCGGTATGTTTAGGTCCCATGTAATAGGGGGCGAGCCTATTGCCACTAACCGGGCACAAATCCAAACACTGACCTGCTACTGAGAATTTCATAGAAAAACCCAATAACACCTTGGTCGACTTGGGAATCGAACCCAAGACCTCTAGCGTAGCAGTCGCGCTTAGAACCACTAGGCCAACGAGGCAGTCATGAAATCACAATAGTAAAAACTTTACTCTTATCTAAAGTAAGCCTTATTCGACCGTTACTATGAAATTGAACTTAATTAATCAATACCAAGGTATAAGTCAGTCTATTATCTTACAATTTCTTTATAAGTTCCTTTCCCTCGTGTTTAAGTAACTTGAAGCTCTTAAGTCTTTATCGATTAGGTGCTACATGATACCGGTAAAACAATACTCCTTGGTGAAGCTACTATGGCAAATCGAAACTGATTTAATTTTATTACCTTCTATAAAATTAAAAATTTCGACTATACATATAAATACATACCTAGTTATTATGACTGGCCTGTTAGTCTAGTGGTTAGTGACTCTGGCTGCTATACCGAAGGTCGTGGGTTCGATTCCCACCTAGGACAAATCTTTGTGTGATGAGCTCGATTATTGTTCTGTGTCTGGGTGTAATTTATCTATAATATTTATGTATTTAGAATTATAAGTATGTTTATCAGTTGTCTGGTTACCAACACATAAGCTATGCTTAGCTAGGGATCAGATAACCTTCTGTGAATTGTAAAGGAATCTTAGTTAAATTCGGAACTTATTTCGAGAGGTAATTAATTAGTTAAAATCATTATATACAAAACTAAGTCGGGTTAGATATACGATTTACAAGTACAAAACGGGTGAACCGATTTTCATGATCTTTGATTTGTTCGGTTCGTCTCTTCCCGGAATAGCAGAATATTTTTTTTATGTAACCTGTTAAGTGTCCCACTGCTGGGCAAAGGTCTGACTGAATGAATATTAAATTAAAAAAGAAGAAAATCTTACAAAAAAAACTGGAATTGATACGTGTTTAATGTTTTTTTAATGATCTAATTGAGGAACTGAATAAATATTTGTCTTTTCATACCCAGTGATACCTACCGCAATGTTTGTTGACCTTTCATTACAATTTAGTAAGAATGTACGCGTAATATGTAAATATTAAAAAACGAAGGTTTTGATACCATACCTAGCTGATTAAATCGCATTAGCCTTGCGGGGCTTCGGCCAAGACTTCTTGTGAAACACGATAGCCAGTGATTTGTAATCAATAATAGTAATATAGACAACAAACATACTGCTTTACTTTCGTTAAAAAAATAAACTATAAACTACCTATTTATAATGGACATAAATATGACTTAATTATAATGGACAGTATGAAAAATAATGTTTAAGAAATGAGGTATCTGACATTCGGAATGAAATAGGGATTGAATTGCTTGTCAATTAGAATTTTCTTAGATTATAATGTACAATACACACATACCACTTGTATATTATACTCCGGTACTCGTTTGATACGTATATACTACAGATTTGGTAAATGACCTCAGTTGTGGCTTCTCACAAATAAAAAAAAACTATATTTCTTACTACCGCTTTCTTACTACCGAGTAAGGAGTATAAATAAATAATAAATAAATGCAGACAACATCACATACATTGCTCTGAACCCAAAGTAAGTAGCTAAAGCACTTGTGTTATGGAATTCAGAAGCAACGAAGGTACCACAAACACCCAGACCCGAGGCGATGTAGAAAATTTTTGGTTTCTACATTGACCCGTCCGGGGATCGAACCCGGGACCTCAGAGCTAGCGACACCTTGAAACCGGTGCGTACGCCACTCGACCACGGATGTCGTCTCAATAGTTTTAATTTGAACTTTTTTTTACTCTGTTTGAACATATTATATCTTTCGTTATACTTTTTATAAGTATACGCAAAAATACAATTATTCCTTAAACATTACACGTGCCCCCTTCAGAGCGCGAAGTTGCCGCCTTGTTACCTACAGGGCTGGATGAGTTGCATTTTTATAATGTGTTCGAAACGTTTTACTTTGAATTTAAGCTATAAATTTTGTATGAAAATTGTATTTTCGTAATTTATCATTTTACTATATTAACGAAGGCATTTATTATAGATTTAATTGAGAATGTGTTCTAAGAGCCGGTTAACTGTAACATACTAAAAGATTTATTTTTATTTATCAACAAGGAACGAATATAATGATACCTACCACAAATATTGAGATTAAGAACCTTTGCTGTTTTTGAAGTCGATTTCGTAAATCGATTTATGAAAATAAATCGAATCATTCGAACGATAGCACCAAATCGGAGAATTCATTTTTTGTTATGTTTTTATTGTTAGGACAAGCTTCATATTAAAGTATAAATATAAAAGGCGTATAGAAATATTTTTATATTGTGACATCATCAATATTATTCAGGGATATCCGACAATGGTGTTATAATTTGATTGCTGATGTATTGTGTTTTACTGTTAATTAATATAACTGTCCATTGCACAAGTTTCCCTGTTTAATTAAGCGTGTACCTTCCACTATTACAAATGCGTGCCGTCATTCAATCGTAGCCCACATAAACTCCTCAAGAGAAACGCTTCCTTCGCATCAAATTAGGCGGTTTAATTATTTACTAGCACTAAAACGTACTGTTAACACTTACGAAATATAACTTGACCTACCCTCACCCTCTGTTTACTACTGGTCCTTTAAGACGGAGGGGTAAGTAAAAGGCTCTTGAAGGACCAAATTAGGGTGGTCCTCCCGCCCACTAAAACGTTTGAGGAAATAAAAGTGATGCGAACAACAGTCTGCTAAGGCAGGTGTATTTTTCCTTGGGGATAAATAATTCTTTCTTTAATTTTGTATAAGTGCTCCCAATGCTCGGGTCTTATTTCTCCAAATTTGGGTTGGTGTGGTATACAAGATACAACTGTAAGTATATTGTTTCTTGGATGAGGTTTTAAAAATGGAATACCTGATATATTGTACCCATCAATGTTTAACATTTTATGTGAATTTTGTCGGATGGTTGAATGTACTTTTTTAATTTATGTGTTCGTTTCGTTCAGTAGGGCTACACTTTAAGTGTGTATTATTTTTTAAGATATCATTCCGTTTTTTTGCCTAGCGTTTTTATTAAAAGCTTTCAATAAACTTGCAATATGTATGTATGTTTGTGTCTTTATTTAGGTTAAATCTTGCTAACTTGAACCACTTTGATATCTGACTGTGATGAAATTTCGGTGACAATACAAATTTTGTTTTTTTTTGAGCTGGTCTGGCCATGACCATCTTACATAGAATAAGAGGGCTTTTTAATACTGTTTTTTTTAACAATTTCTTAAGTTAGCTAATTACATTGGGTTGTTGAAGCATATGACCGACTTTTTATTTTGAAATCAGTTATGTGTTTAACATGCAAGACACAAAAACTAATAACCACCTGTCTGAAGGACTAGAATTCTTTAGGACTTGTTTATTATTGTTCTGTAGAAATACTAAGTTCTTTGTAATCGAAGAGCCTCTATAATTATCACACAATTTCAGTAATCTCGCACATATCCTACGCATTCACAACAAGTGCGTAATTTAATACATTACACAAAAGAATCACAAAAGAATTTTACAAGTCCGGCCTATGTTTACTCTTGGCGATTGATATTACCCGCTCTGAAGTTTGCTAACGCCATCTATGGGGGGCTGACCTTAAACGCCGGAGTTTTATGTGTTCTATTCAACTGTGACTAACAGCAATTCATGTTTGACAATTTTACGAGCGCGCCGATTCACCAATGGCGTCCACTTATAACTGCCGGCTACGGTCAATAAAATGATCATTCATTGCGCTTACGCCGAGTTAGTTTTATTAGGTACATGTACTAATATTTTTGTTGCGCTATAAGGAAATATACCTATTTGTAGATTTTGTGACTTACGTTACACTTCGCTTTGTAAGCACCGGTTTGCGGTTTACGCGCTATGGTTCAGTCACCATTCTCCAATATTCTTACGTTAACCACTTGCTCACCTAAATATTTAATGAAGTAAAATATCTTTATACACTTAAGATTAATTACAGCTAATTTTGTAATTGATCTTAATTAAACACATTTTTAAATGCGCGCAGAAAAGTGTTTGAAAAAGATCCAAAATGGCTACCATAGCTTCACTTTAATTTCGAAGAGATAATTAAATGCACTACTAGCTCTAATATTACGTACAATTTAATGAGATAAAGAGCCTTTTCTCTATAAAAACCGCAACAAACACACGAAGGACACTGGCTATTTCCTTGACGTCAAACTTGTAATCACTCAGCCAATCTTGATCTTTGTCACATTTGTATAATCATTGTTTATGGTAATTATGTTTATATTGTGATTTATAGTGAGGGTAATGTTATTAACTTAACAGTCTTTTGTTAGATTTCAAGTATGAAGTGCTAAGCATGGAAAACTTAACCACAAACCTCTTGTATTTAATAATAATAATATACTAGGTAATACTTGAAGTCCTTATAATGTATTTAATATCTTCGACAAATGTTAAGCTATCAATGTGAGAAATTTAAGAGGAAACGTCATTTCAATTCGATAAATATATATTTATAAAAATATATGTTTATAAACAGTCGCTGTAACCGACGCGTGCGCACTTTGATCTACCCTCCCCCTCGCCCACGTCGCGATAAATACGTTCTCTTGTTTGTTAATCTGTTCGTCGGTTTTATTAGAGTGGGTAACATTGATTGTTTTAGTGGCCTGATATCCTTGAAGCTAGAACAATATGCATAATTGTGATTGCACGAATTTGGAATATCACACTTCTAAACGTACTTACTATAACCTAGTAGTAAAGGCAATGTCAAAGTATTACTATGATATTTCAGGTTAATATGACTTTAAATAAACTAATCAGCACATTTCAGAAGTACTTACCAACATAGAAAGTAACAAACATAAGTTTTTACATGTATATCTCATCGCATTTACTTTTTACTGAGAACTAACTGCAAAATTTCATTTCATCTACCTACCCGACAAACTTTTATTCAGTACGAATAATAAATTCAAGCACAAAACAAAACAAAAATGTCATAGGAACAAACAAACGCGACAAAAAGCTGCGACCGCAATAAAAATAATTAATTAACGCCATATAAAAGCATTAAGCGATCTCCACAAAAGCCATTCAATGGCCGAATGCTTAGAGAAATTACTAGCCGAATGTTTCTTTTCAAGTAGCTGTCTCTATAAACGCGCGGTGTTACTGATGTGGCGCATGCGTACAACGTGATTAATTGTCCAATCATGGCCCGCTATAAAAAATGTCTTCATAATTTTAAGGTAACGTAGGGATGTCAACATCGACGCTAAAAACTAAAATTTTGAACTTGAATATGAATTAGAATATAATTAAATACGTTTGAGTATTTATTTATTAAACTATACTTAAAAAACAATTGAAAATTGCGTCAAAACACACTATTTATTGACACTGGTTGTTTGGACCTCATTTTTTGCAGCGAACATCATTAATAAATCTGTCTAGTATAATTTCAGTAATCAAAGATAACAACGGCGGGTTAAATTGATCTGCCGTCAATCAGTTGGGAGATATCGCACAGCCTCTCACGGACATCACACGCCATCGCGGGCTATAGTTACCGGGGTGCAGTCGATCCCGATTCTCGGAATAATGATGTGTATCGCAGCCCTAATCATACGTTTCCTATACTTGAAGATGCAACAATCAAAATCTAAACGTAGGAGCCTCTTCTATAGCACTATTTGGTCCTTGTTTACACAGATAATTTCTACAGAACATTAAAAAATATTATGATATCCTTACTTATTTATTAAATACTGAAGGGAACAAAAGTATTGAAGAGTTTAGTGACATTTCTCCAAGTGCTATTACATCAGGTTTCTTTTAATCAGAGCTTTATTTACGGAAGAACATATTGGAATTTAATCTCAACTCCTTATCATGTTATCTACAAATACAACAAACATACAACTTCAGAGAAATTGTAACATGCACCGAATTTATCAGGAGTCTTATTACACAAATGTAAATATTTAATTACGTTTTAACTTCAACTTCATATACAATTATGTCTTCCAAATTATGTAGGTACCTACTTACCCAGAAATGTTTATTGCTTAATTTCTCATTGTATGGCTTATATTTTCGTCTTTAGTGAAATGCATCATTTTGAAAATGTCTTATAAGCCAAATGATCTACAAAGAGGCTGTTTTCCCAGCACTTACGTAGCAATAAAACGTAAGTGGTGCAAAATTGAACAGATTTTAACAAATTGATGTAAAATTGTAAGCCCACAGAATAATGTCTAGGGAATCTCCATAGAACTTGTGTTCATATCGAAAAGTGTTGCTACTGTTTAATAGCTGGTATTTTGATTACAGATTACAGTAATTACGTATCTGGATCCGTCGGGCGGGGGGCGGTGCGCGCGCGCACGCCACCGCTTGCGTTGTGCTGTTAACAACTTATAGCAGTTGAAACACTTTTATAATATTGACATTTTTATGACTTTTCTGTTAGTGAGACCTGCAGTAGGGGAGTCACAGAATAGTATTATTTAAAAGGAACAGAATGTAGGTTATGCAAGTCTATTTTCATGTAACGTTAAAGTAATTCTTAGTGATTACCTGCTCTGTATGAGTATTTCCTTTTAAGAGGCAATTCCAATATAAATATTATGATGAAAGTAGACAGCAATCCACTAACTCGGTACGCTTCTCATACATTAGAAAGCAATTATTCTTCTAGTTTACGCCCATTTTACGCCACATGTAACTCGAAGTCGATCATTTGAATTATATTTCCAGTTTATAATATCCAATATTATATCCATTGCGTTGGGAGGCACCGGTAGCGGATAATTAGAGGATTGCTGGCAGGTCGCGCGATAACTAGTCTTAATGACGTGAAATCGCACTCCAACGCCAGCCGCCATCTTGAAATGATGCAGCGATGGCGGGAAAGCTTGCAATTAGCCAGAACCGCAAACAGCTTGATAGCTGCATATCGAGCTTTGCCATTTTATAAACCATTCTGCCATTGAGAAAAAATATATCATTACTGAAAGCAGTAATGTATTGGATTAAAAAAAATGATTATTGGTAGCGGTAGGTATTTTTAGAATAAACGACTACCTGTTCATCATCTGCCTAGCCTTTTTCCCAAGCCTTGTTGGGGTCGGCTACCAGTCTTACCGGATTCAGCTGAATACCGTATTTTACATGGAGCGACTGCCTATCTGACCTCCACAACCCATTTTACTGGGAAACACAGTATCCCATAGTAAGACTGGTTGTCAGAATTGACTTAACGACCGCCAAAGATGTACGTATGACAGTCGGGACCTACGGCTTAACGTGCTTTCCGAAACACGGAGGGGTCTCGGTATGTTATAAATGGTCACCCATCCACGGACCAACCGCGGCGAGCGCGGCTTAACCTGTATTATCGGTCAAACCGTACGGCTTACACTTAGCCACGAGCCCCTAAACGACTACCTGTATCAACCGATAATAGGAATTAAGCAACGCTCTCAATATACAATCTCACTTCACAAAATATAGCCAAAATTGCTTAATATTCCGAAGAATTCTCAATCAATTCAATTCGATTCTCACAGGCAAAGAACTAGACGTAATCGATTCCCACAGTTTAGGATCAAGTTTAATTGGACCGCGATCAGCTGGTCTTGATGCGGTCCTGACAGGCGTCCATTTGGAACCACGAACCCGGCTACTGTTCCCCTGAAGCTATGATTTGAACACGCAAACTAAAACCATGATAAATGAATGTAATAATTATGAAAATTCACAATTTTTTGCTTTTTGTTTTGAAACATAGAGACTGAAGATGAACTAGAATCAATAGCGTCAAAATACTATTAAGTAAAGGCAATTACGCGATTTCTGTGTTTCGTCAATCCGTCTTACTATGAATTGTCTCAAAGATCGCTTATTTTTTTTGGCTTGCAGTCTAAATCTGTGATAATATTAAGGACTGAAAACTGATGTAAATTGAACACAACTGAATGTTAAAAATTCTCAGTGTATCAATGAAAAATACAAATGACGATGGGAAATACCATTTTTCAATAATAACAAAAACCTATTGGGATATTAAGATTAGTCACATTTTATCGGCATTCCTAACCACGGTTAGGTTCGCGTTTGCCTATTGTTATTAGATGCTAATTCTATTCCGAACGGTTTTCGCACATCTCTGTAAAAGTATTTTGTAAGTTGTTGTAAAATTGAGATGATTATGTTCAAATGACTACTAAGATGTGTATCCATCGGCATTCGAGCTCGGGTGTCGCCGTCGGCGCTCGTGACGGCACGCGAATCCAACTCGATGCCCCTGCGCAACTCTATTTAGTTATAATTCCAAACTAATTTGTTCTCATAAGTTTTGGAGGTTTCTTTAACGGTAATGATGTTAGTTTTTATGTGAAAACTAACTGAAAAATATTTTATAAAGTTTAATTTGAAGGTAAACTATGATGGAAATATGATGCGCAAATTTAAGTCTAAAATATTTGTAGAATGATAAAATGAAGTCGGGAGCTCTCACATCTCGCGTCAAAGTAATACCAATTGCCTTTGTGGTTATGTTGTTAACTGATGCTTATGGCACAAGATGAACTCTTGTGGTAATTGAGTAATTGCAATTTTATTACTACTGCGTTAAGTATTAAAATTTGTTATGGTGTTTATTTTGCAGCTTTGCCATTTTAGGTTATTGTTAATGGCAATATTTAATTTTTGTTGGCAGACAATTATGTATTAGGTAACACTTTGTAAATGACTCGGTTTCATTATTTTCGATTCTATCGAAATAGGGAGCGTGCCGAGCTCCCGCCTTAATAATATTTAAATATAGAACAGCGAAGGGATGGGACATATGTGTTGTAACGCGTTTGGCGAAATGTGATTACAGTCGGTAATTAACGACCCGCTATTTATGGCGCTGCCTACGCGACATTATTTAAATATTTTCTTTTCATATTCTAAAAACGGCATTGCGTACAGGCTCCGTCGTTTCGGAATCATACTCTTTTGTAATAATTATTATTGTATTCGTGAAAGTGTTTTACCGTTGGCCAACCGTGTCATGTCCGTTTTGTCCGGTCTCTTGAAATAAAGCACGCTTTCAATTGCAGACTAATTATTCCAACACGAGAAACTCATTCGGTGCCGTCAGTTTTTACGTGTAAAGAGATTAGTCCACTTAAACGACACTCGCACTCAAAGGAGTATTGTCATGCGGACCGATAATGATGATACGTTAAGAAAAGTATTACATTCTGACCATAATGGGCCGTTGAAAAGAAGCGTTTCTTATAAAATTTCATTTGGATTCAGCGCTCGTCGCGCCGGTGTGTCACAGACTCCGCTTATGAATAAATTACGGTTGTACATTAATTTATTGATTGTTATTCAAATTGGGTTTCTCAATCGGAGGTTGGAGGTGATGTGTCTCGTCTCGGCTTTTTGTCCCCTCTGATGTTTTGAGGTTGACTTGTGCTCGTTCTGCGCGACGGAAAATTGGTTTCGAATGTTCAACAATGTTTGAATAGATACCTACTCGTGATATTATTGTGATTTACTATATCTGCGTCATTCCGCATTGATTTCTCAAACGTATCTAATTTAATTGTGTCCGCGCTTGTGACTGACGACTGGAAAATTTATACAAATCATAATTTTTCAGTTTGAATTCTAGTAACTATTTGTCAACTGGGTTTTTATTGCTTAATCTTTTGAAGAGTCATCTATGCTAATTTAATGTAATGAAGTTGTTAATCTGAACAACTGATGTAGGTTGATAATTAATAAAGCAAATAAGTTGCACAATAAGGATGGTTGTTACATTTTATACCAATGTAATGATTGAGGTGAATAAGGAAGAAGCTAACAAACAATGAAGGCTCATTTAAGGAAAATATTAAGAAAATGTCATTCAATAATGAATCATCGCTCCGTCAAAGATGAAAATATCTTTACAAATTACAAAGTTTGTTAACAGGCCGTTATAAAATGTACGTGGTCTGACTTCATCTTCATTTTCTTTATACAGGTACTTACATATATAAAACAAAGTCGCACCTGCTGTTTGTACGGTTATCTTATTATCTCCTAAGACTAGCCAATAGTAACCATATTTAGCTCAGTAAGCCATTTTAAAGAAGACAGTATATTTTCATATCCAATTAAATACCCCGCGGGGGTATCACTTCATATCCCTACTTTAGTATCTATATTGCACCCGTGCACGAGTGAAACCGGGGCGGGGCGCTAGTTACCAATATTGTAATTTTCTCACCAGTTCCAGATAGTCATGGACGTTGTATGAAAACTATTACACAATATAGTAAGTAAGTAATTATTATATCCGCCATATTGGCGATTTGCGCGCGCGCCGCCCGATTGGTTAACGTCTGAAAACCGATTCATCTATACTGAGTTATTATTATTCTTGGCGTTATGGTGTTTCTAAGAATGTTCGTCGCCTCGACTGTTTGTAATGACAAAGGCACTTTTTATTATTTGATCGCTCGCTCGTTTCTGTTAATTGTTCCGGAGACGTGATTTTAATATATCATGCATGTTGACTGGTCTCTTTTATCGTGTATGCAAATAAGTATCGATCGGCGTCGTGGGCAGCGGGCAGCGGTCGGCCGGCGGGCAGCGAGCGGGTCGGCCGGCGGCCGGCGCGCGGCGGCCAGCGAATGGCACATAAAACACTCGTTTAGCGCTCGTTGCTTTGTTTTGGGGTACCTTTTTGCGTTGAATTGAATTAGGCGTTTGTTCGTCAAAGCTTGAATGTTGAACTTTATTCTACACCTACATAATGAACAATGAAGGCATTTCTTTAGCGTTAATTTGCATACAAATGGATAAACTAAGTTTTAGTGAGAGAAATATGTATTTTAGTTGCAAACGTTGTGTGGCTACTGCGGGTATGTAGGTACCTACTTCTACGTACGTTTTTGATATTTATTAGGTACTTCTGTAAGCGTTGAAAATGAATTGTATCTCGATTGCCGACTCACTGTATAAATTCAGTAGCTACGTAGCAAGCGCCTCCGTAAAGCATGCCATCCTCTGCAAACAGGAACAGAACATAAGCTATGTTTGGATAACTTTAGAAATGCTTTTAACAAAGCATGTAATTAAATTTAAATATGTATAAAAATTCGAATATTTTCGTAATGTTCTAATGATTGAACGTTGTTAAAGTACATATTATATCATTTGATACAAATTACCTTCGCCTAATTTAATTTAATTTTATATTTATTTATATTTCGCAGTTTTATATTTGATTAATAAATTAAATGTACAAATAATGAAACACAGGCGTATAAGGACAAGCTATATTATCTGGTCCTAACGCTGCGTGTAGATTCAACCCTAAAATGACGGCGCGTATTTCTCGCTCCATTTGACTTGCTGATGCTAACACCGGTGGTCCTACGGGACCCGTGTCTCATGCGACCTCTTCTATTTGTTAATAAGCACCCACAAGTGAACACTCGAAGCCTATGTATGCATATCATTATGTTAATGGTACTATCAGACATAACTTTCCATTTTTACTTATAAATTTTAATTAAAATTACCTATCTATTGTTACGCCGCGCGCCGCGCCGTTGATGTTATTAAATCGTCATTGAAGTTATCTTTCTGTAATGAACATTTAAAGCTAATTTATAGTTTATTTTATTGTTTTTTTTTCTAGAACTGGTATTTAACTGTTCTAATCTTAAATAATACGAATCTTTTCTCTTGTGTTGTGTCAACTACTCTCTCTTTTGATTGTGGTGGGTTAAATCTATAAACAATTAGAAAAAAACCTTTTCTCTGGATGTTTTAGAATTTTGCAAAAAAAAATCTATAAACCTTATAGACTAAAATTAAGCACAAAGCTACTCAGCTATCTTGTTATTGTTTGTTCCTGGTCCTTTTTCTCTAAAGTTTCTCAATGTCGATTGCACTTGATTCCAAATACGTCATCGTTGATACCGGATCCCTCCCAGCGCGCTGCTCCGAGGACCATCGTGAGGGTCACCACTACCGTGTTACGGATCGCCCCCGCTTTATTTACGCTCTCGAGCTCTTGGACTACGTTGTCACATAATTGGCCGGCTACGTGTGGTCCGTAACTGTGGTAGCTTGTTGATTTGTTTGATCTACGAACAACGCACGCGTTTCAACGGAAATTAATGAACATTTTAAGTTAAGTTTGAAAAGGTAAATGGATTGAAGTTATTGTTTTTTGTAAAGCTTTTCTAAATAAAGCATCTCTTGGTATACACTACTTATCTAAACAAAGATGTCTGAAAACGATGATTTACTTACGAATCCCGTAATCATCCGTTTCGATAATAGCGTTGCTTCTATTTAAGTGCCAATTATAGCATTTTTCTTCGTTAAATATGACGTAAGTTATTAATGTCCTTATGATATTGGGAGTGGGCCCAGCGTGTTCCCCGAACAGTCGCTAATGTGCGGTGGCCACGCCCCTTCCTGTCGCTTCACCCCCGACGCGATGCGCTTGCGCCGGTGACACTGCGCAGCTGAGGGCTCGGGATAAATATAATCACTTTGCTTTCAGAACTGCAAGTACCTTTGTATTTTATGATTTGTTAATTATGGTTTCGTTTAACAAGTAAGATTCTGTTTTGTGTCCATTTACAAACATGTCTACACTTTTTTTCTAAATATGCACAGCGTTTAAAAGCCAAGTAATCTATTATCACTTTGTAAATTACTATTGCAGAAAGATTTCATCCTACAATAAAGAATTGCGTCCACTTCACTATGTGATAAGGAATTAAAATTTAAGTCTTAATTTTCCTCTACAATTATACATTGAGAAATAGCCATTCAGCTATTTGTTATAATATCAATCTTATTAATCTGATTTTATTTATACAGTACTGGTTAAGATCGCCCGTCCCAGTTTAACATCCTTTGATTTCATTGATCAATTCATTCATCATTGAAAAAATTATAAAATAAAAAAAAACGGTTCGGCTCTAAGGACCAACACGTTGTTTATTCGTTTTTCTTACGTACACCTTGCGTGATCAAACTGGTCTTCTTGGTTCTCATTAATAATTTAGAACAGCAGTAGCTGTATTTAGTTGTTATTTCAAATTGATAGCCTCTTAAAAGCCTTTTTGGTAGTGGTCCTTTTGTCGACAGTTGTTACATCTTATTTGTTGATGCTCATTTGCGAAACAGTTGTATTGTCTGCACTGCATTTGCACTTAATTCTTACTCGTGAGTTATATGTCTCGTTGTCGGATGTCACCGTGTCGTCGGCTCGTCTGGCTACCGGCGCGAGCGCAGCTTCGCCCACTCGTCCTTACTCACCACCTCGTATCATAAATTTTATTGTTTTCGTTTCTGTAATTAAATCGTTTGTGAACCGGTTTGTCTTATCTACACGTTGTTCGGAAGTATAAAACTGAATTTATTAATTTGTGTGTCAAGATTATCTGTATTTAAGAGTAGCTCAAGTGATTTATGGAATTGTTTTTTTCATTCTTTATGAGGTTACCACATATGCTTTTCAGTAAGTTTTATTAAAATGTCCATTATCCTTTTAAAAAGCTCAATAAGCTACATTTGGTTTGAATTAGTTACCTTGTGTGATGTGAAAACTTCTGATGAATATATTATGTTCAATGCGTCCGATTATTGTAGACTAAGACATCTTATTAAGCATAGCGCGCACACTAACAGTGACGTGTGCCTTCAAAAGCTACTAGTTTACCTGTAAAGTATACTAAGTGCTATTGTGTTGTTCTAGGGACCGATGTTGACTTGCATCCGTGTGTGGTCCTATGGGCCGCTTCATCGCAAACAAAATGATGTAACTCCCCCAAACAAAACACTAAATTGAATCTTATATCAACCAAAAAAGGAAACTATTCCTTCGAACAAATATTTACTTACCAGATTGCCTCCCGAATGTTTAGCTAAATAAGACAGAGTTGCCTTTGAAAAAATGAAGTACAATAGCGAAAGTGTTAAGTCGGCCTGGTTTGTTAACTTTTTGTAAACAAAAATTGAATTTACGTTATTTTTAGACACAAATGACGTGTGTAGATATGCAAATCGTTTCAAATTGCAAGAGGATGTGCAAGTTTCACGCCAGACGTTGCGTGGGTGACCCATTGTATTCTGTGAAATACTGGCGCATATGCTATTACGCATTCAATGTCGCTAACTTTAATTGGATCATTTAAATCGTCGCTTCATGAAATGATATCAGCGCAATTTTATTTATCGTGATTAACTTGTACGAAAATAACGTTTAACTCTGTTTAATTACATTCAACACAGTAAAGAAGATTTTCGATATACTTTTGCAGCAGGTAACCTATACCTAATGCTTCATAATAATCTATAGTGTATTGTGTTATCTTTAAAACAAATGAGTTTACAAAGTGAGATCAAAGGGCCAATAAAACTTAAATAACTTCGATCAAAATGCGTCCGGCGGCCATTAATAAGCTAATGACAGGCGAGTTTGACAGGCCGTTATCGCGCCATCTAGCGGGAACAGTTTAATATCGAGCATGTTTCTCTACGTCAAAATGTTATGATAGACGGTCACTTATTCTTTTTGATTTAGTGCCCCTTGCCTTGAGAACTGCATTGATTTATCAATTATTTCAGGTATGCGAGCTTGGTATTTTTAAGACACGATCTTACTTTCATGTCATACCGTTTGAATTAAATCATCAATTATTATGTTCGATGCGTATTTTGGTATTATCTGATTTGTATGAGTAATACTTTTATATATGAAAGAAGATTGAAATAGCAGCGATAAACGTTGTGTATTTTAAGATGTACTTAATATAAAGAATTAATCGGCCGCGAATGTGTTTGGTTGCGTGGCGTATTGTTTGTAAATTGGGTGCGCGTGCGCAGCGGGGTTCGGCGTTTTATTAAGTAGGAAGTGACAGGATCTGGGATTTTGTGTATCATTGTCTCGTAACGCCTTTTTTGATGTTTCTTTACCTGTGTCAATAGCGTCTTAAATAAAATAACTTAAACAGATAGCTAACTATTTTAATTGATTGATAAGAATGAATGAAAACAATTTAACGTCAAAATAATCTATGGCAAAATGTCAATTGTTTTATAATACTAACTAAACTTTTTCTTTAAGATAAGTATGTCCGATACAAATATTATAATACAATGATGGTTGACAGATTGTGGGCATTCGATTATGATTCTTTTGGAACCCAAGATTCTTTTTATTTGTACGTTATCGGGAAGGGTTCATGTTATTGATTTTTAAAATGCATGTTTGTTTTGATGGACTGGCTCTTAGAAGGTTTTAATAAAAAATGGATTTGATTCTGGTTTTTGTGACGAATGATGTACGGATATGTTTTGTGGACAGTCGAGTGACGGAATATAGATTATTAACGGGTTGCGTCGAACGCTTTGATCTGATAAAACTTATTTAGGTTCTTTATTCATCATGTTTGCTGTTATAAATTGTGTCGAGCCTTTTGCTACGAAGATATATAGTTACCACAATTTAGTAGTGTTTGATGCTTTTGTGGTTTAAAGGACCTTAAATGTATTTGAATCTTATAATGATTAACGATTATGTTTGACTGGAAAATGCTCCTGTTTTTATAGCAACTTTTAATTAATCTTTGTCATTTCTAAGCATTATTATTTTAGCATATTCTAGTACACAAATGTAGAAAATACCTATGTGGGAACCTTCGAAGCCAGATTAAAAAATAGTGTCAATCATTGACACATTTATTAAAGCAAATGAACCGATGCGACGGAACAAATATATAAGTTCCTTGTTTAGACAAAATGAAAAACAAGGTAAGCCTAGACGTCATTCTCGTTTCTACGAATGGCGTCTCTAGGTTAATGATTCACTTACGCAAACAAGCAAAGGCTAACGATTCATAATGCAAAATCTTCTTAGCACACGCCATGGCAAAAAAAAGTTTGACGATCCAACTGAAGAGTGGAAGGGTGGTAACAACCTTTATTTCATTGAAACTATTTTTTAATTTAAAGCAATTTAAAAGAAGAACAATAAAATCGACTTAAGTCCGACTTTGGTGAAACATATAATGAGTTAAAAAGAGATTTTAAAACCATACTCATTACTCGTATCTCGATAGGTTCTGACGAATAATTAGAGGACCCAAAACAGCTAAACAATCGGCCATTTTTATTTTGTCATAACAAGGGCTTAGGAAAAGGGAAAGGGATGCTTTCACAGTCGAGATTAATCTAATGACACCTCTCAAGCTATGATCCTTCAAACCGTTTAGTCTACAGTGCGTAGGCACGATAGAAGATAATTAATTTAATTACCCTTCCGGCGCAGTCGGGTAAAAAAATCATGTCATAATAAAATATACAACACATTATTTAACGGTACAGTTAGCTAAGATATCCATAACAATCGACAGCACAAAAAAAACTATCGGTATTTCTACAGTATAAACGATGTCAGAATGTCGATAAGTGTCACTACACCACTACTCGGTACCACATGAAACAGAGATTGATTGTAGCTCGAGAACACATCAATTTCCTTATTGATTTATGATACCAATGAATTGTAGTGATGCGAATCATTTTGTTTTATATGAATTTATTTGATTGTGTATAATTTTTTTATTGGTTTTGTTTAATCCATGTTTAAAGTGTATATTTTGGAAACTTACAATTAAAAGTTCGTGGTTAAAGTAACCTATATGTTTATTTATTAGTCCAATATGTAGATTAGTTTAATTGTTTATACAAGACTCTCGGAGCCAAAAGGTTCGGTAATGATTTTAGAAGTCTATGTATCTATGTTTGTATGTTCTAGACAACTAAACCGACTTTAATGAATAAGGTGTCAATAGATAAGTAAGTGTAAGATAATGGCACGGGTAACACATGCTTATAATTATTATATTATCTTACGTTACTATTTTGGCACAGTTTGATAAATCTATGGAGATGATAATTTATATTTTAAGTTTATTATTTTCCTCACCAGTCACACCACTATTCTATTTTTATTTACGTATTAAATGGGATAGAATACAATTTCTTTTAATGTCAGTCTCGTAGAGATATAAAAAATAAAGACACTTTTTTACGCGATCAAAGCTTACGGCGATAAATGACATTTGTAACGTCGCATGACGTCACTATTTTGTACACTGTGCGAAAGCTTGACGTCATTAGCCCCTATTCAAACTTTCATTCGTTTATCTAATTATAATAATGTGTCCAATATTTTTTAATGTGCATTTGACGGAGTAAATAAGTATCTGTTTTTTTTTCTTTTTGAGATAAATAAAGATTATTATTATTTATTATTATTTTAAATATGTACCTAACAATACTTTAAAAGTCAATATCCTTTTTACTTGTTATTAATTACCTGGATTCCAAAAATTGGAGTCTGAAATAGGCAATGCGCAATGAGCAAGTGTGGTGATCAATGCTCATTCCTTCTTTAAATAGGAGGAGGCCTGTGGCCAGCAGTGGGACTTGAATTGAATATATCCTGATTGGTTTGGTCTTGTCCTGATTTCAATCGAAGCCACGTTTCTCATCTAAGTAAAGACAATGTATAGCATCCGTTTCACTTGACAAGTGACCTAACTGCGGTCAGGCATAAGTTTCCTGAAGTGTTTACGAGCGCAGCAAACCTTAGGTAATTAAACTTCGGTTAGAGCTTGGTTTAACGATAGACTTTATTGCCGTCACGCGTCTATTGTATGGGCCGTATCTAGTGTTACCAAATGCAACTATGTAAATAGACAATGCTGAGATTTCTAATGTTATGTACGGCAGGAGCTGGTTTTGCGGGAGTACAGTTAAATCTGCTACTTATTACTTACTTATTTTCTCACTCCCGTACTTTTTATTTAATCTCTTAGATCTTTTATAATATATCCCATCAAAAACATAAATGTGAAAGGCTGCCAAGTTCGATACTATGGGAATGCTTCGCCTATAAAAGAAGTGAGATCTGAATAAGTACCAAGTTCCATAAAAATACCTCAAATCATAAATAGTTATAGGAATGCACACTTGATTTCCAGCAGTTTTTAAGGTACATTTTGAATAAGTATCAAATTACATAGACAAACCTAAAATTATAATAGTCAGAGAAACGCACACCGGTTTTTTTAGCAGTTTCCTGATAACATTTATTATTTTCAGCACTTTTTAATGATGTTACTTGGCAAGTTTTTACACACCACACACCTTTTTAATGCAATGAATCGACACCTTTGGACTGCAATGTGTCAAGTATATAATTTTCTATTAAAACTTGCCAAGTTACATCATTAAAAAGTACTGAAAATAATAAATGTTATCAGGAAACTGCTAAAAAAACCGGTGTGCGTTTCTCTGACTATTATAATTTTAGGTATTTCTATGTAACGTGATACTTATTCAAAATGTACCTTAAAAACTGCTGGAAATCAAGTGTGCATTCCTATAACTATTTATGATTTGAGGTATTTTTATGGAACTTGGTACTTATTCAGATCTCACTTCTTTTATAGGCGAAGCATTCCCATAGTATCGAACTTGGCAGCCTTTCACATTTATGTTTTTGATGGGATTTCATTTATTTTTGTTAGGTGTAGGTTCTTTATTATTTTTTTATCACTTTTGCTTTAGGAAATGTCTCATTCCACTTAGTTGTAAAATTAGAAATTATTTAGACTGCGAGAAAAAATAGTCTTTTCATTTTTGTTTGACTGATTTAGCGCACCTAGTGTACCTAGTGACCTGCTTTGCACTTCGTAAATCGTGGGTTCGGTTCCCGCAACAGACACACACAGAGTGGTGAACAATTTTATTGTTCTTGTCTTTAAGACAAACATGTATTGTCTTAAATTGGTATGTATCTAAATTTAAATAAGTCTTATCTCATTTCCACTCCATACCTACTTATAGTAGAACAAAATTACACATTCGTTGTTTTCGAAACTGACTCACACTTGGCCGTTTTCAGATTTTTACTTTATTTCGACCTAAAGACAAACCTTCGAGCCAAATTTCAGGTCGGTACGACCATTGGAAGATAGCCCCATTTAGTTCATCATGACTTCATAGTAGAACAAAGTTACACCTTCGCTATTTTTAAAACTGACTCACACTTGGCCGTTTTCAGATTTTTCCCTTTACTTTGACCTTAAGACCTATCTCCATGCCAAATTTCAAGTCAGTACGACCATTGGAAGTGGTCTAGGTTTTTGATGAGTCAGTGAGTCAGTGAGTCAGTGAGTGTATAGTAAAAATAGTGATTTTCTGACGTCAATATCTCAAGAACTGCTATAGGTAGAATAATGAAATTTTGTATTCTAGACAATTAAGGGGATGTCAACAGACACTCGAAATTTCATATGCGTAGATAAAATATGTTTTGAGTTATAGGGTGGTCGAAATTGGCCCGAAATGGTTCGTGTAATATAACCCACGGCCGGTGTGTCGCCTTTTTTTGCTCGAACTTGGCGGACACACTGCCGTGTGTCTAGATTGTCTGGACAGCAAATATCAAAAGCTGGTGCTATTTCTAATTATAACTTCTTACGCAATTTTTTTGAACGTTTCAGTTTGAAGAGGGAAAGAGCTTTCTTATAAAATTTTGAACCGTTAAAGTTATTTCTTCTAGTTATCCTTTGCCGTAATTGTAATAGTCCAAATATGTGCAACATCTTGAAAATTCCAAGTTCTTTCATTAGATGACCTGTCACTTGTCTGCCTATAACCGGCACGGCTTGACGATGTCCACAGAGGAAGTGACATGAGTCGGCCATCTTCTATTCAAACACAGTCACGTCCGCTTGGCGCCGCCATCGATCAGCTTCGGCAAATACATATGTATTACTGAGATCATTAAACAAATATTATTTTATTGTAAATCTAAGTTTATTAATTATTTAAGGTTTGCTGTATTGAGTTGCTTATGTTTGTTCACAATATTAATTTATTTACAGGTGCTATTCTGAAAGTAATTGTTATGGCACATGCCTTCTACATGCTCTTGCTAATTTTTAGATTTAATTTTGTGTGCAAGTAAACGCATTCTGTCAACCAAAGCAACGGATAAAATTCATTGCAGCTTTGTATATTAATTTACTTCACCTCGCCACCCTTAGAAGAGCAAGCCAGGGTCACTTTCGCGAATCAATGACTCTTCCCTTTAAAAACAATGAGTCAAAGCAAACACGGTTAGGTCACAAAGAACTTTATACTCGATGATGGCTGTTTGCTGGGTTAAGGAATAAGTTGATAATGCAAATAAAGGTAAGCTTCGAAGTTTACCTCACATATTCACATTTCACACGGTGCGATGCGTCAGTGGATCGCCAACAGATAAATTGATGACAAAAGACTTGAATATTGGAAGACACGGGTGTTCCAGTGAAATCACGCATTAAGCACCGCTCCAGTTTGTCGGTCCACTTAACGTCGGTCTCGCGTTCGATTCGTCGGCAAACGACATTACACATTAGGGTTCCTCGAAGTGTCACCCATCGGGCGGCGCGCCTACACTCGCCGCGCAATAAAAGCGATCGATTATTACCTATATGTGTGAAAAGCGGAAGGAATAGGGCAGACAGTCCGGCCGCAGCTCTCGTGAGAATTGTCAATATTTGACCCCGGCCCAATGCTACGCTTCGAAATTGTCTCAACGATTTCGATATTTTCCAATAACAAATATTGTGTTAATATCTAACAGTGCTTGATTCTCTGCACATTAATCGCCGGACGCCGCTCGTCCGCGACGGATCACTCGCCGCGGCTCTCCGTAAACATCGATTCATTATCTCAATCGCAATGTTAAGAACTCGTTTTTATTTGCGCTTTCTACGCATAAATAAATATGTATAAAGGTATGTTTCCGCGAAATCTGGCACGCGTCAATCAAACGGAACGTACGAGACCCAACGATTTGTCACTACGCCGTTTTAAGGCAATTTACAATAACGGCCGCCATTTTGGTGACAATAATTAACAGATATAGAGATCTTCGTCCGACCGCTTTCTAGTTTTTGTTTTCTAAAAATAATTATCATTACAATAACCGACACGATGTCTTTCTACTTACCGCCGTTGCGGTATTTTGAATAATATTAAAAGGCCAAATGATTTTGAATTCAATAGCTTCTGTACGGTTGTAATGAGCATCTATTAGACACTGCTGCAACAAATGTTTACGCACCGTACGTAGAAGTACATCTCGTAATGCCGAAGTTATCGTGTCGATTCTAAAATATGTTGTGAAGTGAATTGGTCGACGGTTCGCAACAGCTCCATTCAACTCTGTAGCGGTCGCTAAATAGTCGACGCTGAAAATATTTCAGCGTGGTATGTGAAGCGTTAAACAGCTGTTGCACGAGAGTTTAGCGCCGGTGGCGGGTCGAGCGCGGAGTGCGCGCGCGCCGACCGCCGCGCCGCCGCGCCGTCACGCCGCCGTCAATGGCCCGGGTTATTTACCTCTCCTTATCACCTTTTGTTTTGCTCAAATACTTGTCTCGTTTCGTGTGACACTCGTAGCTTCCTGATCGCTACTGCACGCCTGCATTATGTGACGCTACACTTACCTAATGCGCGTATGTATGTGTACTGTAACTCGAATACCTAGGTATGAATGCTCGTATGTAACATACACGTAATAAGTCGTTGTTTAAACACTATTATTCAAATTACTCGAAATACAATACGAATCAATTCTTTTGATTTCTTCTGCTCACGTAAGTTTTTGACAAATAAAAAAGGTCCATCGTGAAAATACAAAGAATCCGAGGCATGTTTGCTTAAGATATCGAAATATATCGAGAATCGGAGTGAAATAGAAGAAGCCAAATAGCCATTGGAAGGGCTAACAATAAAGGAATCGGAGGCCGATCGGCGATACAGGTCCTTGTGTCCACATTGGCATCTCGAGCCAGGAGTGTGTGCAAACAGCGAGGGTCATCTGATGAAATGTTCAAAGGCTTTTAGTTCCCGAGAATTATTAAATGAAGCCCCAGGATCGTAATGTAAACAGTGTGTGTTTGTCGAGCCGAGAACCTGTTGCTTTGTCGACGGTTTGATGCGTGCTTCGGCTTATTGGCGGTTATTTTATGTCCGCTAATGTTAATGCAAGTGTGGCAGTTAATGTGGCAACATTGTGTCACGGCGCACATTGCGACGTGCACTGTTCTCGCCATCTTTGTTGGGTATTAGCTCATTGCTCTCTACCTTCTAGTATTCTTCAAATCATATTTTGTTTTCCGTGCAACGAAATCATCAAAGCTACCGTCCGCCATAACACTGAGTAAAAACGTCTTCAGTCGGTGCAGAATGGCTGCATTTACATGTTATTTGTTTGAAGCATCTTGTACAATCGGCATTCCCTCGTAGGTATATTACGCAAACACGAAGGCAGATTTCCCTTCTACGTCAACAATACATTGCTCAAATGAGTGTTGCAACAAACTGAGCGAAACACCAGATATGTGTGGATATCTAGGTAAATACGGAGGGGTTATGTCTAGGCAAACACGCAGGTAGCCGTCCCGGCCGCTAACACTGCTAATGTGTGGACAAAGCTCGTCGTGACGGATCCTGCTAATAAATATTCCAGGGAGTGTAGATGCGCGAACATTACCATCACGCCAGCGCGGCGCAGGCGCAGCTCTACGGGAACATTATCAACATTACAATAAATACATTGCTGCTAAACTGAAGAAATTAATGAGTAAGATTCACTTCTATATTCCGAAGTCAGCAAATCTTACATGTCTTCACTACCTATAGTTTTCAAAACACGTTGTTTGGTGTATCAAAATAAATGACTACAATATTATTTAAAACTTTATGGTTTAATGTAATGTACAACAATAATAAGACACTTTATAGCTGTAAGAATAATAGTTCCATTAATTAATTTTATAAATGTCATTTTTGAACTCCAGCAACCAAGGTTATAATCGAGGATATATGACGTTCAAAATGGCTTGCACTAGGAACAACGCCGCCGCGCCGTCGGTAAACAAACGTTAGCAACTATTCAATAATATTTCATCTTAAACTTTTAAAGGATATTTCAGTTATTATACGTTAAAGAGTAAAACAAATTAAAGTGTTAAACTATAGGTTTAAACAATTCAAGTTCGTGGAGAACCGCGTCCGGCGCGTCTAGATCAGACGCGCCAGACGTAATAAATTGCTATTGTTGATGTGAAAATATTTAATCTTTTATTACAGCACGTAGATATGTCTTTGTCTGTAGGTACAATACAAGATGTTTTCCGAAAAGTACTTACACTTATCTTTTATGAAGTTTTATGACCGCGTCTTTTTGAGGACAAGATATCTTCTCATTAAAATTGCTTTCGCCCACATATCGCAGCAAAACATGTAACATTGAACATTATGTTAGTTGTAATTTTCAAGACACAATTATGTTCGATCTTTTATGACCACGTATTTGTCTTTTTGAAGACAAGACATCTTTTAATTACAATGAATTTTACCTCATAAAATTGAAAAAAAATCCTCAGGTCCAGGGTTCGATCCCCGAACGGGTCAATGTAGAAAATTACTAATCTAAAGTGTTCTCAGGCTAGAGCTTGTGGCGCTTTCGTTGGCTATGAATTCAATAACACTACTGCCTTAGTTACTTACTTTGGCTTCAGAGCAATGTATGGTATTTTAGTAAAACATACTCTATTTTGAAATGAGCCCTAATTCTGGTCGGTTAAGATTACTTTTGGTAGTCTCTTGTCTGCAGTAAAAGTAGCTAATCAACGGTGTGTCCTCCTGCTTATAACCGGGTATTGCTTCGGGATACTTCTGAGAAGCATCGGGTCGAGTCCCTATTTATTCAAAAAATAAGCAAGTGGATAATAGTTTCGACGGATGATTTTTTTCACTTTCCATTTCTTTGTTGGGGTCACGATCTTAAATGTATCAGTGATACGCGAGAAGTGGTAAAACCACTGTATCCATGTTACTAAATGGGAGTAAAGTGTGTAAACCCTGCTTTTGCGTCTTTGCCTGAGACTACGTTTTATTCTTGATATCCCTTGGCGAAGTGTTAACTTGTAGAGTAATTCCGGTCGTGTGTATTGACTGATTCAATGCGTACCTTTTCATCGACCTACTAAACATCTTACAGTTAATTTTATATTATAAAATCACGCGAGAGATATCAAGAGGCGAGCAGTCGCACCGATTCTGTTTGCTTGTGCGTTAGCGCGGTTTGTGCTAACGTTATCCTACTTATCGGTACGTGCAACTGTTGAATTTACAGTTCGTCACACGATAATAAAATAACAATAAGAGCTGCCTACTTGTTTATTTTGTTCACTCAATTTACTGAATCCGCAGCTTATAGGGTAGACGAACTTAAACGCTTAAGTGCCTCATTTTATTGATATAACGTTTAAATAAAATTGCGGTCACCTTAAAAAGTAATAAAAGGTGGAAGGAATTCAGTAGCAGTCTGGACCCATGAGAAAGAAAAGTCGAATGAAATGACAGGGTGTGTGTACAGGAGCGCTTGATGTGATTATAGGGTTCCGCAGCTCAAACCACAGGAAAACCACTTCGTTTAGGATTATACGGTTACACTCAACATTAAGAGACATTGCAGACAAATTGATTAGAAACGAAAAAGGGTGGAAGGAACTAGTTCCAATAAAGTTTTGTTAAGTATTACGTGTGTAGTTGTGTACCTATTACCTTCAAAACTATAAGAATAATTCAATAGTGTCTTATAACGAAAGTACGATTACTAACTTCTTCAACAATAAGGTTTTAGCAGTAGTTACAACAATCGTGTATACAGTTTTAAATAAGGAAAAGAATGTGTATTAATTGACATAACACGGAACCCTGGCGTGGTCCGGTGGGAAGCTTGCGTGTCGCTCCAGCCCAAGCGTTTATCCGAACGAAACATTTCACCGATAATAACTCCACACAATATAATAATGCGAATAATAAATAAAAATGGAAATAAAATAATAATTTTAATGTCGTAATTGTGGGCCGGGGGCTGTGGCGGTGCAAAACGCGCTCATTTCGAACAACGATTTGATTGCCGCTCGCAACACTTGCCTCATATTGATTCCGATGGAAGTTTAACTGCATTAATACTGGAACTGGTTTCGCATAGTCGGTACTTGTGTTTCTTGCTATGGAATGATGCATTACGCCGCGGAACCTACCATTAATTCCTATGCCGAGGCTCCGTTCTCGGATTTCCGTGAATCGGATTAAATCCACTCAATTGCTATAATATGTGTAATGATAGAACGGTAGATGATTGTGTCTTCCTTTTGCAAACTTTGCTAGTTTCTGGAATCCTTAATTATAAGCTGCTGCATGATAAAATTTAATACGACTGACAGGTCGTCATAATAATATATGTCAAAATTATTTCATAATATAATTGATGAAAGTTACAAGTAGTCAAGTAAGAACTAATGAGTCCGGTTTCAGCAAATGCTGCATGCCCAAGGCTTATTGCGGCCACCAGATGTTGCCGATATCGTTATAAACAAAGAATATATGTAAATAATTGAACAAATTTAACTCCCGGGGCAATCGGAGAACGGAAGCTCACGGCAAATTGTATTTATTAAATTCATGCATCGGAAAGTAAACAATTGTAGATTAAATGCGAATCGAAGGTGAATATTAGTTTGCAACTAATTATACAGAACCATACAATGTTATTTCTTTATTGGCTAATAACCCTTTGAATGAATAACCTCGAATCGATACCAATAAACTGCATTGTATCATTATTCATGACACTAGCCGTCACAATACCGACACCAAGGCCCACCATCTTTAATTCGACAACGCTTATAATATTCATTTGTTTTTATACTTTAATTTCAACAATTACTTGGGCTTTTATAGTATGTCCTTAACGTGTCATCTTTATATTTCTTCAACGTTTACGTGTAAGTTTGACGCCTCTCGACATTTATACGTAATTGCTGGTTAAATGACCAGTCCTGGCTCACCTGCCGGTTTATAATTTTAAAATAAGTCACGTGAGACCTAGTAGTATACTGTTATTATAGTAACATTAAAAAAAAGATTATGATTTATTTATGCCTGTGGGACCGGAGGATGGATAAGGATAGTTTAAATTAATTAAGCTGTTTAGGGTTTAGATTAAGTGACGTAGTTAGTTTACACTGTGTTGTAACCTTTGTATTGATTATGATAATCATTTAGCCGTAGTTGCTGCTTACTTTCAGTTGCTATAATTATTTGGATTAGGTTTAATTTGAACTGTTCTTATTATTTCTGAACCTTACGCGAATGTAAGAAATTATTCTGATTTTAAATGGATAAACGCTTTTTATTTTATCATCTTGATTCTTTTAAATTATTGATTTTTAAACACAAATGGTCTTTGAGAAATCAACAGAGGTCTACGCTCGAAGTTTGCCAGATAGCTATCGAACGAAGTACCTATTCTGGGTATAAAAATGGTAGACCAGGTTAAGAATACTATTTTATATATCTTAGAGGATTCAAGTGATTTCATATTAGAAAAGAATTTTCACTGCATGCTTAATCAAATGATAGATCATATTGAAAAACGATTGAAGGTTTAAAAAAATATGTTCCGTAACGTGATTTTCCCTTGTTCTAGTCCGCACGGTCTGAAGGAGAATCGTCCGGGGAGCAATCCTGCGAGAGTTCGGACGAGGGCGTGGGGCGGGATGCGCCCGCGCACCAGGCGCACCCGCCGCACCAGCCGCTGCAGGCGCACCCCGCGCTGCAGTCGCACCAGTCGCTGCAGTCGCATCAGCCACTGCACCAGCCGAGCCATAACCTGAGCCACCACGTCACGGTGCCGCACCAGCCGCTCAACAATCATCAGATGACTCATCAACACCAAAGGAACTCGCCGAGACCTTTGGAGAGGGAACTTAAAGTTAGTACCTACGAACAAAGACACATTTGCTCCAAATTAGAGAAGCCTCAATTATGTATCTCGGTATTAGTAGCGTTTAGTGTCATAGTTGGTACTAATTTTTGTATCTACAGATACTTATTCAGGACTAAAGCAATTAGCCACTCAATAGAATATCTCATGAAAGTCAAATTTGTCCTTATTACCAAGCTTTTATGGAGGAACAGACCGGCGGATCATAACAGTTGGTGTCAGACCATTGATAGAATTCGATTGCTAATCTAAAACGTGATCACTAGGTACGCGACGACTTCGAATCACTGAAGTCATCTCTGCACCCACACTTGTCGTCGCTTGCGTCGCTGGCGCAAGGGGCTCCGCTGTCGACGCCCAGCAGCGTGTTTGCGCTGGCCGGCGCGGGCGCAGCGGGCGGGTTCCCGTACGCGGCGCCCGCGTTCCTGGCGCCCGCGCCGCCGCCGCCCGCGCAGCCCGCCGGCTCTGCCTCCTCCTCCTCGTCCGAGGGCAGTGCTGCTGGCTGGAGCTTCGAAGAACAGTATAAGCAGGTCCGTCAGGTAAGCGGGGTTACACTTTTTTATTTTATTTTTTGGACTACATCACATACATTGCTCTGAACCCAAAGTAAGCAGCTAAAGCACTTGTGTTTTGGAATTCAGAAACAACGAAGGTACCACAAACACCCAGACCCGAGACAATGTAGAAAAATGAGTTTCTAGATTGACCCGTCCGGGGATCGAACCCTTGAAAACCGGGGCGTATGCCACTCGACCACGGAAGTCGCCATTTTTGTTTTTACTTTAAACATTTATGCCTCTGGCACTTAATTAATACTTCATTTGAACTAGGGTTCAGCAGTTCAGAATACAAAATATCTTTAAAATTAAAGATTTATTGTGGTCAAAGCTTATTGTAGTCAGATCAGCGATAAAATGTACTTCAAAAAAAATAATTTATCTTGGTACACCAAAGAACGAAGTTCCTTCTTGCTCAGTCCGTTATACCTACATAATATTACATCGGTGGCAACTTTCCAGTACATACAATTTTCATTAAATACATTAAATATAACTGTCGCAGCGGGTTAAAAATGACTAGATATTTATGTGACAAATTCCAAATCATGAGGTTATACTATATAATATTAGAAATATTAAATCAGATCTGCGGTTTACATAACCAGTTTACACAAACCAAAAACCGTTTTACATAGTAAAGGGACTATTGAAATCGTTCAAACTGTTGCATAATAAATCCCCAATGCCTTGGAACACTCAAATAAAATTGCGCTAACCCTCAACCCCTACTAAATTATTCACAACGCCACACATCACGTGTCTATGTGTCCAATAAAATGGATTCCTAAATCGCTATATAATGGCCGTTCTAACCCGATCCTTTGTTACATATTTCATTGGTTTTGCGAAGGGTTGTCAAAACAAGTGAAGGGTCATTCTGGCCCCCAGAGGAATAATAATCCGCTGTCGCGTCGCGAGGGTTGACGGATTGTCAATGTTGTTATGACTTCATTGCGGTTTGTTGGGACAGTGGCTAGACTGGCTAGTAATGTTATTATTATTAAGTTATTACCTGTTTGCTAGTTTATAAACAGGAAATTATGTTGTTGAAATAAATGTAAAGCGGTTTAAGGGTTAACCCCTATTTGTAGGTTTGAAACCTGAATGATGTAATAAGGGGGGAGTTTTTTAACACAACATGAACTTCAAGCAATAGCCTTGTTCCCTTTCTTTTCTTACCTTTTGCTCGACCATTTATCCGAAAATTAACAAGAACGATACGCAATTTTCTGATACAATAGTTAATAAGTTTTCATTATTTTCACCTCACGACTTGACTTAACAAGCTGTTAAGTATTCTATCAAAGGGAAGAAAGGTATAAAATTGTACGTGTTGATCACGCCTCTATTGTTCCCTTGAAGATTAACAGTAGGCACAGTTGTGTTCACGTAATGCTTAATAAGGCCAGCTATTCACTACAAGACATTTTCTTTAACGTTTCGACAGTTTAAACGTTCTTGTTCCGACGATTAAATCGGATTGTCCATGTTCAGCTGTAAGCAATATCATAATGTGTTTCTCGTCATTGATCCTAACTGGAATTAAAATTGTATTTAAATTAGGCATTTTTCATATTCATTTGAAATTTTAAGTCTAATTCCGCATGTTATAATGTGTAGCGGTGTTTTCTGACTTCGGAATGTAAGATGTCTATTTTGCAGTAAAATTCTTAGGTAATGATATTGATGTGTTTAAAATAAAATAAATAAATGCGGACAACATCACATACATTGCTCTGAACCCAAAGTAAGTAGTTAAAGCACTTGTGTTATGGAATTCAGAAACAACGAAGGTACCACAAACACCCAGACCCGAGGCAATGTAGAAAAGTTTGTTTCTACATTACCGGTGCGAAAAGATTAAAGATTGTAAACAAATTACTGAGAGATAACATTAGGGCTTTATTTCCCACCAATCTTTCAATGGAACTTTAATACAATTATCGATTTACTTAGTCAATAGTTCAGTCGTGTAATCTATGGCTGCCATAAAGATATATAACAGCATCTTTCAACTCAAATTGATGTAACCGCTTTTATCTCGGTCCAGTCGCGTGAACCGCTAACGAGAAGCCTTCAAAGGATTCAAATTAATATCTATATGAAGGTTTCCTTATAAATGTTCATCAGTTTATATGCTACTCAGTGCGTTTAAAAAAAATGTGTATAGTATAATAAACACTGTAAAGCAGGCTAGCTTAATTGTTTAATTTTACGGACGTAAATAATTTTGACTATCTAATGTCAGTTTTAGAGGCCCTACACTACTTTCAGAATATATTAATTATATTATATATTGAACACTGTGACAAAAGCATTGTTAGTCTAATTCATAAAACGTTAGCGATCCGGCTTCGCACGGGTAAACAAATCAAATTAATTAATTATCCACAAAAACCCTCCTCTTGTATAACTCTCCATTGGTTCAAACCACATGAAAATCCGTTCAGTAGTTTTTGAGTTTATCGCGCCTAAACCGACGCGGCGGGAGGACTTTGTTTTTTAAAGATATATGTATACATTTAGAAAATATAGATAAAACACAGTTAAGACAATGTAAAACTAATTAAAAACGTTTCTTTTACATATTGACAATATGTTCAAAAGTACTTAACTTGAATACAATAATAAAATAACCAATGCTCAAACACATACTTTAATTCAAGGTAAAAACAATTTAAAAGTTCAAGCGAGCATAACATTTGCTCAACAATGACCCAAAAATTTGTTGGCTTTAATTTGGCTTAACTTGGTCTTTCAGGCCATACGGCGTGGGTCTTTGTGACCTAAGGCCTGGGCTTTAGGACACAATGTGAACAATGCAGGACAAAGGACCACTCGTAGGACAAAAGGTTCACAATGTGCTAATGTGCTACAATTGGCTGTAGACTGTAGAGTCCAACTATTTCGTATGTTATTGCCTTCTTTTATACTTACTATTTAATGGTATTGGTTATAGCTCCTACAATGTTTAAGGATTATTAATAAAAACATTTATTTAGTTTTGTGTTTACTTTGTAGCTAATCTAAAGGTATACAGATGTGCTGAATCACATTTTGCTTACATAATTTACTTATTCAATAGAAAGACGTACATAAGTAATTGTAAGTATAATTTATTATTTAATTTATTGTGGTACCTTACGAGGCTGTCTTGGCGCACCAGCGCAAAAAGCCTCATCAAATAAATGATTTAAAAAAAAAAAAAGTATTTGTATTCAAAAAGGAACCTAGTACTTTCTTGTAATCAGATGCTAGCGTATATATGCATTTTATAAACCAGAAATAAGTAAGTAGCAGTCTTCTTTGAATTTAGGTCAACACAGTATGTTTTCGTACTAAACACAGTTTAAGTGTAAACTGTGTTGAGTACGATCAAACATTTTAGAATCTACCCATCGGTTATGTAGCTCATAAAAAGCATAACCTAATCGTATCTAGCTGCTAATTATAACTGGTTTATTTACCGTTGTAACTTGCGTATCGCGACCGCGACAACGCGCGTTATTCTAATCGTACGCGTGGCTCATAATCGCGCGATTCGCACGCGGCGCGGCACGTTTGTGCCAATCGGTTACTTTTCGATAACAACTCTGTACGATTCCGATGTACTACACTAATGCTCTAGTTATTATTAGGATTTAGATTTAAATTGTCATGCCTAATTATGAATAGTTTATTTTGCTTTTTACTGAGGTTTTCTGATAAGTAACTTATTTATATTGATAAACAAAAATGTTACTAGGAATAAAATATAAAAAATAGCGTAAATGTCATTAAACACCATAAACGCCGAGACACCATCGGGAGGAAATTGTTTATGAAAATAATGTTCAAAACAAATGATATTATTTAAAGAAGATGGGGTACCCACTACCCATACTTGACTATCCTTGCCAGCTATTGGAAATAGATATAATCGTTCTATCACTTTCTTCTATTTGACGAAACTACATTTGTAGCTTTCGTATTGACTCAGAGAGTGATGAATTTAACGATCCAATGAAATCTTTGGACAAGGGCCTCGGTAAACAAGCTCCATTCATTCCTAGTTCATTCTTCAATTGGAAGACACACTGTGCAATGATTACGGACAGATCACACCTCTACGTGACTTTAATGACATGTTTTCAATCTTCTGCAACTTTAATTACATACATAGTCAACGTTGTTTGCGTGCATACTTAGAAAATGATATAAATATGTATTACTTTTATAAATAATAGCCCGCTATTAGCAGAGCTATACAGTTAGTTAATCATAAATACTTAGGTGTAGTTAAATAACGGTGTAATAAAGTAAAAAATACAACATTTCCCCCCTGCTCCACCCACATAATTTCTTCCCTATAACAAAAATTATTAGTTAAGTCCTCCTTCCAAGTTTCCATATGTATAAACATTTAATACGTTTGCTAATAGTATGATTATCGCGCCCTCTTTAGGGCGTTGTCGTTGAATTAACAGTTATTTGCGCAAAAAACGGTAGCTATTCGACTTTCTACCTTATGGGTGGACAGTTAGGGTTATAAATTAAAGAGTGTTAAGTTGTCATGAGTCTAGAAGTCTATAAACGGCGGCCATGTTGGAAATGCTTCCGACACTAAATCATCATAGCGAATGATTGTTGTCGCGTCCTTTTATTATTGTCTACTGTGTTGTCCGATAGTGTTTACTGAGACATTTAAACACATTGTCTGGTACTTTAAATACTTTAGATGTACATTTTTGTCAGCAATAGTAGGGCGAGGTGCGTCTCGTTTCCGCTACATCACACCGGTGTTTAGTAAACTTTCCAACTTTAAGTACACTATATAAATAAGAGCTTTGTAAGCTTTTCCCATGGTATCTAGAATTGATATAACGGTACAATCTTATAATACGAAAGGGTTTTAATTTTTTTCATTAGGTACTTAAATTTATATTGAAGTCATTATTTTTACATTATTATTGTGATAATGGTGATGAAAAAATGGAACAAATTCTTTAGAAGTTTTCCCTTTAGGTATTATTAAAAATATGGCATATTATGCGGTATTTATATTTTGATTAGGTTTTTTTTTAATGAAAATGTCAATTGTTGAGAACCCCTAGCAAATTTATTCCTCAATGGCACAATAGTCTACTAATGATGAAAATGTCCTTAGTGATAGGGAAAAACAGTCTCTAAAAAACTGACATCTAACATTTAAAATAAGGTATATCTGCATAAGACAGAAGTAAATCAGTGTTCTTTAAATTTAACTCTCGTTATTTCTGCCTCTTTCGTCCTAATTAAATGTTGTTATTTCGAGCTGATGCTAACTTCGTTTTCTTCTATTTATTGTTTTTTTTTATTTTCTCCCAGTTTATATGCTATCTTAATTTCTCCTGTAGTATTAGAGCTTTTTAACTTGTACAAATTTCTTGAACAGTCCATCTACAATAAACAGTTTTCCAACTAACAGTTTCGATTAAGAAATATGTGGATAATATCATATTATAATATAACATAACATCACGCCTGTATCCCTGAAGGGTTAGGCAGAGGTGTACCAATGTACACCCACAGTTCGCCGGTATGTTTAGGTCCCATGTAATAAGGGGCGAGCCTATTGCCACTAACCGGGCACAAATCCAAACTCCGACCTGCAAGAATTTCATAGAAAAACCCAATAACACCTTGGTCGACTTGGGAATCGAACCCAAGACCTCTAGCGTAGCAGTCGCGCTTAGCACCACTAGGCCAACGAGGCAGTCAATCAAATATCATATAATATTCTTCAAATTAATGTTTTGTTATGCAACCACATACATATCTGTGTTAACACTTTTATATCCTATCCTCCTTTTATTTTGCCCACAGCTTTGCCCGCAAAAGTATTAATAAAAATAAAAAACTATAATGCAAGACAGCATCGTTTAAAAATGTAAAACAAACATATATCAGTAAAGTTTGTTTTTATGATTTAAAAGATAAAAGTTCCCGATGTCCAAGATTCAGTATTGTCACGTATCTGCGCGCACGCCGCTCGTCCATTAGTCAGCCGCCCCCCGCGCTGCGCCGGCGCATGTTTATGTGCGACACGTTTGATTTTATACTATTTATCATCGCTATAAATTGCTTGCTTCGCGAAACACGTTGCTACAAATGAATGGGGTTATAGGACGATTGTTTGCACTTTGCAAGGTGCATTCGATGTAGTCTTTTAATAAAAAGTTAAAAGATCAGCTTTATGACCGCTCGCTGACAACGAGTACGTGTGCTTACAAAATATTAATACAATTCACTGTAAAATTATAAAAATCGAGAATTATGTATAAACAGAAATTTACGAATGATTCAAAACACTTTCCTGTATAACAAGCTGTCTATCTGTAGCTACATCCACATAGCAAAAAATATCTATTCCCGTACCTAAACCTCAAGCTGACAATACTAGTAGCATAGTGTAAGATTACAATGCATTCCTAAGGTGTGTAGTTAAAAACAAAACAATATGACTTAAACCAAGAGTCTCGTAATCTCTGAACGCGACTTTTAAAATGCACATGACCTATTAGATTCGCCGTAAACCTTTTAAAGTGGCAGTATTATGGGCGCGTTCACAAAAAACTAACTTATTTTTTAACTGGCAACCCAAACGATTAGCCAAGTGAGCCATCGGGCTGGTATTCGAGTGTTGGATATTTATTTCGTCTAGACGGTTATCTAGTGGATGCTTTCGATACGTTTATCAGGGTGGAATGTTTTATACACTTGAATTGGAAAGTTAACTTCCAATGAGCTTTTAAGTTTTTTCTGCAGTTGCCGTCACTTCTTAACTATTTAAACGACGTTAAGCTGTCTTTAGTTGGAAGGAAAAGAAGCGAATGCTTGTTTACTTTATGAATAAAATTTGGCTACACTAGTTTTCTGCCAATTAGTTTCATTTTAATGCCGTCTCGAATGGTAATAAGCTAGTTTAAAGTACATATATTCGTTGTTATCACAGTACTTTCTCGTTACATCACGGAGCTACCCAACAAACAAATTAGTCAAACATTAAAAAGCATTCGAGACTTCCGATCCTAATGAAGGTGTGTTCAAACTCGTTATTGTTGTTTTTTCTTTAGATTTTGATGCGGCTATTATCGTTAAATAGCCGATTTGTCGTCGCAATTAGCCTTAAAACGTTCAGTTCAACATAAATCTGTACGATTACGTGGATCGGCCTCATTATCGGCTATGCAACCATTTAACTCGTAAATAGCCTAACCTATAGTTTACATTCTACGTTTTTTGTTGCGTTGAATCTATTTTAACTATAATATACATACCTACATAATTGCCGTGCTACTCTATGAAATGAATATGACACAACCTTTGTAACAAAGGATATAAATAAAACACATAAAACCTTATTGGACGTAATTCTTTTCCTCATATTATGCAGGTAACTGTTGTATGTTGCAATAATAATAGGTGTACGAATAAAGTATTAAGTATTTTAAATATTAAACGAATAAACATAAACCAATGAAACAACATTAGAACAACCTTAACTGACTTCATTAGCAATCATCAATTGTTATTTTAATACGTGCAATTATCATTCACATTAACTATGAACACGTATTAAAATAATGTATTCATACGTTCTAAATATCGATATATTTAACTAGTGAGGCAACAATTACGAGTACTCGAGTACATTATCTAGTGACGTGCCCCGATTGCTCGATATTGAATGTCGTTCTCACAGTAATGACATTTTGACGAGACATTGTAACTAATTGTCCGGCTGTATTGTTACGTAGATTTTTTTGACGTTAGATAACTATGAGTATTGCTAACGAGTTTTCCTCATGGGGGTAAGCTCTAATATTTAAGTTGTTTACGGCCAGATATTCAGAAGAAACTTAGTTTTGAACCGCTGCCGCGCTGTTAGTCTCATTCTGTCTCTTTCATCTTGAAGTGTAAAGTAGTGACAGTTAGACATTTTAGAGTCTTAAAGTTAAGACTCAATTTAGTATTCGGGGATAGTCACTTTGGTATTTGATAAGTATTTTAACTAAACGGTACTTTAATATCGATCTGTCTCAATGTAATGAGCTGACGCTCTGAAGGTTTTAATCTATACCTACTTATAATAAATCTGTAGAAGTGAAAATTCTGTACATTGAAAATATAAAAAAAAAATGGCGGGGGGTGTTACTAGACCGAAGCCGAAAACAAAAGTGTGAAAAAAAAAATGTCTTTCTGTTTGTTCAGGTATCACGCAAAAACTACCGGTTCGATTACGATGAAACTTGGTATAATTATTCTTTATTATCCTGGGCACCACACTGGGTAGTTTTAATCCCGGAAAAGTATAAACAATAAAAACAAACTTAATTTTGCGGCTAAAACTCATTGATAAGTTTCGTCATCCACGCGAACGAAGTCGCAGGCACAGCTAGTTAGAGAATATGAAGACTTCGACACGCTCATCGACCAACATAACATATATGAAAAAGCTTCTAAATGAGTGCTTACACACCTTAAAAATAAATAAATGAGATAGTTTTATCAGTATAGAGTTACCTTACGCTATTTCGAGGATATTTCACGTGTATATGCAGCGTTCTCGGCGTGATATCGCCACTGACGCACCCCAGCCGACTCGCTATTTCTGGGGACATGCATGGGGCCTTCACTGTGGCCCAAGTCAAGCGCCGTGCGAGATCATAGCCACCTTAATGTGATTTTAAATCCATTTCTGATATGAAGAAATGAGGTTTACGTAATTTTGATGTAGGTTATATATTTTTTTGTATACCATACCAAATGGAAAATATAAAATATCAGTGTACTGTGTAATAATTTCGTTTAAATTAAATAGTTAGGGATCCTTAACACCAAGTTTTCTTGTATTTTTTCTTCGTTTATTTATTTTACACAGAGTACATTTTTTTTTAATTTAACCTCATAAAATTTCCCTTTTTTTCTTGTCATTTTCTATTCAAGTTTATTTTATTCGCTATCGCTTGTAATGTGCACCGTAGCTGCAGTGTCCACCAGTGGGAGTGCTATCAATGCGTGCAACATGCCGCATGTGGCGTATTAATTTGATATGCTTTTTATTCGCATATGCGCCAACAATAAATATTCGCTGCGATCAAAATAGTACTTATTCAATAAAGTTTGTGTGGTCCCGACAAGCTAAGAATTTGATCCATTGCGCGTTTACAAAGAAAACAGTGATATGTTGGACAATGTTAACGAGCAATGAACTTTTCTGTGTAATGTTAAATACTGTAAACCAAAATAAAATTGATAGTTATTTAGTAAACCCGCGGTTCTATTTTTGTGTTTTCTAGTATCAAATGATTACTACATAGTAGAATTATTGGCTCTTTTCCTGCCGATGAAACATTGGTATCAACGATTACATAACTTGCTGATAGACTGGTCTAATATTGATGATAATTGAGCATTTTCACAGCTTTGTTTTCGCCATTCCCATGAGTACATAGGCGTAGTTTTAGGCTCTGATTTATTATTTGATATTATCCGCCGATTGACGTTTCACAAACATGCTAGAAATATGTTTTTATTGCGTGTTAATTCGTTTCTAGTAATCTATGCTCGAAAGCGATTCTTTGTGATTTAACAATGTTTATTTGGTTTGTATATTTTTAGATGTGTGTACGTTTTGAGTATTTTTGTGTATTTGTAGTTTTTGTTTAACCTATCAAAAGCAATGCTTTATTAGTTTTTAAAGATTATCCGGTTGCGTAAAATTTGTTTGATTTTTCTTATTTTTATGTTCGTGTGTAAGCAGGTAATAAGGTGTTTCTGATTTCTGTTTCTTTTGTTAGAACTCAATTTTGTGTTTTATAAAAAGGCCTTCTTTTGAACGCTATGAATCTATAGTTAATGTTAATATCTTTACTTTTCCAACAACATCCATGCTATATCTTAAACCGCATCTGCATAGTCTACCCCCCAAATCGCCATTAAAATTAATTGAATACGGATCAGCATATCTTATTTTAGTATTTAATGTTGAAATAGTGTAGATGGCCATTGGTGTGGACACGTGGGCCATATGTATCGAGTCATGGTACATTAGCGTGTCGGGTGACCGTCAGCCAGTAAGCGTGCATCAACCTATTTATAAACTGGATTGGATTCTGTTATCATTGTTTCGCTATTCGTTGGATTGCGATTGACACGATAAAGGCTTATTTAAAATAATATTCAAGAAGCATTCAATAATATGCATGTTTTACTGTAATTTACCTCATCTGGGGGCACGGCAGTGCCCCAGCCAAGTCTCGAGCAAAACGGGCACGGCCGTACCATTCTTTTCTCGAAGCGTTTCGCGGCTATTTCACCCACCCTGTATCATCGATACGGACAAAGCTAGGGGTTTAGGTTTTCGATGACCTAGAGTAAGTATTAAAACAAGCTCAGCCTCAAAATTACATGACATTTGAACCAATAGTTTACGAGTTATGAGCGATCAAAGTTACACCATTTTGTCACTCACTGACTCACTCACTGACCGATCATCAAAAATCTAAGGTACTTCTAGCAAACTTAGAACCTTCAAATTTGGCACCAAGATAGGTTTTTAGCTACATGTAAAGGGAAAATTATAAAAACGGTAATAAATTATATACCTTAGTAAATAATATGAAACAAATTTATATTTGCGGTTTTACAAGAACATGGTATATGAATTTTGACTGCATTGTTAACTTTGTTTATGTACAGAAAGCAAATATTTTTTATAGCAATTTTGTTTATTTATAAAAAGAAAAGAAAGAGACCTACAAAAAATAAATGAGATCCCACCAAAAACATTCAATGTAAAAAAAAGCCAAGTCTCTTTATGCAATTCTTCCATCGTAAAAAGTTTTGAGATCGCATAGGAGCCAAGTCCTGTTCAACTTAATTTGTAATAATAAATCAATATTTTGTGACTATATCAATAGTTTTGTTTACATTACAATAATAGTGACTTGGCCATTAGCACAATAAGATACAAATATAAAACGGCATATTTGGAGGAGTTGCAAGTTAATAATAAATAATATCAGGACACCTTAACCGACAGTCGGTATCATCCAAGATCAGTGAACTGCACATGCACTATGGCGCATGTTTAGTCCATAGTGATCTCAAATTCCAATCAGTTACAAAATCATGTCCATAATATATAAATTCAACGGTATTTGCACGTAATTACAAGGAGCAAACGACCTTTAACTTGTGCTCATGGCCAAGTCACTGTTATTGTAATGTAAACAAAACTATTGATATAGTCACAAAATATTGATTTATTATTACAAATTAAGTTGAACAGGACTTGGCTCCTATGCGATCTCAAAACTTTTTACGATGGAAGAATTGCATAAAGAGACTTGGCTTTTTTTTACATTGAATGTTTTTGGTGGGATTCTTATTTCTACTGTAAACTTAAAATGAAAACTCTCTCTTTAGCATGTATATATTGCTTTTGAGATTATAATTTTATTTCCGTTCAATATTTATAAAATAACATTGCCCTTTTTTTGCTATTTATAATTGTTCCTCTGTCGGGTCAAGGTCTTTTATATTTCTCCAGGCTTTGTTCTGGTTTGTTTTGTTGGTTCTGGCTTTGTTCAGGCTTTGTTGGTTCCACCAATCCAGTATCAATCAATAGCAAGCGATCTCTGACCCGGTCTTATAATTTTATATTAACCCTTAAAAGCGTACTGTATAACCCTCTAATAGATAACGTAGTCCCGAATTGCGTTACTTACATTAAATGAGTGATGTAACCCCCGCACGCGCCTAAGATGTTCTCTTGTTACTGGAGTGGCGCGCGACTCGCGAGGGATGATCCGGTGGGGGCGCGGGCGCCTGAAATAGGCGCGGCGCATCTGCCGGTATTTATAGCCCCCCAATACGAATGTAGTATCAAGGACGCGGACGGTTATATCACATCAATTCACGTGATCACTAAACGGGGATGTCTTTTGTATAATGTAGAAGGCTGGAAATCGCTGGTTTATGAATGTGATTAGCATGTTTTAGTACACTAGGGGAATAACTGGATTGTTTTCATCTAATAATTCAGTGTCTCTGAAAAAAGCTGGTTTTGGTGCCTAAAAGGTTGGTGGTAAAAGACCATGGTATATTCTCGACATTCTTTCTAATGATGATGTCTTCATTGAAGGTTTCCTGACATTGATCGCATACGTGTCACCTAATATAGTATTAAGTCAATATTGCTAGCCATCTTTAAAATAATCCAGTACAAAGAGTAACAAATGACTGTAAAATCTATTACTCAAGTTTCCGCTTCATAAGTACATATATTTATGTATAATAAGGTAATTTAGTTCAACATAATATACTTCCTCTGCCAACTTGATAAATATCCTCGTTTCGTTCAAAAATGGACGCGGATTTATTATTTACATTACAACTTCCTTCGTGAAACCCCTAAATCGATACGAACATTTGGTTTACAGTTTTTGCTTGAAACATTCCTATAAAATGTTTATCACCGATGAGCGGCACATGTGGCCCCAACCCTCTTGACTCGAGATTATTCTAAAATATCCAGATTGCCACCCCGGGCAAAAAATAAATAAATCCAAATGTATGCACAAAAAGTGTCCCGAATCCTTGAGCATGATTACAATCCTCTTGAAATACAGATTTACAGTTATCACGTTCCCTGAGAAATTGTTTCTTTATTTTAAGTGGTTTTTATGTTTCCAGTATGTTATCGAAAAGTTTACGATTTGAGCTTGACATATTCAACATCATAATGAATTGATGAAAATGGTAACAAGTTTCCTAATTTTCTGATCTTCTAAATTACCACCTCTTCATATAATTAATTTTTCCCTTATTTCAATTAAAAATAATTACTTTTTTTGATAAGTGATTTAATTAGAATCAGCTCGAGTGAAATTAATAAAATTGTGAAAAAGATAATCATTTAATGTGAGTAACTATTTCGTTGCCATCAGTGATGTTATTTGCATGTGTGAGTGAGCCTCGGGGTGCGCAGGCGCTGCCGACCCGCGGGTTATCATTTCCTGTTCTTATTTTAAATTTTACAACATAATATTTTTTGCTTGCCGGGAAGCTGAAGCTGTGTGTGTGTGTGTGAAACTTTATATAGCCGCTGACGGCTGAACTACAAGGGATGGTCGTTCGTTGTTTTAAAGAAGTGTTTTATAAAAAAATGCGCATTTTAATTTCAATAAAATTATGAAAAAGAAAACATTTTTTGAGAAAATGTTATTATTTATAGAGAATAAATGGGTTAAGTTGAAATTTCTCAAAACTTCTCTTAAAGAATATTTCTGCCGATGCATTATTTGTTGTACTGGTTTCGCAAACAAATATAAATATAATTTAGTTGTTGTTAAAATATAGCTGGTATCATATATTATACCTTTATATTGACTTACCCATTGTTCAGTACAGCAATTGCAAGTAATCGTCTGATTGTTACCAGTAATAATTACATTAAGTTCTCAAATTCGCGGCTACCAATCTACATGGATTGTCGGCGTCGATTCGGACGATAAAATTGCGAGCAACAACAATTTTACTGTTTATACACGTAATTGTTTATTAGGGCGGCCACGCTGCGCTTGCGCACTTTGTCGGCCGATACTTTATTGCGCGCGATTCGCTTCACCAGTGTGTACACACCTTTACGATTTAAGTCGAATGTAACACTTCACCTAACTTGTTGTAAAAGTTTGTTATTAATTCATTGTTTCTGTTCAATAGCTTAAAATGTATGTCAAATAGTAAAAGTTTAAAGGTGCCGACGATTGTGGTTTTATGTTTTAATTTATCTTGTTTTTAGGTTTATTTATCATTCTCAACTTAACTTTCTCAGTTTATTTTCTTACTAACCAAAAAAGAGATCTACATTATTTAAAACTGGTACCCTATCGAACAATAGAGTTTATCTTGACTTATCCTTTTAGAACGAAATACATCGAAAGTATCTGTAAAATGTCACATACATGGTATCATTGGCTTTGAAGTATGGAGTTCGCATCTAGTGAATCCAATGACTGACTTTAAATAAACTACAAATTCCCCTGAAAACTGCGAGTGCTGCACTTAGTAACCTGTTGTCGCAAACAATGTTGTTTTCGTTTGTACGATACCAAAATCTAAGTTTTTCAATGAGAGGAAATCTCAATAGCCAGACAAACAAATACGAAGGATAACGATTTAGCTAGAGTTATCCTTAACAATGGACATGTCAAAACAAGTGCCCTTTGATCAGCGCCCAATTAGACATGTTCTAGGAAATCACTTAATGAGTTGTACGTAAACAGCTGTAACTTGTTACATACACAGTTGATGCACTTTACTTTGTTCTATGGACATGTGCTTGGGATCACTGGGGAGGTTCAGGTCTATCACTTCAACCTTATAAGATACTTGTTGGAAACAATAAGAAATAATACAAAAATACATTGAAAAAATCTTCAGATTGTAAGATGTGCGTGATTTAGCAAATGTGTTAGGTGACTCTTATTCGAAAAAGAATATAGATTTTACATAACTTAACATAACATACCAGCACGCCTGTATCCCCGAAGGGTTAGGCAGAGGTGTACCAATGTACACCCACAGTTCGCCGGTATGTTTGGGTCCCATGTAATAGGGGGCGACCCTATTGCCACTAACCGGGCACAAATCCAAACTATGACCTGCTACTGAGAATTTCATAGAAAAACCCAATAACACCTTGGTCGACTTGGGAATCGAACCCAAGACCGCTAGCGTAGCAGTCGCGCTTAGCACCACTAGGCCAACGAGGCAGTTATAGATTTTTCTAAGCTTAAACAATGCTGGCCTTCAAGTTTTGGGTTGTGTGTACTCTTAGTCATTCTAATTTATTGCTATTGTTATCAATAAAGCGACAACCCAGACAAGTCGCTTTTTAAAACTGCTACTACTCCTATCTACGAACTAACCCTTTACTATTAAAATGGTACAAAGCCCAACCAATCGCTTGAGTACGCTTAAAGCGCTTGCCGGTAGCGAACACGTCATCCACACTAGAGAGTGCGCTTGATTTGTTTAGACAGCGGCGATCACAAAGCGGCGATCAGCCTGTAACGTTTCCTCTTAACGACCTCCCCAACTGTGGAACACTTTGTATAGTTATCCATTGTTTTATCAATTTCAATAATTTATCACTTGTGTCGAGAATGGAACGCGTCAGTCGCCACATCAGAACGCGTGATTCCTGATATTCTCGGACCGTGCAACTGTTACGATTACTGGTTTTTTATTACTTTCAGTTGGTCCGATTGTGCAAGCTTTGTCAAGTATATGTTGTATGTTTTATGTGATGTATTGTGTACAAGCCAGTGTTAGTTGTAACAAAGCAAACTGTTGTATCCACTGTCACATTTTGTTGGTGTTCATAAGTGTCTTGTTGGTTTTGAGGTGGAAAATACGACGTGTAACTAAAGTTTCAGGTTCGTTTCCTTGTCAGTCATTGGTTGTCGCCTTTTTTTACAATTTACTAAGAATTTAATTTCAATAGTATACTTGATGGTCTGGTTAAATACCTACATAATAAAAGGTATATTTTATATACTCTGACTTGTAATATTGGATTACTGATTTCAAGTTCTAATTCAAATTAGAAAATAATTTGTATTAATTACAGATTAGTATGGTAAAATACAGATAGCCTTTCCAAGCTCATCGGCCGTGGCAGTTAAGAAAATAAGCGTATAATACATTATTTTTTATTTACTTAAATCTAATATAACAACAAACACTAGAACAAAATTAAATACTTTAATTAATTAACACGTAAAACAGTAGTAACGTTAGACAATCTAATTAAAATCAATCGTTTGTGATAGGTGTAAGGAGCGCCACCTAGGGCGCGGGCATTATGGCGCCATTAACAGTCTTTATAGCCGTTTTAAACACTACTTTAATTAAGTAACTCGTTATATAACGGGTAATAGATCCGACGCCTGTAACAAGCATTCAATTTCCTTAGGCTTTGTCAGGATGACTTAGAATATTCTTTATTGTACACAATTACTTTAGTATTTTTATTGTAATTATTACAAAAGAGCAAGCACGTCATTGATTTTCTTTTTTTTATATCTCAATTTACTGTATAGTCAACCATTTTGTACTTGAATTTTTTTGCATATAAAGTGTTGTTCCAAAAACGGGTGAAGACACTGGCTCCTGTAACACAGGTCTCATCTAGCACAGGAGCCAGGGCTTCCAATATAATTGTACCTCTTTTTATGCCAATAAACATTTTTATTATTATTATTATTAATTACGTACAAGACTATGTTTATGTATGGGCAAGTTTTAGCAAGATGCTTCTTTCTATCCGCGGAAAGATATATTACAAAATGATTTTACATTTACTTTCTTCTTTTCTAAAACAAAATAAGTTGCATGAACTTTCACGACTGTAATATTAACAAAAAAAAAATACCAGGATAATCCCTATGTAATACTAAGAATCACACCTAAAAACGAACAGTGAGTGACGCTCAAACATTTTAACCTGAGTGATTTTGACGTTAATAGTCAAAATAAAATAACGTTTTACGATAAAGAATATTTAATGTATTCACTTATATCATACAAAAACTTCTTTCATCAATACTTTTATAGCTGCGTTGTAAAATATATTTATTTACTTTGGAGAAATACCTTTAATCTTGAATCCGCTTAGAAACTAAGCGTTTTCCACTTCAGTAAATATTGACATTACTACTGAATTAATAGATGTTGTTCAAATCAAGTTTTCGTGGTAATATCTTGGTCAATGTTTTGTTTTTAAAATGCATCGTGGGAATCCAATTGACATAGTGAAGATAACAGATGTTTGTTCTTATGAGAATGATATTATTTATTTTGCTGATGATCCCTCGATATATGAAATTTTATCGTACTAAAATTGTATTGGAAGTTAGAGCAATAATTATTATTTCAAAGTCTTTTAAATAAAACTTATACTAAATTCTGATTCCTAATTTCATAAAAAAATTATATCAATTACTAAATTAACTCATTTTGAGCTCAAACTTTGTAAACTGACTGTATACCAGATGTACACTTCACGCCTTTCGGATACATATACCCTTTCAGTTACATCATGTATATGGTCTGTACCTGCCATCATTAGGCCTGATTTAGACGATGCGAGAAATGTCGTGCGAGTTGCGATACATTGCCGTCTACGATCCATCTCTTATGACACAATAGCCGCGCGTCCCCGCAATGTACCGCAACTCGCACGACATTTCTCGCATCGTCTAAATCAGGCCTTATTCAAATCACACATGTTAATATCACCGTAAACTTCTGTATCAAAATTGTTTAATCCAAAATCCCAATAAACCGCTATCTAATGATCCTGTAACACGTCATTCTGAAACAGAGATATCCTACCTTAATTACTCACCGAGGGGAGAACCGGGATATGACTATCGGGTGTTAATTAAAATCGGCAATAAATCTACCGTGCGAAACCACGAGTGTAGTGAAGGCAATTAGGGATGATAGCAACAGGGGTGTTTAAATGTCTATTGTTATTGGATTGCAATTATTGCAACTAATCATTGATCCCTCATTTGAGAAACTGCTTCGTAACAGTAGTTGTTGATGTATTTCTATCTGTTTGTGTTGTGGTTCGGAGCTCAGAGGTTTATTAAAATGTTACTTTAAAAGTGTAATGGTAAAATATATTTTTGACTTTAAGATTATATTAGGCCTTAAATAAGTTAAGTTTCATGCAAATCAGTTTTGGAAAGGTTTTGTGTTTTTTCTTCGATGAGTAAAGTACTGAATTTATCCCGCCGTTCTTGATTATTGTTATTAATAGCTGCGTGATTACATTTTCCTGGCGTAATAAAGAAAAAAAAGAATTGAATTGAATTGAATTAATTATTTAAACCCCACTAAATTTTTTCATTATTTTTAAGTTTTTCCTTTTTTAATAATAGACTTGTAGCCCTATATTAAACAAGTACCATAAGACTTCATTGTGTACCTTTTACCGACCTTAATACAAACGCTTTGTAAAGTACCTAAACCATTTTAGAAATATTCATAAACCATACAATAATAAATTCTTTTGTTCGTATTTCTGACTAAACCTTATCGTCCGTACTAATTACACGTTTCGGATTGAGCCACTGATAAAGATATTGCTATGGATTAGTACAGTCACTTAGCCCCCACCTACCCTATATAATAATATCAAAGAATGTTAATTACACAACCATTTTTGGAGGCAGATAATGGCTAAATACGTTAAAAATATTATTATTATCGCGTATGATAACTAAAACTTCCCTTTGTACGCTTCTGCTATTAACTGTTAAAATGAGTAAAAAAATACCCTAAAGATGAAAATTTAAATGAATCGTCCATGTCTATACATTTCTTTTAAAATTGATGGAACTTTGAATTCGACGTAAAATTCACACATTTTTAAACCCGAAATCCTCAACATTTGGTTGTGATTACTCAGGAATTTAAAGCCCATTGTAATCTTTGTCTATGCAAACTGCATCTTTCATTACCCCCACATGGTGAATATAAACCAAATAACTATACAATCCCGTCCGCCATTGTTTCATAGTTACTCAGAAAAATTCCCAGAAACGTGTCCAATAATGCCGTATTGACTTCCTCTGATAGTAAAGATTCTCAATTCCTTTGTCTGTGTTCACAAAAATTATATTTTAATCGTTATTTAAACTTTTTGCTAGAATACAAGCGACCCATTCCATTGTAATTGCTTAGATATTATTATTGTAGGGATAGTTTTGGTGATAGCACATGGCTGTAAATGCATTGTTCCAAGTTTTATTACTCAAATAAAGTGAGATTGGATTCAGGTAATTTGGTTATGAGAAAGGTTTTTAACTATGAGTCAGATTTAGGTAAACGCTTTTTACACAGTATAATTCAGGCCTTAAAATCATATGTCTAATAGCTTTTAAGCTATCGATCGAAGTAGCTCGAATTAGGTCGTGTAATTTAAACCACGGCCACTGCATTGTCTTTAGATAAGGTCTATGCTATTTTTGGACAGCAAAATACACAAAAAATCCTCGTTTTAAATATACAAAAATTGAAAAGTCGTCCACAGAAAAGGCCGAAGTAATTTATTATCCTTGTAAGGAAAAGTCAAAGCCCTTAGTTCAAAGGTTGTGCTTCCCGATCCGAGAAGGGATGGTGTGACGTCACCGGGATTTTTTCGCCGTCTGTTCAGTGGATTCCCGAAATAACGGCACCGTCGGTCGGGCATTCCAAAGTGAGTTATTGGAAATGCGGTCATTTACAAAAACATGCACTTTTTCGGTCATTTATTGGAGCCGTGAACGGAATATTAGCTGGCATTGCTGGCAATTGTAATAATCGCAAATTATATATTTATGAAAGCGTTTAATTTTAGGAAAACATAATTCGATATTTCACATAAAACAAGAAGATTTCTAACTAATATGATCTAGACGTAAAAAAAAATCACCATTGAATAGAAAAAGCTTAGTTTCCTCACGGCCGCGGCGCCCGACGTTTATAACAAAACAAAACAAGTCGATATTCCAAGAAACATACATTGTTAACCCTTTCGATGCTTCAACGAACCTGTCAAAACATTAACCCTGCAAATCTGCCCGTATCAATTCAAGTGCCCGTATGACCAGATTCGCCCACTTTACCCTATTTATAAAGATATCAATAGCGAGATAAACTTACCCTATGAATAACTATGACATTTCAATTGTCGAAATATAATTGATTATTTGTGAAACGAAATAATTTTGTACGGAATTATGTTGGACCCCTCATCGCTTGTACAATTATACAAGCGAGGGTTTATTAGATTCGCTTATTTTGTGGTGGAAATTGACAGGTTATTGATAAGTTTCATGTCTTTATATCAACACTTTTTTTCTGTTTCTTGTAATATTACGGAATATTATACAGTAGAGGATATTGAGTTGTTTTTTTTTGCAAACCTGTCTTGCACTTTTTCGTACATGAATTTACATTGTTTTAAATAAAAAAAGCACATCTTTTTATATACAAAGCTCAGGAAAGGTAAATAAGTAAGTACTGCAAGAGATTATGCCGCATCGTATCGTATTGTATTTTACAGTTAAATGTGATGCGTGGATTATTTCATTCCGAGTTTCATATCTTAGTTTACGCTCCTAATGCTAGTACGTGTCGTTGACTGTGGTGTTTATTGCTTTTCAATAGGTATAACCGCTGGTAAATTACGATTCTCTTAACCTAAATGTTGTTTCAAAACATAAATACATATCTAAGAATCTCTTTGTACTTTTATGTGTTGTTTTGCTCACAATTCACGCACTAATTTAAAACAGTATCTTTCAATCATCAGTGGTATATTATAAAACAAGACAAATTCTCAGAATAGCCTTGCGCATTGTATCCACGCGTTTGCTATTTATAATTACAACTTTAAAAAACGGGTTTCGAAAAAGCTTATTTACTTTAGGGTGTAACCTAAAAATGATTTGCTTCGAACATGGAATAAAGATCATAATCGCTTGAATGAGTCTATGTTGTTTAAGTGTAGTAAGCAGGTAGGAATTTTAAATTTCGAAGCGATCTCGTCTGGCGACAACCCCTGCGCCGCCAATGTCGATGGGGTGGAGCGGAGTCGTCTCGTGGCGCGCTCTGTCTCGCTCGCACCACGCCGCTCCGTTTATCTCTGTCTCGCCTATTATTGTCATATCAAGATTCGAACATTGCATTTTGTTTCCAATTTTCAATTTAGTTTATATCGGATGTTGGCAAGAGTAAGACGTCTGGCGTGCCGCCATTCTTCATTGTGCACGTGTTTATGTCGCGCGCTCGACTTATTACATATTTGAATTATTAGTTCGCGGCGAATTATTGAGTTTCTATTGTTGTTTTGAGTGAGTTATTGGACTTTGATAGAAGTACTATTAAATGGAATTCATGGATTTCTTCAACACTTTCATGGAGGATCACCACCACCGCAGTCATCATCAGACCTCGCACAGCGAGCCTCCGAAGATGCCGAATTTTTTTGAAGTTGATAAGAAAAAGGTGGGCTTGTTATTTGGAAACTTCATTTATTTATTTAAATTATCAAATATTTTGCAATTTAAAGAGTGACATAATATTATAGTGATACATTTATTAGTATTGCGGGTTCATGCATGACTGATAGCAGATTCGGTGATTTCTACTTACAAACTATTTTAATATTTGAGTAGCAGATAGTTTCACTACTTTTATGTTGATTAGGGTTGCACATTATCAGAAGCTCGAATTATTTATCTACAAGTATTTAATAATTAATCATTATCATCAAACAAAGTGTTAAAATTATGTTGAAATTTACATACAATTATAACTTTCACATTCTATTTATCTATTGACTTCCTTTTATTTCTTATCGTCACTTTACTAATTTTATATCATTTAGATACTTATGTTTGCTCAACAAAGCAATGTTTAATTAACTTTATATTAATGATTTTGTTTATACCCACAATCCGCGCTAATGACTTCAAACTTAATTAAGAATACGTGTGTCAAGAAAATATTATTATGTTTTTGTTATTAATTGGAAACAAAGTAGTTATAGAAAACATAGGTGATATAAAAACAATGGTAATTACTTGATTACAATATAATAAGGAGGTATACATTGTAGGGCGGTATTCATAGTAACTTTGTTGCAAACAGATTACAATACTAATTTCGCAGTTTTATATTCGCACATAAAATCGCTATTCAATGCTCATTTTATTTTTAATAATTTTAAGATCGAACGTACAGCACTTATTCGAACGAGTTTGAATACCGGGCTAAACAATATAAAATAAATTAGTAATAAAATAGAGGAATGAGCATTCAAGATTTATTCGAATATTAAAATCGCTTAATAAAAACTGGCGATCTGTTTAAAGGGACCTTTTTATGTTGAAGTTAATTATAGATTTAATATAAAACGATACCAAATTAATAACGAGAAGCGGACGGATTAAAAACGGATTCGATAAATAAATTTCGATTATTTATGAGGCATTTAATAGGCGTTTAATGTTGTGTCATTACGATTTAGATTTGGTGCTTTATTTTAGCATTTCGGTAAAGTTCTATGACAGATACGAAGGTTTTATTTTATTACTTTTAATGGGTGGTCTCTAGTCAGTTGTTTTAGATACCGTCGCAAAAAGATTGTGTCAACAATGTTTGGTCAAAAAGTATTTTAGCTGTGCTGTCCTTATCATTATAAAGAAAATAACTTGGTTTATCGTCAGAAATAATTAATTAATTATCTAGTAGGTACCTACATTTTTTATTAAGTAACTTAATTAGAGTTTATGTCAAATGAAGTTTTAGTTTTAGCCGTCAATTAACACCTAACATAAAATCATATTATGTTCCTAAACAAACAAGGTTAGGTATTTAGCTTAAGAAAATTAAATGAGTATACTTTAATATTAAAAAGTAAAAGACAAGTACCCAAAACAAAAAGAAAAAAAAAAAACATCTCGTTAGGAAAAGGTACTACTACTACCTGTCTAAAACTTCTGTAATCCAGAATGTTCCAGTAATAAGATGTTTAACCTTCTTGGTGTTATCTAGATGACAATGTTGCTCCGATTGTGATGTCAGGGGTGGTCAGACGAGCGCACATTCATTTTTATGACGCAGCTTCATTTTATCACCGGATAATGCGTGAAACGGATGATTTTATAACGACAACATATCTTAATGATCGGATTAAAACACCTTTATCCCTATTGATTTACACAGGTATTGCTTGAATTTTATTGGTTTAAAGAGTAAAACAGCCATGAAACAAGATTGGAATTCGAAAAGTTGAACTACGGTCAGGGTTGTAATTATAACAAAAGTATTGCAAATACGCTTGGAGTTGTCATTTGTGTGTGTATATTGTTGGGCTTGGTAAGAAATTAGCATGTCGTCGCCGAGTGCGGTGTGGTCATCCCTCCCCCCGCCCACCGCGCGCCCGCTCCCGCCGACACGCGAGGGTGTGAGTGTGTGTGTAACACACGGAACCCGAGAGCGATGACCGAGCGTTTGTTACACCTGCAAATAAACTGGAGTCCATTCGCGGGACCAATAAATGCATGTTTCCATGTTTCCATGTACCGTGTATTCATTAAGCACCTTATACGGTGAAAATCTTAGCTTTGTGAACAAGTCAGATCTTTATGTCTATGTGTTAATGTTGTACATACAAACACTGTATAGAATTTAACACGTTTTATTATTTAAGCACAGCGTTTGAATAATTTGTTTAAATAGAAATCTTTGTGAATTATCGTTGTGAGATGGTAATGTTTAGTTGTAGTACCAATTGATAATTTTAAGCGAAGATGGCACGTGATTATTCATTTTATTGGCTAGGAAATGGATGTAGTTTTTTTCTTTGAATACTATACGGGTTATATACCTGCATGATTTGTAACGGACATGTATGACAGTCTAGGATAAAATTAGCGTTCATGTTAGAGATATTAACATCGTGCAAATTTGGTAACGAGCTTTATTAAGGATCTGTGAAACAAATTGTAACTGTTTTGCGGTTTTCTGTGTTAACAACACATATTATGATACATGATGGATTGTATGTTAAATATTTGTAATTAATTGAATAAATTAGAAGTTCATATCTTGATCAAACATAACATTGTCTTGTTCCATCACTGCCGACATAATGTTAATGGTCTCTACATTCAATAATTTTCATTTCGCGAATTCCTTAAAAAAACTATCCTCTTTTCATACAATCCATACACATTTAATATGTATGCCTATTGCCTTGCTTGCGCGTTCCTAACACAAGGTGCCTATATTGAATGGATGCGCGGGCGCAGTGTGCGTCAACTCGCTAATGCCTTGAACACGCGTTGACCGACGTTTAGCGATACCTGTGAGGTGAAACGCGAGGAAATGTATGAAAAACATACCTATAATGTATGGTAGAAAACGAATAAACTTACAACGTATTCACACCTTTCAGACTAAACGATGTAGGCATAGGATTATAGATCTATGGTTTATTTTCACCGCTTTTTAAAGAAGGATGATCTCAATTCGACTTGTTTTCTTTATGTTTGTACCGTGACACAAAAATTGAGCCTACCTTATACAAATTAGAGTCATTTAAGTATATATTAGTCAAAAAAATTAAAAAAAAAAACGAAATTTAGCATCATATATCATAAAACACACCTGTAATTTCTTATATTTTTTTAAATAAAAATACAAAATATTAAAATGTTTAGACGGGTTAATTAATTTTAATTAACATATTTTAATATTGGAGGAAACGCAAATACTTACGCGCCAATCAGGAGCGCCAAATAAAAGATAAATATAGGCTATGGAAACAGTTCAGACAGCCAAGAAAAGCTTTCATCACTGGCATTGTTTTCTGTCAAAATAAATGTTCTTTTTTATAAAAAAATATGATGTCTATTTCATTGTCTTTGACTATGTAATACAGCTAAGAATTTTTTTTTACTAGGTAGGTAGTATAGTTCTCATTATATTTAATATACTGTACTATAAGATCGTATTTTAGGATTGAGTTTAGTTTTCTATAGAGTTGTTTTCATTTAAAAGTTTTCACTAGGTTTAAATTGACAATTTATCGGTCAAGTTGATCTCAAAGAGTTTTCTCCCCGTTTTCAAATTGGAAATGTTTTCACGAATTCTTTCAATTTATTTGACGAAAATCCTATTACTGGGGCAAGATTAGTTGATGATTACTTCAACATATTGGTTTATTAACACGTTTTAATATCTATTATTCTTGCTTGTTTTTTATAGTGTTTAAAGGGTTATTTAAATGTTAAATTGATATGGCCTATAAGGTACCTACCTATCTCTCGACAAAATTCATTGTTAGCGTCAAATAAGAATTAATAAAACTTCTTATTAAATAGTTACCAATTCCGTAGTATAATATTAATATTACTACAAATAATATAATAATATTTGTTCTCATTACATCAATACTAGTTTGCACTCGAGCGAACTGGTGGTAACCAGCTAAAACCGGCCTAATCCCCGTTGGATAATTGCGGGCGACATACAAGGCTTTGCGGGTGGCGGATTAATTTTCCCCGCCCTAGTTCGTGCCGCCCGCCCTATTTCTCAACGTTATTATTTCTGATTGATTATTTATTATGAATTAGTTTTCTTTTGGCGAAATACGTAAGCGATAAAGGGGTTACCTACTTGTTCATGAAAATATAGCGTTTTCCTGTTAAATAGCTGCGTAACACGAAACTACTTTTTTTTTCGTTTTTTTTTAATTCTCATGTAAAATAGATTCTGAAATTACCTTATAAATATGTCACGTAATAAATAACTGTCTACAAAATGATCTAATTTAACACAGTTGGCGAAGTAATTTGCACCCCCATCGTAGCGAGATGAGCACGAACATATTTATTTACAATCGTCGGTTCCCCTATCAGACGGCCGATATGCGGAACCCCAAAATGTTCATCTAATTGGAGATCAAAGAGAGGGCGTGTAATCGTGGATACTTTGTGTATACTCTATAGTGGAGCGCACATCGATGTGTGAACAATAGAAGTGTCATGTGAATTAATGAGTAATTAGGTATTGAAGACAGTTTAATGTGATAGTTTCGTTCGATTTAACTATGCTGCTCTAGTCTTGTGTGTATATGGGAGTAAAAGGGAATTGTTTTCGAGTAATTTATACTCTGTTCTTAGATTCACTAAAATGTAAGTTACGTATTTTTAAAACTTACGTACTCAGCTGAGCTAAAAACATACGCTTAATTCACTGATGTTATTTTTTTCCATTTTTGTAATCTATACTTATAATAAATCTGTAGAAGTGAAAATTCTGTACATCGAAAATATCAAAAAAATAAATGGCGGGGGGTGTACTAGACCGAAACCGAACCTAAAAGTGTGAAAAAAAAAAATTTTGTCTGTCTGTCTGTTTGTTCAGGTATCACGCAAAAACTACCGATTCGATTACGATGAAACTTGGTATAATTATTCTTTATTATCCTGGGCACCATACTGGGTAGTTTTTATCCCGGAAAAGTATAAACAATAAAAAACAAACTTAATTTTGCGGTTAAAAACTCATTGATAAGTTTTGTCATACACGCGAACGAAGTCGCAGGCACAGCTAGTACACAAATAAATGCTTCAATTTATGTTACAATAACTAAGCTTCTTTTTAAGTAAAAACATTGAGTAATAAAGCTGGTAAATTGATACTATTTCTGTATCTAAAAGCGTATAAAACCACGCTCCAGCCGCATCCAGTGGCTGTAATCCTTGTTAACACGCGTTGATGACCATAAGCGCGTATTGTTTTCGTCAATGGCGTGATTACTTGCCCGGAATAACACCATGAGGACGCTATCTCTCGGACATAATCCTCTCATTATTATATACAACCTTATTTTTACTATATACTAAAACCATAACATGTGTAAAATAATTTCATGGAACTTTAATTGAAAGCTCACAGTTACAAGCTTTTTTGCCTTGTTTTGTCCGTGAAATCATGTTTTCTAAATCATTGCAATTGATTCAGTAACTGATTCAGAACAAACTGTTTTCAGGTTTCGCATACATAGATTAAAAATACGGTTGTATATATGTGTCCTATTCAAAGACTCACCTTAAATAACCTTGTGCATTCAACTGAAAATAGATTAGTCTCGTAGTTTAGGTATAAAATGACCTTATTACGTCTTGTGATGTTCGCCAATGTTAAATAGTGTCTATAAACATAATGAGGAATATATGTATAAGTTATAATCTCTTAGTTGCTATTAAATGAGTGCTTTACTATGAAAGAACTAGATGTCTTCTAAAAATATAATACGACACTATTATTATTAATTGGAAATGCACGTTTTTAACTAAATTACGTAAAGCTACAAAAAATGTATGTATATTATGGTTTTATTTAGTAGGTTAATATAGGTATAAATAGATTAAAATTTGTTTATTTATGATGTTGTAACATGGTACAAAGTTATTTAAAATCTTCATTCAACAAAATTAAAACAGAACATGTATTGTACGTCTCTCACCGAATTAATATTTCAAAACCATTATTCAAATCAACATCAAACATGTATAAATTAATCTAATTGTAGGTGGAAATGTACGTAATTATACAAGTGTATGTTACCTATCAATCTGTAAAAGTAAGATGCTCAAATGAGGAGTAATTTATGTGTAAACACTTGGGATGGGAATCACTTAGCGCATTCGTACTATCAAACGTACGCGTTGCTTGTGGACCACTCCATTCATAAGGGATCCAAGAAAATTGATTGTAAATTGCAAAATTGATATCTTTTACGGTATTTCTGTAATCAAACGTAAAACTGAACGAAACGGGAAAGTAACTGATGTTTAAACTGTGCACTAAAAGTTGTTTTAGCTACTTTACTAAAATAATTAATAAAACAGTTTTCAGTATAAAAAGACGAGAAGCTGAATGCAACCTTAAATTCATATTAAAAAATATTATTCTTAGGAACGAAGCTGAAAACCTGTTATAATCTAAGAACGTTTAGTTGCAGTCGTTGTTTCAATTCATCTGTTTATTTACTGTAATATTCGACTTTACACTTGCTACGATACTGAATTCATTTCTCCCGCACAACAAATAACGCTCCACACATGTTAATTCTGTACATTTTTGCGCGTGAAAATACTCGTATACCTACTCAACGGTACGGAAAATCCTAAAATGACACAAATGCTAATAACGGTGTTTTAAACAATGAGCATGGCTTTACAGTTGGTTCCGTACGTCATGAATGGTCCACCATTAGGTAACACTGATGGTACACTCTGATTTCGACACAAGACATCAGCTCGGTATCAATTGAGGCTTTGTTTTTGCGGCCAACGCCCTGTCGGCTACTTTGCCGTGTTTTACATATAATGGGCCGCTACTCCAAGTTATGTGTGATAGCGTTTTTATAGGTACTCACGTTATGAGGGAACATTTGCAAAAAAACAGTTAAAATAAAGATACTTTGCTCTTCGCATTCTTAATATCCTGACTTAATGTTTTTGGATACCATTGGTTGTCTACGAAACCACACTAATGATGTTTTTCGTCAAGAATTTTTCGAAGTGTTTCACTTATCAAAGATGGGATTTATCACACTGAATAAGAAAGGCAAACATATAATAAATTAATGTTTAAAGATGAAGAGTAATTTGCATTGCGTACCGATTTAATCTCGCGCATTTTTAGGGTCGCCAACCGATTCGTAGGTACTCGGAACGAAGTCTCTAATCATAAGCTAACACTGCGACATCGTAAATGAAAATCGTTCATTATACCGTTCTCAAGTACTAGTATGCAAACCACTTGGATGTAAACTACTCTAAACAATACATACAAGCTTTCGGGCAACAACAATAGGTAAGGTATCGCACACTCTTACAGCTTGTACCACAATCAGCCAACGTTTGTTTACCTCATTACAGCTCCGGTTAAAACTGTGCTACACACAATAAGACGACACCTGCCTGACTCTCTCCTGACTTCATTATTAACATTTCAGCTTTTACTAACTTACAGTTTACAGTTGATCATTTTCTAATTTTGGTGCGATCTTTTGTTTGATAGTCATGTTAGAAATTTGTTTTGTCACACGATCAATTTTTGCAAGTGGACCTATACTTAACTGTTAACCGTGTGGTGAGGCGTCAATGAAAGGTCCCTTTTTCTCTTGCTGAAAGACTGAAGGCTTAAAAATACTCGAGGCAAATGTTCGCCGAGAGTACTATTTTATTTTGATATCTATATAGGCTATTGACTTCAAGAGGTATCCAGAATAATTCACAATTGACGAATAAGAAAAAGTCAATAATCTCTAATAATTCGAAAGATAAAAAATCATGTGATACATAGCCGTTGTTATTAGATTAGTTTGTGTACAAAATAATTGCAAATCGTGAGTCTAATATAAAGTTAACCTCGTGATTGTCTTGACATTTTGTGGTTACATAGATTTTGTAATACATTACATTGAATTTGTAGAAATTATTTACATTATTATGTTCGATAGTGGGTAGTCGATTAAATGCTTGTGTCTCACGATTTCGCAACAAAATAAACTTGTAATTGTTTAGTAGGTTAATATTTACTTTACACGCATTTGTCTTTTTATAAATGCTAGAAGAAGAGTTTTTGTCATGACAAAGATCTAGAGAGTTTTTGCAAGTCTTGTCGTAGCTCCAGGAAATATGAGCTAGTCAAAAAATATGATCCTTTCTCGCGGTGAGCTAACATTTCCATAGTAATATTATTCCCAGCAAATAAATGCAAATCAATGGTAATAACACATTACTTAGTAAAGTGGTATTACTAAGTTATCCGCCATTATCTCGGTACCGCCGGTGCGTGAGTACGATAATACCATTTGACACTTATCAATACATTTTAATTTATTACAAACGGAAAACTGCGTTGCTTATAATTATAGCATTTGTGCGATATGCTAGCGATCGCTAGTGCATAATATATAGGTCACTTTATCGGTGTAATGTTCGCAAGCCCACGACAGACACTTTACTGCTTCGTTGATGGCTATGAAACATTGTCATTGCGCCTTCAACGGAATGGAAAATCAATTTCCTTAGCAGTTCGTTTTCCCTTTGTTCGTTATGCGCTTGTGTTTTGATAATTTCAAACGGAATATGTAACAAGGTTTCCGTTTCATAGAGGGGAAATATATCAGCATAATACACTATTGTTGAACGCTTTAAAAAAGATAAATAGAAAAGTATGTAGGTAAAAACTACATAGTACTTATTCTATTCTCCTATCTTGTGACTGCCTCGTTGGCCTAGTGGTGCTAAGCGCGACTGCTACGCTAGAGGTCTTGGGTTCGATTCCCAAGTCGACCAAGGTGTTATTGGGTTTTTCTATGAAATTCTCAGTAGCAGGTCGGAGTTTGGATTTGTGCCCGATTAGTGGCAATAGGCTCGCCCCCTATTACTGAGACTTAAACATACCGGTGAACTGTGGGTGTACATTGGTACACCTCTGCCTAACCCTTCGGGGATACAGGCGTGATGGTATGTTATGTTATCTTTAACTTTTTTTCATCACATCAAACATTTTCAAAGTAGTTAGGTCATATCTTAATTTTCAAGACGAGAATATTACGATTAAGTTAGGTGATCAAATTTATATAAATCAAATCATAATAAATAATTCACTATTTAATTTGTCTATAAATCAAAATTTAGATAACGCTTTACATATTTTGGAAATCCGTACGAAACCGCAATGCATTACGTTATTGCTAAAGACAATACGAACAAAGTCAGGAACAAGTCCAACACATCCATATTGTATGCAAAACAAAATTTATCCAGTAATTTCTCCTGTAAACCATCAAAAGCAATAAGTGTAAATCTTTTACATTACCATAAACGCTGTTACTATTATGTTTAGATACCTGAGAGTTTATTTATAAGCGCATCCTTCTTAAATATTACTCCTTTAAATTATTGCAAGCAATTTAAAATAGTCTCGCGGCGCGGTGCGGGTACGTTTGTGTACAGGCCAGTTCGTTCTCTCTGTCTTTGTTATTTAATGTAAGCGCCCATGTGTCGACAAGTGCTAGAGTAAATTGTATTGAAATTTGTGAGATTATACGTCGTAATTTACACGGAACCGAAATGTATGTTGACCTGTGAAGTGCGGAAGAAAGTTGAGTATTGTATGCTTCGGCGTTTGTTATGACACGTGATTGTTAAATGTAGATAACATCGTTTTTACTTCATTCAGAGTTTGTTATCTACGAAAGCTTTTGAGCAATTGCAATACATATTCTTTACTATACATACTTTATCACAGAAATCCAACATTATTATAACGCTATGAGGTTTTATAAGTAATAAAAACCCTCCATAAATGTATGTTTGTCGCACAATGGTCTATCAGAGCGGAATCGCCTACGTGTGTCAAAATTGAACGTTTTCAATATAAACGCAATGACTACACCTTGTCCTATTTACCAGTGATTTCAATTCAATGTTGGAGCATTGATTTATATTATTCAATACATCAGTCCACATGTTAGTACGCCCAACATTTACACAATTTTGTAGTTTATTTCATTGTATTAGGTATTGAAATCGCGAAACAGTACGATTGGCAGATTTTCGCATCACGAGATTGGAATATGTTTTATTATAACAAATTATATTAAGAGACTTGGACTGCTTTAAATAGATTGAGGAAAATGGCATTTAAAGATCACTACAATAAATTGGTCTGTTGTCTGAATATTGACAAATGGAGGTGTTTTTGTATGCTCTATAACACTTGCAGTTAGATGTTAGCCCGTTGAAAGTGTTTGGTACATAAATAAAGAAAACATCGTAGGGCTTTACGTAATTATGTATTTGTGAAATAACTCGATGAATGCGCATAATCTTTCGTGTTGTGTATTTGTAAGTTACTGATTAGTATCAATTTTATCGGCTGTAAGTTAGCGCATAAATAACTTATGGAAGATTGATTTGAAACCACCTTGAGCTAGAGGCCAAATCGATAAAACATGTATGGGCTACGATTGTTGACAACGACAGTGATTGGCCCTTATTGTTGTACATAAGCAATGCGCTCGTAAATGTTGCAAGCACTAATAATGTATGCAATCGATTCACCTATTTTTGATCTTAATAATCTATCTTATCGATATCGATGTTTTTACAAACGTAGTTAGTCACTGTATGAAAGTCTCTTTCTCAGTGATTTTAAGCTGATATTGGTACAATTATAAACTATATTGTAAACCTTATCTTATGTAATTTTTTCATAAATCGCATTTTACAAAAAATATATGACCACTAAACAACAATCCACCGGAAAGGCTCAAAATGATTTTTTATTCAAGAAAATGAATGTTGTATCAAAGGCTGTAAATAAATTAGGTATATAGGTACCTATCTACGATACGATTCATCATATGTTATTATTTTCATTAGGCTCATAATACATTAATGGAATTATTATCGATAATTCCAGCTACACGTCTCTAACTTAGCATTTATGAACTTCATTGTAATCATAATTTTATAGTTGCGCAACTATAAAATTAACTATTTTATGTTATTTATAACTTTGGCCTATACTGATAAATTGAAACGTAATAAGTAATAGCTATGTTTTATACGTTAAAAAATAGTCCTACATTTGATTTAAAGAACATACCTAAACACGAAAATCACACGTTCACCGATATACTGTTATTTTTTTCATACTAAATACGTGTGAATGAACTGTCAACTAATAATAGTCTACAAAATATTATGAGAAAATAATTCCTTTTTTGAATCTGCGGTTGCCACGCCACGGTACAATGATCATGTTTTCAAAATATTTATTTATTTATTCAAGCGGAAGGGGAGAGTCGTTAATTGGCACATCACAATAGAGATTACGGAGCTTACCGGCCAGTTTTGTGATTCAAATATGGCGGCGCGGTGGGCGACAATATCCCAGTCCCGTTATGATAATATTCCCGTAATTTCATACAATAATTTGTCCGGGAATTGTTCGAGTGGACTTTGTAATGCCCTTATAACACTGTCAACGTCTGTTTTGCGATAATTGGAATGCATAATGTAGTATTTCCCCGTGAGTTGCGATGAGGAAGTTCGGGGTTCATTTTGAGACGCGAGATATTTCTTTTCTTATGAATTTGTAAAGGATGTGTAAATGTTTTTGTAAATATGTTAATCTTTATTCCGATTTACGTGTATTTCCTGTATCTTTTCATCAGAAACCTGGTTTACGTTTTAATAAAAATAACCTAGTGACACTTAATCAATTTCGTCGAAGATATCTAAAAGTGTAAATGTATTTACGTATCGTTCGTTAGACACGTGTTACCCAGGTGTTGTTACATTAGTCGTGTCGGTGTCAATAGTCGGATCATAAGCGTTTGCGAGCGAGGGCTTGACTCTTAATAGCGGCAACAGGCGATCGCCTCTCGCATCAATCTTCTCGATCGTCACTGTCGACTCGGACTCGCCCCCCGCGATTAATCACCAGCCAGAACGTTTTCGATTAGCGCCGGATAGCACAAAAATAAAAAAGCACGTTCCATTTACGAACGATCAGCGTACACCATTTGTTTTAGCGTTTGGATGCGGTCGGATGTCCCGCGTCGGCGAGGGGTTAATAGGAATACGCGATAGTTCTTTTTGCAAATGAAGTGTCTTCCTTTAATGAGTGTGTACTAAGGTGTTAGACGGAAACAGGAAGTGTCAAATGGCGTTTCGTTGTCTCTCCACGGCCCAGTTCTTCGTAGCGCTAAGTGCGTCGATGTAATTGCCCGGGCAATGCAAATAGCTCGGTGTTTGATCGCATGTACGGCGGCGCCGGCATGTTTTCGAACTATGGGACACTTTTGCCCTCTCTTTAATGTAAACCGGACGAGTTGCGCGTGATTGTTTAACGGGATCCACGTTGTTTGCGTATGATGTCAGTATCACGCTTTCGCGTAGTCATGCCTTATTACGTTAATAATATGTCAATATACCGGATTCGATCGGATTTTCCATACGGCGGTGTTAAACATTAGGATTACAAACTCGAATAAACATAATACAGCAAATGAATATGCAAACTTATTAAGTACAATGTTTCATAACTTAAGGCAATATTGCATACACACAATAGTAATAAAATAAATGTGATTATTGTAAGTAAATTCAACACTTTATTACCGTGTAGCAATATAATAGTCTCTTGACAGAAGGATTAATAAATACTATTAATAGTACACACTGATACACACAAGGTCTATATGAATAAAAAACGTTTGGTTTGCAAAATTTTCACTCTGTAACTAGTAACTACCTACTATATTTTGGTAGGGTAAATACGCTAAATGTCGGCCCCCTTACGGATTTTATAACTTTGGAACGCTCTGGCTGCACCAGTTTGCAACAAAGGATAGCTTGTGTTGCGGTTTTAGACAGGTTGATACATCTATTTTATGTTTTTAGGCATAAATTTGACTTTTCTACTAAAATAAAAAAGAATTAAGGTTTAGATGCGTTGAAGACGAAAAAACCCTTAAGTCGGCCGTTCGCGGCCTATTGTCGGCGGTGTTTTTCCTAAATGTCGGCCGGATATAGGGTGTTTAAAATTAAGACAATGAAAAACATAAACAACATGATTTATTTTGGTAGGAGTATACATTTGTATTTGTCTTAGGGTAATTTGTTTAAAAGTTACTATAATTATAACTAAGTTAAACATCGGATTAAATATAACCAGCAAATTCCAAAAATCATTTTTCAATTGCATCCCAAACCATATTTAGTTATCATGAATAATATACATATATGTCTTCGATACTGTCAACTTCTACATCCAAACTTAACCTATTTATAATGTTAATAAATTTTTGTATTAGGTACATAACATATATTCAATTTCGAGAAAATAAGTTTGATAAATAAATTAAAAATGACTACCCACACAATCAATGAAAAAATACAAAAGTAATCAGCCTGTATATTAGCGTTCAAATTCGAGGCTGGCCGACATTACGATATTTAATATATTTAAAGTCGGCCCCTGTTGTGTGTGCCTCATTTCTCGACATTCAACTAAGATCACCCCGGCCGGTATTTAGCGACTAAACGTAAAATATATTTATTAACCTATTAAGCTTTGCAAATACTCCTATTAAGCAAATAGAATTGGTAGAATTGGAATTTGTAAAACAGACTGCATTTACTTTAAGTCGGCCCCGGCCGAGAATTCGCTTTTAAGCCGAAACTGGTATTCTAATGGCGGCCTCCTATTTTTCATTTAAAATAATACGAAAAACGTTAAAAAAACAATGTCAAAATATAGTAAAAATAACTTTTTAGTGATAACAAAGCTTAAAACAAAAATAATGAAACGTCTTGCCGTTGTAATATCAATCCCCGAAGCGTGGGTATTCTCATCAAGTAAGCTACTTTAACTAAGAACTTGACTCTTCAACGGCGTGATCGCTGCTGACGCTCAGTGTGCGAAGACCGGGTGATGTAATAGGATAGTGACAGTTTGTGCGTATAGAATATGAACTTAGGTTGCAATTCGAGTAGTAAAATTACCATTTCATTACCCTCGGAACGAACGCAAGATAAAAATGTGCAGACGGCCGACGATTGGGGGGGGGCCGAAATATGGCGTATTTACCCTACTATACGTATTTGTTGTTCGATAAAAAAGTGCAAATAATATTAATAATAATATACAGTCGCATTAAAAACAATTGAATGCCGAACGTTCCAATTTAACATTTAAACACAGTAGGTTATTTAAATTGTGCTGTTTTCGTTGACCAATCGCGCGTCTTCGTTTTATCTGTCGGTTGGTGATACGAGCATTATCATAAATTGCTGAGTGCATTTAAATGGCGGATATCGCGGTAATTGTCGGTGACACGCCTTCTGCCGACCTCTTAGTGGCTTATCGGAAACCGCGGGTGTCTGTATAATTAAGTATAAAAGCATTATAACACGTTTAAAAGTGTATTACTAAAGTTAAGTAGGTACTATATATTTACTTGTGTGCTTTAAATTTATTAAAGAACACAATTTTTTAGTGAATGTAAATACCAATTTCTAACATATACCTTTCTACGATTAGCAAAACCGGGGCATATAAAATTGATACAATTACTTCTCTGTGTGAGTCATACTTCTACCAATAGTTGTTGATACCTTCAAACTATATTAGCACTGGTTCTTAGGCTCTTTTTATTAAGAGACATTGATAGTACAATTTAATAGCCACCTGAGTACCATGAGAACGGCTTGTAATGCATTTCCTATGTTTACCTCCATGCGGGCGCACGTGGTGGCATGCATCGCTGCCCAACACTTCCTATTCAGAATATTAATATCTTCATTATAACTACATCTATCTGTATTATGGAAATTGTAACGTTTGTCAAAGTAATTAACAATGTACCATTAGTGAAATTATCAACTGTATCAAAAGAGTCTCTACCTTCTATAAACCCACAGTTGGTAGAGCCACTTTGACACATAATTCTAGAACTTTTTTGAAAGGAACAGTCAAAATTTGAATTTTTGTTTTCTTACTTTATTGTAAGACAACTGTTAATGTTTGTAATGTTAACAAGGCACTTATTATTTACTAATACTATGTAAACTATTAAGCCGAAATATATACATCCTAGGCAGCATTAATTAATCAAATATTGCTCAGTTTAAAGAATTCCAATAATCTTACATCGTCGATATCTAGTTCAACTTCGATTTTATGAAACATATCGTAAACAATAGTTTTCTTTTCAGTTATACGAGATCAGCGATGATCCTCAGAGGAAGGAATTCCTGGATGACCTGTTCTCCTTCATGCAGAAGCGAGGTAAGTCCACTCCTCACATATTTCTACCTAAGGCTGCGACTATAGTGCTAAAAAATAAACTAAGCGGGGGCGATATACCAACACATTAAATGTATTTTTTTTTGTCTAGACTCATTCTGAAATATAACATTAAGAAATCCGTGTATTACTATGTATTAAAATCCTGAAGGTTATTATCAGGTGCTTTTTATCACGTCTTCTTAACGTATTTTCTTCATAGGGATTCGTTTGTAGAAGCAAAGAAGCTTTAGGTAATTGATGTCCTGTTGTTTTGACCTACGAGTTGTCAAGATTATCTGTTACTTTGCTTGTCCTTTGTCTGTTTCTGTCTTAAACTCACGGAAAGCACACCTAGTCATCGAAGATTTTAAACATTGATATTTTTTTAGCGTTTCTCTCGCTACAGCCTTAGCCTTTACTTATTTTGATTAATCCTTTGTAACGATTGATATTCATTGTAATTTATCACTAAACAAAATGCTCCATTCACGATCACCGATCCGAGTGATACGAAACAATCCAGTTTAGTAAGAGATCTCTTCTTCAACAATTAATTTTGACGGAGAGGTCAAGTTATTACGGTTTTAGATACGAATCAGATACAGTAATATTGTATAAATGGTTTTATATTGTAGATCGGTGATTCACTGATAAGATTCAGTATGATGGACGAGCTTAGATCATGGACCCAGAACTGTGGGCTATTAATGAAACTCTCGTTTTGAAGGACGTCAAATTAATATAGAAGTAATCAGTGCAATTATGTTTTTACGTGTATATATTTTTATAATAGGTTTTTCGAAGAGTTTGACGAGTATTTTTAGTGTTTTTTCCATCCAAAGTTCCGTGACATAATAATCATCGAAACAAAGTTTTAGTTAAAAAATCGAGAGATTTTTTGATTATGGTAATCTTAAAACAGAAAAAAAATAACATAATGTCTTGCTTTTAATCTGTTTTATTATATTGTACCTACATGCAAATACACCTACAATAAATACTAACGATATTTACAAAAAAATACTTGGACATTCTATGTCACATTTCATTGTTTATTGGTCTCTTCAATCATCCATTAAATTTATAGGCCTATAGCATAAAATGAGTGTGGGAATTCGCCATACAATACTTATCCGTGAAGATAATCATTATATTTTAAATATCATAATAGAAATAATTAAGCGGGAGATCGTCCGATCGCTTCGGGCGTCGAGATCGTGCGCATGCGCGTGATTGATAACTCGACACCTGTCTCTTTCACACTCGGGTGTTTTTGTATCTCTGTCCTTGTCTAGCTTTAATTGATCTTCGTTTTAAATGGCGCCGATTGTCGCTAGATAGATCATGTTGATATCTGACCGCCTAGTTGTTAGTCAAATCAATTCGTATTGTTGAATTGCATTGATTACTGTGTGGGATATTTTGTTTATGTATCTCCTAAACAGATTATTGTAAAGCTGACATACCTAGGTAGGTATTTGTTTTTGGCGTACCGTTAATTTTTAGTTTGTAGGTGTACTGTTAAAGCTAATAGGGGAGCGGTATATTTTTTTCATTATTAATTGCATATAAATTAACAAATATTGTCATCACTTCACACACAGAAATTAAAAAATACATTTTATTGCTATTGTATTAGATTTGGTTTTAAAATAGATTTAATAGAAAAAGGGTAATAGGTAATTACATACCTTTAAAAATTTTTCATATTCCAGTTATGACAGAAATTATTTAAAGTTATAGAAGCATTTTTCCGACCAGTTTGTCAGCGAACATTACGAATAATTAAGCAGATGTAACTGTCAGTGTCAGCTGTTCTTACTCTAAACCAGTTTCAGTCAAATATAAGGAATAAATTATAGACTCTTCTCGAACACTTTTTGATCTGTTAATTATATCTATGAATTTACATAAGTTCGTATGGCGTTCATAATCAAATTACCAAATATTGTCCAAAACCAGAGACAACGGAGCCTATCGCAGTAAAAACTTAACAAATAAGGTGACGATTGCAATTAACAAATGTAAAATTTTAAACATTCCTTTCTCAATAATCCTTAAACAATAAAAAAGCTAGATAAAATAAGAGCCGATGGCAGCTAATTTCACAAGCCCTAATAAGACTGTTCTTAAACATCCAAAACGGTATTCCCTAATTTTCTTTTTGTGTTCACAACTCTTGTTGATAAGGGTAGGGTTGGTTAATATAAAAACCCAATAGCTTCATCAGGGGTTAAGATCGGGGGCGGCGCCATACACTACACAATTTGTTACTCGGTGTAATTGAAACGAATTCGGGAGCACATCACACCGAAATACCGCACCGAATTCGTCGACCATTTCTTATAGAGTAAAAACATTAAATTAGTTCAAAATTGATTATTTGATGATTATTTAGCGCAAACAAGATAGCGAGAACATTGCAACGATTTGATAAGTATATTAAGATTACAGTCATAACATAGTTTTGACTAGATAATAAACAGTTTTCGATTAGCTGAGTCACATCAATTAAAACCAATACCTGCTTAATAGAAGATTTATTGATTTGATACTATTAAAAAGTTTCATATCAATGTAGATATAGGTTTAAGTACAAATCGATTCGATAGTCGATAAGTAAAAACATTAAAGTGATTACATCTAAATTACGGGTCGGTGTAACACGTATCCGTTGGCGTTGAGAGTATCGCCTCGCGTAATCTGAACCGCTGCCTTATCTTGTTCGAAATAAATTATTATTCAATTTATCATACCGAAGAACTGGCCAATAAACTTCTGGTTATTATTACGCGACCAGATAACTCAGGAAACTAATCGCATAAGACTGATTACGATTTGTTGGCTAGACTAGAAATCAACGTATACTTTAATCCAGTTTATTCATTACAATTCTGCATATTTGTAAGTCTAAGGCTACAAATTGTTATAGCCCGAGGGAGTGAACAACATTTAATAATTAGAATTAATTTATTCGACGTAGGTTAGCATGTGTGAGCCATCAAACGGACTGATCTCCTCGTATTAATAATGTTTTATCATTTATTATTGCTCGTGAGTAATGAAAGTTAGTCCGCCACGCCCCGCGCCTTCTCAGCACTCTGTCTTCGTCTTAGTTAAAAAAAAGAAATTAAAACGTTTTTTTATTCCGCTCGGTTTTAATGCCAGCGACAAACGTTTATGTAAATGTTTATCAAAGTGTTATTACACATGCTTAGCCGAGTGACGTGGGTGTTCCAAATAAATCGATTAGTTTTTTGTATCGATTCGAATTGCAAAAAGATAATCGAATTTGATTGAAGTTGGATTGCTTGATAGGTAATTTGACGGCGATTGATGTCTAATTTGTTATTGATGAGTTAAATGTTATTATCTTGCAGTTTAATTTTCCAATGTGCAGTTATTTGAGATTAGTTGTTTTGGTTCTTATTGGTTGTATTTGGTAGTTATTGTATGAATTATGATAGACCGTATGGTAAGTGTTGTGTTGTGACCACGTGACCGTCTCGTTAGCAGCTGATTGATCGGCCGGCGGCCGCTCCTTGCTGTCATACACATACAGGGTGGATTATAAAACCGTTTATATTAAAAGTTTAGAACAAAATTAAGCGTAGCTGTACTAGCTATAACTATATTTAGCAGAGACAAAAGACACCAGAAAACATTGTTTTGTATTTTTTTACATAAGTAAATTAATTAACTGTAATAAACTAATTGCTGTGAATGTCGTAATCTGGTCAATTTGTTCAACATAAGAGTACATATATTTTTACTATTACATAGGAACAAACATTTAACATATTAAATATCTTATCACAATTCCGATATACAATCACTGATAAGTGATAATAAAACTCTTCCTGTCTGAAATAATCATTAAATTACCGATTATATCATCACTAATACACTATTAACAAAGCAATTTAAATGAAAACTGCTTAAACTTAGTTAAGTTGAACTGAGTTTAACGATCACCATGTAACTTGGCTATTGTTTCACTTGTTAATAGCGAGTGGGGTATAACTAATAACATCTCATTCGGAATCATTTCCTGTGATTAATTATCTGTTTAATCGATATAAGATGTTGTGCCAACAGCCTTCTCGAGTTTCTTAATGCACAATACACACAAAAATAAACCATAAAGCTTAAATAATAAGGTGTATTTTTGTGTATTGTTACCTTGATTGTAGATTAGGTTAAAGAGTTGATCTATCAAATTTTTTTCGTCTCATTGAAGATAGCCTTTGTTGGGGTTTTAATTGGTGTCTTAAACATGCATGCGGTTAATTCGATTTCGAGTTTGGCCTCGCTCATTTGTTTTTGTCTGTTTAGTCTTTAGTTTAGACGAGTGTTAATCTAAAGTTGATTGATTGGAAGCGACTTCGATGGTAGGCGGGGATCTTATTACATTTTGAAAGTGGATTGTGGATTTAATGTGAATGAACGAAATGTGTTGTTTTTGTTGACTTATTTTTTTTTTTATGTTATCTGTCTATTGTTTGAGGTATCGGTTGCTATGTTACTGGCAGCTAACGAAATTAATAGATTCCTTAAAAAAATACAACATTTAAAACCTGCATGATTTTAAACAGCAAATTTCAAAATTGGAAATCAGCATCTAAGAATACCATAAACCAATAAACGAAAAAAAAACATTTTAATATTCAAAAAGAGAAGGTTGTCAATTCGTCACGCATGCGTATTATTGAATGTAACAAGTCTAGGCATGTCGGGCTTTAAATAACCAAAGATTGATGGTGAGGAGTCTCCGATTAGAACTGGGGAGAAGATTGATGGCTTTAGAGTTAGTAATCATTGTCACTCGTTCCACTATTAGATACGTTACAGTTTTAATTGGTTTTGCAGGAAACGTTTTCAAAACTTTTTTCTTTTTCTTCATTACGTTAGCGGAAAAGGTATAAATGTAAGGGTAAATGAATATGTATGTATACTATGTTCTCCTACACCACGCGCATATTTTTATATTCTAGAGTAATCAATTTAATTTAAAATGATTAATAAGCGTATAAACTGCTTAGCCTCATATTATGTGTAGTCACGTAAAGATAATTAAATAAATGAAAAAAATAAGCAAGCAAATATTTGGCTTTTATAATTAACATGACTTCAAGCTCATGTGCAAACGCAGACATCAAAAGCTAGGCTCGCTTCAATGCCCTAAATATTTTAATAAAACAAGTTTATGTATGCTCAAGACTAGATAATTAATAATTTTCGTTATTCATAAGTAAAATTATTTATTATTTTAAACTGGAATCAAAGCTAACACATGACAACAAATTTAAATATCGAATTCAAAATTGAGAAAAAAGAACCCCAAATAGTCCTACCGATGTTGTTTAAAATTCGAATTCAAACGATATTAGGTGACAAAACAGCCAGTAACAAACAATAACCTAAAATTCTAAATAAAAATACAATAACGACAAGAAGTAAATCTTATTTGTATGTATCCTTATGTTTGGCCAATAAACCGTGAGTTGCGTGAATCGATGCGCATTGAGTATTGTGACGGTCATCTAGAACCAATAACGGTCCATATATCGCCCAGTCACGGGAGACCCGCATCCTTATACGACACAAGAAGAAAACTGAAAGCGGTTTAAATAGACTAACCGTTTCTGAAACATTGACAGCACAAAAATTATTTTAGCACCTGTCAAATCTCAAGTTAAGCGATGTGATTGTTCGACTTTTGGTCAGCCAACCAAAGGCGTGATGAGCTGTTCATTAGACTATAGACTTAATTGATCAGTTTTCCTAAAATCAAGGATATACGAGATTTTATCTGAATTATTTATGTTATAGATAAATGCTGCATGCGTCTGTGTGGTCATGTTCCAGCAGTATTTTTTGAAAGGGCCATTCGTTCAATTTAGATAATCGCGTTTGTTTATGATTTGGACCAACGGTAGTGGAACTCAAACGGCAACACTATCCATGTTGTGTGGTGAATGAATCACAAACTTAAAAGAGGTTGTAACTGTGACCATTTTTATAAACATTAACACATTATAAAGTGTTAGCTTAATTCATCTACAGCATTATTTGTGTGGTAACTGGTACCTATTAGGTAATAAGCAGTTGATGTTAAATTCAATTTTAAATTCCGATCACATCTCGGAGCTGCCTTTAAGTACATATTAATGACGACATATGACATAAAGGTATGCGCTTTCCCAATTAGCCGACTTTCCCTGCGTGTGCGTTTGATAATTATGCCGTTTACACAAGCCTAGTAGCCGCTACTGGTTTGTTTGTCTCCCATTCCATCTTCAATAACTCACTCAGAAAAAATATCAATGACTTTTGTTTGAACTTATGTACTTATCTAAGCGTATTTTTCTTTTACCAAGCTTGTGTGTTCTATTTCCAAATACACTTGTAGTTTTAAAATTTTAAAACGTTCTATACAACAGTGAAGTGCCATTTGAGAATGCCAGAATAATTTATTAGATTATTAGGCTAGCATTCCAAATTTAAAAATCCATTTCATTTATTTATAAACAACCGTCTAAAAAGAGGATTTTAATTAAAAATACAGATCTCATTTCGTGGAATTCTCAAGATTATGATCGATTATTTTCGTCGTGTCGTGAAAAATGCTAGCGACATTATGTCGACGCGCTCTGCGGCGTATCGGGATCAAAAGCTCGTCGCCAGCTGCTTGATACTTATACAAATAAAAGTGGAATTAATCAACGCAATGCTAGTGTTGGGACTTTAACGTTTTTAGGAGAAGGCGATGACCGCAAAAATACATAAATATTACATGCAGGTACATTAAATAAAAAAGCTACTGATGAATTCATATTAATTCATTAGTATTTGTTTACTTAAGTATATTTACATATGCGGGTCTCATATACTTGGTTGACTAAGATCCCGCTTACCTATGTAATCGTTACATAGAGTATAGAGTGAGATCCCGTCACTAGCGGAGGCGCGGATGAGCGGCACTAGAGTTTCCTGCAATGCTCGACATATTCGATGATAATCTCTCGTCGCAACGCGGATTAATATATCAAAGTCGCGGAATGCCCGACTTACACATTTTTAATTTAACGAAATCGTCCCGCCAACGTTTACCGCTCTATTAATAATTTTTATCGCGTCTTAAACGTTCCTTTTGTTTTTGACACTAATAAAATTATTTTAATAGTCTTTATGCGACGCTTTGATCTCGGTAACGCAATATATCTGTTTCCAAAACGCATTTGAATGTTACTTTTTATGTTAGACACTGTCATTTGTAAGTTTTTATCGGATACAAATTACAGAGTCTTTGTCGTTCGGTATTTACGATCGCTTAATGAACAGGTTTACTTCATAATGCTAATGTTTATTGTTTCACAAATTCGGTTCTCATAAAGGCCGATCCATCAGATTCAAAGGGCCTTATTACAAAAGATGGTTTAAACCAAGACTAAGGTAAACCCAGGTTTAAAATATACCCATCACTTTCTTATGTCATATAACAAAAAGAGACGGGGCTATTCTAAAACCTCGGTTTTTCTTAGACCATCTTTTGTAATAAGGGGGCAAGAGTTTAATATTTATTTTTCGGACCAGCTTGAATGAGTTTTGCTTGCATATATTTAGTGTTCATTAATAAAAGTCAAAATACATTAAGGGTCGCGTTCACGACGCGCTTAAACTCGGTTTAACACGGACTTCCAGGGATTAAGTGATTGTTATGTTAATGTTTGCCGGACATGTCGAACATTTGAATTTATTCTTTGGTGACTTTCTGCGAAACATGTTTGTTTTGTCATGCAAAAAATAAATACATCATAAATATTAATTGTGTAGTTAGTCATAGACATCAAAGTAGAAGAGTGGCGCCAAAATACGGTATAAATTAAATATGTTTATTCTAACGAATTAACAGTTCAGCAAGTCATTAATTTAAAATGTGATGGAAATAAATGTACTATTGTAAATGTAAATCACTGAAAAATATTGACATAGCGAGTAGTCGTCGGCTAAGCTAGTTCGTTTGGTGCCATCGAGCCAAATCTCGATCCGCCGCGCTCCGTGGGAGGATGATATAGATCATCTCGCCAAATTAATACCGCGAATAAATCACTCAGAATAAAAGAAAACACTGTAATACATACTTTAATGACAAATACAGGAAGTGAGTAATGTGCGTAAAAGTTGAAAATGGCGGCAATATTTCTTTATGACAATTGTTTTCTATGGAATTTGCAGATGATATTCAGCTCTAATGCGTTCATTTAAATTAATTTATTACATTAATATTTTGACATAATGGTTCTAAACATAAATTTGAATAGTAGTTTTGACTCTACATCAAGGAAGCTCTTTGGTTTCAATTCATTATTTGAATAAGTAGGTTATTATAAAAAAATAATATGTATTAATAATATGGGTCACACTTTATTAAAACAATAACTGTTCTCAAAGTCGCATAGGTACACATTGTTCGTCATACGCTGGTCCTAATTCTGCCAAAAATAATTCCGAGTCGAAACCGCATTGTATTGGATTCGAGCCGCGTGTTTAATCGATTATGTTTAGGTATCGAATTCGGTCGGCGATATTTGCGATTTAATTGACCTTTTGAAATTCGAATCTTTTGATATTCGATTTTAAAGGTTTGGCAAGAATAGTTGGCCTGTTTTCAGTTTGTATTATGTAGTGCTTTTTCGTTTAATGAAATGTAGAAAGAAGCTTTTTACCATATTTATTTGCTAAATTAGTTTCATAACAAAATATTTTGAACAAATCAGTTTTTTAGGGATTTTCAACTTATTTTGCACTCGGTAGAGCTTTTATTAAGTAGTCAATTACTGCAGTACTTAATTGTTTTTTCTCAAAGATAAGTGCGAAAGATAACACATTTTTTATGATGAACAATTAGGTGCCTTTGAAAGACAGGAAACTGTAACTGGTGTTAATAAAATGGCGGAATTAAGTGTCAGGCCATTTGGATTTGAATACTCGATTACTGGGCACCTTTCATTTCAATTTAACACAATAAAACAGAGCGATAAAAATAATCGAGCATTTGTTTCTGAGAAGTATAGGCAATAAAAAAAACGTTATTCTGACCGAGTAGGGGGAGTGTGACCGCATTATAATACTAAAACACGGCCGGCGATTCTTTTCCCGCCATTGCGCCAGCCAGCGCTTTGTTGTCCGTCTGTCCATCCGCATCAAATACGCTCATAAATCATATTCGTCGTAAATTCGATACGAGTTACAATGAATATCTGTTCTTTATTTGAATCTGAACGAAATTCGTGTGACATTCTTTATGAAGCATAATTGTATGGACGCTTTCAAATTTCGAACGGTTTAAATGCGTGTTCTTTAGTAAGCAAATTACAGAGTATAACAATTGCAGTACGAACATGAACACCTAATGTGGACATTGGTATTTTTGTGTTCTGTGGCATTTAAACATTCGCGAGCTTGGGGCCGAAATCAAGGAAAAATAAATATGTTTTTTTCTTGTGGTAATGACGGAGTATTATAGAGTAGGATCACAAATTGCACAGTAGCTATTGTTGCGTGGTCGGCCCCACACATCATCGCGTGTTTACGCGACAAGCACGTACGTTTTACTTTGTCGTCGGCGACATCTGCTGCTCGTTAGCTGCTGATCAACGCTCTTATCGTCAACGTGATAAGGTTCAGAATCGAAGTAGATAAGTCAAGTGCTAAGAGGCTGGCCTATCAAGTATGCCGTTAATTTTATATACAGCGTGTAAAAAGATTTTTATTAACTTGATATGAAGCTTTAACTTTTACCTCGCACTTTACATGAAAAGTTTTACATTTATTATAGTTTTCTATATTTACTGACATCTAACGATATAGCGTGAACGACTTCATCGGAGGTCTTGTAAAATGACCAATTTGTTATCTAACAAAAACAAATATACGTGACCACCTACACAATACATGGCGAAACTACAACCTGAAACCAACCTTAAGGAAAATATGTAAGGTTCAAATTTAAGTAATCCTCCAAAAGTAGTGTGACAAAAAAGTGATAAGTTCTTTGTAATCCTTCTGACGCCACAGAGGCTTACTCAAGTTAATTGCTTTGGAATAGTTTTTTTTTATTTAAATGTTTTATTATTGTATTCCGTCTACCTGAATTGCCGGAGACAGTATCGTACTGCAATAGATATGCAGACGTTGAAAAAACTATCGATAATTTGTCATGAGTCACGATTCAGCAATGTTATCGATATGTTGGAATGTTTTTATCAAGCTCTATTTGTTTTGGTTTGTCGCTGGAACCTACTTAATTAAGGTACCTATGTGAAATACTTATTAGTTACTTATGGTATCGGTGTGAAGATCTAACTTTTGAATAAAGATTTGCTTTTGTATCTTATCAATCATACCTAATAAATTTTAATTATCTCTTCATTTGCTGAGTCATTTCAGAACAAAAGTAGTAATATTTATAATATTCATTAAATATTACAATAAATGATGTTCTTACCTTTCTGTACATTTTTTTCAATTGATCTACCGTAATGCCCCTATTTTATGATACTGGCCATTCGGCACCAGACGTCCGCCGGGTATTTCCACAATGACAGCTTTTACACTCGCCGCCATTGTCTATGACGTGTTTCTCAACAAACATCCCAATTTCTTTTCAATGTACAACCTCTATAAAATAAAAAGAAATAAAATATAATAGCTGTCTTTGACTTTTTTCTTCATTTATTTAAATCCATGTTCTTTTCCGAGAATTTCGAACGGCATTCTAATATTTTGTAATTAAGAACAATGAGTTCGGATTTCGAAATTCATTATTCTTTTAATAGGTGGTCATTTCTAGTCAGCAACATAATGCTCCCCTATTCTTATTCTAAAATAGTGTTGTATCAATGTAATACCTAATTACTATAAAGAACGTGCGAACCGAAATAGGCAACATGACTACCGAGGGCACGTCCTATTGAGCGCAATAATAAGTACAGTTCGTTCAAATAAAACGTTTCAAGTTATTAAACGGCTCCACCACACCCAACAAAGGACTATTCTGGTAATGTCAACACGCGTTTCCGTCGCAAACGAGGCATAAGGAAACAAATGAAGTAAAACAAATGATTCGCAACATTGTTACCGATTCTTATGTGCCGATATTGAACTGTAATCAACGTCAACTATTAGTACATATCGGAATTGTGATGTTTTAGTTTCTATTATTCGATACTTTATGAGCATTTTGCTTGAAAATGTAATACAGGATATCTAACTAGTATTTGTAAGTTTTACATTTGCTTACAAGAACCTTATAGGTTACGAACTATGATAAATTAACATAAGAATTGTCTTATAAGGAAAGCAAGCGGACTACGCTAAGGTCTACAAATTCCAGCAAAATGCTCCATTCTAGGGCTCCATTTACAGCTACGCCGTAGCCGTTGTAAATGTCGATCGTGTTCGAGATCGCGCGGCAATTGCCGATCGCGGGGCAATTTGCCGATCGCTAGATGACGTTTCGCGGAAGCAGTTCTCGGCGTCACGCTGCGCCCGCGCACCCGGCATTGCTATATAATTTATTGGCTATTTCACTGTAATTGTACCTTCGCCGCCCTCCGCTAAATATTGCCACATCTTAGCATGCAACTCACAACATTGTTATAAGGCAGTAATTTTATCTACGACTCTATCGAGTGGTTGTTCGAGCCCTTCGTGCGTGTTTGCTCCAATGCGTGAGATAGTTGGATGTAGGGAAATCGAGTTTGAACTTTGTATTAGCTCTCATAAACTCAATTTAAAAAATCAAAAAGAAGAATAACTCACCGATATATAATTCAATATACCTTAAGCCTTTATCTCTTACACTGAATTCCATTACATTTATTCCAATAACTCGTTCAAAATTCATTCAATTCCATATATTGACCGAGTCATTATAATTGGATAAGTGAACTGGAGGCTAGTAGAGTCAAAAGCTAGTAGTCACGGTACTTAACTACCAGTTGAGCGGACAAACATCGGCAGGCCGGGAGGCCGAAAACCGACAGGCCGACTCCTAATTGTTTTCATCGGCCTTTCTATTTATCGTGTCACAACACTGGCTTTATCTCCTAATACGTGTAAGGGACTCCTTTTAACAGACCGTAGATAAAATAGGCAAGTGGAACCATAGATTAGAATTTCGGTCTTTGCGAGTGGATTGAAAACTGGTTAATGGGAATAGGAAATGAAACGTATGTTTAATTTTTTGATGTAATACGTTGTTATATAATTGCCTCCCTTTCCGTATCGGTTTTACTACAAACAAGTAGGCGTTATATTCCACTTAAATGCAATCACAAAGCATCCTAAAGAAATAAAGCAAATTGTCAACGTGCGACAAAAAAAATGTTTTAAACAATTTTTCGTAGACACATTACTTTATATATCAGCCATCTATTTCATAAAGCATTCGCCGCCTCCGACACCATTGTCAGAATCCCAAGTGAATTGCAGCCGGGAAGTAATTGCGTGTTACTTAATTAAAATAATTGTCCAATTGTCATTACGATTGCGGTCCAAGTGACGGATAACGTGCAAATCACAGCACAACATCTTGATTCGTAACTATAACAGTGGATATGCAATTTTCAAATTACATGTGTCTGTAGATACGGGATCACGCAAATGACTTTATATGACTTGTAACACGCACCGTTTATCTGAAGTCTCCTAGACGTATGATAAAGTGGATAGTATTGAGAATAAGTTTGATATGACTGGCCTGTTGGTCTAGCGGTTAGTGACCCTGACTGCTATACTGGAGGTCGTGGGTTCGATTCCCACCCAGGACAAATCTTTGTGTGATGAGCACGATCATTTGTTCTGTTTCTGGGTGTAATTTATCTATAATATGTATGTATTTAGAAATATATAAGTATGTTTATCAGTTGTCTGGTTACCATAACACAAGCTTAGCAAGCAAAGATTACCGTGTGTGAGTTGTCCCGGAATATTATTATTATTATTATATTAAAAGAAATTAAGAATAAAATAAAAGAAAAATAAAACATTGTAGCAAGATATTTCGTAGTCGGCCTAATAGGACTGGTCTGAATGAGGTGTTGTAGAATGTTAAAATGGGGAATAGTTCTAAATAATCTATTGGTCTAGGTATATGTATTAGAAACTCGTGCGTATTCATAATTTAATTCATTAGTTGTAATAAGTGTGTAGTGTGTACGTATGTTTCTAAACATCATAAATGTCCGAAATAGTTCTGCAAACAATGGCCAAAACAATTTTGTTTTAAAATGAAATCAAGATTATTATTTAAACACGACATGAATTTATAAACTGTACGAAAAACTCGGAATCGAAATAGTCCAATGTTGTAATGGTCTAATTCCAGATAAATGGAATAATGTGGAGGTCATACGTTTGGCTCTGAACCGCCACATATTGTGCCACCAGTAACACGATACTGACATCTAATTTATTTCGACTTTAATGTACGTTATCATTGGTCAAATTGGATTTCAAATTGCTAAATATTTTTCTAACATTCTTCAAATAAATTTTATTTTACTTATATATTACTGTCCCGTTTCAAAAGAATGTGGTATTTATTCGCATGCCGTTGTCTTGTCTTTCATTTCACGCTCACATTGTATCATGTATTAAGTATTTACCCAATGGCCTATTTCGATGTCAACAAACGTTAATTCCCTCCTGCCGGTGACTAGGTTATAAATAAAAACGGCCACGATTAGCGTGTGTCTCATTAATCATTCAGTGTATAGTGTCAAAACACATCCACGCACTCTCTGATCTCGGTACCATTCAAAAATTACACTTTCCAACATTCTCTTGTTCAACAGAAACGCTGGAAGCTAATTGCTTTTAAATTGTGTTCCTTTTATTTTTTTCTCCACTTGAAATAAGTAGGACACTTGAAGTTTCCTTTACCGATTCATTTTGTCACATAAGATTAACTACATAAAGATTAATTTGTTCCATTATAACGATGTTGAGACGAGTAAAGTTCGGTCTTTTCTCACTTAATGACATCTCTCTGTTGCCACGCCATATCCACATAATCAAAACTACAATAGTTCATATTTATTATTGGATTGCGGAAACGTGTTTGGCTCTGTTCCATCGTATGGTTACTGTAAAATTTCCAAGACCTTTATCAAAAACATGATGAAGGAGGTTTTAGATTACTAAAGACGTACTTTTGATTTGAACAGCACTTCGCCTAAGGTTTATGATCTTTTTAAGTTTATTAAGAGTCATCATTAGTGCAGTAATGGTTTGATTTAGTTCAGTTTAACAGTGTGCCGGCTCCAGCGCCTAGGCGTCGTGCCAACATCCATAATAACGGCTTGCCCACAATTAGCCGGGGGTGAATGATAAAATAATTCGGCATGTCTCACCAATCGCTTTATATGTAGCATTGTTTCAACATGATCTACAGCCGCTCTTTGATCAAAGGCGACTGCAACCGTTACAGTTGTTTCGCGAGGATGATATTAATCAAACACATTTATTGCGGTCGCATTCAAAATTAACTGCCGTATATTAAATTTGTGTTCTGAGAACTGTTGGCTATCAAATATTTCCTACAATAAACCAGTTGGGCCTGCTGTTAAACTTCTCAGATTGTTGTGCCATCTGAACAACGAACCACAATAACAGCTACGTCATATTTTTGGATAGCAGCCAATGTTTTATGGACATTTATTACGGTTAATATAATAATGTCATTTAGCTGTGCTAACATGTCGTTATATGAACATTAGTGCGCAGTTGAGTCAGGAATCAAACGATAGCGCTCTCCATTGTGATGCGATTGGTAACGCGCCGCGCCGCTGTTGGAACAGATGTGCCTCGGCTCGTGCTTCTAATACATAACAACATCTAAATAAATAACAAAGAACTAATCAAAGAATTCAGCCGGCAAACAAGAAGACATGAAATCTCCCGCGACGTCTGTCAAATTAGCATCACAAACGAAAATAGCGTCATTCTAATTATTTTGATGACTCAACCGAAATACAATTAATCTTGCCGGTTCTGTGAACTGTCGCAAGTGACGGATGGACGAAAATATCGTCGCATTTCGCGATAAATAAACTTGTGAGTCGAATATCGGATTTCGATTCCATCGGTGCTGCGTATCAAAGATTTTATACGCGTGTTGGATGCGGGCAGCGGAGCGCAATACCGGACGCCGGCGCGCCCGCACTCCGGACCGTATGCGCGGGGGAAAAGCCTGCCAAAACACTCGCTATACCAATGCTAGTAATTATAGTCATACAGGAGAAAAACATTGATAAAGAAGAACAAGTTGTCAGTCACAAAATATGCACACCGGATTACCGTCTGGCCATTACACCGTCAAAATAATTTTAGTAACAATCTTTAGTCTGACAGGATTGAATCTGAAACTTTGTGCTATTTAGTGCTCGCTGTATCTCAGACCGGAAATCAGCTGTCGTATCCCGATTCTTAGTGGGAGATCGGCCAATGCTCGAGACTGAGATTACATTAGATCGAGTTGGTTCCTAGAGTCGTGATTGGAAACTTGAGACGCGCTGTGTTCACCGGAACTGTCTCGGTTAATTAGAATGCTTTGTAAGAATAGATTTGCCATCGACTTTCGAATCTTGATCTACAATAATTCATGTTGTTAGCAATCATGCAGTTATCTACTATTGTACTTGCGTTTCTTGAAAGCAACTCTTTTATGTAAGCCTTTTTTTGCGGGTACATTATATCTTTCTTCCTCTAAAGTTCTACAGATTTTATTAACATGCCTTAGATGACTTCTAACTTTTCGTTGCTTGAAATAAAGTCGTGTGTTTAAAACTTAGTTGCTTGAAGACATTGAAAACTTATGTTATTAAATTACAAGCTTGAGGCGTAAATGGAGAACTTATATCGATTTGTAACACTTCGTTTCGGTTGTAATCCAATTTGGGGTTACGAGTTATTTGAATCGATATCCTTGACGAGTATAAGGAGTTTTAGTGTAACTATTTTATAGGTAGTCGTCATCATGTTTGGTTGATACAGTGGCTCATTGTGGACGCGTGACGCCGCGTCTGAGCCGCGTCTAGCCGCGCAGCGCTCGTAAATCACGCGCGCCACAAATTGGAAACCCACCGCTAAACAGCTCGCCACTATAAAAAATCTCAAATAATAACTTCGGATCTAAATCTCATAAAAATATGATTTCGAGTATTTTTGAGTGGGTTTTAAGTTTTTAATCCCGACGTGGTTTTACGATGTTGTAAAATTTGATTAATAACTGTTGCGTATAGGTCCCGGTGAGGTCGGACATTGTTGCGGTGACCCATTTACGGTGCGTGATTGCGCCGTATTTTGGCGGTGGCTCTCCCCAGACCAAACAAGCCTTGCCCGCTGCTGACCCTGTAACGTGACTCATTTCAATCAAGGTCTTGAATTGCATAAGAACTGTTATTACCCACATTGTAATGCTACAAACTTGATTAATCATAATAAATCGTGTGGGCTTATAATCTTAACAAACCATTGTATAAAGACAATAATCTTTATACGACACATAAAGAATACATGTTTCTATTAATGCGTCTGAAACCCATTTTATGACAGCCATGAAAGTTAATCGTCGGATCATTCCTAAGAAGTATTTCATAAATCTCGTAAAACATAGCGTCAACTAAACTGTGTTACTTCGTCAATTTTCCACGGTCGACGTAATTAGATGTACCTACCTACATTTAAAATAAAACATAACTATCGGGTGTGTAGGCGTGACAATAAGTCATTATGTATGAAGGCACACACGTCAATCCATGTCCACTGTCACTTCAATTTTTCTATTTTATTTTCCACGATTTTGTGTAGAATTCTTAGGATGTAGATGCGTCGGCGCGGGCGTCGGATGCGAGCGGCGCGCGCGCACGATCCGTCACATGATTTGAACGGTATCCGATTTAGCTCTTGACAATGAAGGGACGCTTGGATTTTGTTTTTTATTATTACTTTGTTTGATATTTTTAGATTACTTTCAATTCTGTATTAAATTGGTTTGTAACGAGTTTTAAAATTAGGAATGCTTTTGTTTTAGAAAACTAGTCAGAAATTGTTTTATCTTCTCAAATTCGTATTACGTTATCCTTACATTGTTGATAAATTAACTAATCTAATTTAAATTACAAACATTCATCAATCAATAAATAACATTATTTAATCCCGAAACAGTAACTAATTCATCATGCACCATTGACACCGTTTCATTACATTGATAGCATAACCAATAATGGGATGCCAGGGCCGATACACCTCGTTACGAATCGAATTTATTCATCGGGGTATTTATTGTGCCGGCCTTGGGCCCCGCCGCGGGGGCCTATAAAATCACACGGATAAATAACAACGCGATCGGGCCGTAATTAAAAACATAACTTATTAATAATCGTTTATTAACGCTCGCGGGTCGTACTCGCACTTGGCCCGAGCTTTAAGCTGTAACTCAGATAAATCTACTTTGTATTCATTTCCATTAATCGATTATTTATGTAACGTGTTTGATTTAATTTGATTTGGTAAGGTTTATTTGCTAATTTTGGTCTAGTGCTTTACCACAACTAGCTAGAAATCAATAATAGCTTGTATTCCAAATTAACCCCTACAAAGTACAAGAAACCTACTTGATCTAAAATACCAAGCGTTCAACAGATTGCATTTAAAATTTGACAGTAATTGACGTGTCTATATTAAAAGTACGGAATCATTAATAACATGAAACTGTGAGGTTACCTCGCTTCAGGCGTGAACATTGTAAGTATTGATTGTACAATTATTTTGACCATTGCTACATGGGGTCCACTTACATGTTTATGCTCATTGCGCGGTCCAATAATGTGAGAATTGCTTGCGTGCGAGCATTATTTATAAGACAGTCGCTTGACCAGATTTATAGTTATTTAAACACGTGCTGTCTAGTTATGTCGGCTAATTTTATTGTTGACAATTCTTTAGTGTAAAGAAATGAGAATGTGGATGGCATTAGTCAAAATAGTTGTTAATACAGGTCTAACTCTAAAACAACTATGATAAGTTACCTCTCTTTTGAAAAGAAGAAAATAAAATTACTAATATAAGATTTTTTCTGACATCAATTTCATAAATGTGTTAAAAACTCGCAATGTTATTGTTCCGTGAGTAATGTTCCGCAATGTAAGTGAGTAAATAAGTATTAAAAGTAAAAAAAAATAAACTCAGAAAGAAAGCGTAATCGTCTCCCAAAACAACAATAGTTGCTAAGGCGAGAAGAGAACAATAAACTGGCTGATTTATTTTAATAAAATAATTTATGGGCCCTTACAAATTGGCCTCGTGACGGCCGCCTTATCGAGTGGCGAGAATCGATAAAATCGTTGCCGATGTATCGATACAAGGTTATTAATGGTGAGCTTATTGTACTCGGTAATGAGATAACATTTGTTTTGTAACTACTCGTCAGTGTTAAGGGAATGTTATTGAAGTTGAATGCATCAATTGTTGTTCGCTGATATTTTGCATTTGTAATCAATTAATATGAATTATATCCCACTTTATAAACTTTCAAAAGCTTTCTTTGAAAATTCTTGTTCTCGCTCAGCTTAAATTCAGTAAACCGCGGGTCTGCAAAAACAATATTTTTTCGTCAATTGGCCGTCCCATAAAGCAATCGTATCGAAGATCGTTGATAATTCATCCGGTTGCGTCGTAAATCGAAACGGCGTCCATAACTCGCGCGGCTTAATTACGAATAAATAAATAAATAATTGAATGTGAGCGGCCGCGGGCCTAATCGATCGTGTTCCGAGGTGTCGGAGGTGCTAACAAGGTCCCGCCAGCATTCGAAACGTTTGCTTTCCGACGAGTCGACAGCGCCGAGCGCGCTACCGCAACAGATAACACAATTGGATGCTCCGATTTATTGTTATCACACTTTCCGTTAATTGTTTTTAACTTTTTTGTACGTTCGGTCTGATTATAAAAAATGTTGTTTTAATACTCGTATTTGCCAGGTGGCTCCGTTGAAACGTCATATATAATTTCAACATTTTGTTATGAAGCCATTACAGTAGATTTATTGCGTAAGAATGTGATGCCCAACGAATATCAAATATCAATTTCGCCATCGTCCATAGCACCACTCAAGCTGAGGTCAAAAGTCAATTCTTCCTCCATTGAAACGGACACCATTTAAATATAGTAGCGCGGAAGCAGCACATTGTTCTTTTCATAACGTTTTTTCTCGTGTCGGACGATTGACGCGTATCCATTTCCTCAGACGAGAATAGAAGCCACCTCCGTGTCGTGCTATAAAATAAAGAGGATCACTCAACGTCGGCCGGCCATCTAGATATAAGGCGATGTCGCTGATTGCCGCTCGTTAGAATCTAATTAGCCCACGGATCCATCAACGCGTCTATTTCAATGTCTGAAGAAAATAATTTATATTCGATTCGGCCTTCTGACTTGTTTGTTATTCGCGAAAAATCAAACGTCAAACGAGTGATGTCAAGCGGTGTAATGTGCAGCCTACACGAATTGGATCCGTTCATGTCAGCATCTATGACATTGTTTAAAATATAAAAACAAACACTTAACAACTATACTAAAATTAAAACTTATATAAATAAATAATACTAACACGCGTATAGCAATAAGCAACTACTTGAAGGTGCGTTTGTACTGAAATTGTTTTCAACTTTTATTACCAACACGGTGTAGACAACAAAAAGGTGGGCAACTCGGCATAAGACTGCTATATATTTGTAGATAAATTAGTGTGAAGAAGAACAAAAGAGTTAAGACGTTTCTAGACAATAGGTTACGATCGATTGTTTGAGTTTAAGTATGGAGAGAGAGACTTCGACGCTTTTTACGAATATAATTACAATTAAGTAATTTATTTCTATATTTACACAACAATCAAAAAGTTGTAACTGAAATGTTGCTCCTAACAACTGCATCATCAACTGTTTCTTCTGTCACAAACATCAATCAAGTTAACAAAACCTTAACGACGTCTGTCAGTCATATTGTTAGATACAACTAGGTTTTATGGTCCATTACTTTATTATCTTCTACCTATTACATTCACTTTAAATATGTAGGCATTATGTAGCATTAATGGCTGAACGCTAAAACAAAACTTAATTCTAAGGCACCGTTTAACTCATGATGTCTCTGTCACTTAAAGGTATAATTCGGAGACTAGATTATAGATTCGGAATTTAAGAACATTAAATTAAGTTGTATTTTAGTATTCGGATTCCTAAGCCCTGAAAACGTTAAAAAAAATCTTAATTGAAAGTCAAATCCAGGTCGCTGAGGTGTGTTTGATGGATGAGAAGCTAAATTACCTCTCCCCCCTTCCCTGCAACCCGACTGTCCCCCACTAACGACTTGCTGACCAAAAGTGATTATTTATAAAGCGATGACAGAACTTCCGGCGTAATAACTGGTGATTAAGACGCTCCCCGATTGAAATCTAGAACTATTCAAATAGATGGTACTAAATATATTGTGAATTATAAAATATTACTTGCAGTTGAAAGCAAGACTGATGTGGATTCTGACGAGGGTGACTATTTTGAAGCTGCGAAATGTGGATGACATTCTTTAGTGAATTTACCTTTAGAAAAGTTGTAGAAAAGATATTGACGTGAAATAATATTTTTTATTTTTAAGACCTAGAATATTTTTTTAACTATCGTTACCGTAATTTTTTTTTCTTACTGTCCCCTCGCTCAAGTAAGAATACACTTAATTAGGCAATTCATTAAGCCTCATAATAAAAGTATCCAATTACGTAAGTAGAATAAATATGGACAGTATTACTTTATATCCGATCGAGTAATCTAAAGGTGCCGGATACTCCTTATCAGGGTACACATGGCAACTCAGCTTCGTACTCTCTATGACACAAACAGTACAGTATAGGTACTTAACTTTAGTGGGCCGCTGTACATTATCTCATATCCGCAATATGCAATAATGTGTGTCTTTCCCACGGATGTCCACTTTTGGGCATTGTACACTGACCATTTTGATTTCGATATACTTTACTAATATTATGTGTCACTTCAAATAAATAAGTGAGGTACTTACAGCATTGACTTGCCATATTTATTAGGTAGGTTTAAACAACTTTGAGTAAACTGAACTGGTTTTGTGGGATATTGTAGTGTACAACATATTATGTATTGTTTTATAAATAAACACTCCACGGAAAACCGCAAAAAAATCAACGTTCCTGATTTTATTTACTTTAAAACTACCTATTTATAATCTCAAGCATAAGCTATCTCAAGGTTTTAATCCAACAAATTAATAAAGCAATATAAACGCTAACGAAACAATTAATTAAATACTTGTATTAATTAAATGATAGATCGTAGCACGGGTAGGCGGTACCGTCCCGCCCTATAAATCCCGCCCGCCCTGCGCGCTGGGCGGATCTCGTAGGGGAGAGCTTGATTCTTTTATTGGACTATCAATTTGATTAAGAGTAGGCAATATACATAAAAGTTTATTTAAGGTTTAGGTATATCTGGTATACACACGTTTTGTGTTTTGGTTTAGGTAGCAGTAAGAGTAAACCTTAAAAAAATATATCTTATAGTAAGAGGTAGGCCATAGGCATTCAGATACGCAGACATAAAAGATTGAAAATCTGTATTCAAGTTTTATGCTTCCGTTAATAATGAGTTTTCACTTCAGAAGTGCGAATACTCAAACACTTCTAACTGTGATAATAAACCAGTTTTCATCATAAACACTTCAAGGAAAACCGAATAAATATACCTTTTCAATTCACTAACAGGAAATCAGTACTCAGCATATCTAAATTTAATCTATCATAGATAGAGTCGGGCGGGGCGCAGGAAGCGAGCGATATAACGTATCGATAAGTTAAACCTATCGGCACATCGGATTACAACACTGACACCGATCCATCTCAGATACCGAATATCGAACTCTAATTCGATTAACTTAAATGTCAGAGTTCAAGTGTCAAAGATGATTCCACCTTTTATAACCTATTAAGGTTTGACTGTACAATACGATTTCTATAATACTCAAAAGTTTAAGTCTCAAAGTTAAATTTTCAGAAGTAGCTAGTTATTCCTTATTAACGACGAAGAAAAGCATCGTGAGAAAACTCGATTTTATCGTTGTTATGCATTGTATTGTTAGCTGTAAACCCATTTTAATTATTGTATTTCATTTCTCTCACTCGTTGTAACAGAGTTCTTTACTTTAAACAAGAATATTTTAACAATAAAATTAAAGTCCGCTCTGATGTTTCCTACTACATAAGCCATCAAAACAATCTTTAATATCACTAAACGCACTCTTAGATAGGCAACATCACTCAAAATATTCATGAGAAAATCAATAATAATAATTGTCCTTTCTTCTGTTATAAACCACTGTCGATGTCACCCTGTGCCTTCGTCCCATTTATGTTAATACGGTATTGTGGCACACATCATTTGTTCTATCTCAAAAGAACTTCCATTGTCAAACTTCGTGCCCTTTGACAGCATTGTCTGTTTTTTGTCAGCTAACACCAGATTATTTTATTTCCGTTACGTGTTATTCTTTGTTGTCTCGTTTATCAATTTTGGCTCCGCTTTTTTATTTCAAGATGATTTGTTTTATGCCAGTTAATTACACTTGCAGACCATCGAAATTTTCGGTTGACGTAATTTTCATTCGATTACCGCTACGAACACTACTTTTTTATTGATACTTCTTTGCTAATACGTAATTTAGTGAATATCATCTCCACTTAAAATATACCTAGATTAATAGATAGGTACATATCACAAAACAATTTCATCATCATCATTGTTGACCCTTGTCATATCTTCCAACACAATAATACAAATATACTTATTATGTATGACCTTATCATTTATCTTTTTGTGGCTATTAATGGTTATATCATGATAAATGTATCGTAAGCTGTAGGCTGTAGGTGTCGGTCCTCAAAGTGCCTCGTCATCGGTACGACGCCATCCCACATTGTAATTTAAATTGTCATTCACATTACCATGGAGGAGTCAGCAAGCGCAGTGGCATTCGGATTCTCGACACCTCCGTCTAGACAACTAAACCCAGCGGTTTTTATGAACCCTATTACATATTCACATATATAAACATTGAAAGAAACCTTTTACGACAAAAATACTAAATGATGAAAGTATATAATGATCCCCAAGTCAGAACAAACCTGAAAATTTTATACGTTTTCTCGAAACTACAACAGCAACTTTGTAAACTAAGATTAGTAACAGAGTATAAAATAAAATGATACACAAATTAAGGGTTACCGATGATATTTTACGATAGCCGTGAGCGACAAAATATGGTCATAAAAGAAACCCGAGTATCTTAGTTGAGATTGTTATGCACAACGTCTACAAGCTTCGGTGACAAGCTAGAGCTCGTTCTAAACAGGATAAAAATGTTTAAAAATTGACAATAAATATGAAACACGCCGCAGAATATCGTAAAGATGAAGAATTAAAAGACATCCGTGTTGGTAGTTGTAATAATTAAGTACAAGTCTAGAAACTACAAAGTAAGGCCCGTTGGCTTGTTCTGATGGTCAATTTTCTCCACGCCCATAAAAAGCGCAAACATGACTACGTTTATAATAAATTACATACATCTGAGCCAGACGATATTACCATTTAGAAACAAGGAATGCTTATTTACTTTTCAGACATTGAGCTCTCGAACTGTACGTTCTGCGCATGATTCGAAACAATGCAATCTAGAGAGTAATTCGCGTAGACAAATATTGTCAAATAAATCCGAGAGGCTTCTTTACCATGTAGCGACACCACGACAAGTTTCTTGGTTGTCATATCCATATCCATATCTAACCTGCCATTACTTCATATCGAATGTCGCAAAACTCTATTTCTATTTTATACATCTCCCGCAAATGGCTAAATGGAAATCAGTAATGTTGTTCATTCGTTAACATTGTGCATGTACGTGCATTTTATTACAATTACATGATGTAGGTATTGTTCGTATGTTTGCGTGTCATAATGGCGGCTGCGTCGGATAGCTCAGCTTTACGGCCGGCGATAGTTGCCACCTTCGTTTCGAGGGTTCCATTGTTGCATTCATCGCAATGATCCGGCGTAGTCGCGTCGTCTTTCAGCCGCATCCGACATTTCCATTGTTGCAATTTTATTGGCGGTGTTACCGTGCTGGCGGAGATCGTAAACTACGCACCAGCAGTCGATACTATCCGGGCCGGCGCTGATGGGCCGCCGACCGCATTATCGCGCGCCACCGCCACCGCAGCCGCGATTTCATTCGTTTCTAATAAATTGATACGAGGCCTGCGCGACCCGCCATTGGTCGGCTCGCTCCCCGAACCTCGATCCTCGGACGCGAACCGTAAATCAACTTTACAACCTTTAATTACAGATATTTGCTTTCTCATGTGAGCGTACGGGATATCGGAGGGCCGTGCTCGCGAAAATATAGCATAATAATGGGTATTGACCCGTAATGGCTCGCCTGTAGGTACTATCGGCCGCCTTTGTCTTGATTGTTCGAGCGAGAGTATATTCTTTTCCGAATGATTGCCAATTACATCGAATGGCCTCCTGAATTCCACTGAACGCAATACTTTAATCTTTCCCGGTTTTGATTTGCATTCGAATAAATGATTTATGTGTTATTGAGTATTGGATCTTTGGTTATGTGACGTTTCTGATTCATTGGTGTTTTTTAATGTTGTCAAAATTTAAAGCGGGATGGGCTCGCCGACTTCAATAATTACAAGTGGGAATGGCCGCAGTAAGTAGAGTCGGTGATGGCCAGCGTGCAGGGCGCGGGGAGCGCGGGGGCGCGAGGGCGCGGCCGCCACAATGTTGCACCGGATAGGGCCGACCGTTCGCTGTTTTAATGTCTCTCAGACGGAATTACGCTGGATTGTTCTCAACTTTACTGCTCCCTTCATGATTGATCGTTGTATCCTCGGCCTTATGTCATTTTCGTGCCGTATCTCTTGGAATTTGCACTACACGCAATAAATATTACATTGAGTTATGGTAATTTCGCAAAATTATAGCATATGACTCTTTTACTGGCGTTGTGTATTATTAGAAGTCGAACTATAAGGACTTATGAATTTCAATAAATAATTAATAGGTCGTATTAAGCGCTGTTTCGTGTGTTGGTGCGTGTACGTTTTGTTCCGAAGTGTGGAAATTAACACTAGAATGATCGTATTTCTAAATTAAAACCCCGCTCCGAGGCGCAATAAATTCTTCCGCCCATAAACTTATAACGACTGTCTAAATAGAGGCTAGCTGTCGTTTATGGCCTTAATACACGAATAAGAAATAAAATAAACACTATGCACTTATGTTTTTAATCCATTTTGCACACCTTTTTAATTGCGAGTGGTTTTCATGTTAGTGGACGAGGTATATTGTTGAAATGATTTATCGGAAACGTTTTCAGTGCGCTTTTTGAGTTTTAATTATGTTGTAGTGTGTGAGTGTCGTTTCCTCATAAACTCGTGATGTGGAGTGAACCGTTGTTGGATTTTCCAATTTAAGCTGTCCAATGTTTGTGGGATTTATGTAGCTATACGCAAACTTCTTTACAACTTTATCGTTATGGTTGGCTGTTAAATTCTTAGTTTATATTGTATCTGCTTAGAGTAAACGTACACTATTTCAATATTTATTTTGAAAGGGATAAGAGAAGACTATACGAATGTGTAGAGTATCATGGTTATTTATTAGCTGTGGCTTGTTTGTCACATTCATATTAATTTATCTACAATCGTAAATGTTTTATTGGCATCCAAGAAGGTTTTCTTTGAGCTTCCCATGCAGACATATCCCGCTAGGTTGGAATATTTTTATGTATAATTTTATAATTATTCACTAAGGTACTTAAACAAAATATAATGAAAAGTATAATAAACAAATATTAATGTCCAGCAACGACCTAGATCCTAAACAATAGAGGTACGAGAATAATCGTTATATCTAATTTTATACGTGCGAACGTATATAAAACAATATCCCTGAAGTTAATGTGCAGTTAAACGCGGCTGACACTGTCCACTTGGAGTTTTACCAACACTCGGATAATTGAGATTGATCGAGTCGTGAATCGAGTGGGGCGGTGCGATCAAAAGCGTATCAGAGCAATGGGCGGCGGGGCCGGGAGAGCGGGCCGCGCTCATTGGCCCGGCGCGGGGTTGTCGGCTCCAAGGGCATTGATTACTGCTCTCGATAAGCGGGAGGCGTCGAATGTCGATTCGATCGATTATCGCCCGTGCGGTCGCGCCGCTCGCCGGCCCGCGCCAAGCGACTCGCGCACACCTTCACGTTTTGATGACCACGCCGCGCGTCCACACATTAATACACTTTTGTCATCACACAATTTTATTACCACATTTTATTTACAAATCAACATCTTACCATAATAAAACTTCTCCCATAATTTATAAACGCACCGTAACTAAATTAAATTTCCAACTTAATCTGGTTGTAAAACGGTGCGCAAATCACAAGTTGCAATCTGCAACACTTAAAAGAGATTAGTCGGCTAATCGGGCGTTATTTACAATCCTTTATCAGCACTCGGAGGCGTTCGGTTAGACGATTTACGACAGTCGCGAGTTGCCAGCACAAAAGAATTAGCCTTTCTAAGCGACACCGAGTGCCAATAAATATCGGGCGAGGTGCGAATAATCGCGGGCAACACTGTAGCGAGCGGTCACTTACAATTTATTCCGTACGCAGTTCCATAAAGCGTGCGTTAGTCCATAAAGTGAAATTCATAATACAAATTTAGCGTAAGGTTTCGTAGGAAAAGCAATAATTTGTCACAATTGGGCACGATTAGATTGGCTCCGCTGGCGATTTGACATAGGTCGTAAATAACGCTTCGGGCGGCCGAATTGAGTGAGCCGTCAGCCGCGCTACGCTGTGTGGGCCTTTATAAATGGTACGTGTATGCAAATAGCGCGCGCGGCTCGGCGCACGCGCATCGAATCGCGCGTTTTCCGCCGCCGGCGAGCCCATGCGTTTTGTGGAAATCGTTATTGGGGTGATTGCTTTCATAAACAATAGCTTTTGTCCACGGTTCCTTGTAAGCGCTGCGTTATTTAGCCGGATAACGGGACCGGGCTAGCTGCGCCTGATAACGAAGCCAGCGGTTATGCAATCTTGTTCAGCGCCATTCGATGCTGGGAATCGTGCTTTATCTGTACCATGTTCAATTGCGGGTAATTTGTATTATGTATTTACGATATTTTCGTAATACACCGTAACCACTGACCTATAAGCCTCACTTATGATTTCGACAGAATTTGTTTCGTGTGGAAAATTCATAGCTTACTTAATGTTCTTGGCTCCCGTAACTTTCTTTTACTGATCCATTCTACACGCCTTATAATTTATAGGCACTTGTTTTTTTTTTCTTTGTACTAACGTGTTGTCAAATTTCAAGATTCTCCGTAAACAGGAAGTGTAGTTTCGCATTTGATAACAGAGTTGCATAGCTGGGTATCGTAATTTGATATTTTCAGGAAAGTTTCCATTTGACATTGTTCGAACTTGCCTTCAAAGTATTCTTACAAGATTATTTTGATATTATGTAGTAATAAATTACGTCTACTATTTTATTAAGATACATTACAACAATTTAAATAAGTAAATAATACAGCAAAGGTACAGTACTAACATCAAAGAAAGTTGCACTATCAAAAAGTAACCACCATTTCTTGGTACTCGCACCCTTTTAAATATCATTGAGTGCATTGAAAAGTCACAGGTCATTTTAGTGTTGCCATAAAAGTCGCAATCGAGCTCAAAGCAACTTAGTAGGGGGCTATAAAAGTTGTCAACGTAGTGTGACGCTCGTGGGTGGCGAGTCAACGCGAATTCGAGAATCGATACCTATTATACTGTACTCTGTGGCTCGACACTAGGGATTAGTGATGGGCATGTTTTAATTTGAATTATTTTCGAACATATTCAAACTGCTATTTTCAGTGATTTTGTTTTGCAAGGAGAAAGATAATTTTTCTGTCTTTTGCTCTATCCTTTTCAGGGTTTTCGTGAACTATAGAGGATAATCCATTCTCCTAAATAAGTATTAATGTTTAAGAGTTAATCTAAGAGTGTGTCAGGTAAAATTCTCAACACTTACCTTCAACTTTTTTCATACCGTGTGCAAAAAGTTTTTCGGCGAAAATTCGGAACATTAATTTCGTTTCGTGATTTTCGTTTTCATTGCGAATACCAAAGTCGTGACATCACTGACGCCTGAGTCATCTATTGTTACATTTTATTAGTGAGGTAGACTACTGGGTTTACGATAGGTATCTGTTAATATTTGGATGATAGTTAAGTATTGTTAGTCATGGTTTATGTTTTTTCATGTAATTTATCACCGTGTTTGGAGGTTTTATCAAGGAAATATCAAATCTTATTTTTCTATTCGACCTATATTTATGTAGGTACCTACTACAATTGTCTACAATGGGACAAAGTCCTCTTTCTTCTAAATTAAAGTTAGCACCATAAATAGTCAAGTAGATTTTCTTATAACCTCCTATTTGGTTATGACTGGTGGAGTATCATGCGAAATGCCTCATATCAATTTTGGTGTCCTAATTTTACCTAGGTATCAACAAACGTCTAAAACACCAGGTATCGTATTAATACCTAACAGTTCTAATACTCCAATTCTGCGCATCATGTTGTACCATTTACTCTTCAAACGTGGCAATTAATCTGGACGGGTGACGTAGCCACCCCTTCACCCCCCTTCCCTCCCCGCTCGTCCCCCTCCCTACCCCCTCTCTCGCCCAGATAACCGAGGGAATGATTAACTGCAGACAGGAAGACGGATTGACAAATAGTCGTTTAGGTATTTCGCTAATGTTCCGCTCTCATCAATAAACGATCGAGGCGAACGTGAACGGTTTGTTCTCGTCTCGGCTAATTCGATTGGGTAAGCTATTTAAGGTTCTATCAGCGGAAAGAAAGAATATAGTAAGTAACTAATAATATAGGAAACTTGAGAAGGCAATACGTTCAAAGGAGGTATTTAAATATTTGATTAAATGCTTTATTATTTAATACGTTTTCTCGAAAAACAGAGCTTGCGTTGCTTCATTTTTTTACGAATTAATCAAGACATTTTTGATCTTTGTCAACAGGGATACAGAAATACTCATTTTCCCAGACAAGCTTTTACCTAATATTATATATTATGTCATAAAAATATCCTCGATTACTCAATATTTGTTTGTTAAACTTGTAGAAATCCCCCTCGTCATTGTATGTAGCTTGTTACTTGATATCGCCGAAGTGCCGCCATGACGGCGCGAATGTAACGAATTGTTTGCAACAATAATTTAGACGAAGCTGATTGATTGTTGCCTCGTCAACAAGTCAAATTGAAATAACTCACAGATAGGGAGGCAGGTGAATGTAGCTATATAGTTGTAGCTCGTTTTTAATGAATTACAGCTCTCTTTTTGGGAAACAAATATTTGTATCAGCAGCCATAATTATTTTCTGAAAGTCCTTGATTGAGAAATAAGCAAAAAGAGCACAAATATTAGAATGCTCTTGAAGTTATTCTAGATAATTTGGCAGTAACTGTTTCTGAGCTATCCAGTAAAGATAACACAATAGGTGATGATTGACATCCATTTCATAGTTACAAATACGAGTTTACTCCATCTACAGTCGACAAAGTAATGGGATATAAACACCGTTGTTTTCTTGTTCAAAAGATGTAAACATCACACGCTGACAGTCCGAGTGTCTCACAAGCGTAACTAAGTAGCTAACAGTTCCTTATTGTAAATCGTGGTGTTGAGAGTTGTCGGCCCGGATTCGTCACGTCATCAGCCAAAGTTAACAGCCAAATTACAGTAAATCAAATAGTCGCAAACTAGCCACATAGAACAAACGGGCATGGCTTCCGTGGCCACACGGGCTGTGCTAAATCCGGGCCACTAATGCCGCGCGCGAATCGTAAAACCGCGATCTGCCTCGCTCGCGCCCGTAAATCATCGATCGTGCGATGCGATGCGATTCTTCACGCTCGCCTCGTTGCCCGCTTGACAAGGATTGTCACAGCAAGCGCTTTTTAGCTGCACCCGACAAATTACGTTGTACTGACAACTTTGTTATACCTTACCTGACAATGCCGGGCGACAGTAAGGCGTGTAATGCGCCCATATAATTTTGATTAATGCCTTCAAGAGGACGCAGGTGGCGATAACTTACGGTTGTCAACTTAATCAGCTTTTCTTAGCTTTATAGATGCAGTTTAGTGGTTATAGTACTAAAACTAAATTGGTTTAATGTTTATTTCGGATGCTATCAAACTCCGAATATAATTTGATTTACATTCTCGTTTTGTTTAGCATGATCTAGCGCTGTATCTGTTACCATATGGCTATGTAGGTGTAGTTTGCGTTAGGTTTTACGACCCTTATGAAGTGCGCAGTAAAGGGTTTTACAACTTGCAATAGTGAGCAAATGTACTCCCGCCTCTATTCGAAGTTATATCGTGATGAACATGTTCCTCGTGTTTGAGAGACTCTTTTGTTACTTTATGTATTTAGTATCCCTGATGTTCAATTGCCGCTTTTGTATTTTAAGAATTTTATGGCTTACGGATGTTGTATTAAGTTAAAGTCCGACTTACTAAGTGAAGTATTACAATCTAACTTAATCTTTATTTCAGTTGTAAATTATGGAATTACTCAATCATTCTTATTCGTAGGTAGTAGTTACTAGAAGTACTTAAGTATCTATCTACTGTCTATGATTATTGCTTATTGTAACAGTTTCTTAAAATTATATTGCAAATAGCTGTGATGAGCTAAAATAGGATCACCACATATCGAAAATAAATCAAAGAAAAATTTAGGAATATCTTTTACATAATGATAGCAGCTCACATTGCAATACTTGTATCCTATTAACGTTTGCAATCCTTGTTCCAGGTACTCCGATCAACCGGTTGCCGATCATGGCCAAGTCTGTGCTGGACCTGTACGAGCTGTACAACCTGGTGATCGCTCGCGGCGGCCTGGTCGAGGTCATCAACAAGAAGCTGTGGCAGGAGATCATCAAGGGGCTCCGGCTGCCCTCGTCCATCACATCCGCTGCATTTACTTTGCGCACACAGTAAGTTTTAGCTAATCTTGATCACAAAGCGATCTATAAATGTGTTGATTTTGTATTTGGTGCGTTTTGAAGAAAAGAAAGGTAGAATATTTGCGTTTTCCATGATGATTAAGATTCATCAAATCGATAAACAAGGAATTAGATTGTTCTTGTTGCTTATATCAGATTATGGTATTGGTTCTCCGTTGCTTATCGCCTGTTGACACTGTTCTTAAATTTGATACGTATCATTGCATTTTTATGTCACGCTGTTTAAGTCTCACCTACATCAGTATCTATTTCCCCAAAATCTAGAACATGATCAACAAAAGGTATCTCTGTGTGGTCTACAAGCCAGGAGCTCGCTCCATATTCGACCTGCTTTGTAGCTCATCCTCATTCAAATTCTCACGAGCTGGAGACAAAAGCTGGCCCACAATGGTTGTACGTGAGCGACGGTCGCGACAATATGACAACTTCATAATTAATAACCTTAGCTCATCTCGGCCGATATAATTTCCCATTTATCTTTCGAGAGTTCCTTCACCTCGTCTTTTGTCGGTTGCCATAAAGGTGGTATACGTTTATGATTCAAACTGTGCGACGGTTACGCACGATTCAATGATTTCGAACGCAGCTTCTTTTATTCCGATCTGTTTCTGTATGCGTCTCGTAACGTTCATTTTCATAGTGATTTTGTAACCAAATATTTCAAACGATGACAATGATTGTCGTCTTGCTAAGTAGGTATTGTGGTTTTAGAAAGCTTTGCCTATTGTTTGATGTGTAAATTATTAAGAAATGCTAATCGTGTTGAAATTGATATTAGCGGAGATTAAATAGAGACAGTAATTTTAACTTTTATTACCTGAAGTAATGAGTTTGCGTGAAATACATATGAAATTAATAGTCATTAAACATAATTTTTGGTGTCTTAGAACTTTCTTATTTCGCGAAGACATTCTAGAAAGCTCCGTCGCTATGTCTTATCTGTTTATATTTACTTTATCTATCTCCGTTAGCATTACTCATAATATATTCTTAATTTACTATCGAGACAAAAGTATGTTGAAGCCAACGCTTAAAACACAAAGTGACATTCATAAAATTAGACTAACAGTAATGACGAATGTCGTATATATAGATCGCATGTGACAGTTTTAAAGGTGGCGTTTTTATGAGCCGCTCTCATTGTGCCGCGCATTAAATATGTGACCGCTGTGAATATGACATATGGAAGGTACCACAAAGAAGTCATATAAAATTGACAAGTTACATAATAGGATTAACAGTGTAATGGTGCGTATTATACTTGAAGGATAGAGTTTTGATAATAATTGGGCTTGGAATATGATTTATAAGGTTGTCAGGCCACGGGCATAGCAATAAAGTTATTATTGGATTCGTAAAGGATTGAATGGTGACATATCTTATGATTTATACCCTGGTTGATTGATACGGAGATTATTTTGAATGATAATAGTCTTGAAACGGTCTTTGGCGGTGCCGCTTAACACCATGTTGTGTTTATTGTCCTTTTTTCTTACACGAGAATTTCGAAAGCATCGGCATTTCTGGATCTTGTGTTACTCCATAGCGACAATTTATAAAGTGACTTCTGTTATGTAGTTTGGATAATAATAATATAATAATAATAATATTCCGGGACAACTCACACACGGTTATCTGATCCCAAGCTAAGCAGAGCTTGTGTTATGGTAACCAGACAACTGATAAACATACTTATATATTTCTAAATACATACATATTATAGATAAATTACACCCAGACAACCAGAACAAATGATCGTGCTCATCACACAAACATTTGTCCTGGGTGGGAATCGAACCCACGACCTCCGGTATAGCAGTCAGGGTCACTAACCACTAGACCAACAGGCCCGTCAATAATGTATTCCTTGTTTATATTATTATATATTATACAAGATTGAAATTTCTTAGTTTTTTAGAAATGGTAGATTTGTGATAGGTGCTGCCAAATCACACAATATTTAATATTTATTTTATTACAGATACATGAAATACCTGTACGATTACGAGTGTGAGAAGAAGAACCTGTCGACCCGGAGCGAGCTGGACGCGGCCATCGAAGGCAACAAGCGCGAGGGGCGCCGCGCCTCTGGACAGTACGATGCACAAGCTGCGTTATCTATGGTAAGTATAATTACAGAAAACTTTTGTTTTATTCTGTAATAAATAATGATTAATGTACAAAATATGGTATCGTTGTTTCTCCATAAGGAATTAAGTTAGTACATACTAGAGAAATTTGTCCAGGATTTCAATGATACGTACAAATTAATAGACGGGTTAAATATTCTTTATGTTAGGTAGTCAACTATCTGGTTGTAGATCCTTTTTGGTTTTGAACTACTTATGTTATTTAATAGAGTTAAGATTATTGATTATATTTTGCTTTTGCCATCATTCATTCTAAAATCACCATTTCCACAGCCTCCCCTCAACCGCGGCGTGCCAGCTTCGCTCGCCCAGCTGTCGCAGCACATGCAACCGCTGTCGCTCTCCCTCGCCGGCGTGGCGCCGCGCCTGCCGCCGCTGCCGCCGCACGCGCCGCATCTCGGACAACACGACATCGAGTACAGGGTGCGCGAGTACATGAAGATGATACAGCAGCAGAGAGAACTTATGAGAAATGGTAAAAATATACCTACGATTATATAATCAGCTTTGGTATTTGCACGAAGACTTCATTAACTTACAAAGTTATGTAAACCTATGCCCAACTACTGGGAAAATGCTCCATTATCGTTTTAAACATAAGTCTTAATTAAACAAACAAACTTAAAAACTCCCTAATAGACGATGTTAGAAAGATGTCAACTGCAAATAATTTATTTTATATTAAAGTTAGTTAACTGTTAGTTTTAACAAGGATTAACGAATGGTTAATTAAAATATCAATGTTGTTTGACCATGCCAAAACATACTCTACAATCAATATTATAAATGTGAATACATAACTAACCTATACTCTTTTACAGGCTCCGAATCGCCCCCCAACAACGGCCCAGCACCGATTATGTCTCCCCGCGACGCTGCAGCGCTCAGTGCCATCGACGTCTCCCGCCTCACACTCTGGTCGCTGTACAACAATAACAACAACAACAGTCCGCAGCCAGACCTTGAACCGCAACGGTAAGTTTCTAACACGAAACATATTCTTGTAAACTGTTGGTCCTAAGATAGCGCCTTGAAGTACACCATAATTATATAGTTCAGTTTTATTTATTTGTCGATGATAACGAAATACTTTAAATGGAGAGGTGTCCTGTATGTAATCAAGTTATAAGTCCTATGGTATACGATGTAAATCAAATTTGCTTTAGCTTTTGTTAACATTAGTAGCATCAGTCAAAGGCTTCAGTTAGATTGACCAACATATTTAAGTCGTTATTTAAATCCCGTATATGTATTAGTTACTCAGGGATTTTGAGTTCTGACACTTTCCTTATCCTCAGTATGGCTTACAGCGAGGCCTTGAATCTGAGCGAGAGTCCGAACTCGAGCGTGAGCGGCGGCAAGCGCGAGGCGTGCCGGTCGCCCGCGCCGCCCGCCAAGCGCCGCACGCCGCGGCCCGCCTCCCCGCGCGACATCCGCGACAGCCGCGACGCCCGCGACACACCGCACGCGCCGCTGTCCCCGCACGAGCCACACTCCCCGCACGCACGACGACACGCCCGCAGAGACGCTTCACCACCACAGATCAATGGGATGCCCAATACCAATGGTGTTAATGGGGCTGCCTTCAAGATTACCACCAGAGGTAAGTTTGTATCACGTTTTTTGTTCTGACGATATTTCAGAACTTCGAGTTATTGCAACATTTACGCATTATTAATTTGCAGAATCAGATCTTAAGTTCTTAAATAACTATGCAGCACTTTGGTAATGCCTTTGGTGATATGGTTAAAAGCCATGAAACTTAAAGTCGTTGTTCATCAGTAATCTCTAGTAAAAGTACATACAACTTTATCCACGACTGTTACCAATCATTCATGTTTTGTCACCACTAACTATATTTATCCTTCCACAGGCGACGCAACCACAGGTGACCAACAGCTAGTTGTCTCAATAGAACTAAACGGAGTCACGTACGAGGGCGTCCTCTTCCCTTCAGGGAACGGTCAGAACGGACACAGGCAAATGGTGTCCTAAACACGTTTTATCCTAGTTATTAGTTATTGCGGTCTCAAGCATCGAGTATTCAAGTTCAAAAGTAAATAGCACAAAATGTTAACTGGCCATTGATAAATTGGAACCTTCTTGGTATGTCAGCTCATGCAGAATGTTGCCGAATTGTCCATGTTTGGGAGTAGGTTGAGTGGGGAGGATACGGCCACTTTACAGGAAGCTAGGTATTATATAACTCCTAATGTATCTAAGAATTATGTCAAACAATTTCTAACTTTCCACTGAAATTCCTTTTCCATTTCTCCTTGCCCTCCTCTTCGTAGCATAGGCAGTGAATTTCGTCATCAAATTGTATTGCCAATGTTGAGTTTATGTCTTGAATAACTTAAAAATAAACATGTAACCTGAACTGTTTTCAGCTTTATAATAAATTTAGCTTGGGTCGTAGTGAGGGTTATTAAAACATCTTGATTTTGTAAGCGTGAACTCAACTATCTTTTTCTATTAGTTCTTGGTCTGGCTTTGTCTAAAAACCTTTGAATATTCGGGACTTGAGACCGCAATTTTTATTGTTTAAAAGATTGAACTCAAATTATTCGAGATAAGTACAAAATTTTCACCTTGCGGATCACCCAATAAAGATATTATCATATCTACTAGTTACGTTTTAATGTGATTTAGTTTTTTTATTATTTTTCAAATTATTTATAGTTCTCAAAAATTAATTCACTGCCTAAGAAGAACATGGAATTATTTGTAAATAAAAAGAATATTAAATAATTTCATGTATGTTCTTATATGGATGTTTTGTATGATAATTTTAATACATTTTTTATGAGGTCATCCAGCTAATGACAATGTGTAAATATAGTTTTTAATTTTTACGTTATTTATAATTTGACAGATGTGTGATGAGTGGACAGCCCGCGTCTGTGTTTGCGTAGTTTCAGACTGTAATTAGATTATGTTGTCCTAGTTTTAACCTGCAGAAGTGAGCTAGCAAATTTCAATTGCAAAGTGCCATTAAATGAGGTAAAAGTGTTATGAGTACTTAATTCTGAACTTATAATTTGTTACCTGATTACTGCATGCATGCACGTTCAGACTTTTAATTGTAGCACATTATAAATCTTATTTGAAACCCATTTTGTGACAAGTATTTTTGAATAATGCGTTTTTGTAAGTACCAACTATAATGTGTTTCAACGAATATGTTTTGTTCCATCTGTTATTAGGTAACATAATCTAAATATATGTCGGCTTTATTTGTATATTACTGTAAATAGAGATATTGTTGTGTGGAAGTAGTGCAGCGTTTTATACACCGTTTCGTACGTTTGTGATTCATGATTCAAAAGGTGTATATTTTAATTTGTCTATGAAGATGTCAGTATTGTACTTAGTGTGTAGGTATTTATAAATTGTGAATTGAAACCTTGTTTACTTTGGACTAAAAGTTAATAACTGAAGAACAAAATTATGTTCGATATTCTATATTTAGGTCTAGTAAATTGCGATTTAAATATAAATTGTAATGACATAATAGGCCCATATTTCTTCCTCTAAAAAAATGGCGATTATTACGTACAAAGTAAACGTTGTTCTCTTTTTAAAATGTAGACGTTTATGGAAATAATGAATAGTAATAAAATCTCTATGGTACGCGTTATCGATTCAATCTATTATCAAGTTTTTAATCATTTCCAGCCTTTAAAAATTGTCTATGGCTGAAGTATTTCTCGAATAAAGGTTTGATACAGTCAAACTATTTTATTTTACATAAAAATATGGTAATTTTATCAAAAATAGATGTACTTAAATTCCATTCACAAATAGGTTTTTTAGCATCACAACATGCCATTTCCTTAGTTTTAATAATTAAGTGTAATTTTAGTAAGTACTCGTCGCAATAGTTAATTATGATGTGCCCGTTTATATGTGCAGTTGAATTTAAGCTATGGCAGCTTGCCCCATAAACATAAGTTTTCATAAATTATAATAATCGTAGTGCAATAAGCGATATCCAAAATTAAGAAGAAAAATCTCCAGTTAATAAAATATTATCTTAAAGTTGTAAAAAATAATTGAAAAAAAAAAAGGATTTATTGTAAATGACTGATTTAATGTTTTATAACTTTAGTTAATTTAACGTATTTAATTTTAAAGATTATGTGTAAAATTCACTTTTACTATTAGCTGCATTATTTGAGCTGAGTAGTGTTAGATGGTACATTCCGATGTACATTGTTAAGCAGTATATACTTCTGGCCTACTTATATAAAGGTAGTGGGGCCAGAGATTGCGCATTAGCGGATTTCGTATTACACCAAAAATTTTTGATGTATTCAAATAATTATACACGAATAAATAATTACGTATTACGATTTATGGTTTTTATGTTCTTATTTCCTGATCCTATGTTCCTTGTCCTGTTCTTGGTATTAATACCTTTGCAATAACATAATTCTAGTGTTTATAGTAATTACTTATGTACATACAATGTACCTCCCTTTCAAGAGAACCATTCTTCTTTAAATACTGACTGAATTTTATTAAAATACCCCGGCGAATTTTATAATTAGTCCATTTGATAGAGCTACATTGCCACAGACAGGCGGCTCTTTCTGCGTAGGGGTAAAAATATAGATCCTTTATCTGCATAGCCAAACAAACATATTCATTATTCATCTGCCTAGCCTGTTTCCCAAACTGTTGGGGTCGGCTACCAGTCTTACCGGATTCAACTGAACACCGTTCTTTACATGGAGCGACTGCCTATCTGACCTCCACAACCCATTTTAGTTTTACCATAGAGAAAAGTAATAAGTAGGCATTTTACCTATGCCAAAGATCTTTGTATGACAGCCGGGACTACTATACTCTTATCTATGGCCGGGACCTACTGTTTAACGTGCTTTCCGAAACACGGAGGGTTCTCGGTAATATTAATTATTATTTTAGATAAATCTATGTCCTTACGAACTTACTAAGTGCTACCGAGAAAAATATAAAAAACTGCATGAATTAAGGTTTTTTAATTAAGAAAGCGTCATCTGTTATTGAATTTACAAATTAACATAGATGTCAGTGTCTGCTAGTGACATCTATTGAGCTTGTCTGAACGTGTAAAGCTTGTGGCTGCGTAACGTTACGAGTCAACACCAAAGTTACGCAGTGCTCCAAACAGATGGCGCTACATGTTCTAAAGTAGGTCGGCAACTGAATCAAACCAATTTTCATTGTGGTGCTGCATACCCTACTTATAGTTATTACTTTGCTGAGTATTATTCACAGATAAAACAGTAGTAATAGTATTATTGAAAAAGTAAATAAACAGATTATTTACAATGTATTTAATTTTAGTCATTTAACATTACTAAAATGAAGGGTGGTGAAATGCCAAATTATAGGTGCCTTCATTCAAATCTACCTACCTACCTACAGTTGACATAAAAACCTTAGTAAATTACAATAATATAAATCAGTTTACTTTTTTATTTAAGTAATTTAAGTGCTGTCTGAAATGCTGAAATAATTTATATTTTGCTTCTTGCTCTACCCTGAGTCCCTGATCAAAAGAAAACCGACGATGAAAAAGTAAAAAAATCGGAAGTAAGTAGTTCACTTTTTTTTTAAATGACTCCGTCTTTATGTCCTAGGTTGGCAGGAGTTGAACAAATATTAAAAACTACATCCTCATTTGAATAACTACAGCTTGACTTTGACTGGCTTGTTGGTTGGTAAAGCCATATTGCTAAGCCCGAGGTCGTAGGTTCAATTCCCACCCAAGAGAAAATAATCTTTGTGATGAGCTTGATCATTTTTTTGTCTGGATGTAGTTTATCTCTTAAGAAATGTGTGAATATTTATTTATTTATTTCGTAAGTACATAAATACAAGATTTTTTAATATGGAGGGTATTTGTTCAAGCCTGGGGCCCGAGTCCGCTATTTTAAGTCAGTGAGCGGCGAGTTAATAAATGTTGCATTGCAGTGTACCTGTGTACCTACTTGTTATTGTGCCTAATTTTCGTATTCAGATAAGAACAGTCCCTTGCAATCCTACAATGACAACAGTGGCAAGTAGGTGTACATTTGTCATTAAACTAAAATTATCTAAATACGAAAATTAGGCACAAAAGCAAGTACACTGGAAAGTTTATTAACCCGCCACTCATACTGAGAGGCTTAAAATAGCGGACTCGGGCCCCTGATACATGGATCCGCTACTGTGTAGTAACCTGTGCCTGTACCACAGGGCTATCCTTGCTATCAAACTTATAAAACCAAACTGCGGGATAGTAAAACTAACAAACTTACAATTTTTCTTCCACATAGCACCTACAGAACAAGTAACAAAATCTTTAAGTTTAAACCTAAACCCAAACAGCCTCCTTCTATCAAAATCTTCGAAACTTGCAAATTGTCTCGTTGTTCAATATTAACATTTGAATAGGCAGTAAGTAGTTAAGTTGACCTTAGTGTCCTTTGAACTTGGGGTCTTAGGGTCCTCCTTTGTTAGTATAGGATCCTATTTATATGGTAGGTACGAAACACACACTGAATATAAGTGTGATTAGAGTTACTGTGTGGTTTATGGTGATATTGATTTTGATATAGTCATCGAGTTATAAAGTTATCAGAGTAGGTACCTACTTGCTTCTTTTTCTGTGTCTATGATGGGATCATAATATAATTAATTGATTGCACATAATTATGTAATTAAAAAATTCTGTAAATTAATTTGAACTTATTTACACATACGAATATTAGATTAATTAAAGGAAATAAAAAGAATCTAAAATAAAAGTACCTGAAGTTACACCTTGCAAAATGTGCTAGTGAAAGTCCTGTCTAAATCGATTCAGCCTTTTCAGAGATCGGAAGTCGGAACAAACAGAAACTGTCAAAATTGTAATCTTTTCTAATCGTTTATACTTCCATATGCATTTTGAGTAAAGCTTTTAATTTTCAATTACGAAAAGAAATTTCAATTTCATTAGTTAATTTGTATAGGTATGTAGATACAATCAGTAAATGGATATTTTGAAGTTGAATCTATTTAACTAAAACTAAATCCATATAATTAAATAAGTAGGCAGTATCAATGACTGATCGAGTGCGAGACCTTGTTATTTCTTCTATTTATATATTTATATTTGACATCTGATTTGAATGTTATGGTGAGATAAGCACTACTGTTAAAGAGTAAAGTTCATTCCCGAATATAAGACACCTGTTAGTTTTATTTATTTACTAGCTGTGCCTGCGACTTCGTTCGCGTGGATGACGAAACTTATCAATGAGTTTTGAACCGCAAAATTAAGTTTGTTTTTTATTGTTTATATTTTTCCGGGATAAAAACTACCCAGTGTGGTGCCCAGGATAATAAAGAATAATTATACAAAGTTTCATCGTTATCGAACCGGTAGTTTTTGCGTGATACCTGAACAAACAGACAGACAAAATTTTTTTTTTCACACTTTTGTGTTCGGTATTGGTCTAGTAACACCCCCCGCCATATTATTATTTTTTTGATATTTTCAATGTACAGAATTTTCACTTTTACAGATTTATTATAAGTAAGTTTTACTAACTTAGTTACTAAGTAGTTGTGGTGGCCTAGCGGTTCAATGAACGGATTTGTATGCACGAGGTTGCAGGTTCGAACCCAGGCAAGTACCAATGTAACTTTTCAAAGTCATATGTACTTTCTTAATTATTCTAAGACACTTCTGACTAACGGTGAAGGAAAACATCGTGAGGAAACCTGGATTCTAAAATTGGGATATGAAATCGCCAATCTTTAAAAATTTTCAAATTTTCTGGGAAGAGGCCTGTGCCCAGCAGTGGGACGTTCATAGGCTGGAATTATTTTATAAGTTTTAATTTAATTTTAGTATAGTTGTAAGTGTTTGTAGTTATATTAAAGTATTGAATTGTAAATAAATAATAAAAGACACTTTTAATTCAATATTTTATAAGGTACCTACGGGCAGGTACGACTAACTAAGAGTGTATTCACATTAAAAGACTGTTGTGACGATAACGGTATTGATTTCGATACGATATCCTGGGCAAGTAAATGATTGAAACATATTGACGGGCCTGTTGGTCTAGTGGTTAGTGACCCTGACTGCTATACCGGAGGTCGTGGGTTCGATTCCCACCCAGGACAAATGTTTGTGTGATGAGCACGATCATTTGTTCTGGTTGTCTGGGTGTAATTTATCTATAATATGTATGTATTTAGAAATATATAAGTATGTCTATCAGTTGTCTGGTTACCATAACACAAGCTCTGCTTAGCTTGGGATCAGATAACCGTGTGTGAGTTGTCCCGGCATATTATTATTATTTCTTTATTTCACAACAAACATATAAAGTACATTTTTAAATATATACAAAAAAGAAATATACATTTAAAAATATAAAATATAGTGTCCAACCGGCCTCGGGACAGGGTCCAAGCTGCCGGTGGTTAGGGCTCCAGAGAGAGGAACCTCCTCACGATACGCGCCGTGTCGAGAAGTACCGCTTTCTGAATCAAACCCTTGACCCAGATGTCTAACGAGAGCCTCTTGAGGTGTTGGTCGAGGCTCTTGGCTATTATGCCATTGGCTGTAATGACTATCGGGACGATGATTGCTGAGTCCACCTCCCACATGTCGACAACCTCGTGCGCTAAATCCAAATATTTCATTTGTTTTTCTTTTTCAGCTTTCACGAGGTTCTCGTCATGAGGAATCGTTACATCAACAATCATCGCCCGTCGCTCTGATCGATCTATCACCACTATATCAGGCTTATTGGCTACAATAGTCCTATCAGTGATGATAGATCGGTCCCAGTATAATGTGACATGACCATTATCGAGAACTGGGTCGGGAACATACCTGTAGTACGGAACCTCAGCTTCCACAAGTTTGTATTTCAAAGCAAGCTGCTGATGGATAATTCTGGCCACTTGGTTATGTCTGTGCAAGTATTCGCCGTTAGCAAGACGAGAACAACCGGAAATTATATGTCGTATGGACTCACCCGGACAGTGACATGCCCGACATATGTCCACTGTCCCATCCTTTATTATATACTTTCGGTAATTATTCGTCATGATAACTTCATCCATAATTGCACATACAAACCCTTCGGTTTCTCCAAAGAGATCACCGAAGCGTAGCCAGGCCACGGACGCCAAGAAATCTACATCAGGCCCATGAAGGGACCGATAAAAGCGTCCGTGTAGCTCCTTGCTTTGCCATACATCCCTGCGGTCCTTGACGCTCAGTACGACAGGTTTGTGCCAGTTCTCTTTGCCTAAGGAGAGCGGTGTGAAGCCCTTATCCACTGCCACCACATCTCGATGCATCCCCACGTCGACTTGGAGAAAATACTCCCTGAGGTTACATACCTCGCGATTATGGAGGGTCTTAGCATTTAGAAAGCCTCGACCCCCGCATTTCCGCGGGATATATAACCTCATTACTGAAGAGCGTGGGTGATGCATTCGATTTGCGGTTAATAGTGTCCGGACTCTCCTATCCAAGGCGTCTAACTCAGTCTGAGTCCACTTGAGTATACCAAAGGAGTACATCAACACTGGCATGACCCAACCATTAAAGGCACGCACCCTGTTGCCGCCTGACAAAAGACTTTTCAGTACTTTGTTCAGGCGGCCAAAGAAACGTGTCAGCAATGATTGTTTCATGTCAGCAACGTTGATGCCTAACGCCTCTGACATACCCAAGTATTTGTAGGTATCCGCTGCAGAAAGTGACCTTAGATTTATGGAATCCGAGAGTTGTTTACCCTGGGATTCCACAATCCCACCTTGTTTTACATGCATGACCGCACATTTGTCCACACCAAATTCCATCCTGATGGAATTACTGAAGCTTTCAGTGATCTTCAGTAACCCCATCAGTTGCAATTCATTGGAAGCAAACAGCTTAAGATCATCCATGTACAACAAGTGGGAGATTACCTGACTTCCTCTCCGCAGCGAATAGCCCAGCCTCGAATTCTCGAGCAGAGTGCTCAGAGGATTCAAGGCCAAGCAGAACCACAAGGGACTCAGACTGTCGCCCTGGAATATTCCCCGCTCAATCCTTATTGGTTCGCCACTCTGTTGAATATCTCGACATCCTGGATAGCGAAGCACTGTAGTCCATCGCCGCATACATGACGACAAGAAAGCGCGTAGAGTTGTATTGATTTTATACAACTCCAGCACCCTCATGAGCCATGAATGCGGCACCGAATCATAAGCCTTCTTATAGTCTATCCAACATGTCGATAGATTCTTTTTAGAGCGCCGAACCTGTTGGCAAATGGTCATATCAATAAGGAGTAGCTCCTTAGTACCACGGGACCCATTCCTACATCCATTCTGAGAGGCAGACATGATAGAATGACTATCTATATGTTCATTTATTTTTACCCTCAAAATGGATGTAAGAAGTTTATAAATTGTAGGCAAACAGGTTATCGGCCTATAATTCTTAGGGTCCGTAGTACTACCTGTTTTATGGAGCAGATGGGTAGACCCTGTAGTAAAGAACTGTGGGAGCGCATCTGATTCTATAGCATATTGGAATTGAGACGCTAAACAACCATGCGAACTTCTAAACCACTTAAGCCAAAAGTTTTGCAGTCCGTCCGGTCCTGGTGCTTTCCAATTTGACATCGGACGGATAGCATTGGCTACATCTTGAGGGCTGATGGTGATTGCCCCCATCTCCTGTATTGGTTCACATGATTCCTCAACGTCTCGCATCCAATCGCCTTCGGAGTGGCTGACAGGCACCGACCAGATGTTGCGCCAAAATGAGTTCGTGGCATCTTCATCTGGCAAGCGCCTATCATCCATCCCTAGAACAGGTCGCTCCCATGTCCTAAATACCCATCTTTGGTCCCTTTGGAACATACGATTCTGGTGGAACCTATCCACCCGACACTTATACCGACGAATGCGGCTCGCCCACGCACACACCTTCTGTTTAAAGAAGTCAATGCGCTCTGTAACACGAGCAGTGTATTCACTAGGACTAATATTAGTTCCAGTAAATGCCCGCCTTACAAAGCGCATGACTCTAGGCCGAGAATTGCCATCTTTAAATGCAATTAATTTGCCAATGAGTGCCCTAGCCTCAGCAACACGACGCTCGATCCTGCACTGCCAAGCTGGCACGGCTGGTTTTGGTCGTGTATCTAAGTTGATGTTATTTATTTTAACATTAGATACACGACATGCCGTTAGAGCCGCACAGTACAGAATCGAGTGTGTGTCACTAAGGTCTTCACTGCTTCCGAAATAAACAAGAAGCAGTGAATCTAAGACACCCATTATGGCCTTATTCCGGTTGTGCATGGGCAAGCGAGGTAATCGGGGCCTAAGGCCGGGGGGAGTTGATCGGAACTCCCGAATCATCATTTAGCCAATCATAGTCCACTGCTGGACATAGGCCTCTCCCAATTTGCGCCACAACACCCGGTCCTCCGCCCTCCGCATCCAGTCCCCTCCAGCGACCTTTTTCAGGTCGTCAGTCCACCTGGCGGGGGGGCGTCCTACCTTACGCTTGCCGAGTCGCGGTCTCCATTCTAGGACTCGTCTGCTCCAACGGCTATCGGTCCTTCGACAGACATGGCCAGCCCATTGCCACTTCAGCGAGCTAATTTTACGAGCTATGTCGGTTACCTTGGTTCTTTGTCGGATGACCTCATTACGAATTTTATCCTTCAAAGAGACTCCGAGCATAGCTCGCTCCATAGCCCGCTGCGCGACTTTAAATTTGTGGACTAGTCCAACCGTTAATGTCCACGTTTCGGCACCGTAAGTCATAACAGGTAGGACGCACTGGTTGTAAACTTTCGTCTTCAGGCATTGCGGTATAGGCGAAGAGAAGACTCGACGTAGTTTGCTAAACGCTGCCCAGCCTAACTGAATTCTCCGATCGACTTCCCGCTCGAAGTTGTTTCTACCAAGCTTGATGACCTGCCCTAGGTAGATATACTCTTGAACAACTTCGAGCATCGATCCTTCGACATATATCGGTCTCGGCATGACATGTTCATTGAACATGATCTTGGTTTTATCCAAGTTCATGCCAAGACCGACCCGTCGTGAAGCTCCATTCAGGCCATGCAGCATCTCGCTTAGTTGGTCCAGCGACTCTGCCACTATGACGATGTCATCGGCAAATCTAAGGTGCGAGATGTGCTCACCGTTCACATTTATACCCCGTCCAGTCCAGTCCAGAGTCTTGAAGACATCCTCGAGCGCATTGGTGAACAGCTTTGGGGATATAACATCCCCCTGTCTCACCCCCCGACGCAGCTCGATCGGATTGGTCTTATGGTCATGGAGCTGGACAGTCATTGTGGCGGTGTCATATAAGCATCTCAGCGCCTCGATGTATCGCCAGTCAATACGACATCGTTGCAGAGCATCCAGAACCGCCCAAGTTTCGATGGAGTCGAAGGCTTTCTCGTAGTCCACAAAGGCCAAACACAGCGGCTGATTGTACTCTTCGGTTTTCTGCACAATCTGCCGAACAGTATGGATGTGGTCTACGGTGCTAAAGCCTTTTCGAAACCCGGCTTGTTCTGGTGGCTGGAACTCGTCGAGTCTTCTAGCGAGGCGGTTAGTGACTGTCAATGGTGGACTGTATTGATTAAACTAAAACATAGGGCTTCTTAATATCTTCATTTATTAACCTTAGTCAGGACCGGCTAGCACGACAAATGTTGACGGACGAATACATACATTCCAAACAAATAGCCTCTATTTATACACTTTTATTGGCGCTAGTATCGGTCGATGCGAGAACCGAAAAGCAACCAATCAGAGCGCGTACTTTAATTTATTACATCATCTTTCTAGAACTTATTTCATCATCTTTCCAAGTTCGGGCGCTCGACAGGTTGCGACCTGTTCGTACAATCGAATCGGATCTCACGCCGATTCACAACAGTCATTGTTAGCACTTATATTTAGTTAGAGAATCAAACAACCTTACTCTAACATATCCCTATTATAAAATCATATTTTTATTCTTATTGCATAACATACATGAATATTACAACATACCCAAAATGAAGCTCCGTCGTACGTAACATTCTCCCCCCGGCGCAGGGCTACCGTAGCCTAATCTTCCACGCAGAGGACGGCGAGCTTCGTAGTTGGTCGTCGTAGGATGCCCGCTGTGGTCCTCACGTCGGCTGATCGCACCTTGCCGTCTGGACCGCTGTATACTGCTTCCACGACGCCTCGAGGCCACGTCCCTCTAGGTAACGTAGAGTCGATGACAATAACTAGGTCACCGACTTGGAGAGGTCGTCGTTGGTCATCGGATGCACCTCGGGGCACCAACGTAGGCAGATACTCGTCCACCCAGCGCCGCCAGAAGTGGTCGGCGAGCGCTTGGGCGGCTCTCCACTGCTTGCGGCTGACCTCCTCACAAGGCCCAGTATAGGGAAGGCCTGAAGAGGTCCCGATGAGGAAGTGATTGGGGGTGAGAGCCTCCGGATCCTTAGGATCGACAGAGACATGAGTCAGAGGCCGAGAATTTATAGAGTGTTCGGCCTCCGTCAGCAGCGTCAGTAGCACATCTTCTTTTAGCGCCTTTGGTGTAAGGTCGCCCCCAGCGCTGTCTTGACGGAGCGTACTAAGCGTTCCCACGCTCCCCCCATATGCGGCGCTCCTGGTGGTATGAATTTCCATTTCATACGGTGTTCGAGCCCAAAGTGAGTGAACTCTTTGGCCCATTCCTTGTAGGCTGCCCGTAGTTCGCTGTCAGCCCCCCTGAAGTTGGTGCCGTTGTCGGAGTACATAATTCTGGGCCAACCTCGTCGCGCCGCCATTCTCCTTACAGCCATCAGCGCTGAGTCGGTTGACAAACTTGTCACCAGCTCCAGGTGTACTGCCCTCGTGACCAGGCAGGTGAACAGCGCCCCCCATCGTTTTTCGTGTCTTCTTCCGATGACCACCGTCATTGGACCGAAGTAATCGATCCCGCAGTGGGTGAAGGGTCGCTGTGTCGTCGTCAGTCGTTCCATTGGCAAGTCACCCGTCGTCGGTTTCACTGGCGTCGCTCTTCTGATGCGGCAGAGCTGGCAGCGTTGTGCGATTGATCGCACCGTAGGGCGTAGGTGAACTACCCAGTACCGCTGCCTTAGGTCGTTAATTACGCGTTCGTTGTTAGCGTGACCAGCTCGGCGATGCATGTCCTCTACCAGTAGTCGTGTGAACGGGTGCTTGCCGTGTAGAATCACAGGTGTCTTCTGACTCTCCGTGACTGCCGCGTGTCCAATCCTCCCTTTGACCTTAAGTAACTGATCTTCTAAATAAGGGTCTAACTTGTATAGACTGCTGGACTTGGGCACCGGCTTCCCCTTCTCGAGCAGTTGTATCTCTTCTGCGTAGTCATCGAGCTGTGCTTGTCGTAGCCACAGTTTCTCGGCCTTTTCAATTAGGTCGACTGTCATCTGGCTAGTCCTGTTTTTACATTTTTCCCTGAACAGGAAGGGCACAGCGGTCGCTCGTAATAACTTTTCGTATGAGGAGAACCTGCTTATGTCGGGCAGGTGAGAAGGGCGTTCTCTTCTTTCTTCTATCACGACGTACGTAGTCTCGTCGTGGATGGTGTCAGACTTAATGTTCTCTCTCGGCCAGGACTCTTCCTTGTCGTACAAGAACATGGGGCCGGTGAACCATCTATCCTCTGGTTTCATGTGCATGGTGTAGTTGGGGCGCGTCGCGTCGTCCGCTACATTATGCTCGGTGGGTACCCACCTCCACTGGCTGACGTTCGTTAACTCTGCTATTTCACCCAGGCGATGCGCCACAAACGCTGTGTACTTTAAAGCGTCCTTTTGAATCCAACGTAGGACGGTCTGTGAGTCCGTCCAGTACGTCACGCCGCCGGGCTTGTCTCGGTGTTCCTTTAATATCGTGTCTGCCAGTCGTGCGCCGATCACTGCTGCCTGTAGTTCAAGTCGTGGAACAGTGACGGGTTTCAGAGGGGCCACCCGTGCCTTAGCTGCCACCAGCCTGACATCTATTCTTCCATCTGGTTTCTGGATCCTCCAGTAGGCTGCGGCTGCGTATGCTTGCTCGCTCGCATCGCAGAAGACGTGTAGCTCCATGAGGTCGTCTGGGCCCTTGCCGTAGTACCTCGGTATGCGTAGCTGCGTGACTCCGTTCAGGCTCCGCATCCATTCTTCGAAGTGCTGCACGTCCTCCTCAGGAATCGCCTCGTCCCAGCCAACGTCGTGCCTCCACAGGTTCTGCAAAAAGATCTTACCGGTAACTGTGAAGTGACTGATGAGTCCCAGGGGATCGTAGACTGCCATCACTGCTCCCAAGGCTTCTCGTTTCGTCGGCGCTCTGTCGCTCGTCTTCACCTCGGGTGACAACCGACTGAGTCCAGTGTTGAAACCTAACTTGTCCGTATTCGTCTGCCACAGCAAGCCTAGCGTCTTATCAGCATTCTCTTCCCTCTGTCCGAGTCTCACTTCTGTGTTGCGTGCCTGTTTCTCCTGTGTTATGCTGTTCACCACGTTGTGTCGATTGGAGCACCAACCCCGCAGATTGAAGTGTGCGTTCTCGTGGATCCTCTTTACTTGACGCGCTGTCTCGATCGCCTCTTCCTCAGTGGCAAAGCTGTCTACGTAGTCATCCATGTAGTGGCTTGATGTGATAGCTTGCACGGCGTCGGGATACTCTTGTTCGTACAGCTTTGCGTTGGCGTCTCGTACCGAGTGCGCAATGAAGGGTGAACACGAAGCCCCAAAGATCATAGATGTCATCTTGTACCTGGTTGGCGGTGCAGCACGGTCCTTGTCTCGCCACAGGAACATCTGTGCCGCTTGATCTTGACTTCTTATCTTGACTTGGAGAAACATCTCTTGTATGTCGGCTGTGACAGCTACCGGGCGCTCCCTGAACCTGAACAAGATTCCTGGCAGTGACTTCAGGAGGTCGGGTCCTTCCAGCAGGTAGTCATTCAGGCACACTCCACTGTATCGATGCGCGGCGTCGAACACCAGCCGCATCTTCCCAGGTTTGTTAGGGTTCACGACCGGGAAGTGTGGCAAGTACCATACCTTCTTGTGTTCATCTTCTGACCCGCTACACTCCTGTGCGTATCCCTTATCCAGCAGGTTCTTGACCAGAGCGCTGTACTGGGCTGCGAACTGTGACGATGAGTCCATCTTCTTTTCAATCGTCTTCAGTCTTCTGAGCGCGCAGCTGTAGTTGTTAGGCATGGAAACATTTTCATCACGCCATGGTAACCCGACTTCGTAGTATCCGTTGACCCTTTTCATCGTTGCCTGCACCGCGTCGATCGCCTTCTGATCTTCAGGCTTGACCTTCTTTGCCAAAGAAACTCCCAGGGCGTCGATCTTGAAGTGTGACTTCACTAACTCTTCTACACGACGTACGTCATCTGTCTGCTTTGCTGCAGACACGTCGTGCAGATGTAACACGACTTGTTTTTCTTGTTTCCTTAGCGTCGCTCGCGGTGCAGTCCCGTGGATCACCCATCCTAGTTGAGTGTACGAAGCTGCAGGTTCATTCTTCTTACCCATGCGTAGTTCACGGGTGACTATCAGGTGCCAGTTGTCGGCGCCTATCAATACCTTCGGCGTGGCTTGCTCGAAGAAAGCGTCTTCTTGTATGTCACGGAGGTGTGAGTAGTTCACCATCGTTGACCTGTCCACCGTCTGGCCATGAAGTTGCAGGTTCTTCATTGTTCGTGCGCGTAACTCTTTAAATCTGCCATTATGGCCGCGTACCTGAAGCTTAACCTCCTGGCTGCATTCTTCATGTTGTTGTGAGGTCACACCTTGTATACGTAGCGTGGAGACTGGACCACTCACTTTTATCTGACGTGCGAGTTCCTCGTCGACGAGCGATGTTGTGGAGCCTTCATCCATTAACGCGAACGTTGACACTTGACCGCCTGGCCCTTGTAACACTACGGGGCACACTTTTAGTAACACACGCGACACGTTGCTCGGCGCGGACACCGTCATGACGGCCTCTTTGGAGGGTCGATCTTGAACGTCGGCCGCCTTCTCAGGTCGTTTACTCTTACTTGTATCTAGCTCCTTGTGCAGCAACGCGTGGTGTGGGCGGGTGCAGGCGTCCTTGCCGCATCGCTTCGCTCGGCAATGTTCACGTCGATGGCGCCTCGTTGCACACTTAAAACACACTCTTTGGTCACGTACCCAGTTCCATCTCTCGTCGACACTCATTCTCTGGAACTTCGCACACTTAGGCACCTCGTGATCACTGCCGCAACACAAACACTCTTGATTACGTTCTTCTTGTTTGTCCGATGTAGTTTAGACTACCTCGCGGGTCGTCTTTTTCCTGGGGTTGAGTTGAGTAACACTTCTCGTTTCTTTCTTCGGCGCGGGCGTGGGCGTAGTACTTGCGAAGGCATACCTCATTGCTCGGTCAGCCTCCCGCATCAGGAACCTGGATAGTATATTAATCTCGGGCTCACGCGACGACTCCACAGCCTCAGAAGCGAAGTCGCACCATCTTGACTTAATGTGCGGGCTCAACTTCTCCACCACTTCACGCACTAACATCGGGTTCCATATATATCCGCGATTATCTATATTAGATAATACGCACACTATGTTCTGTAACTTCACTGCGAACGAGTTTAAATCACTTGCTACACTGGTGAGTCGAGGCAGCTTCTTTAAATCCTCTGCTACTCGGTCCATCAGTATCTCCGGCCTCCCGTAGTACTGCTCCAGTGTCTTCATGATCACTTGCGGATCTGACGCGGTATACAGGAGTGCAGACACTGCCTCTCTTGCCTCTCCCTTGATGCAGTTTCGCAGTCTCGCCAAGTTTTCCATTGAAGAGAACTTATACACACTCGACGAGTCGGCGAACGCCGCCTTAAATGGCAACCATTCTGTGGCTGCTCCCGTGAATATAGGTAACTCAGTTACCTGTCGTGGCGGCGGGCGCACGCGCATCATTTTGTCCAACGTGTCGGCCAGCTGTTCTATTCCTCTTCCCACACGGCGTTCCCCTCTTGTGGGTGACCGCGAGGCCGATCGTTGTCTTCTTCTGTTCGGTGTGACGTCATCGGCGCACATGGTAGGTTCCTTAAAGGCGGTCGCGGCAGCGGGATGTGGAGGTTGCTTCTCCTGCGGGTGGTCCATAACCTGGGGGTGACTTCGGTCCATACTTTGAAGCCACTCGTCCACCCTGTCATCACTCCTATGTCCGGAGCCCTCTTCACGGGCCTCTGCCTCTGCCTCTGCCTCTATCACTGACACTTCGTACTCGAAGCGTTTATTTACGAGCGATTTTTCAATCTCTAGTTGCTCGTTTCGTATCGCAGCGATCCTCTTCTGTGCTTCATATTCTGCCTTTTTCACTCTCGCCACGTCACTACAATACGATCTTCTCGAAAGTACCGTACTTGCAGTGTCCCTAATTGATGCATTACGTCCCGTCACTGTCCTAGCCGAGTCCTGTGTATGTAGCGCGGAAGCCGCCGTAGGGTAACGCGGCGCGGGCGTCGTGAAGACCGAGTCCCCACAATCGTATGCGGTCGCGGTAGCTCTACTCGCCTGTACGAGGCGTGGAGCGGATACGGCGGGCGCGCCCTCCGACGTAGTCGGCGCGATCCTCCTCGCTGCGTCGGCGCCGGTAGCGAGGGGCGCGGTCGCGAGCGCGGGCACGCTGAGATCGATCCCAGCCGTGGGCACACTATACGGGGTGCGCGGCAACGCGGACGCACTAGTCGACGGCGACCGAGGCGGATCTTCAAACATACGTGGGCGCCGGCTATCGTAGCCTGACTCTGATTCGTTTTCCCTGGCCGCAACGCTTCTGGTCTTCATGTTTGTACGAAACTAACTTATATTTACGACACAAACACTATAACTTATATTTACGACACACACACTATAACTTATATTTACGACACACACACTACGACTTCTTTAACGAAAACGGCACTTCGGAAGTCTTGCTGATGATAATCACTATCCGGCTCGAAGGACCAACTGTCAATGGTGGACTGTATTGATTAAACTAAAACATAGGGCTTCTTAATATCTTCATTTATTAACCTTAGTCAGGACCGGCTAGCACGACAAATGTTGACGGACGAATACATACATTCCAAACAAATAGCCTCTATTTATACACTTTTATTGGCGCTAGTATCGGTCGATGCGAGAACCGAAAAGCAACCAATCAGAGCGCGTACTTTAATTTATTACATCATCTTTCTAGAACTTATTTCATCATCTTTCCAAGTTCGGGCGCTCGACAGGTTGCGACCTGTTCGTACAATCGAATCGGATCTCACGCCGATTCACAACAGTCATTGTTAGCACTTATATTTAGTTAGAGAATCAAACAACCTTACTCTAACATATCCCTATTATAAAATCATATTTTTATTCTTATTGCATAACATACATGAATATTACAACATACCCAAAATGAAGCTCCGTCGTACGTAACAGTGACTACTCTCGAGAACAACTTGTAAATGTGGCTCAGGAGTGAGATAGGTCTGTAATTCTTCAGCAAGGTTTTGTCGCCTTTCTTGAAGAACAGAACCACCGCACTCCCGCTCCACGCTTGTGGTGTTAAGCCTTGATGAATGACGGAATTAAAGAGACTCGCTAGCTCTTTCAGGACTGTGGTCCCACCGGCCTTAAGGAGCTCGGTTGTAATTCCGTCATCACCCGGCGCCTTGTTGTTCTTTAGTTGTCTGAGAGCTGCCTCAACCTCGCCCGGGTCGACATCCGGGATGTCCTCGGTGTAATGGCGCGTGAGTGGGGCTCTGTGGTCATCTTCGCCTTGTCTCGATGGTTTAGTCACCCGTGATGCATATAGGTGTCTATAAAAACTCTCAATTTCCTCGAGAATCTCGAACTTAGAGGTGACGGTCCTGCCATCCCCGGTCCTCAGTTTCGCCAGATGGGGTCTACCTAATTGCTGAGCGAAGACTTTGGTGCCTCTATTTCGCTCAATCGCAGCCTCGATATTACGAGTGCTGCAGCGTCGGAGGTCACGTCGCGTCAGTTTCCTGATTTTCAGGTTTAAGGACCGCCTATCTGACGAAGACATCTGGGCGTCCGGCGTTTCTCGTCTTTCCTTCATAAGTTCGAGAGTCTCGGGTGAGAGCTTGGACTCCCTATTACCGCGTTTTCCGGGGAACAACCTTCGAGACACATTCTGTAGCGTTTTGACCACTGTGTCGGTTTTTTCGTCAACATTGTCCGTGGTTTCCAGCAGTGCGAAACGATTTTGGAGTTCCAACTGGAACTTATCGGAACCTAAAGCTATTTGGGGCAGCGTGGGTCGGAGAGTAGGTCTCATCATCCTAACTCTTTCAGCCTTAAGGTTGATATTTAGAGAGCCTCGGACGAGTCTATGATCGCTACCGGTATTAAACCTATTGATCACCGAGACGTCTCTAAATATATGCCGTTTGTCCGTGATGATGAAATCTATCTCGTTCCTCGTCACATTATCGGGGCTTCGCCATGTCCACTTTCTGTGGGGCTTCTTCTTAAAGAAGGAATTCATTAAGAAGAGCCCCTGGGACTCTAAAAAGTTGACCAACATTTGGCCTCTGTGATTTCGGCGCCCCACGCCGTTAGGACCGATTTTCGTTTCGCCGCATTCTTGTACTCCCACCTTGGCATTAAAGTCTCCCATAACAACGTTGTAGTGAGCCTTCCTGGTACCATGTAGTGCCTTCGCTATGTCTTCGTACATGGTTTCGGCTATCTCATCAGAGTATGTCGAGGTCGGCGCATATACCTGCACCACCTTCAGGAACTTCCTGTCGGTGATTTTCAATAAGAGGTACGCTACCCTTGTCGACACACTACTGATTTCCACAACGCTGCTTGTGAGACACTTGTTGACCAAGAAACCGACACCGCCCTGGGAGGGCCTATCACCTTCTCGGTAGTAGAACAGGTCACCTGACTCAAGGGTTATCGTGTCCTCCCCCTGTCTTCGGACTTCAGATAACCCCAAAATGTGCCAGTTTATGCGACCCAATTCTACCTCGAGTTCGGTGAGGTGTTGGTCCAGCCGTAGACTTCGTCCGTTATACGTCGCCAGGGTCAGTTTTTTGAGGTAGTGGTAGCCTCCCGTAGCCCGGAGATTCCTAGCACCCCCTGTCCCGCCGTTACCGCGACCGCTACCTTGGCCGGGAATAGCGGGACTACCGGGAACTGGGGGCCGTTTTGTGTGGTGTGGGCTCATACAGAGGTTTTGGCCTACTAATGCCACGCTGGCCAGACGGGTTGGCATAGGGTTTGGTCTCGAGTTTTCCTTCTCTAAGCAGTGGTTTTCGGCTCTGCTCAATTTTCCCTTAGTCGCCTTCTACGACACCCACGGGATGAGATGGGGTGGTGACCTTTGTATTCTTTAGGTTCGTCACCACACGGACGGACTCCGGACGAACTCCCGAATCGTATCCTCCAAAGTACTCCTTATATGTTCACTACACTGGGTACTTACAGTTATAGCCCCGTCCTCCTCTTCCCCGTCAGCAGGGTTGGTTGGCGGAGAACCAATAACCGGTACCACCGCGGGAGACGGGGTGCTGGCGGCGGGGCTACGCTGTACTTCAGAGCGTAAACGATCAAGTGTAATGTCATCCAACCTATGATTGCGTTGGATGACACGCACCTGATCCGACAGTCGTTGTGCCGATACGTTGACATCCGGTTCAAGACTCTGAAACAGAGACAGCATTCTCGCACGGTACGCAGTAAGGTTAGTTCCTCCCTCTGTCGCCCCGTAATATGCGCGCATGACGCTCTCGTTTATTCCTTGAGTCCACTTCATGCGCCGCACATCACCACCGGGAGCGGGAGCCCTGTTCGAGGCCGGTTGGCCTGAGGGCACCAAGCTGGACGGTGGCCGGCGTCTCCCCTGCCGACGCACAGGTGTTGGCGACGTCGGCGGGGAGTAGTACTCGTCGCTGGAGCTCGACGCGACTGCAGGTGCCGGTGCTGGTACATGGTCCGGCAGCTGGGAGGCGGAGCTCGGCGACGAGTCCGGGGATGGTGGGCGTGCTGGTCTGCGAGATCTGCTTCTCGTCAACATTTTTCATTTATCCGCATTTGTAAATTTTATTCTTGTTATTGTAGTGAGTGACATATGTCAACTCTGGTATATTTTAGTAGATATATGGTAAAAATAATAATATTATATATGTTAAACATTTCGGTGGTTTTTATTGGGATGTAGAACTGATTTCAGTGTGTAAATAGTTGTAAATAGTAGACTTTGCAAATAAATTATAATATATAAACACGGAGAAAAAAATTTAGGTTGACGTTGACGTTTGTTTTTATTATTATTATTATTATATACCTATAAGTAATTTATAATTAATTTGTAATTTATCTATAGGTAATATGTATGTATTTAGAAATATGTAAGTATGTTTGTCAATTGTCTGGTTACCATAACACAAGCTCTGCTTAGCTTGGGATCAGATAACCGTGTGTGAGTTGTCCCGGAATATTATATATTTTATTATTACCTGTCTTTCACATTATCCGCTCCGATGCCGGGTATCGGAAAATGTGACAACGCTCTTAAAGCTAATCTTTAAGTAAATAAACAATTATTTAATAAATCTAACGTTAATCTTTTTTATCATCATCTCTACATTTTCCATAGCATGATTTACATCACAAAAGAAAACAAATAAAACAAAAAGGTTACAATGAAGTACCTACGTGTTCAATAAGGCTTAGACTCAGACAATGTTAGTATTCAACTAAGATCCAACTCTCTGTCTAAACCCTTAATCTGGGCTAGATTTACCTAGGCCGTGAATCTTAATCATAAAACCACATTTGAATGGGAGTATTGTGCGAACATAGATAGGTTGAATACCTTTGTATGTTTTCGTTTACTTTTGTTTTGTTATGTGGATACTCATCCATGATGGTTATGATCATCCGACTCTGCTATATCCGGCCTTTGCCTAGTATGGAGTTAGAGCATCAAAAAATAAAACATGGCTACCTCCTTTAAAGCAAACGTGATGATCTAACTTTACCTCAGGAGTGGTTCTTACCCATGTTAATTCATCCTTTTTAGTTCTCCATTTTATAGTTTAGAAGACAGTTTTTTTACGATCTCTTTCGGTTATTCTAAATTATTTTCTGCAGTTCTAATCCATATTTAACCTGGCACATCTTTGCTCTATTACCATAAGACTTAAACCTTTCTTAATAAGCAATCTGTAACGACTACATATACATAAATACATTATGTATAGATACTACGTCTACGTAGAACGTACGTAAAGATCTGAGGATGCTAATTTACTTGGAAAATACACATATTTTGCGTATGTATGTTAAATTTCGATCGGAACAGTTTCATATAGCATCGATTGTGGATGATTCAGTTGTAAATGAACACTAAGTTTGGGATTAATGATGTTCTTGCTTGGGTCCGGAGTCAGCCATGGTAATCAATTACCAGGAACAAGTTTCTTAGATGGTAGGATAGAGCGACGGAGTCAGGGACGACCGAGAGTACGTTGGTTTGACGAAATAGCCAAGGTAATGAGAACCACCTGGATGAGGGACGCGCAAGACAGAAAACAATGGCAGAAAAAAGGGAGGCCTATACCCAGCAGTGGGTGATTCCGTGCTGATATGATGATGATGAGGATAGAAAGTGGAGTTGGGTGTCTCTTCTTTCAGAGTTTAAGCCTGGTCTTTGACATGACTTTTAAGTATTTACGGTAGGTACCAAGACATTCTGCAGAAAACTGATGTTATTTCAAAGTCCTAATGTATTATCCTTATTTATCAAATACACTAAGATTAATTAAATTTTTAAATGAAATTTGAGTACGGATTTCTCAAAGTAATAATTGTGGATATAAAATTACCAAAATCTCTTTTATAATCGTACTTCATAGTTAGTCGTTAATCACTTTTTAATTTACCACAAATAGTATCAAATATGATGTCCGTCGAAACATAAATAAAAAGGTTTCCAAAGGTATTGTCACGGCAATCCCTCGAGTACGCCAATTAATTCGTTGGTTGGACATCACGAATCGGTGGACACGGTATTAAAAGATTTTCACATTATTTGCAAGTGAAATTAAACTGGTTGACAGAACGTGGCAAATATAAAGTAAAGAAAAATAAAATTTGAATGTATTGTGTTTTTAAATATGAATTGTTGTATATTTAATTGTACTATACTTTTAGCCAAGGGACATTTCTTCAAGCGTTAACGCTGACGACGAATCAATCGAATGCATGGAAGTGAGATGTCTAAGTGACTAAGTCACTTCCATACAAAATGTAACTTAAGCTATTTCTTTTATCGTTAACGCTTGTGAAAATTTCACTGGGCTGCAGAGGCGTCTGGTGCTTGTTTTTTTTAATATACTTAAAAATAATTTTCCTTAAATACATTATTTATTATGACTTCTTTCCTTCACAAGCTCCTTGCGTCATCTAAACACCCACCCCATATTAATATGGAACATTTGTTTCATTACAGAGATAATTCCATCCTGACATATGAAAGTAACTCAATTTCCAATGTCTGTGACGATTTCGAGGTTACTACACAACCGATGCAACTGAAATTTGTTGTGTAGTTAGCATCATCTCTAAGAAAGGACATGGTTTTCTTTGCTGCGATGACATGAAAAGCTAGTACCAATATACTAAATATTATAGAGAATATTTCTAAAAGTACTAGTACCAATATATACTAAATATTATAGAGAATATTTCTAAAAGTATTAAGACGTCAGAGTCATCCTTCAGAGTGGAGTAACTGTTTAGTTGTTCATTCCATCTCCCTCACTGTTTCTATACACACATGTGATCCAATACTCTTTGTTCCTTCCTCAGACATGTCCAGACTAATGGACCTTTTATTTGCCGACGTAAGCGTAGGTGTACTGCATTAGTTATTGAGAATCTTCACCTTAAAATACATTTGCGGTGGAGTATCTAACTATGATGCTCAAGGTGAACACTTTAAAATTATTCATAAGTCCTCGTGATTTCCACGACAATACTCCACTTATCATATGAATCTACAATAGCAAGGAAAACAATACCCTCCAATTGACTACTTCAGAAGTATTTAGCAAACTTTTTGAGCGACTTGTCTGTGCGACGACAAGCGAAACAAATCTATTGTCACGATTTTGACCAAAACAACTTAATTTTTTCTTTAGTTAAAACTATGGTTATTAGTTAAACATCACTCACGCATGCGAAAGTCATCAAAATACTATTAGAATTAGCATATTAATGAAACAGTAAAGTGTTAGTGGTTATGCAAACATTTTTCGCTTGGGCGGTGGCGAGGCGATGGGCGGGCGGGGATCGTCAGTCGTCATGCACCCGCGGTCGGAGGTGCACGCGTTCCGCTGGCCGTCGCGCAAACCCGCTCGAGTGGCGAGCCCCCCTGCCCCCCGCTGAGCGAGTGTCACAGCCCACAAGGGGGAAAGTGCGAACTCACTCGAGTACCAAGTTCAGAACATCGTGATTTCCAAAATAATACATTTTATGATAATTAGTTGTGTGTTTGTGTTTTATTTGTGTTGTGTGTGAAGTTGGTAAGTGGACGATAATTTTTATTACGTTTATTTTTATGTTGTTGTTGTCAGCTGATTTGCTTTTTCAAGTTTGTATTATTTTTGAGTTCTTAAAGAAATTCAACTTATAAGAAATTACTATTTGTTAATTTTCTTGCTTATTTGTTAGACGACGAAGATAAAAAATTGTTATCATTACTTTCGTATCTTAACAAAATCTGTGAGTAACCTTCGTTAGGCCTTAATCCTCTCATATTTAATCCTTAGTGTTATACCACTGTTAGCATACAGTATAAAATATTTTCTAGGTATAACGGGCATTTCGCTTGTTATATTTTAAGTTAAATTACCTACACAGTGTTATCTAGATGATAATTTATAACAATGTTTCTCGGAATAGTTGCGATATCTTGAAGCACTCTGTGTGGAGTGTGTGATGAATATTATAATTGTAATTGCTGTTTAATGTGTCTTTAGAAATGTAACGTTTTGGATAGAAATTCATTACGTACGTGTAATAGATCTCAAGTTCTATATATACCTAGATACTTACTGAAACAAAGTATAATATTTTATTGAGGTTTAATATTAGGTACTGAATCATATCATCCAGGTATCTAACTCTGTCTATTTGTTACGTGTTTTATTCTAAGAGCGATCTCCCGATTTTTTATTTAAAGTGATTTATTTATCTACACTTATTTCTAACTACCTACCTATCACATGTCAGTTGATCAAGCTTGGTAGAATTACCAGTTTAAGGTACCTTGTAATTGCCCAAGATAGAATACTTCCGCTGATTTTTACAGAGAAAAACCAAACTATGTAGCATTTACTGAGCTTAGACAGTTTTTGTCATTTGATGTCAACGTCAAAATTCAAGTTTTAAAAGGTTCTGTTTATTGATGAACTAAATGGTCTTCGATTTTATTATCTTTTTGCTCAGCATTTGAGGGTACCTCTTATTTATTTTATTGATATGTTATTAATTTGCCAATAAAAACGTGGTAGATTACATTCAATATGAAAAAAAAAGTCAAAAAGAGACACAAAAAATATTATAAGTGTATTCTAGAGGCCTAACCAAGTTATGCTATGAATCATTTCGTTACAATCTGGCACGTGACTTAAATATGTTATTACCATACAATTTTAACCTCGGGCCCAAAAAGAGGGTTGTTACATGATCTGCACCTGTGGCATCCTAGCACCCAAAAATTAAGTAACCATTGATATATATATTTTGCTCAGGTAAATTGGACTTTATAAGTTCTTAGTTTATATATATATATAAAAAACAAACATAAAAAATGGCTTACGCTCTTGAGGTAATTTTTAGGGATCGATACTTCAAAAAACTGGGACCCCTTGTAGGATCACTTACGAACCGAACCCTCGCACTTGTCCGGGTTTTCTTTATAATTTTCATTTTCAAGTACTTTATAAGTCAACGAATACAAAAACGTCTAATAAGTTACTTGCTACGTTGATTTCTTTGGTTTTTTTCATTATTTTATATCTCTTTGTACTGTTTGATAAATATTCTTTTAGTTTACTAAATAAAACGTAAAGTGGTACCTAAAAATAATAAGGGAAAAGTCGATCATGAAAAGTAGATCTCAAAATTTCTACGAAAACAAAGAAAATTATAAATAAACTAGCTGTACCCGGCATGCGTTGCAATGCAATTTTTCTACCTAGCACCTGCCTACTACCTACCTACTACCACTTAGGGGTATAAAAAATAGATAGTAGCCGATTCTCAGACCTACAGAGTATGCATATAAAATTTCATAAAAATCGGTCTAGCCGTTTCGGAGGAGTATGGTAACTAACATTGTGACACAAGAATTTTATATAGAAGATAAATAAATAAATAATCCGGCCTATAAACGTCCCACTACTGGGCACAGGCCTCTTCCCATAATATAGAGAAGGCACGAGCATTGATCATCACCACGCTTGCTCTCTGCGGATTTGCGATTTCAGATCCTAATTTTGGAATCCAGGTTTCCTCAAGATGTTTTCCTTTACCGTTTGTCAAAGTTATATGTACTTTCTTAATTATTCTAATAATTAAGAAAGTACATATAACTTTGAAAAAGCCACATTGGTACTTGCCTGGGTTCGAACCTGCAACCTTGTGCATACAAATCCGTTCATTGAATCGCTAGGCCACCACGACATTTTAACAAAAAAGATATAGAAAATTAACTAAAAAAATTAAATAACTAAAAAAAGTTACAGTTACTGTTGAAAATAGAACAGAGTACCATTTTTAGACGAGATTCAAAAACATTGGTGTCTGTCTGTGGCATCGTAGCTCCAAACCGAATGGAGAATTTTTGATTCGGTATTTTTTATTGAATAGCTGATTATGATGGTTTTTATTTTTAGAAAAATCTGTTTTAAAATTTATCTTTTCTAAAATATATGTAAAGTAATTTCCTTTACGTATAAAAAAAAAACTGTTAATGTAAAAGTGTTGCCACTAACAAAAGGTATCTATATAATATAGTTGTAGTGTGACACCATAAACATCAGTCCCACTCGTTGATTATCTTGAAACATTTTAAGTAGTATCACAGGAATGCGGAGTACTTAACTATTAACAGGTAGATATCTGTTTAAGTGCCGGTAATCTATAGAAGTGTTATTTATATTATTTCTTATGAAAGTACCGGTACTTTCTTCAGACAAGGTCCCTTTATCTACAAAAATAAATAAAATTGGAATGTCTGTTTGTAATTTTGAATTAACAGCATTTCACTAAATGCAAATGAAACTATACACTGTAAAAAAACACCAATATCTTTTTAAGCTTTTATCTGCATGTCTGCCAGTCTGTTAGTTCCCGCTAATCTCTGACACGGCTGGACCTATTTTGACGGGACTCCACCAAGGAATAACTTTAATACTTTTTTATAGGGGTCTTTTAAAGGGCTCACCCTTGTAAAACCGAGGGACACAGCTATTTAAAAATAAAATGTAAACACTTGACACTTGTAAGTGTACTGTTATATTTTTTTTTTGCAACGGCCATTCGTGCTTATAAAATCCAAGCATTGTAAAAAAACCGCGAAGAATTCACTCATCTACCTTCTTTATGCTATTAAGAAGTCTGACATGCTTTTAGCGGTCTCTTAACCAATTAATAATTTATTTTGCGAAAATCGATTTAACTTACAGAATAGGTACTTTAAGAAGATTTTAACGTTTTCTGTTTCAAGCTAATATGCAATTTCCATAGTCAATCAGATGTTTTAAATTATGTTTATAAATCGTCCTAAAATTGCTCTTATGTAAGCGATCTGTGGATTCTGTTTTCTTGGTTTATTTTTGCACGAAATTGAATTTTGAAAATAACTGCGTGTATTAATTTGGGTTTCGAAATTTATGAGACACATTTACATATGCAATTAATTTATTATAAACTTTATAACTTTTTAAATGAATTCAGATATTAAAGAGATACAATAAAGAAGATATTTCTGTCGATAGGACAAATAAATTTTTAGAAAAAAAAATCGAAAGCAAAATTGTTGTGTTACTCAGCTATGTGTATAATATAAATTGAGAGATATGGAATCTATATCTTCTTAAGTTTTGCGATGTAGTAAATTTATAGCTATTAAGTGTTTCTTTGTGCCATTATTGGTTGGCAACTTAACAAAAGCAAGTAGGCTGTATTCTAGTTCGTAAAATTCTCTTATAATCCATATAGGTTGTTGACCCTTGATTCTGCTTTTCATCAATTTGTACATCGGGATTTCGGGAAATTAAAGGATTGAGGAAAAAATTTAAGGAATATTCGTAGAAGTATTAGCTAATATACATGTGTAGTTGACACCAATATTTAAAAAAAGGATTATTTAAAATATTTATTATTATTACCTCATCGTTTACATGTTTACAAAAGCGTAATTGTTATAGAAAATATACTAAACAAGACAATCAATGTAGGTACGTTAATTCCACTTGAGAAATATCTTAAGTGTAGTAATATTTTAAGTACTGATACTAATTTAAGACTATAGAGGTGACGACACCCATACAAACAGAAATACTTTACTATACTTAAGACATGATAATAATATGATTATTTTAATTTTAATTACAAGTAAATAATCAATATAATTATCACAAAAATAATTTAATCAAGAGCTCGTAATACGACTAGGTAGGTAATCGGTAAAAATCTTATATCGTAAAAGATTTAATTATCTTGCACGTAGGTTTTACAGTAATTTGATGTTATTAAATTCCTTCATTGTAAATAACTGCATAAAGTTTCTGCGTAATTATTTTCATGAGGCGTATTTTAAAATATTTCATATAAATTGGTTGATATTTCTATTTTTATGGTGTTTAAAACTCGAATTTAGATATCTCCGATTGAAATTCTTATAATAAAATAATCCAGCCTATAAACGTCCCACTGCTGGGCACAGGCCTTTTCGCATATAGAGAAGGCGCGAGCATTGAGCACCACGCTTGCTCTCTGCGGATTGGCGATTTCAGATCCCAAATTTTGGAATCCAGATTTCCTCTTCCTTCCTTCCTTCCTTTAGAATAATTATAACTTTGAAAAAGCCACATTGGTACTTGCCTGGGTTCGAACCTGCAACCTTGTGCATACAAATCCGTTCATTGAACCGCTAGGCCACCACGACATTTAAATTCTTAGGACGTACTAATAAAATAATTATTGTTTAAATAATAAAAATACCATCGAATTTTAAAAACACCCTTGTTGGCAATGACTGTTTGATTGACACCAAAAATATTTTTCTGACGCGATCTCCAAGAAATCTGTCAGATCTTCATTGAATCGTATTTTCCGATCTTTTCCTTTCGTCACAAGGACCTCTGAAAGTTATTTGTCATCAATGATTGATATTGAAGGGCATTTGAAGGTCACTGTCGAAAGTGTCCCTCTATACGTCTTTTCGGAAGATGGGTTGAAAAATGGCGCCAAATTACGGTCACGAATAATGTTGAAGATGAATTTATTGGTTACACTTACAAAGTATTTTAGGATATAGGTAGGTAATGTACCTATGTTGTTATGTATGTTGTTATGTATTTATTTGTAGTATGTGTATTTGTTTTCTGAAAATGGGATATCAAACAATATTTGGTATTTAGGCGATTTTCCACAAATAATATGGTATGAAAATAGGTATGCTAAACGATTAATTTTACTGTATAACTTTTAATGCTGTTTTTTATATGCATGATGTTTTCATAATAATATAATATAATATAATCATTTATTTTCTCTACACAAGTTGCTTACACTAGGCTTAACATTAGGTAAAATACGAACGAGGAGCTAACATTGTGAGAGACTGGTGCCTGAAGTAGGTTTCATTAGAACCTGTATCACAGGTTTAATGCCTCTCCTATAAATGGGTTCAAATCATCTTTAACATAATTTTCAGTTACTTTATTATACGTTTTAAAATCTACTTATTTTTTGAATGAAACCTCATATTAGTGAAATAGCAGTAAGAATTTGTCTTGCAATCTCTAGGTACTTTTCAATGGCAACAAAAAAATCTTGACCAATTGAAGCTCACTAACCAATTTAGAAGGAAATCTAATTTCTGAACGGAACAGGCAAGCCAATTAATCTACTGGTCTTAATAAATGGTCTATATAGGCATATGTAGGGTGCTGTCAATCGCTCTTGAACCCGGGGCCTCAGGCAAAAAGTACGACCTGAAAAAAAAAAACTCATTGCCTTAGCAGAAAACCCATACATTTAAATATAAAGGCTAGTTTTAAAGTCACGGATGAAATGTTTTCAAGTCTTTTGGCTACTGTGTAAGTCATGGTATACTTAGTTATTTATCTAAAAAAAATGTCTATAAAATGTTTTGTTTTTTTTCTACGTTCTGTAGAGCGACTTTTTGGGACCTACGCTTGGAGAGTAACAGATTATATTGTCATTAATTACCAATATTTATCTGTTGTATTTATTCTAAAAATCACTAAGTACAATAAAGTGTTTAGAAAGAGAGTTACGTAGTCTATGTATGTCTATATGTAATATATATCATAGTATATACGTACTGTATGTAGTATTTGTGTGTATGTATATTAAAATATATAATATATATAATAAATAAATATTATAATAGTTGTACACTTCTATCTGCCTAACCACTTACAATTAATAATCTCACTGTCACTCAAAGGTTTGCTGGAAGAAAACTCAATTTTGAGTTAAGCTCGCCTGTGTACATCAACCTATTCTAATAAATGTAATGTATAAACGTGTATGTGTACAATAAAGAATTGAGAATTAAGAGAAAAAACTAATTTTTGAAATAAAAAAAATCCTTAAATTGAAATCTTAATTACTATTCAAGATTTGATACAGCCAGAACATAACCCATATTTTTCTTACACACCTAGACTTATACACTCTACAAATAAGCGACATAAAGTTATTGTAGCACAAACTCGTATTGAGGCCACGCTAACTGTTTCGTCATGTCGACGACTGAATATTGACATAACACGCTCCTTACTTCCTGAATGCGAAACACTTCGGATTTTACGATGAGGGCTTTATGAAGAAGGAAATGTATCAAATTTCAGGTAAATTTTCAAGTATTTTTTTAAAATTTTGTAAATAAAAAAGAGTACCTATGTTTCATGATATGGGACATCGTGGTAAAGCAATTTTTTTTTAGTAGTATGTTCAAACTTAATACAAAGAAAAATGAATGCCAATGTGGCTACTAAATATTGATGTAGTAATTTTAAGATAAGTCTAATTGTAAATAAAAATATCGTGATAAAACTTCTATCAAATATCCATACTGATGGCAGTGGCACCTATGGAGTTACTATCTATACTAATCTTATAAATGCGAAACTCTTTGTCTGTTTGTTTGTTAAGTATTCAGGGCAGAACCGTTGAACCGATTTTGACGAAACTTAGAATAGGGTAAGCTTGGATCCCAAATAAGGACATAGGCTAGCTAGCTTTTCGCCAGCCAGCCATGGCGGTCATAAGCTAGTCCACATATTTAGTACTTTGCAAACTATAGTATTTTATACATAAGCCCATTTTAATTCAATTCAATTCTTTATTGCATACCATAATGTTACATAGGTGGTCAATACAGTAAGTTAACAGATCATTATGGAAAAAAAAGTAGGAGAGAGGAGGAATATGCTATTTATTTTATGTATTATGATATATTCTAATATTATATACATTGTGCATATTTTATATAATTATCCTTTAACTAGTGGTTTAATCGACATACAATCAGATTTTATTCCAGTCCTACTTAATTTATACTTTCACAAACAATTAGTATGACAATATAACTTTATTGTGCATTAATGTTTTAGTTTAATTGTGTTATAGATGTTGTTTAAACATTTATATTTGTTTAACAAACTCACTCGTGATAACGGCTCATTTATTTGTTGTTGTTGTCACAGTGATAACGAGTTTTTGTGATACGGATAAAAGGAATACCTAGTTTTTGTATTTGTCAAGTAAAATCATATAATATAATATCCTGGGACAACTCACACACGGTCATCTGATCCCAAGCTAAGCAGAGCTTGTGTTATGGTAACCAGACAACTGATAAACATACTTATATATTTCTAAATACATACATATTATAGATAAATTACACCTAGACACAGAACAAATGATCGTGCTCATCACACAAAGATTTGTCCTGGGTGGGAATCGAACCCACGACCTCCGGCATAGCAGTCAGGGTCACTAACCACTAGACCAACAGGTCCGTAAATAGTATACTTTAGTATTTTTTTGGGGTAATAAAGGATCTTCGACTAAGTATTAAATAAAATGGTAGATGACTATGTTGCCTTTGATCCATACCACAAGTGCTTTAGCTACTTACTTTGGGTTCAGAACAATGTATGCGATGTTGTTTACTAGTTGACCCGGCAGACTTCGTACTGCCTCAATCGATAAATTAAAGCCTTCACTTTTTAATAAAATAAACTTAAAACAAAATGTTTTTTTTTTATTCCAAACATTTTCATATTTATTCACCTTTTAAACCTTCTCTGGACTTCCACAAACAATTCAATACCAAAATTAGCCAAATCGGTCCAGCCGTTCTCGAGTTTTGGAGACTAACGAACAGCAATTCATTTTTATATATATATAGAAGATTTAAGAAATATTTATCTAGTTACTTTATGATTTTTCGATGCCCATGGATGATGGTACGAAAAGTTATCGTACCAGGTTTTAAATTGTATGCTACGAGTATATTTAGTTAATGCCGAACTGTACCAGACTTTTGTTAATAAAAAAATAAACTATTATTCTGCTTTTTTAATTCAGTGGTCTGGGGATTGGCTATTACTTTTGTATGAACAATTTAATCTAAATAACGCTTAATAAATCTAGTCTCAGCAAGTTATCAAAAACAGATCTAATTTTCAAACAAATAACTATTTAGAAAGTCTTATAAAGCATATATCAAAATTATTATTGCTTTTGCAAATCCAACTTTTATATTTACTATATTGAGCTCATGAATATAAAACGTATGATCATTAACTAAAACTTTTAATGAGTTTAAATATAAAAGTGAGGTGAAAGACCCTTTAAATGTATAAGTTTTAATATCTTTTATTTTGTTTTTATAACATTATATTTTATCTTTTATTACACGAAACGTAGAGATAATTTAATACCTTGTTTATATCCAAAAATATATTTCATATGTTTAATACTATTTATTCGTACGTGTGCAGAATTTTTAAATATTTATAATAATATGCTTAAAACCGGTTTTCTAATCTTAACAATCTCATATTTGCAACTGTAGAGGTCATGAAGCCAAAATAATAAATGAATACATAAAAAAATAATGAACCTATGTTTTACAAATAAAGTTTGATTTGATTTGCAACAAAAACTGCCTCAAAATCGGTCTATTCGTTTAGTAGCCATGATGTTACAGACACTTACAACACTGAAAATTTTACATCGGTTGCTAGTTTAGTTAAAAACAAGTAAACAGTAACTTTCTACTCTCCACCATAAAAATCTGTACCATTGAACAGGCAGTGGCATTCTAATACAATGATAAGAGATGTGATAAGAGCTCATCACGTTATCGGGTGATAACCACTGATAAGCGCTCAGCACTTAGTCGTATATCTCGGGTCAGAGTCTTAAAATAGTTGGGCGTAGTGACGCGGCTGGCCTAGAGAGAAGAGAATGCATCACTAGTTTTATTTTAGGACGTAGTGTTGATCAGATTATAATTGATGTCGATTTTTATATCGATGTTTTTGTGTATGATTTGATTTTGAATATCTACCTAAATGTGTAAGAGTATGTTGTTGGTATATTGTGTATTTGATTGAATTGTGACCGATTTAATTCAAATTTTATTTAAACATTGTGTTTAAATAAAATTTGAATTCGTGCATGAATATATAATATATACGGGTATAATATACTGGTAAATTACAAAAGTTGTCTATTTTAGCAGCTTTTTAATACAATATGCCTAAATGATCCGATTTAATTTCTTAACATAACATAAACATACCATCACGCCTGTATCCCCGAAGGGTTAGGCAGAGGTGTACCAATGTACACCCACAGTTCGCCGGTATGTTTAGGTCCCATGTAATAGCGGGCGAGCCTATTGCCACTAACCGGGCACAAATCCAAACTCCGACCTGCTACTGAGAATTTCATAGAAAAACCCAATAACACCTTGGTCGACTTGGGAATCGAACCCAAGACCTCTAGCGTAGCAGTCGCGCTTAGAACCACTATGCCAACGAGGCAGTTTAATTTCTTCTCGAGGAAAAATTAGTTACAGCTACATATTCGTTACAAGGTTAGCCGTACCACATTTTTCAGGTTTTAAAACACACTCTGAGAAAACCTTTTATGTTAAAAATCAGAAATAAGACAATAGTAAGAAGCAAGTGATTATAGAAATTATATATTAAAATTCAATTAATCAAATCGCTCAATAACCTTCTCTAATCTGAATGCATGTTTATTTTTAGCCACTTTGTATTAGAGTATTTATAACCAGTATTATTATAATGGCTGTTTTATCTAAAGACTCTTAATGTGAACATTATGTGGCGTATGTAGGTCAGTAGCAGGCCCAACTGAACTTTTAATGTACATTGCCTGATAACGAGGCACTTTGATCGATTTCTTACATACTAATGCAGTAATGGACATGAAAACGATTATGTAGTATCTTCAGACTAGTTCAGACGTATATTTGTTTTTAGAGAAAATAGTATGAACTATATTTTTATCTTAGTATATAAATGCGACACTATGGTACATTATTGCCACATAGGTGTTATTTATTAATTTAATTGCCTATCTGTGCAGACGTTTTCTCCTTTTTGTTAATAAATCTTGATTACCATGCTCGCTTAGAATTTTTAAGATGGATCTTTAATTGCCGTAGATGTCGTGTAACAAACATACAGACGAGAACCTCATCCTATTTAAATTCGGTTAACAATGCAATTTACCAGTAACATATTGAAGGTCTTGTAATATGAATCGGCATTGATTTAAAAAGCTTTCATCCGAATTTTTTGTTAAATAGTAGGATGCAATATTGGACATAACTGCCTCGTTGGCCTAGTGGTGCTAGGCGCGACTGCTACGCTAGAGGTCTTGGGTTCGATTCCCAAGTCGACCAAGGTGTTATTGGGTTTTTCTATGAAATTCCCAGTAGCTGGTCGGAGTTTGGATTTGTGCCCGGTTAGTGGCAATAGGCTCGCCCCCTATTACATGGGACCCAAAAACATACCGGCGAACTGTGGGTGTACATTGGTACGCCTCTGCCTAACCCTTCGGGGATACAGGCGTGATGGTATGTTATGTATGTAATATTGGACATATTTGTACGGGCTTTTTATTTGTCTGAAATATACACAAAAGCTGGAATTCAGGATCGAGTAATACAATATTGTCAATATCATGCTGTTTATTTTTATTTGTTTTAATGTTTACGGATTTTAAATAAGTAGCTTTATTTTGGCCGTTGTTATCTATACTTATAATAAATCTGTAGAAGTGAAAATTCTGTACATTGAAAATATCAAAAAAATAAATGGCGGGGGGTGTTACTAGACCGACACCGAACCTAAAAGTGTGAAAAAAAAAATTTTTGTCTGTCTGTCTGTTTGTTCAGGTATCACGCAAAAACTACCGGTTCGATTACGATGAAACTTGGTATAATTATTCTTTATTATCCTGGGCACCACTATGGGTAGTTTTTATCCCGGAAAAGTATAAACAATAAAAAACACACTTAATTTTGCGGGTAAAAACTCATTGATAAGTTTCGTCATCCACGCGAACGAAGTCGCAGGCACAGCTAGTATAAAAATAAGAATATTGTTTGATAGGTTCAAAACTTACCTAAACTCTTTTTCTTTAAACGCATAATTATATCAGACACAAACCACTCCTTACCCTTATACATCTATATTTAGCCTTTTAAAACTTAAATCAAGGTGTAGTAATACTGACGTGTAATTAATTTAAACTATCAAATTGTCTTATTAACAATGCAGTGCACGTGAACTAGGGTAACTCAACATTCGTCATATTGTAATCAACTTTCCCTTGACAATTGTGACTCGAATTAATTGATTGTTGAGTCTTGCCATCATCGAGCCGTTTAGACTATACAGGGTGTTGCCGAAAGGGTATATATATTCAAAAGGAGTGAAGAGTACATCTGGTATAGAGTCAGTTTAAAAAATTTCAGCTCAAAATCAGTTCATTGAATTATTGACATCCAATTTTTCGTACATGGCTTGATCGTGATTTTTAAAGTCAAATAGTTGATGAGAAGAATTGGATATCAATTATATTAATTTAACTAATTTTGAGCTGATTTTTTGTAAACTTACTTTATATCAGATGTACTCTTCACCCTTTTTGGATAAATATACCCTTTGGAAAACACCCTGTAGAGCGAGCCAAAGAAATACATATACATACATACAATCGAAAAACATTACACTCCTTTTAACGCAGTCGGGTTAAAAGGCAGGTAATCACAAATGCAGGGGTACCACGTTTTGTATAATACTGTATTGGGCTTTTAGGCGTTTCGTCGTGTGAAATGTAGTAAAATTAACGCTATAGTGTTCATTGGCCTGTCATAATGTTTACTCACCTCGTTTGTTCAATACACACCGAGTGAGTTATCGGCTGCGATTTGTAGGTCAGACTAAATGTTTTTAGGTAGTGATTTTATTTTGTGTGGTAACAAATTCAATTTGTTTTAGTCTGTAATAGCTTTGTATAGTGAAAAAAAGAGATGCGAGTACTCGATACCTGTCAAATTATTGTTACGAATAATTGGAAATAAATTATTGAATTAACTTATTTCGAGCTGAAACTGCCTCGTTGGCCTAGTGGTTCTAAGCGCGACTGCTACGCTAGAGGTCTTGGGTTCGATTCCCAAGTCGACCAAGGTGTTATTGGGTTTTTCTATAAAATTCTCAGTAGCAGGTCGGAGTTTGGATTTGTGCCCGGTTAGTGGCAATAGGCTCGCCCCCTATTACATGGGACCTAAACATACCGGCGAACTGTAGGTGTACATTGGTACACCTCTGCCTAACCCTTCGGGGATACAGGCGTGATGGTATGTTATGTTATGTTATGAGCTGAAATTTTGTAAACTGACTCTATAACAGATGTACTCTTCACCCCTTTTGGATATAAATACCCTTTTCGTTAACACCCTGTACTGTATATTTGGTGTGTTTTTATTACTCGTACTCGGCCGAATAGCTCGGTTCATCTTACTAGTAGTAATTACTATAAGTTAGGTTAGCGCAAATAAAAACCACAGGTAATATAATAGATACATTGATTTCATATAATTGCTTGAACGAAGCACTTTTTCGTTTCCTTAATTAAACATTATTTATAACAATAACTTGACTTTATATTAAATTATATTTATTACCCAAATGACCATCAAGTGTTTCCAATCCAGTTGCTTAAAACAAACATTCTAATGAACTCCATTAAAAGCAATTAATATTTAAAAGCAACCTTTGTCAGCCGATGACAGCGGTTCAACCACCATTTTAAATTACACAAACAAAATAATTGACACGAATTTTCTACTTAATAACATTATTTTAGAAGCGATTTTCGCTTACACTGTTTGTACGGAATGTTGTATTTATTTTGTATACTGTATATTAAAAGGTGTTAGAAGTTATGCAGTCACTTAATGCTTACAAATTGTATTATTTTATTAGCTTTTTCTACCTAAATTATATTTATAACACAGTTTAGAAAAGAGACTAAGAAATAAAATTTGTAGTATTTAAAAACTCTAAAAGAAAAGCCAAGTAAGAAATAACAACACTCTTTCTGAATGATTTTTTTTTATTGTTATTTCATATAATATTCGTTAGTTAGGTACTTTATTAAATAAATCAATTTTATTCGACAAGTGCACGCACTACCTGCCAGTCTACATAAAACCTACAATTCACGTAACAAATTTTACACGAGTAAGCCATTAAATTATTCAAGATTATCTTAAGAAAATTTTATGTGGATTAAATTGAAGTTAATCCATAATTAAAAACAGATAAGGAATTATTTAATGAAATACTTAAGAAAGTGTTTAATAAGATATTTATGTTATCCCGATGATAGAATAATTAGTTAAAACCTTTTGGCTTGGAAACTTCTTGGGGAACTAAATTTCCTAATGATGGCTGTTAAGGGAACATGGAGGGTAGTTATAAGAGTTTCTATTCCCTTGCCTATCTGTGGCAGCAATGGTTTAGAGCTGCCCCTACAGTTATTTATAGAGGTGCGCTGACTCGACTAATTAAGCTGTCAATTCGAAGGTTTGTTAGTCGATTTTTAGCTAGTTAATTGTTGTGGTTTTGAGCTAATCGAGAAAGTTGTTTGTAGTTAAATAATCTACTTATTATCTTATAATCTTTGTGAACGATAGAAGCTATGGTTGAAAACGTTACTTTTGTATTTTTAAACTAAGTCAGTAGGTAAGCTCGATTTCTACGTAAGATAAAATCTGTGTTGTAGGTATAGATTTTAATTGTTGTTTTCAGTTAACGGTTAATCGAGACAGATCTTAGATCTAACATAAAATAAAGAAAATGCCAGGAAATCCGGAGTAAAAGCGTCTAATAAAGATAAAATTAAATAAAAGATATACATAGAAAAAGATACAGCGGAAACTAAAAAGAAAAAAGATGAAACTATCCTGATTTATTAAGCGCAATTTCTAGGTATAAATCATTATAGCGCTCTAACTAAACGGCTTACCATTTCGCGCTAATTGGTTTCAAGCGCCATTTTAAAATTAGAGATAATCATATTGTACTACATTAAAGATTATATTTACTTGGAAATGGAGCTGTTAGAAATGTGAAATTATATTGTACCTACTGAAAATGATAAATTATTTAATTTTTTATGGTATTTTTTGCAACTTTCTATGGTAACTTCACTAAATGCAGGTAAGATATTACCATTGTATTGGTTTATTTTGACCCTAATCAAGACTGTATAAGGAAAGGGATAAGCAGACGTCCTTACACAGTTGGGCCACAGTTTGGGCCAAACCACAGGTCATGTCCCAAAGGCTATGTAATTTATCAAAACGTCTCGAAAACGTTTTGGGAATACGCAAATGGTTTGATTGTTTACTTTTTACATAAATAGTTTTTGTTATATTACGATTAGATCTAGGGAATACAATCTCGTTCTCGCGAGATCTCGTTCTCGCGAGATCTCGGCCTTTTTTAGCGAGATTGATCTCTGACGAAAAAAAGGCGAGATCTCGCGAGTTTAACGAGATTGCACTCGAGCACAAAAACGTCTTATTCGAAGCGCGGACTGACAAGGATGGAGTTGCGATCTGTCGGTTTCGTTCGGTGCGATTTATTACTAAAAGATTTTCGTTTAATATTAGAAGAAAAGACTGGTTATTTCTTTCATTTGTTATTTGATAGATACGTATGTCAAAGTTTACTACTTAGAAGTTTATTAGAAAATTATAGGCAGACACGTCAAACAATGTTTGATGCATAAAAGTCTACTTATTGAAAAAATTCGTAACATTAAAATAAATGTTTATCTTATAATACTTATAATATTTATTATTTTTTTCCTAATTTATTCAAATATTGTGATTTTTTGCAAAAAAACCACACCAAACTGCTAATCTCGCGAGATCTCGAAATTGGCGAGATCTCGCAGTATTGTTATTCATAAACTCGCGAGATCTTGCTTGAGCCCCAATCTCGCGAGATTTGCATTCCCTAATTAGATCTATACCTTATTAATTATTTATTTTCCAAATTATTCAATACTTAAATCTAATACAAGAACAAACACTTACAACTACACTAAAATTAAATCTTATATAAATAAATAAAACTAACACGCGTCAAAAAACTCATCGTCATCCTTGTCAATGGCGGGAAACGTGCCCAGAAGGCTGGCAGCATTGCCACGTTGAATGGCTATGCCGATTCTCTGTGCAAGGAACAAACCAGCTCTCTGATCACGAGTAGAGTCTACCAATAAAATGTTAAATTAATGCTCTAATGCAAAACTGAACCGCAAAATGTTCAATACATTAATATCAACAAATTAATTGAAAAATATTGGTACAAGTTTAATTTAAAATAACTCACACACATTTTAAATAAAAGAGAATATCTATACAAAATGTATCATATTTTGGGAGGATTCAATCCAATATTGAAATACACTCACCACTCCCAGTAATTACTCTGTATGGTATATAGGACTATTCGCCCTCGGCTCTCTATAAAGGAGGTACTTCCATCTTTGATCAATTTCCCGTTCAAAACTTTACTCTGACATTCAATGACGAAATTCAACCTTAAAGGTAACGAAATAAGTAATGTTATGCAAGTCTTTCGGTTTGTATTTGCATTTTCATCGTAATGTCATGCTTGCTAATGTGTAGATAGTATTACAGTTAGCGTACTCCTGGTTTGTTTTGGCTCTTGGACTTTTTTGCCCTAAGGAGGGCAGCGTGGATTTTTAAAATGCTAAATTTGAAATGGTTAGGTGTTGTTTCTCCTTTCTCTTTGTCGAAGAACAGATGGGTAATACGCAATTTAATGTAAAAGCTAAAACTCCTAGTTTTTAAAGTGAAAACTTCTTTAGCGAGTTGTACACTTTTTTGGAATGGGTAAAAAATGTTAAACTCGCGTCAGCACACGTGACCTGATCGAAAATTCGTAAGACGGATGTCATGTTTGTGTACGATAGCGCAATAAATAAATATTGTATTTTACCACATAAATGATAGTACTTTTTTACTGATAATTAAAGCAATTCGTGCAGAATTTTTCCCTAACCATTCTAAAATATCAAAAATGCACAACGTTAATATTCAAGTTTTCACTTCTGCCGGGACTCCCGGAGTGCAACCCGTTTTTTTAAATAACTTCTGTGGGATACACCTACATATTATACATATACAATACATATAATCACGCCTCTTTCCCTTGTAGGGGTAGGTAGAGACCACTTCTTTCCACTTGCTACGATCCTTACACACTTGTTTATATATTCAAAATAAAAAAAATACATATTTTTTAAGGAAATCTTTTTACAAATATTGGTCACATAGTCCTTCTTAATCAGTCCATAAGATAAACAATTCAAAGGTCAACAAAAGTTCCATAAAATAATATAGCGAGCACATGACCATATTTCAGGCCCACATTCGATTTAGTTACATATTGCCAAATCGGTTTTTGATTGGCCATTCAGTTGGCTAATCTTTTCAGCTTATACGTTTATGCGTTTGATTTATTCATAATTCATGTATTGGGAATAATTTACCAAATTGAATTAACGGCTTTCGGTAGGTTTTAGGCAATGCTTGAATGTAATTCGAGGTAAAAGGAGTCACGCGATTATTTTACATAAATTAACATATAGCTCTAGGATTCATAAGATGTCCTATTTTGACTTTATCTTTAGAATCTATTGATCTTATCGATGTAAGAACCATACAAAGGGTTTAGTAAAGTAGAATATAAGACAATGGTTTTCTAATTAAAGGGGTAACATCAAAAGCTGTGGGATAAGGGATGGGAGGTTGATTTTTGCTTTAACTAATTTCAAAAGGTAAACCTATTGTCCGTATCTATTGAATCTGTTAAAGGGAGTCGTATTAGCAACTTTGAAGTTCATACTTCAGGTTAATTGTTATAATAGCGAATGCAATGTTAATCTTATTTAGTTATTTTAATTAAGATGCTTATTTTTTTCTGTTCTTGAATAAGTAGGTACTTATAATATTAATAGACATAATGGTAACCTTTTTTTTTGTCCGGAATTTAGTGTTTTAAAGTATTTTTTCAAGATTTAGTAATGACATCTTGTGTCACCAACTTGTAGCCGTATTCTCATAACACTTACTCTCATCCACAGACAAAAAAATAACACCTTGACGTGCGTAAAATATATTTACTGAAACTAATATTCGCGTTGAGTTGAGATGAAAAATATAGGGATTACTTCACAAGGCCGACTGACCTAGTTAAATAACAGTGATATATACCTGTTACAATATACCTCGTATTTTTATAAAAACCAAAGGTGTTGCGTGATTGATGATCAGAAATTTCTGAAAAATTCTCATGATTTTTTTTACGTATTTCTTGAGCTGTAGAATATATTATATTTTATTAAAAGATTTGGGTCACAATTTCACAAGTTATGTGGAAATAATTTATGGGATTTGATTTAGGTACCTTTTTATTCATTTTATTTACTGACTTCTACAGATAAATAAAGTAAAAGTTTTAATTATTGGGAAATGAAACCTCAATCATTTTAATAGACACTTTTGGTACTAACAGACTGATATGCTAAAAGAAGAATCATTTCCATTTCTGTTCATATCACATGTGGGGTCGCAGTCACGGTAGGGTTGTCACCGACGGCATTTACCTTATTTAACATATAAAATTATTAAATGAGTATTTTATTATTTAAACTTAGATTAACGTTTTAAAAAGTAACAGGAAGTAATAAATTAGGCATGAAATGTCGTATTTTGAGGAGTGATGCATTCCCTTATGTGATTTTGAAATTAACAGAACAGATATGTTTTCCTTGCTGATAGCTTATACTGCCGTTTTTAAGAATTCCATGTCAACAAAGACGACAGTGATTTCCTTTTGTCTTCCAGATTGACATTAGCATCTTCACTTATAAAAAGTCTCTACCTGAAAACACCAAAGTCTAAGATTTTAGTTAATTCACAGTAGATTGTAGTTCTTAATTCCTAATGGGTTTGTGGCAGCCCTATCTCGCGACAGTAGCGACACGCGGACGTGTCGGACAACAATGGCGTCGTTCTCGCGCCGCCATTGTGGCTGCGGAAACATGCAGCGTGGATGTAGCGCTAAAATGATCGCTACTTTGCATGTAGCAGTACTGTAGTATAGCTATAGCTGTGCCTAGGCCTTTAGCTTTGGAGTTAGAGGTCTAAAAGATAGGTGCGGAGCATTGAACACAAAAAAGAAGAGTGATTTATTCGTATATTTTTATGTTATGCATGTGCACATCGCCGAAAAATATCAATATTTTAAATATAGTACATTGACCTCTAAAAAGAAGACATATTTGAGTTTACCATGTATAGACCGTTGGTGTTAAAAACAAAATAAAAGATAGAGCTTCGAACTTCGCAAAAAGAACATATTTGTTCTCAAAAAATGAAGTCGAAGTGAGAGGTGAAATTCCGTCAAGGGTGCCGACTGAGTGTTATATACTTTTTAAAACGTTCGTTTAAAAATATAAAGAAAATTATTCGCAAATATGACTAGCTTTTTTTGCTGTCAACGGTTTTACGTCAATCGCAACTTAAATTTTTCTGTCGACCTCTTTGTTATAGTCTAACATAACATAACAACATACCATCACGCCTGTATCCCCGAAGGGTTAGGCAGAGGTGTACCAATGTACACCCACAGTTCGCCGGCATGTTTAGGTCCCATGTAATAGGGGGCGAGCCTATTGCCACTAACCGGGCACAAATCCAAACTCCGACCTGCTACTGAGAATTTCATAGAAAAACCCAATAACATCTTGGTCGACTTGGGAATCGAACCCAAGACCTCTAGCGTAGCAGTCGCGCTTAGAACCACTAGGCCAACGAGGCATTATTGTTTGTTATAGTCTATAGTGTTCAATTAATACACTAGTATTAAATGGGTTGAGTTTAACAACCAAACAATTAAGGCATTAACGGACAGCTGTTAATGGCCTAATTAGGGTAAAATGCATTACATAGAGAAGGTACGAACATTAACACACGTATTCAAAAACTATTTTGGGAATTACAATCTGCACAAGTGCACATTATCATGGAATAGTGATGTAAGTACAAATCATGAATTGTGAAAAAAAACGATTCGAAATTTTATATTAAATTCGAATTTCGACGTTGAATCGAAGGACTCATTTTTAATTTGAAGTTGGTTAAAAATCAGACATCAATTACGTTAAAAATAACCTAAACGAAGCCTAAAAACGATAAAACGCATTCCCTATTATACAAACATTTAGCAAAAGCCAACCTGAATTTTAAACAAAGGCTAGCTCTCTAATTCCCTAGAATATAACGCTAATTACAGCAATTAGGTAAAACGACTTAACTCTATAGCGGACAAAGACGGCCCAGGTAATGTATTCCCCGCCATGTGTGCAATATCGATTAAATAATCGAGTTACTTCACTATCATTAGCTCAGACTTTGATAAATTCAGTAGAACACACAGTTTACTATGTTCATAAAGGCAATTTGTCATCCATTTTACGTGTCGTTCGCGTATTTAGAACGACTAAAATATATTTGTTACATTACATTGATACAATGTAAACTTTGCGGACCGAACTCCGAATGCACTTAAAATAAGAAAAACAACTCTTTTTCTAGTTTCTAGACTTTTTAGTTGTGATTTTGTTTTTTATTGACATGAGTTTCTTGTTATTTGAATTTAGAATTCTGTTTTGTTTTTGAGAAACCATTTTTATTATAGATTGAATTTTTCGAATTATTGTTTTTTCAGACTGGTAAAGACGAGGATATTTTATTTTTTGTGTGTATCGTAGTTTTTAGAGTAGGTATTGAGTATAATATATATTGTATATGTAATCTTAAACCATATAACAATTGCTGAGTTGGCTTATATATTTATCCTTATTAGAAACTGACCTTAAAAGCTTAAAGGATAAATGAGTGATCTCTATGCCAAAGAGATTACGGGTTTATGTACAAATGACCCTGTGCTAATATAGACATTTTTGTGATCGGAAATCCGTTGACCGTTCGAAATAAGGTCAATTACCCGTCTGTTTATAAGTGCCGTGCAAGGAGGCTTATGTCCAGCAATCGACCTTTATATTTATAATACAAATATAGAACATTAGGTACACAATTAAAAAATAACATGTTCTTTGATAACGTATCATACATAATTATTTTTAATGAGGAGAAATTCGCTTTTAGAATTTTGCAAAACTAATTGATGAAAAAGTTTTAATTAGATCTAACATTGGTTATATGACTTTGTGCCTACAAATAAAAGTTAATAACTGTCAAAACATAATAAATTAAAGAGCTTAAATGATCAGTACTCAAGTACCTAATATTTTGTAACTAACACTAAATGTAATATAATTAAAACAAACATGCGATTTGACAGTTAAAAACACTTTTAAATCCCCGTCTACACCCTAACAAACATTAACTAGTGATTTAACTAATCCACTAATCGTCACGGTATATTAAAATGAACATAAGCCCTGCCATTTGTAATTACACAATATATTTCATGAAAATAAAGCTGGGAACATACTTGTTACATTTCGCGCGAGCGACTGAATGACGCGCGACATAAATTACCTTGTAACATTGTTGAACTGCGAAGGGAAGGAGACGGTGATTGATACAAAGATTTTTATTAAAAATTACATCTGTACCTAACATAAGAAAATATAATTAATAATATAAATATAATTCCAGCCTATAAACGTCCCACTGCTGGCCTCTTCCCATATAGAGAAGGCACGAGCATTGATCACCACGCTAGCTCAATTGCGGATTGGCGATTTCAGATCCCAAAAAGTATATATTTTTGTTAAAATAAAACTACGGGCAGACGGCACAGTCTGCCGTGACCATGATACCTGCAAAGGTGTCGAAACGTCGGGACCTAAAATCTAAAATAAACCGCGACACAATCCGTAAAAAGTAGTTTTATTTCAATGTCTAACATCTGCGTAGACCACGCGTAAACTTAAGAAACCAATATATATTTTTGTTTTTATTTACTTTAGTCATAGTAGACTAAAGTGCCTAGACCAATAAATAGTCTATGTATTAGTTTATCACTAGCCAAAAAATCATGATGTCTAGAAAATAAGACGCGTAGGGTGTAGTAAATGTGTCATCAGCTTAGCTCTTATAATACAATTTGTGTGGTAACGCGACAAATTACGACTGGGTATCACCATCTTAAAGCTCTTTCGAACTATATTAATATTACCGTCGGTCTGTGTGTCGAATTTAACTTTTCTAACGACTACACAAGTTTTACGTTTGATCATTTTTTATCGACGATATTAATCATTTGCTCATATAATTAGATATTACGCCACGGTCACATGAAAATTAAAGTTATTTCGTGGAATTAATTTTGATTACAAAATGTATATAAATGTGTTTTATTATAGTTTTAATGATGAAATGTCTAGTGTATCCGTTGGTTGAGTGATATATGGATCATTAAGATCGAGATCATGAGGAGAGCTGTTTGTTGTGAAGATGTATGTTACTGAGTTAATTTAGGACTTAGTATTGTAATTAGAAATTGTATCCAGCCTTCTTCAAGGGCTACTATGTATAAACACACTATACCTAATAGGTACAGTGTGTTTATACACGCTTTATAGACGCTCTGATGACGAAACTTTTTAAAAATTGTCATGAATTTAATGCCTAAAAGATAAAACTTTACGCACATTTAAGACTCATATAAAAATAAATGAAACAAAGCGCACCTGTTAGACGAAATAATTGTACAACTGACAAAATATTTTTTGATGTTTATTATTAAGAGAGTGAGCGCAGAAAAATAGTTGGACGAAGTTTTTTATGCCGCTATATAAATTAGTCATCTTCAAATCTAAGACAGAACAACTTTATTTCCTCTTAGTGGGCGGTCTCTTAAACTATAATACTAGATTGACAGAAAGAATAATAAACATCACAATATAACACCCTCTATAAAAGTTTAATTACGAATCACCAACTCATATGTAGCTAATGTAGCAGAAACTGAATTCAGTGCCAATTCCAATAAAATTGTGTGAAAGAAAATAAATATTAATTCAATTTCTGTTTTTATTTTTATGAAACAGATGCAACTTGTTTTTGAGTTTATTTAATTAATGCAGATTTTCGTTAGTGATGTAGACGGTTATTTGAGTAACAACAAATAACGAAAATAATAGTATTTTTTTATTTAATAAGGGATAAATAAATGTAATTATTTAAACTGTCCATGTCATTGTAACTGATGTTGCCATATGGATATAATTGATGAATATTTCTTTTTCGAATCAATACCCATAGGCTAAGTCCAAAGCGCCATGGGTGGGTACCGGACCTCGCTCTACCTTAAGGAACTAATACAGCAATCTATGCAGCTAAATTCTTATGATGATCAGCTCAAGCAAAAATATCGCTAAGTTGGTAACAATATTTAAATTACAATATTCAATAAAAAAACAGGTGATTGTGTGTATGACGTTCATAGCCGTAAGCTCACAATACAGTACAAACGAGGAAAATGGGTTTTCCTCTTACTCAAAGCTACTCATCGATTTGACTCGTACAGTTAACCACACATCAGTGAAAACACTTTGATATTTGATATCGACTTTATTTCAAAGACGATAAGGTTGGTTTTTTTCGTTCTATGTTATTATTATAATGCGGTGTACTGTGCGTCCATTTACCTAAAATTATTATGAGGGGAAAGATGAGAAATTGACATAAGAAGCGTAAGGTCGTTAGTTGATTGGAATTTGATTATGTAATTTATGTCAAGAAGATATTTTACTCAAATAAGCCGTATTATTTTTACGAAATACGCTGTAAATTGTTAATTAAGTTTACATTCTTAAGGAATATAATAAATTTTCCGCTTCGAAAGGATCCTTGTACGTACAATGTGCGTATTTTATCTGTATATAAATCGTAAGACGAATATTTTAGGTATGTAAACATCAGCTGTTTTCGGCTTACTGAAGGGCATTGACCTCATCTCTGCTCGAGCGACGAACAATATTTTAGGAGCTCTTAAGTTCCGAACCCCTATTGTATTTTATAGATTTTTGTAATTAACTTAAAGGACTATTGAAGCTTGTCTCCAATATCCAGATGTCTTACAGAATAATGGTTTTAATGTGAACCTTTTCAGTAACAGTCAAGGGTTTAAAAAACGTCTACTTTCAGAAATATTTTGCAACCATCTCGCACATATAGATAAAAATATTTTCTTATAGTTAGTTGATTATACATGAATGCATAAAGAAAATTACTTCAAAGAAATATATATTTATAGAACTACCTATGAGATATACCCAAGAGATGACATAAAAAATTAAATCGATCCATGATTGCTGAAGAAACGGAAAAATAGAAAAAATTACGTCGACTTCAAAATCTCCTTCGGTTAAAACACAAGTCTTAAAGACACACTAAGTTATCACATTAAAAGTAGGAAACCTAAAATATCTCATCTTTATGTCTACACTGTCTTGCGTACAGAAGATCGTTACTTTAAACCATTAACAATGGCGGTGCTTTCACATTTAGCTGAATGTTATCACAACCTTCATTTGTCTGCTGTGCTCCCGTTTTATGATAATACTTCCTGGCTTAAATTTATTGATGTACCAGATTTAGACGGTACGAGTTACATTTTGTGGAATGTTGATCGTTGCTTTGGAAGATATGTCTTGATCTTTGTGAGGTTACGGGTACAAATAAAATATATTTTTATGTCAACTGAGACCACAATCTATCGAAATAGATGACAGGATATAAAAGGACGAAAACTATTTAGTATTTCAGTTAAATAATGATAAAAAAGGGAATCACACAAATTGTGACGTCAAGTGACATTTCAAATTAATTTTAATTTAATTAAAAATCTGTGACTTTATCTATAGTATCTCAACCATAGACTTTAGATATACTATAGACCGCTTGTATCGCTAGTTTTCCTTCGTGCCAAGCGAGAGCACTTTTTGTCTGTATCTAGTACATTCGTTTACTGATTTAAAGTTATTTTTCGCGCAACGACAGACTTATATGCGAAAATATTGATGGTTTCGACATTGTTAGGATAATATTAGGGTTTTAGATAGTTTTATTAAAACGGTGCGCTCCGTCTTGATACAAAATTTACGATAAAACTAGTTCATACTAGTGCTCACGGTTCATACTCTGATAGGCTCACTCTTTAGTTTCTTATCTATACTCTAAGATCTCAACCTATTTGATTAGTTTTAAAATGCTTTTTGGCAGGCAAGTGTCAGATCTAGATTGACAGATGTCTATAAACAAGGCGCCGTGGCCGTCTAGACCCTGTCTGGTCGACGGAAAAGTAATTAGATTTGCAATTAGATCATACTGCTGCAATTAGATACTGTTTAGATCAAGCAATAACCATCTGCGTAGAATTCAGAACGAATTTACGTTATTTACTCTACGATGCTTCACCAAAATTCTCTGATGCTTTAATCATACATAAAGTTACACCTAACAATAGATTTATTTACTCAGAAGCCTGAATTTGCCCATTGAAAAGTTATATTGTAATTTGCGAGTTGTCTTCTTTTAGTGCCTTTTCGACATCATAATAATCAGGTCTGCATATATTTCCTTCTTACTTGATAAGTGAATTCCAATTCACCCTTGCTTGCGATTCCTGTATCACGACTTTCTCCTGCGACAGTCACTTGTTTTTCCAGCCACTTCATGATCATCATCATCTCCAGAGCCTTTTCCCAACATGTTGGGATCGGCTTCCAGTCTTACCGGATTCAGCTAAATACCGTATTTTACATGGAGCGACTGCCTATCTGACCTCCACAACCCATTGTACAGGGTATTAACACAGTATCCCATGGTAAGACTGGTTGTCAGAATAGACTTAACGACTACCAAAGATCATATATGACAGTCGGGACCTACGGCTTAACGTGCTATCCGAGGCACGGAGGTGTCTCGGTATGTTTGGAAACGGTCACCCATCCACGGACCAACCGCGGCGAGCGCGGCTTAACCTGTATTATCGGTCAAACCGTACGGCTTACACTTAGCCACGAGCCCCTCTTTCTAGCCACTTCATGATGTCATAATAAATAGTAAGGGACCCTTCCTATGCGACATTACACAATAACTACAATACACATTTCTCCTCACGTTGATCAGATAAATGGTTTGTTCATTATTTGGCGGTCTTGAATTTCGTTCATCATTATTCAGAACTCAAGACGAACAATTTGAGAATAATATATGAGAACTATTGTGAAAGTTCGATGACCTTGGCCTCGACACGATCCCTTGCCCTTACACAATCTTACAGGAATATATCGTGCATATAAATGGTGTATTAATACCGTGTACTTTGTTTTTTTTTGTTGTCATTGAAGCTAGAAGGTTGTTGAGAGTTGTTGCTGAAACTCATTCCCTTATTTCACTACACTTCTTCCTTTGTTCTTTTTTTTATTTAAAGTCATGAAACTAAATAATTACGTTTTCCACGTTATTCGCATCGTTTAGGGAAAAAAACAACATAGCTCCCTCTATCTCAAATCTCCCTTGGTCAGATAATACCATTATGCGATTGTTAATACGCTGACACATAAGTACATACTGCATACAGATTTAATAAATAATAATCAAGATTTAAAAATATGTAACGTAAAAATCGTATACTACCTAACCTTAAAATTTAGTACATACCTACATGTTTCAAATAACTTTCATTAACAAAAATAATTGCGATAACCTCTCTGACAGTTCAGTGGAGCTCGAGATTACCAGTAAACAAATAATTAATTGTACTACAGTACATAAAAATCAGTGGTTCTTCAATATTTATTCATTATTCGATTAACACTTTTATTTCGTCGTATTAAGTATTCGTTTTGTCCAGTAAAATATTGGTAGAGTTTGTAGTGTGAAACAGAACATAAGCCGCTAGTTTTAAAAATTCTAGACTTATCTGGGGGCACGGCAGTGCCCCAGCCAAGTCTCGAGCAAAACGGGCACGGCCGTACCATTCTTTTCTCGAAGCGTTTCGCGGCTATTTCACCCCCCCTGTATCATCGATACGGACAAAGCTAGGGGTTTAGGTTTTCGATGACCTAGAGTAAGTATTAAAACAAGCTCAGCCTCAAAATTACATGACATTTGAACTAATAGTTTACGAGTTATGAGCGATCAAATTTACACCATTTTGTCACTCACTGACTCACTCACTGACCGATCATCAAAAATCTAAGGTACTTCTAGCAAACTTAGAACCTTCAAATTTGGCACCAAGATAGGTTTTTAGCTACATGTAAAGGGAAAATTATAAAAACGGTAATAAATTATATACCTTAGTAAATAATATGAAACAAATTTATATTTGCGGTTTTACAAGAACATGGTGTATGAATTTTGACTGCATAGTTAACTTTGTTCTTTGTTTATGTACAAAAAGCAAATATTTTTTATAGCAATTTTTTTTATTTATAAAAAGAAAAGAAAGAGACCTACTAAAAATAAATGAGATCCCACCAAAAACATTTAATGTAAAAAAAAACCAAGTCTCTCTATGCAATTCTTCCATCGTAAAAAGTTTTGAGATCGCATAGGAGCCAAGTCCTGTTCAACTTAATTTGTAATAATAAATCAATATTTTGTGACTATATCAATAGTTTTGTTTACATTACAATAATAGTGACTTGGCCATGAGCACAATAAGATACAAATATAAAGCGGCATATTTGGAGGAGTTGCAAGTAAATAATAAATAATATCAGGACACCTTAACCGACAGTCGGTATCATCCAAGATCAGTGAACTGTACATGCACTATGGCGCATGTTTAGTCCATAGTGATCTCAAATTCCAATCAGTTACAAAATCATGTCCATAATATATATAATATGTAAATTCAACGGTATTTGCACGTAATTACAAGGAGCAAACGACCTTTAACTTGTGCTCATGGCCAAGTCACTGTTATTGTAATGTAAACAAAACTTTGATATAGTCACAAAATATTGATTTATTATTACAAATTAAGTTGAACAGGACTTGGCTCCTATGCGATCTCAAAACTTTTTACGATGGAAGAATTGCATAGAGAGACTTGGCTTTTTTTTACATTAAATGTTTTTGGTGGGATATAATTATTCAGTAACGTAATAAGTTAAGTGAGACGTCTTAGCCAAACAAAACGGGAGAACAATGGCTGGTGCCACGGCACGTCAAGCAGCGATATTAATTAGTAGCTGTCAAGACACATAATATTTTAATTTAAACAAGCATGCAAAACGTACAGTCGAATATATGTTATAACAAAACTATTGTATGATAATCTTAGTCGCCGTGTCCGCATTGTTCTACTAAATAGTCTGTATTAGGGATGTCGAGCCACAAGAAACCGAAACTGCGAATATCCGCATAAAATTTATCCGAAACCGTTGTAACCGATAAAAAAAATCGGTTACAGAGTCTTAATGCGTCAGGCGTTGGCAGTTAAGCCGACGCACGACAGTAGACAGTAAATCAATTCTAAATTAACAATAGGTAGCAAAGTTATAATGTCATATACCACAAATATCGGCTCTATCCGAAAGCGATTATCTGAAATCATAATATCGTCTCCGCAACCGTTCCCATAATCAAAACTGATATAATAATACTTACATGACTAACATTACCCACTTCTTGTCACAACTAGTCACAAGTAAACATTATACACATAATACACATGACTAAGTACACAGACACATATTAATGTGTTCGGATATGTATCCGAATCTATCCATCATCCCTATCTCCCAAGTGTGGATGATTTAGTTAGACGAGTTGTGTTGCTACACAAATGCTGTAATTTGACAAGTGTGACGTTGACAAACCTTGACATATTCGTCGCTGTTATCTCAATAGACAATTAGTTAACGATAACATGGGTTACTAATGACTGCTGTTTTACGTGCTATTTATTGTTTTTAGTTTTGCCTGTTTTACTACTATTTTAACATCCATTTTTTTAGCTGGGGTAGTCAGAAAGTTTACCATGACACCTGCAAAGGCGTCGAAACGTCAGGATCTAAAATAAAAAATAAACCGAAAAGTACTTAGTTTTATTTCAATGTCTAAGATTCGCTTAAATCTCAGAAAGCATTACGAAAACGCATATATCTGACTACTGAATATTTATATCTTATATATAAAATTCTCATGTCACAATGTTAGTTACCATACTCCTCCGAAACGGCTTGACCGATTTTTATGAAATTTTATATTATTATGCATATTCAGTAGGTCTGAGAATCGGCTACTATCGATTTTTTATACCCCTAAATGGTAGTTGGTAGGTAGTAGGCAGGTAGGTAGGTAGTAGGCAGGTGCTAGGTAGAAAAAATTGCATTGCAACGCATGCCGGGTACAGCTAGTTACACATATAAAACCTTAACACTAGAATACTGTAGCATATATGTTTTTTAAAATCTAATTATAAAAAAGAACTCGTCTCTCGAAAATAACCTCCACTACAAAAATTTCTTACTTGATTATTCTCACCATAAGAGAATATTACAACAGCAATTCCTAAATATAAAATACCAATATCCTACAAGGCAGAGCCGCAGAGCATACGATGGCAAAAATAAAAGCAGAAATTATTTTCGATCTATCTAAATATAAGGCTGTATTATCCGGAGACCCAAGTGTCACTCGAACTGAGATAGGTGATGTAGGTAAGGCATCTCAAGTACGGCCGATGTCACGTCGCGATAATTAGGAAAATAACCTTTATGGCGTAGAAAATAAAGGCGCACTTAACGTCAGCGATCTTGATGGGAGGACTGTACTTAGTACGTTGACCTGCTCTGTATATTTGTCAGTGAACTGTGTGTATTTATAAATGTAGGGGAAATACGGGTAAAGAAAAAAAGTACCTACCTATTATTCAAGTAATCAAGTACCTATCGATAAAATGTCAAGCACCTGCAAGAAATCCACATTATAGATCAAATAATTAACCGTTTTAAAGACGTGGTTATACAATTATGACCCATTTATTACTTTGAAGTACATATTCATAAATTCCTTAAAAATATTTCTCTAGAAACTCATAAAATAAATGTAAAATTCGGAGTAATAAAACAACAATGAAAATACGCCTGTAATCTGCTTCTGTGAACTTTATTCAATTTGCATTATGACTGGTTTAGATGCGACAAATACGGCGCGAGTTGCAGTACATTGCCGCCTATGTTGGATCACTTACGACACCATAGCCCATAGCCGGGCGGCCCTGCAATGGTCCGCAACTTGTATGATATTTTTACATTAATGAACTATGCTTCATGGTCGGTTTTGATCGATATTGCGGTGCATATTTTACTGGCGGTTGTTTGATTTAACTAGTAATTTTACTGCGACTTTATAACGCCACACGCTATTGCCGGCGCCCGTATGCCTAACACAAGTTTTTAGTTATTAACCATGTTTTTCATGGGATTTATTAGACTTCAATTTTGTGGTACCGAGACATAAAAAAATTGTAATAAGAATTAAATTAAGTTTTATTAATATCGCTAAAGATCTTATGAAATGTTATGATAAGTTGCACTATTGGATGTTTGATTTTTGGCCATTCTATCATTTGATAGCTTTAGATTTAGCAACGACTATATATGACTTTGAGAATTCTAGGGTTAAAAAAGAGTCCATTAGAAAAAAAAACGCCTATAATTACATATTTTCGTTGTATATAGCATACTTGTGTAGAATGACTATCTGTTTTGAAGTAGTTATATAGTGTTTGAGTATTTCTGCACTTCCCTTTCAAGTTATTCCAGCCCTTATTGAGTTAAGGGAAGGGTCGTAAGAAATAATTTCTCCTGCGTGCTATTATTTCTGTCAATTTTGGAAGTTGAAGTCTTCCCCTCGAATCTCTTAACATACTGTAGGTAGACAATTGTCTCAAAAATTGAACATTTGCAATATAATTGTATGGTTCTGTATCATTCTAAATTGATTTGATTTTTTCTATAGAACTGTTTAAGTATACAAATTAGCTTTTCCTAAATATTTAGATCTAGACTGAATATGCTATGTCGTTTTTGCATTTATGTGTGTGCAAATAAATTATTTTTAAATTACCTAAAAAAGAAATGAAAATTACATAGCTACGCGTTTAACTTCTACGCAACAAAGTATCATAAACCCTGTCCGACCCGAAAGGGTGATATAGGGTTCACAATCACATGCCCAAATAAAATATCAAATTTGGAAAATTCATGATAGAAACAATAATAATGGATTTTGAAATAACCATTTTTTGCCCCGAAATTCCCTAAATTTGAGATTAAAACAAAAACTATAAAACCAATTTCGTCGGTATTTTTGGGGGCCTTTTGTTTGGTAATTAGGTCATCAGCATCTGTGAAGACGCCGACTCTCTCTTTCTTCTTTTCAGAAAAAAAATATGTTTTAGGTTATACATTTTTTTTCTTTTTTTCTATTCTATCTTTTTTATATTTTTTTTCTTTTTTATCAATTTTTTTTCGGCATTTTTGTAATCAGATATCGATAACTAACAATACGTTCACGGATCGGACAGGGTTTTCTTAACACCCTGTATAGCATCATGTTTCTAATACTATCTACTTATTAATTCTTTAGTTATTTCTACAAAGGATCGTTTCCCTCATTGCATTACATTGATGCAAAGTAACACATCTCTTAGTACCATCTGTTAAGCACTTACTACTGCCGTCGTGAAAGTGAGACGAAACTACGCTGTGTAGAGTACCGTCTCGCTCCCACACCTTTATCAGTCCTGCTTTTGTAGTACATAGTACAAGCTATGTATTCTTTTAACAGAGTATAACCAGGCCTCCGTCACTCCATGTACTTGCGCGCTATAATTACCTACCGCTCGGCCGAGCGGTCTCGGGCCGTTTGCGGACCAAATTCAGTGAGGTTTTCGCAAGCGAAGCGCACGCACGTTAAAGATAAAGATATATTTATTTGTAAGAATATGGTACAGTTAAGATGTTGCATACAAACATTTTGCTCCATAATATTTTGCCGTTTCCGGCGCACAAATATTTGCGTAGGTACAAATAATTATTATACTAAAACTATTACACATACATAAACAACAAATTACAAAAACAATTACTGTAAAATAAAAACATAATAACACTTATATTTAAAATGTCCAATCAGGTTTCTCGTTTAAAAAATCACTTATCGAATAGGTAATAACATTTGGATAAAAGGAACTTAAATAACTTATTTTTAAAACTAATGTTCATTTCTTTAATGCATGTTGGTAATTGTAATAGTTCCATTTGTTCGTACGCGTACCTACGATGCCGTCTGGTGCCTTATGTGCTGTAGATGGGTGCAAATAAAGTAAAAGAAGGGATAAGATTTTTTTATTTTACCTACACACTGCACGGTCAGAACCAATTTATAAAAAAAAATATTTTAGAAACATTACAATTGTAAGCTGCCACATATAAGTCAGAACATATTCACAGTTCTCAAAAACATGACACAAAAAGTTATGTAAATTTAATTTTATCGAAGCGGCAGCCCTGCGATTGCTGTGGGATCGCGCGGTGCAAAGCAATCACAACTGTACGCTTGGGCATTTAGGCACATTTTAGCATGCAGCGGTTGCTAACGCGACGGAGTAGGCTCTTATAGCAGTAGGTATTGGAAATTTTCTACTGAGTGAAGTATCTGTTACGTAGTAACTATTTAGTAATCTGTGGTTTAACCCAGTTTAACGTAAAGGTTATCTAAAGCTAAGGCTGTTTATACAATGCAAAGATTGTCGCGATTTCTGAATCCTTACTAATATTATAAATGCGAAAGTTTGTTTGGATGTATGGATGTTTGTTACTCTTTCACGCAAAAACTACTGAATGGATTTTAATAAAACTTCACAATAGTGTAGCTTATACATCGGAATAACACATAGGCTATAATTTATAAAGATAGTGTATGAATAGTCATTCACGCGAGTGAAACCGCGGGGCACAGCTAGTGTTGCATATTTAGGACATTCTTATTGTCAGAATGTTTTGCCTTTAATGAGCCATATCTTCAAGTCTTAAACGAGATATTATAAAGCGTAAAGTACCTCAGAGAGCTATTTATTTGTGTGAACCGTGACTCTAATAAAAACAATTAGTTATTTGTTTATACAACACAAAGGAAACTGCTATTAATATATTAATGAAACAATGTTTTCATAAACATTTCCTTATTAAGCCTGGTTGCCTAGCAACGGATTATTGCCGAGGGCTGGTCAAGATATTCTTGTATAACCTTCTTTAATTTATCGTAAGAAAAATATGTATTTTGTTATACTAGAATCTTAATATAAGTATTCTACAGGGTGTTAAGAAAACCCTGTCCGACCCGAAAGGGTGATATAGGTTCCACAATCACATGCCCAAATTAAATATTAAATTTGGAATATTCATGATAGTATTAATAATAATGAACTTTGAAATAACGATTTTTGACCGCGAAATTCCCTAAATTTGAGATTAAAACGATAATTTCAGCACCATTTTCGTCGGTATTATTTAGCGGCCTTTTGTTTGATCATTTGGCAGCACCCGTGACGACACAGACTCTCTCATTCGAATTTTGAGAAAAAAAAAATTTGGTTATAATTTTTTTTTCTACTTTAATGGTATCAGTTATCGATACCTAACAACACCTTAACGGATCGGACAGGGTTTTCTTAACACCCTGTATAAGATTTTATTGTGTCTTTTTCATCTACAAATAAGTAAAATAAGTTTTGATGATTATCTTTAATCACACATATTATACAACTAAAACCGTGAGCAGAAAATAATGTTGTAGGTACCTATATATCGTAAAAGATTTATCAAATACTATTGAAAATGAAAAAAATACTAGAATATTGTAAATAGACATACTTTTGAAAACAAGTTTGGAATAAGTTACACAACTAAAAGTTGTGTAGTCAGCGCTTGGAAAAGTTTTATTAATGATTATGGAGCATAAAGGGGGGCTCGTGGCTAAGTGTAAGCCGTACGGTTTGACCGATAATACAGGTTAAGTCGCGCTCGCCGCGGTTGGTCCGTGGATGGGTGACCATTTATAACATACCGAGACCCCTACGTGTTTCGGAAAGCACGTTAAACAGTAGGTCCTGGCTGTCATACATAGATCTTTGGCAGTCGTTAAGTCAATTCTGACAACCAGTCTTACTATGGGATACTGTGTTTCCCAGTAAAATGGGTTGTGGAGGTCAGATAGGCAGTCGCTCCATGTAAAATACGGTATTCAGCTGAATCCGGTAAGACTGGTAGCCGACCCCAACATAGTTGGGAAAAGGCTCGGGAGATGATGTTATGGAGCATAACTAAGTTGATTATATATCATTGTATATTAAAGATTAAAAATGTAGACTTTATTTTCTTGTGAAATTTAAGTGGGTAAAGTGGTGAAAAGGAAAACGTTCATGTGCTTTCGTAAACTTAGATTGATTAATTTAGATGAAATAGTTTTTGGTGGTGTATTCATTTTAACTTTACTTTATCTTATAACATAATTTACTGACTCACTGTAAGCTGTTTGAGCACCTACATTTACTTAAAACCATGACGCAAAGAGCTCTTACATCGAACATTTCAGATTTGTTTTTAAACCAAACATACGTGGCATCACACATGAAATCAGGATTTAAAAAACCATTTCATCCTTGAAAACTGCTGTCCTAAATGGAATTCGTGCAGTTTCCTCTGACATGATGGAAAACGACGTTATTCGGTAAAACGGATCGTGCTTCAGAATCGCGAGGGCAGATTGGGATAGGTAAGCTTCCTATAAGGTCGATCAACCATAGCAGCAAATAGGACTATCCTAGTCCAAACGCAGCTGATACCTAGATGTCTAGGGAATAGAGAGGTAGGAGTGCAACTGTGGATGTTATGTAAAGCAAATATTTTTGTAAACAGAGAATAATAAAGCTTTCCTTAGGTATGCAGATGAATTGTGAATACCTGGTCCTTAGTAAAGGAAATGGAAAAGCAGTAAGCGGATTTTAGACTGTAGGATACATGCACGCTCCTATGCCTTTTCAAAGTACAAAAGATAATAATCTAAAAATTACTTGCCTCTGAAGAACTTCTAAAACATATTGTGTTACCTATTTTTTCAGTTATTTTCTTCACTCATGTCCTACCTTAAGACACAGTTCACTCATTTATTTTACCTGAAGTTATTACATTCTACATTTATGATCTTTGACTGCAAGTCTGCAACGTTTCTTTACCAGTTTTACATACAACAAATATCTTTTTTTTTTTGCGTAATAGCATACATGTTGGAACAAATTCAAGCTACAACTAGCTCAAAAAGATTATTTATCTTGTCTAGACGTTACACAATATAAAATGGAGTCTGAATGGGAAATGTCCTCCATTACTGGCTGGAAAATCCCCGGTTTTCAGTCATATTCATTAACATATTGAATTGTTCCGATGGAACCATGAAGTATTATTATTGAAATTTACAATTTAGAGACTGTTCTGTTACTCTAATTTGCATTACACGTTTTATTACGTAGATGTTTCTTTGTTTTGAAATAAACTTCGCTCTTGTGTCAGGAGGTTTGATAAACGGCTTTTCTTTTTGGTCTACTGGGAGAGTAGGTATTATCTATAGGGAATTTAGAAGGAATAAGCTGGTTTAAACCTTTTAGTAGATGGTTTTGTTATGAAAGTTGGTTATTTATAACAGTTTATTTTAATGGGTTTCTATTATTTAACCGTTGTATTCATAAAAAAACTTCTATCATGCTTATGTACATAACTCGGACATTTGTAAAGCACAAGGTTATTAAAAATGTGCGTCTACCTTTTTTATTAGGTTCGCATAATAAAACAAAAGCACATCATCCAAAACAACACCTCCGTCGAAATTTTCCTGAAAAACAGGCGGATTACAGTACAGATGTAAATAAAGTCGACATTGAAATAATGCATCAACCATGTTCCTCATTTCGCCACCGTATCATAATCCTGTAAGCGTATCGCAGTTATTGTAACGGGAAGATAAATGTGTTTGACGCCACTCAACACCTGCCAACAACAAAAAACATACTGCACGCAAAACTCAACTTTAACATTAAGTGTTAAAGTTGTTTTTGGATCTGTATCTACCTGATTGTTTTGGAAAAATGTGCGTGGATATCGATGAAATTGGAATGGACACATTTTGGTATAGTTTCTTCGTAAAGTTGAGCTATTGCCGCATGGGAACGGATCAAACCGGCCTGTCAACCTAACTATGCCAGACATACTTAGGCATTGTCATACGGAAAGAAAGACATTTTATTTATTTGTATAGTCCTCATAAATTTCCTTCGTACTACGTCATACACTGTGGGGTAGACGGATGCATATGTCGGATTTTTGCTGGCAAAAAACCAGTGGAGTGCTTTCCCCTTACCGGGAATAGGGTGGGAACGCATAGCAATGTGCCGCATTCTCGGAATATTTGTTATGACAATTTATTTTTACCCCAATTTATATCTCGTGAAGATTAATATCTTATTTTTTTGAAGCCTGAATTATTCAAGTATGTGGCAGTATATACATGCACCGAATGATTTTGCTTCACCAAAAGGTAGCACATAGATAGCCCTATATACATTAACATTGTTTCTTGTCATGACGTCTTAATATCCTCCTCAAAACCACATTGTATATTATAAGATTAGAAGCCTTTATTACTTTAACCTAGTTTGCAGACTTCGGCTTGATTAAAAGTGAGGCTTTTTCGTCCTAAAATAGAAGCGAAGGTGTCGTTTTCGAAGTGATCCATCAATTGCTACGTCACATCCTTATTTAATGGGCTGGATTGATGGCACTTTGTAAAGGGAACTTGGCCCATTATAAACCCTGTTTACCATGGATTTAGAGGGTTTTAAAGCTTTGAAACTTTGCAACAGGGATACAGAAAAGTTTGGACGGGTTGGATTTTGGATTCAATAATTGGGTTTTTGTAACTCGTGTAGTAAATAAATATGAGATTATGTCTGTTTCTTTGCATGATCATAAAGTAGTCTCGGAACAAAATCTCATTTTGAGATTTAAAAATTTACAAGGAATAAGAGCGGGCGTGGAAAAGGAAGAAGGAAACTAAATTTTCATCAGATAAAGCTCATTTTTCTCAGTAAAACTACTACGCTGAAGAAAAAATACGATTTCTCAACAGCCAATGAATCAGCCCAACACAATCTCCATTACATCACACCATCTTGCACACTACATCAACGTCATAACGAATTACACGAATTTCGGGAAAACTGTGTTTATGCAGGGCCGTTCAACCCATCACTGAACAATACACTCTATCACGAGGTACGAAAGTTGGAAATTGTTTGTGGAACTTCGACCTTGGATGTGGTGTTTAAAGCATGGTGATAGATAAACGTCATAATCTGAGATTATCATAGAGTAATAAAAGTAAAAACTATAGAGTGCGCGAAACCATTGTGCCGAGCGTAACCAAAATTTTTTGCTTTATGTAGTACAGTCGTTTATTGTTTTAAGTTTTTTTTGTGCCACGACAGACGTTTATGCGAAAATGACGATTTTCCGATATTATAAGAGCAATATTAGGTTTTGAGATAGGTTTATTAAAACGGCGCGCTCTATTTTGATAGATACTACTTTTACGACGAAAAATTGTTCATACTATTGCTTATAGTTCATACCCTGATTTGCGCACTCTGTAGTTTCTTATCTATCCTCTGAGGGGATTATCTTTCAGTGGCAGGCAAACAGGGCAAAGAGTTACTAGATTATGAGGCTGTGCCCTAGTCGCTGAGGAGATAATTTTCTAATAAGATTAATTAATAATTTTGTAAGTAGGTTGTTGCTGGGCAGTGACAATCTGTGTCTTTGAACTAAATATTGCTAGATGATTTGATCAAAAGAAAGCATAATACAATAGGGAGATCAAAAAGCGGGAAGAATTGTTATCAAATAATAATAATAACCCATTTTACATATTTTATGGTTTCAAATATAATATAAAGAAGGCAATAGGCAAATCTTTGTCACAATTTCTTTTAAAAAAAGTATCTACATAATGTAAATAAGGTTTCCTCAGTAAGTTTTAATCTTCTTAGTTAAAATAGTACTTACATTTTTATCTTTCATTTGCACTGCAGACTAGCTTAAAGGGCTGGTTTATTAAGTTGTATATCTTTTGCAATATACCTTGAAACTAATTAGTTATTTAACGCTACTAATAAGATGCGTTATTCTTTGATGTAAAATATGAAAGGTCGGCAATTAGCGTCCGTCAACCGCATAAAACCATGCAACGCGTAATTGGTATTAAAAATACTATTAGTATATTTTACTAGTTAGTTTTATATTATGTTCCTGAAAAAAAAAAGAGTTTAGGTACACGTTGTTGTATTGTCGATCGAAGAGGTACACAAACAAAAACACTAACAGTTTTTTATAAGAATACGTTTTAAGATTTACTTTACTAATTTTAATATTACATAGGCACACATACTGGAATTTTGGCCTTTATAGGAGAGCGCGTGAGTCTGTCTTGAATTATGTCTAGGCTTTGATAGTGGTGACATTATTATTTATATCACCGTTGAGAAAAGTATAATAATAATTAATTATGAAACAAAATCTCAAACCTTCGTTCCAAATATTTTTATGACGTAGGAATATTGATTGACGTCAGATTAAGTATTTTTCAAAGGTAGTGTTTTCTTTATAATGTGACCGTGGGCAGAGTTTAATGCCTACTTGTTGAAATCTAAACGACATTGACGGGTCTATGATGTGGGAGGTGTTCGCCTTGAGGGAAAAATAAGCTTTATTTGGGTTAACATGTATTGACTTGTTATTTGGAGAGTTTTTTTTAGGTAGTTATTTTTAAGGTAGATTTTTTATCAATCGCGTTTAGTCAGACAGAATTGGCAGGGGACTTTGTTTTATAATATTTATAGATAGATAAAGATGTATGGTAACTTATGTAACTCACGCATAATAAAGATACAGACTGCACTAATACCGGTAGTATTGGTATGTCAATTGTATTATCTTGTAAGTACTATTCAGAACATAACAAAAAAAAATATTTCTGAACACATTCATCAAACTGACACGAACTTTATGAAGAACATAAGGCCTACAAAGCCTTGTGCATATTTCGACGGAACGCACCGCGGTGTAACGCAAAAAAAACTTGATTTTCTTTCGTTCCCGCCTATATGTGTGCTAGCCTTTATTATGACAATTTCTGAGAGACACAGAGTAGATAATAGTCTGACGTGCCAGTTACATACATGCATTACTAGACTACGCTATCTGGCAGTATGTCAATTTGACGTCAAAGTTTTCTAGACTGTGGCACATAGTTAGATATACTGTATATTGTAGTTTAGTAGGAGAATAGAAAGTTAAAATAAAAAATGTTAAAGTTAATATGTTATTATGTTCTGGATTACCGTAAATAAGGTATATTCCACTTTGTTCACCTGAGGGATATCACCTGGGTGAACAAACGCGACTTTTTGTATTATGCGATTAGACTTATATCACCCATAGGTATACAAAATGATACAAACATGGAAATTGAAGGAATTTAATACATTTCACGTCTTTTACTTAAAATTAATAATAATAATAATATAATAATATCCTGGGACAACTCACACACGGTTATCTGATCCCAAGCTAAGCAGAGCTTGTGTTATGGTAACCAGACAACTGATAAACTTACTTATATATTTCTAAATACATACATATTATAGATAAATTACACCCAGACACCAGAACAAATGATCATGCTCATCACACAACATTTGTCCTGGGCGGGAATCGAACCCACGACCTCCGGTATAGCAGTCAGGGTCACTAACCACTAGACCAACAGGCCCGTCAAAAAATTATTACTGGATTTACGTAAAGTTTGTATGCCTAAGTTACAATAAACTGATTTAAAAAAAAATACTTCTATTTCCATAATATTTATATAATTTTGTATATGGGTGACATAAGTCTACTTGCATAATCCAAAAAGTCGCATTTGTTCACCCAGGTGATATACCCAGGTGAACAAAGTGGAATATGCCGTAAATAAAATATTAAATCTAACAAACTTTTATGTAATAAATGTGTTTAGAAGTTATAAGGAAAAGTTTTTATCGTCTGTACAGAATATAAATAAGTTTGTATGGCTTGACAGTAAAACTCTTCTTAAATACAGCGATTTAGGAAAAGGATTTTCGCTTTATTTTATTTAGCAAGCCTTTCATGTTTTATTTTTACTTACCTAGTTTGTAATGTACTTGTAATGTAAATGGTACACATTTTTTTTAATATAACAGTTATATTTCTATGTAGCAATACCTAGTCATTGTCTGTGCCTTAAAAAAAAATATCTAAAAATAAACTCTTGTGAAAACATAATTTGTATTTTATTTATTTACGTGAGAATTTAACAAACGGCATTGTAATATTTTATACCAAAAAATATCTTTGGAATTCAAAACGGCCATTTGACCTTTTGCTTTAATAAAATCTAAACGATCTCCATTTCAATATTAAATCCATCAAACATTTTAATGTATGCAACAGCCGAAATAGAAAATTTAATAAAAAGCGAAAATAAAGAGAGATAAATCTACGAGACACCTTTCCGTCGTCGGCTTTGTTATACATTAACGCTTTAGTATAACAAACATCACTGACGTTGCGTAGGAACTGCCCAATGGACTGAAAACAATAGCAACTGTGCTTACTTTGGCACAAGATCAAGGGGCTTTACAACGAAAACATTTAATTCTTTATTAGATCACTATTTTGTACAGTAAAGAGGTTACGAGATGGGTTTACGAAGCTGTTCTGTACATTGTGTTGCATTAAAATACTGTATGAATGGTGTAGGGCTGCCACAAAATAAAGCTTTAAAAAGTATTACAGGATTTGATTACTATCGTAGTTTCAAAATTATGGTCCTGTGTAAATAAATAAAAAAAACAGTTAAGATTAGGAGAAAGGAAATAAGTCTTTTATCAAAACATCCAGAAAAATTGTATATCAAGTTTTAATTTATATTGTGACAGTAGCAATAGCAATCGTAATCTTGGAACATGGTAAAAAGGTTGTTCACTGACACGAATAAATACCAAATAATAATAAAAAAATGCTCGACAAAAATACACAGAATATTGTAAAATGTAGCTATCCTTGGCAGTTAAAAGTTTGGACAGCGTAACCCTATGCCATGTTGACTTGGCTTCGCATTGTGATATGCCACGTAGGCAGTTAATGTCTAGACGTAACAATATAAAACACTGCATAGCCTATGCAGCACATACACAGAGGAATCTGACGAAATTAGTTCACATACCGTCGCCGTACCTACTAAAGTGATCATACATAACTGAGAAAAGTTTGACATTGATAGCAGCCTGTATTTTATACAGGGTGTTACCGAAAGGGTATATCTATCCGAAGGGGGTGAAATGTACTGCTTCAGCAGTTATAATTTTTGGTGACAAACTTGTTTTGTTTTGGTGCACTCTTATTTTTCTACTTTCAGCCCTTTTGTAAAGATATAACCTTTCCCTAACACTCTGCATAGTAACTAGCGACCTACCCGACTTCACATGCGTACTCATTATTGAACTATCGTGCTGCATGATTACAATAATATTATTTAACGGGAATTAGTATCTATGCATGTTTCGCGCTAATTCCTGTTAAATAATATAACTGTTCACACGCGTAGCACAACATTACTATTTCCTGAATTTTGGGATTATCAAGAAGCGCTAGACAAATAATTTGAATCAACCGCTTAAATATATTTAAGCGGTTGATTCAAATTATATTTACGAGAACAAAATTTCATCCCTTCCGCATTAGACCAAGGCAATGTTTAAACTGCTTTAAGAATAATTAAAAGATTGCATCATTCCTTCATTTCCTGTTTAATTACTCTTTAATTAAAAAGGAACTCTATTACAAGATGATTTTTAAATCAGAAAATCTGTTACAGGCTGGTATTGCGGTTTTGTTTAAAAATAGAACATACTCGTAAGTTCCAAGAAGCTAGAATAAACAGTAAATACTCTTTTGATATTTATTAATGTCCTTCAGTTTACTTTCTAAGGAGCTTACATAGCAGAGCTAATTTTTAAGAAATTACCTTCAGTTCTCAAGAAGAGTACTCACAGTTTTGCATTGTGAAAAAACGCATTAGGCATCCCATACATTATTTAAACTTTGGGTAAACTAACAATAGGGGAAAGGTTTTTTTCTGTTCGGAAAAAATACGTCAGACCAAAAAACCAAAGGTCATTACATCCACATTCAGTGGTCCAACAGGTAATAAGATATTTTTATCAAGACTATGAAAAGACAGAACAATACGCTCTTTGCCTGAACTTGAGTAATTGGTATTGGCAAAGAGAATGATCTATCCGAAATGCCTGAAGGCACTATGTGTGATATATGATATATTTTGATGTCCGTTGCTCGTCATATAAGGGTATGGAGTTTGAACGTGCCTCAGGCATTCATCGGTGGAATGTTCTAGGTCGGACAATATCGATTGTTTTCACACAGCTTTGTCTATGAATACAGCCATATGCAAACATATTTAACCTATATGTTGACACTGTTGAATTTGCAACGGTGTTGTCAATATCTTGAATATAGAACATTAGAAGAAGTATCTTAATATTACAATCTTAAATTCTTAACTGTATTGCAGAGAATTCTATTCTTTATTCAAAATTTGATAATCAAAGACAAAGAGTTCGACGCATGTTTTTTTTTTATTTTATTCTATTGTTGTCCATGTTGACAGTAGCTTTTCACATAATTATGTAGTCTTTAATGAATTTACATTAAAGTTTTAGTTGTAATTAACGAAAAATGGTACCTATTGCCTAGTTTGAATGAAAATTATCTCACAAGAAGCTAGCATATCAATATTACTCGGTATCTTACACCTGGGGCCCGAGTCTGCCATTGGCATTGGCATTGTACTAACTAGTTAGTTAGCCAATTATCGTAAAATCGTCCCACTATGAGCCAACTATGAGCACACTGACACGGAGTGTAAATAGCAGACTCGGGCCCCTGTTCATTTCCATACAGGCATCGCTTTCCCGCAAAACCATTATTGTGGCCGCAAACCATTTTATTAACATTATAAATATAATATGCATACCACTAGCAGCTGAAAAACGTTTTCACCTTACACAATGCATGTTGAATAATATATATGAACAAGCTGCAGTGAATCATGTAGACAGTTCAATTGTCTTTATTTTAAACTGCGATATCTGTACGCTTTGTTACGTTTTAAATATTGACGTGTGGTGCAGTGACTGCAATGTCTCGTTACAGTGATGAATGACAGCTGAGTGACAGTCGACACTTATGTTGTCACATCACTATACTAACTATTAGTGATGGAAAACAAATTCATCTCAATAAAACGTTCGTTGTTTCTCATTTAAGATGTCTTAGTTTACTATTTCGTATTTAAAATGAAGATTAATCAATAAAGAACTGTACCTAATCCAAATATATAGCCTTACATTTTTAAACATTGCACGTCGTTTCAACACATTAAACTCAACAAAGAACATTAACGTGTTTCACCGTAAACAAATGTGAATGATTCAGGAATGTTTTGAACGAACAGTATCTAGTACCTAGAACACGAACTAACCACGAACAGGCGAACAGTATCTAGTACCTAGTCTTACAGCCAAACCCAATGCATGTTCAATATTTGTGTCCATACCACATCTTAAGTGTGCAGCTGTCAAATAAATTTTGTGTAGGGCCGGTTTCCCAAACATTCGTATTTTCGTAACTTCGTACTGGTACTTAGGCCGGCAAATCAACAGGTACCCTCCCCTTAATGGGTAGTCTAGGGGGTAAGGGGGGTAAGTTGACCCACAACCGACGGATTATAGCTGTTTGTATAGCATTTGGGTTGGGTTATCAACATTTATGTTTACATTTTCGCACGTTTTTGGTCGTATTTCTGTCGATGGTCGGCTGGGCTGGGTACGTTTGTTGAAATAGTTTGTGCCTTACGTTACGCTTTGAATTATTGTGATGTTTATTTTTAATCGACATTCCTTTATAGATATGCAATGTTGTCTAGTTTATTATTATTGAGATCTTAGATGAATGGTTGGTCACGCGCGCTCGGACCAATCATTCATCTAAGATTGAGATGTTATACATACAAACAATCAATTTTTTTATAGTGATTTACGCAGCCTCAGATCAGGCTTTTTGACTCTTCTTGACTGCTTCACCGGACGTAATCAATCAATTTAAAAGCTCTTTTTTCAGCACATTATTGGTCGGTATTAAAATTTATAAGGTCTCATTCAAAGAATGAGAATAAAAGGGAGTTATATAAGTACACTTTATAAAAAGAACAAAAGATTTACAAAATAATTTATAAATTAGTAGATTTTATACTAAATGTAAAAATAACGACAAAAGAGGTTCAATCCTCTTACCTGGCCCCACCCACGGTCCTTCATAGAGACTTATTTTTTTAAACTCTCGTGGCCATAATTCGACGTGTCGGAAAAGTTTTTTTATATTTTATTATACTTCATTTTATATATAGCATTTTCAATTTGTCTTTGAGCGTAAAAAAAATCATTTTACGAACTTAAAATGTTTTCTTTTGTGTGATAATAAAAGTTTTGGAGTACCAGCTTATTACTTAGATTTTGTGAAAACATTGGACATTGTTTGTGAGTGTATTTGTTTTTTGTTAGCTTGTGTAATATATTTTGGCTATATTAATCAATGTAACTTTTTATTCTTTAATAAATTTTAGGTTTAGAGTTTAGGGCTAATGTTTTTTATATTACCTATGGGTACTAAGTACATAAAATTAAACCTTCATAAACTGAAAATCATATTGCAATTATTTAAATATTATATTGGTTTGTTTTTATAATTTCTTCATACACTCTGATTTATCTCCAGTTTCAGTATTTCTTTTTTTACGTCTTCAATTACTATTTATAGACTCAAAATTAATTTTATTTAAAATGAACACCTGCCTATATTGTCCTTACCTACGTCACACCTGTAGGACCGTCCGTTCCCTCTGGGTAGCACGGGTAGCACCATTGCCACTCCCCATCTGTATTCAATTAAGAACACAATACCTTTAATTTCTGACTATACAATCATATCTATGTCTTTTGTTTTTTGCAATCTTCACACATGTTAAATATTTAATCTAGTTAGGGTATAAGTTTATTTATAGCACAGATTATAAAATATATCTGAAATATTTTCAAGTCTCTTTAAAAATAGAATCACGGTTTTTTTTTCTTGGTGTAGGATCTATTTATAAATACTTTCTCCGTTCTTTTTTGTTTTTTTTTCTATTGCATTCTTTTTCCTCCAATTTAAATACTTTTTTTTTGTAAGCTGCCATGGTCAATAAGTGGAGCATGATACATAATGCCAATTATGAAGGCCAATTATATAGTTTAGTTTAGGGCCTGTCCGCACAGCGATATTTCACCGCGCGGTTTTTTTTTCGTCATTCTGTAACACATTGAATCATATGGAAGTATCCGCACAGGCGATAAAAAAATCGCGCGATAAAAAAAATCTGTGATTTCATGCAGAATTGACGCGATGCGGTGCGGAAATAAATCCGCGTGAATGTTTTGTGCAGTATAAAGTAGCTATGTCTATGTCCGCACTGCGAAATAAAATTCGCGCGTTTTGCTCAGTCGTGCAACGGTGGCGTTAAGGAAAGGATGTCGCGCGCCTCTTCTCTTCTTCTGTTGTAGTAAATTATCGAAAGATTTTTTTGTCATTCTGTAATATCCGAAAAATTTTTCACCATATTTTCGCAGCTCTTGATATTTTATGTAAAAAAAACCTTTCATGGGTCTCAATGCCGTAAATGGCATTTTGTTCGATTGTCCATTCTAGACGTGCATCTCAGCCGGGAACAGCAATAAACTGACAAAAATCGCACGAATTTTTATTTGCAGTGCGTACTAGTGTAATTCCGATCGCGGAATATAATACGCAAGAATAAAAACCGCGCGGTGAAATATCGCTGTGCGGACAGGCCCTTAATGTTACGATTGCAAATAAAAAGTTTTGAATAGCAATTAAAAAAGTTATTAAAGTAAAAGGAGAGTAAAAGGTTTTTAAAACTACATTTAGATTTAGATAAAGTTATTTAAATATTCAGTACTAATATTTTTAATACAGCAGACGTTTAGCGGGCATTTAAAACCGTTAGTAATTAGAATCAACTACTCATCATCATTTCTTACAATTTATTAGAGAACCCATTAGGTAATTAAAGTGGGCGCATATATGTGAATTAATCATATTAGTTTGTAACTGTCCCTATCATTATGTAGGGTCCCTTAATTTTGAGGATCGGTCCCATCTTGCTATTGGACTGTCACTGATAAAGCGGCACGGTTTGACAAGGTCAGAATAGGTACATTTCTAAATGGAAAACTTTAATAAATGTAATTTAGATACAATTGCTATAATAATTTTGCAATTTCATACTGTGTCTGTCCGTATTTCATGAATTACTAATACGTTTTCCAGTACTTAAATGTTTTGCAGTAGAAACATAATTAAAATGATATATATAATAGATATACATATTTACTAAAGTACCTAATAAAAAAGCAAAAATATATAATTATTTCTGTTAAATGTTTTTCTTAGATAAAATAAAACAAAACAATTTATAAACAAAGAAAATTATTCTCAAAATTTAATATTAAAGTTATTAAGTACGTCAAAATATAGTACTTCATTTAAATGCGGCTATTCACCTTACTCTGATGAATATTTTTAAGTGGTCCCTAGGACGGATTGTTGGCTCCCATTTTGCACTTCAATTTTAATCCTGAGTGCCAATGACCACTGGGCTTGAGGACTTATGCCAATTAATCTGGGTGTTTTCTGTATTAATTATTTTTCATAATTTATTGGTTGTGTGATGAAATATCTATCAGAGAGGCAAATTTTTATATAACGTGGTAAATGGAGTACGATAAATAATTTCTCATTCCTTCTTAAATTATAGCCTAGGTAAGTACCTAGGTTATATTTTAAGTTTTAATTAATATAATTTTAAAAATTATATTTTCTAAACAGGATGTGTGGGATCATTAGATATTGTATGGAATGTCGGTGTAACCCTTAAATAGGGTACTTAGTACTTACTAAGGTACTAGATGTACTAGGGTAATGTACTAGGGTACTTAGTAAGTACTAAGTACCCTATTTAGAGGTTACACCGACATTCCATACAATATCTAATGATCCCACACATCCTGTTTAGAAAATCGTGTACATCGATCACTTAACTGAAATTGGTGAAAATGCAAAACGATCGAATTTGTAGGGTCCGCATAACATCGTAAAATATTTAATTTATTCATTCCTCGAGGAAGACATTAGATGAAGATTGATGGTCAGATAAAGATTAATGAGACCGTCGATAGAGATCAGTGGACCAATCGGTATCATGCTCATCAATTAATTACTCTTTACGTGAAAATCTAGGTCAAGTTGTTTTTCTGTTTGTGTATTTTACTAAAAAGTTTCTTATTGAAATTAGATGCAAAGTAGACCCAATTGTTTATCTATTTTACGTATCCTTAGGAATGAAACGTGAGTGGTACTTGTAAGGCACATAAAACTGTCTAGCATAATTAAATAGCATAGTAATACCTAAAATTGAATTTCTTGACATTGAGTAGCTGTAGATTTGAATTCTAAGTAAGCTAGTTTAAAATAAAACGTTCTAAACATTTAAAACAGCGGAAATACAAGGCCAAATAAAATCTGTGAAGACCTCTTTGCCCTCATTGCTACTCTATAAGATAAGCAATAGAACTCATATATAGCTGTTAAGCTTAGTGCAGCTGGCGGCCATTTTAAAAGCAGTACACTGTAAGACTCCCGATGGAAACGTAACTACTGGTACTTCGAGTTTCATTGCACCGTATGAACTGGAAAACTGAGGAAAAACAAATAAAAAAACTACTTTAAATACGAAGGATTTTGAAGCAACGCAATGAAAAAGCATTTACTGTTAGTTTTTTTCATTCCGACGAAAGAATACGTCTTATTTCGTTTGGCGTTACTAAGTTTAGATAAAAAGAAAACTGGCATCTTTACAAACAAAAGAGTGAGATTTTAACTATATTAGTATTATGTTTGACAATGATAACAGATCCAACGCAAATCTATACATAATTGTTATAAAACAAAGGCCGTCTGTCTGAACGCGATAAACTTAGCTACTGAACGAATTTTCATATGGTTTTCACCAACGGATAGAGCGATTCTAAGGCGCAGGCCAGACAGAAGAGACGTAAGTCGCAGACGGGGCGCGGACATTTGTCTCTACCGCGTCCCTTTCATACAAAATGTATAGAAGCGTCGCGCCCGCGCCCCGTCTCTTCGGTATGTTTTGCGTCGCGACGCTTCTATACATTTTGTATGAAAGGGACGCGGTAGTGACAAATGTCCGCGCCCCGTCTGCGTCTTACGTCTCTTCTGTCTGGCCTGCGCCTAAGGAAGGTTTATGTGTAGATAGGGAGAGCGTTTGCCGAGCTGTGGGACAAGACGGGCTTAATAGTTAGATAGATAGGTGTCTACAGGTGCGAAACCGGGGCGGGTTGCCAGTAGTAATAATAATAATATTTACGTGTTTTATAAGCAACTTAAAATTCCGTTAGCTTAAATAAGTTACATTTCCATTCAATTATCTATATGAAAATTTAACTTCCTTCTAAGATAGTAGTAAAAGTTAACCTCTTAACCAACGACGCAGTGCAAAGAAATACCAAGGATTATATTCCAGAAATAGAATACTGCATAGGATCGCCATTTGCAGTAACAATGAAAGCCACAATACCGCGCACTTTGTTCCACAGCTTCCATATAAGTTGCTCTCAAATCTAATCTTAGAAAGCGAAGCATGAAATTTGATATTGAGAACCTTTTATCTCATTTACCTATGATTTTTCATGCTTGAAATAACTATATTTGTGGAGTTTCTTCGGTCGTGAACCTTACAAGTACTGAGTTCAGCTGACTCGAGATTTGGCTTGAAACTTTATGCCTTTATTAAATTAAAAGGTTTATCTTTTTTTATGAAATATTTTTCTTTAGCTTGTATTTTATCTCGGAGTTTGAGCGCGGAGTTTTCTTTTTGTTTTACAACTTTTTGAGACTAGTTAAGGCTCGTTATATAGTTTAGAACGCATTTTTAGATAACAAATTGTGGTTAAACATTAACAACTTTTTAGCCTGTAATATAAATATAAATAAAGATAATAGAAATGTAGTTATGTATTTCTTGCATTTGCGTGAAAAAAATATAAAAACTTGTCCAATTTTTTAGTTCTCTACCTCACGGTTTCTCAATTTATACAAGCTCCCAATTATCCACAGACAATTATATAACCAAGCGTGAGCTTTATCATCTATACTTATAATAAATCTGTAGAAGTGAAAATTCTGTACATTAAAAGTCATCAATCATGTACATCAAAAAAATAAATGGCGGGGGTTGTTACTAGACCGACACCGAACCCAAAAGTGTGAAAAAAAAAATTTTTGTCTGTCTGTCTGTCTGTTTGTTCAGGTATCACGCAAAAACTACCGGTTCGATTACGATGAAACTTGGTATAATTATTCTTTATTATCCTGGGCACCACACTGGGTAGTTTTTATCCCGGAAAAAACAAACTTAATTTTGCGGTTAAAAACTCATTGATAAGTTTCGTCATCCACGCGAACGAAGTCGCAGGCACAGCTAGTCTTACATAAATATGTACACTAAACAATAGACAGCATTACACAAATGTTTCATGTATCCAAAACCGAGGAAACGAACCGAACAGTCAATCTAATGGCGTCGTTATTGAGTTAATATGTGAGGTACATCAGGAAACACCAGATTAGGCCCAGTCATGTCAAGGTTTGCTATACGACCTTGACATATCGAATGAATGCGAACTCTTAAACAATATTAGGAAAAGCGTAATTATAAGAGGAAATATTATACCTATGTATTATATAGATATGTATAAATATATGTATGTTGGAAGTTATGTTTCGCGTTTAATGATAATTGCAGAAGTATGCGTATTAAATTCGGTATTCGATGGTATACAACTCGTAAATGTTGTTTTGTTTATGTAATTATAAAGTATATAAATAGATTGAGGCCCAGAAGAGAACGGATCAATGATTTGAGAGTTAGATTTGAAGAAAATATAAAATTATATTGTTCTGTAATATGAATCAATGAAAGCCGATTCAAAACATGCATAGCGTTACAAAAGTGATTAGGGTTAGCTGTACTTTTGACGTAATTAATAAAAGCATTACCTAAAATAAAATAGTAAGTATTTAATAAACCTCCGCATATCGTTCTTCTTAGAAACCAGTACACAAACATTACATAACGGAAATTTAATAACAACAAAATTCACGATGAATTTTCTTCAGTGTGCAAAACATCAACAGGTTCCTACGTATAACAGAGGACTGTGTCTGAGCGGAATGTATAGAATTTGTGTTCGATCGTGAGTGCTGGTTGTTTTAGGGTTAAATCACGCTTACGTGTAAATATGGGAATTGTTAATGAAAGATTTGGTTCCTGGAAATTTATGAAAACCTGTAGAAGGTTAGGATAAAGCTTGTTTCTGAAAAGCCACTGTTCTCGTTATCCAACATAGATAACTTCTTCTTTCGCATATTTTTATATTCATGATTTTCCATCGGTTCGGATTGTATAACCCACATTTCACAATTCATAATTCAAGTATTTAGTGTTAATAGAAAATTAATTAACGTAGTGTGATAAATAAAAAGAGTTACTTATCTACGATTTACATAGCTATCTATATCTATATATAGTGGTATACGAATTACGCCAAACGCAGAATAGGTACCTACCGTAGTTAATCGTGTACATATTATTATAATAGTCAAGTAAACTTGGAATTTCTGACGTCATACGGAGCGAACGTGTGTGCCATAACATTGCTATTATAATTAACAATAATGAGATAATATTACTGTTAACACAAAGGTGTGTCACCACCATTTTATAGAAATACCTAGGAGGAACACGCTGTAGTAAGGAAACTGAATTTTAAAGCCCTTTATCAATCTGGAATAGGCACAAAAGCAAGAAATTCCTTAATTACTTTTATTTACTTCGTATCAGGTTTAAAAAATCAATATTTAAACTGCAAAGGAATATTTACAAGAATTCTGATATTATCATCATCATTATCATCCACAGCCCTTGTCCTCCCACTGCTAGGCATAGGCCTCTTTTTTCTCGTGCTACTCTCTACGGTCCTGTACTCCTGTGCCAGTCTTATCCAGACTCGACCCGAGACTTACTATGTCGTCGACCCATCGATGACGCTTCTTTTGAGGCGCCTATAATACTACGGAGAGAAATAACATTTTTATCTACACTAATATTATAAAGAGGAAAGATTTGATTGTTTGTTTGTTTGTTTGTTTGTTTGTTTGTTTGTTTGTTTGAAATGAATAGGCTCCGAAACTACTTAACCGATTTGAAAAATTCATTCACTGTTGGGAAGCTACACTATCTCCGGTGAACATAGGCTATATAAAATTTTCAAAAAAGTTAGGGATCCATACTAAAACCTCAATAATGTAAACCAAGGTGTGAAAAAATTACCAAAAAACTTTCTTGCATCGCGTGCGCTGCGAAAACTATTGATTATAGAACAAAATAATGTACTACGTCTTTGTAGAACATATAATTATCTACAAAAAGTGTCGCGACAGCATATGTCTAACTATTACAGTTAGGTCACAATAAGAGATATTTTATAAAAAAAAATATTATTGAAAGGACGCCGCTAGAAAAGGCTCTTTATTTGTTACTTGGTATTGATCCTTATCAAAATAAATTACTTCATAGTCAAGACTGCTTCCATACCTTTATGTAACTTTTTGAATTATTCACTTAGGACATTGCCATCGAAAGATATCACGAGTTTAAAATATAAGAATTAGAAAAAAGTCGCGTGATTGTCGCTCACTCTGCTCGGCTAACTATGCGATTTAAGCATCACTGAGGTACGGGTAGTTAAAGTCTCGGGTCGAGTCTGGATGAGGCTGGCACAGGACCGTAGAAAATGGCACGAAAAAGGGGAGGCCTATGCCCAGCAGTGGGAAGACAAGGGCTGTGGATGATGAGGATGAGGTACGGGAGTGTCTATACTAATATTATAAAGAGCGTAATAGTAGTAATAACACAGAAACCTTCAATCCTAACTTTTTAATAATGTGTTAAATACCCGTGCGAAGCCGGGACGGGCCGCTAGTGAAGAATAATAGTGTAGTAATACAAAGTTAAATTATCCGTTTTATGTGCGGAGGTAAGCTAAAAAGTTAGTCTGGGTTTATTAAAAGTTATGAATAGTTATGATATTTATATACGTAATAAAAATACTGCATTAACACAACGCTATAACAAGCATACATCAAAAGACGTATAAACCACAGCCAGTTTAAAATACAGCCAATAAACCAAAGTTACCGTAAACGTGTGAATTTGCTATAGAAATAAAATCGGGACATTACAGCAGCTGCCAAGTCCGCAACGGAACGTGTCAAGCGGAGACAAAGCATTTGTTACGTGTAACGGGTTTTATGTACTGTTTGCCGATATGAGGTATTTAAATAAGAATAATATACATTATATGTGAATTAAAAATATGTGTGAACTTGAAACATAATAATTGGTTGAAGTTTGCAGCTAAAACAAAATTTGTTTTTTCAGGGCCTAGCCAAAGATTATAGTAATATTATAAAACGGGGATTAGCGCGTAAATGCATAAATACCTTTAGGGCTGCTGCAGTCTGCTTGCGACCACGGAATGTGTAACCCGGTCGAAACGTCAAGCCCTAAAGGTATTTAAGCATGTACGCGCTAATCCCCGTTTCATAATATTACTATAAACATGCAGCGCGATAGTTTAAAAGTTATTCTAGCCAAAGATTGATTGGTTTCGTACGAGACTGTTTACTATCCGAAATCATTTATTGCAATGTATATGAGGTATCATTCATAACAAATTGAACGTTTGAAATCTTAGTCGTTTGATGAAAATTGCGTCTGCCTTAACAAATACTGTAAACAGTTTCTTTCTTTCTTTCTTTCTTTCTTTCTTTCTTTCAAATAATATGTTGCGGTTTTTATATTTTTCTCAGTTTTCACTTAACTATGTCATTAATTGGCGTGACAATTTTTTAGTGGTCCAAGCTTGGCTTACTGGGTCAAAATAATAAAACCTTTGCACGGCGATATAGACCTAAGCATAGAAAATACTTCTTACATATTTTCGTTGTAAAGCAATGCTCATTAGTCAGTTCAGTCTCAGTTTTGCTAGCATCGTAGAGCATGTAAAAATATCCTCCAAAATACGTTACCTGGAAACTGTATTATAAATCAGATTGTAAGCGTAGAAAGAAATATGTTACTTTAAAGATTTTTATTATTTTCACTAACAAAACTAGCTAATGTAAAAAAATCCATTAAATTAATATTACTTAACGTTACCGAAATTAAAAAGAAAAGGCTTAATATCATAATCGACTCTACGTCTCCCACTAATGGATTATTTTGTAAGTTATTAAAAAGATCCGGAATGGTAATATTAGTAGGTATATGATTCTTTAAGATAATGGAGACAAGGACCAAATTGATTTATTTATAAAATTAAATAGTTCACTTGATATGATATCTAGGTTACCTGCATTTTATAATTTACTCTATAAGTATAATTTTATTGATCTGCTAAAGCTAAATTCATATAGCTCCCAAAATAAAACCCAACCTACAACATTAAACGTACAACGAAACCCAGAGTTTAAACAAAGAACATCTCAAGTCCCGTTTTTAGGTTAAGTGTGTCGAAAAACATACGTCAGAGGAGAACTCTATTAAAGGCAGACATAGACAAAGAAGCAGCAATTAGGGAGAATGGAATATTTCACTATTTGTCGTCCGAAAATAAACCGTTCGTGAATCGGATCCATTCGGAACGGATCGGTCGTACGCGACGAGATTACCGGACGACAAGGTGTCGATTAAATGGCTATCCCCCAAATTGCTCGGAGTAATTTTTGTCTAATCCTCGTATCAGCACTATGTAGATAGGTTTTTGTTTCTTCACTTAGGTACCAATTATATAGATAGGGAGTATTGTACTCGTAAATGTTTTTTCGTCTTAAGTTTAGATTGTTGATTTAGTTTTAGGTTTAACCTTAGAATTTACTTGTAGACCGCTTCTCCGTTGATCTCTGAGTAAGAAAAGTCTTGAATTTAAAGACTAAGGTAAGATAAATAAACAACGTATATTATATATATTAGATAACGATATTTTCATGTTCTTGTTATCTTTTAGTTATGTATTATGTTTGTATTATGTTTCTGAAAGTTTTATAATTTATAAAGATTAATTGATAAAAGATTTAAAGCGTGACATAATTATAATTTTAGCATACCTCTATGCAATGCTTGTAAAAGCGATTTCTAACATCAATCTACACTTCCATCTTACATAACTATCTTATTACAATCTTCCTACATAACTCCATACAAATACAAACCAAACATTCATATCCTTCATTGATAGGTTCCTCGTGTACGTGTATAGACTCATGACAATTCAATTATTTAGTTTGGTTCCGTACACGGCCAGTAATAACTACGAAGCACCAACTATTGAGGACCTCGGACTTCAGTTATCAAGTGGTTCGAAGTTTTCGCTTGTAAAGTTATGCTGCCCTGGTACTTGGAGAGAATTGAAATGATATAGAGAAGAGAGGGCCCATTATTTTTTATACTGGTTTATTTATTGTGTACAGGAAAAACTGAAAAAAATCTTGTATTTTACTTTCTTATTTAGTTTATGAAAATTTCATTAAGATATTATCACCATACACTGAAAAAACCTCAGCCATTTTGTTTAATAACTTGTAATGACATGTTTATTCTACCAACATTTAAGTAACTTTGGATTTTTCGTTTGTTGTTTTTTTATTTGCCCTTCATAAGCAGACAGACTACAATTTCAGGTAGATCTCCTAATACTTGTACCAGACTACCACAGACAAACTTGTTATAGTTGTCTAACTCTAGAGAGATTATTGATTATAGGTCCTCCATATTATAGTACCTACCTCCTTGAACATAGTTCAGGAATCTTTAAATTAATAAACTATGAGAATACCTGATAAGTATATATTAATTGATTATATTATTTTATTAAATTGCTAATATTTAGTTGAGAAACGACGATTGAATTAAAGAGTAGTCAAATCAATCAGATATAGCAATTAGTAAAATTTTAAATGATCTCTACGTTATTCCGAAGATTAATGTTAGTATCCTACAGGATAAATTACTTTTAAAAGAATAATTTCATTTTTTAGATCCAGCAAAATGTTATTAAGTGATGCTGAACCATTGTTATTATCGATTATATATATTGCCTCGGTGGCCTAGTGGTGCTAAGCGCGACTGCTACGCTAGAGGTCTTGGGTTCGATTCCCAAGTCGACCAAGATGTTATTGGGTTTTTCTATGAAATTCTCAGTAGCAGGTCGGAGTTTGGATTTGTGCCCGGATAGTGGCAATAGACTCGCCCCCTATTACATGGGACCTAAACATACCGGCGAACTGTGGGTGTACATTGGTACACCTCTGCCTAACCCTTCGGGGATACAGGCGTGATGGTATGTTATGTTTATGTTATGATTATATATATTATCGTCGTTAATGAATGTAACAGATTGTATAACAAGTCATTAATAAACATTGATCGTGTTTCGTGGTTACTCAGTATGCGTGGCAGGTTCCACCACGGAAGAACTTATATATTTATTTATGGTCTTGCACCATAATTGTGATGACCTTCGTTATTTGGAGCTGATATAGCTAAGAATAAATATAGGTCAATTATTTATTTGTTTAAAATTCGTATTCTTCTTTTTTATTTGGCCTTTTTTTTGTAATTTTTTAAGTCTCTGTGATCAAGATTATATAAATTATCGGAATAAAGTTTGACTTTAAGTTGGTTAGGGTAAACGTTTTTTAAAATTCATACTTTTTAAAATCTTTTTCTTAATTAGGCAATGTATTTGTTCAAACTATTATCGGATTTTTATAACCTTATTGTATTTTGGTGTAATATTACAGACGTTAATGAATGACAGACAGCTAACAGCAACTGTCACAAAGTTGCCAAAACTGAAGCAAATTGTTTAATTCGGCTGTCAATTAAAATTAATTAAGCAATTAATTGATGACTGAGGGAACTGTTTCCGTTGTCCAATTATTTCCGTTTATTGGTAGCATTCACTAGAGGAAGCGAAATAATGATTAGGATTTTAACTAAAATATACTCCTAAGTTTTTCTTGTACTAATTCTTATACTATCTTCCATCACATTTATTTTTCATTGTTTACATTTAAATGCTATTTATTATCTACACAGATGTTTCTAAATGTAGGCATATCAAATCCAAAGATTGATAAGTACTTATATTATTGCCATTGTCTGAACTTCTACATGTTTTCACTTCACTTTTGTGGTCAGTCTTTTATTTAAAGATTTACAATATCTTTGCGTATTTTTTTTATTCCATCGTCCGCTTAATTATCTTGTACATTAATAAAAACTACACTCAGAAAGAAAAATACATATAAGCAAGGCCTCGAGTCCAGTATTTGTTCCATCAGCGGTGGTAAACATAGAAAATGGATTAATATAGTGTTTGCCCACGTAACACATTTCACCTTGGTTACTGCTGTTTGCTAGACCCGAGCTAGCACTTCATGTTATACCCTTAATAACTCATTGTATACCGTACTATCCATAGAGGTTTTAACGAATTGCAAAAGTCGACGGTTTTTCTAAGGGGCAATGTCAACTGTTAAAATAAAAATAAAAACTGAGATTCGATAAGCTAAGTTTTGGTTTGGATTCGATGTAATTTAATTTATTTTTGATTAAATTTTAATGTGAATTTAAATTAATTGGTGAAAGAATATGGGTAATTGAATTTCGGCAAGATTTCGTTTATATCGCATATCCATCAGTGAAATTGGCTCTTAAAACTTTGTCTAAATTTTATCAAACTTTCGAGGCAACTACTCCACAGTTTTAATATTCTTTGAAATATTTAGTATTATTTTTTTGTAAGACTGACAACGGTATTTTTCTCTACATTTTCCTTAAGTCTGCTTTACTTGGATTTTCTCTTTCATTTAAAAATATCTTACGTTGTGAACAACTTTATTATTTCATTTAATATATATCAAAATGAAAAGCGCTTTTGTAGTTTCATTTTTTTAATACCAGACTTAAGGTTGGTACTTTATATGTTACTTTATAAGGTTTAATATACCGTGCATATATCTTTCAAAAAAAATATTGTGTAAAAACGTCTTTGCAAAAAACGATTTGTACCTATTTTTAACCGACTTTTATATTCTTTGGACAAACCTGTAGCTTATTTTGGTACCCAAAACTATTATTTAGCATGAACACATAATAATAACCATTATTTAGGCTTAACCACTAACCTTTTCACTTTCATTTATTGAATAGGTATATTTTGTATTATTTAACCTTTTAAATTCTGTTCACACAAAATACGTCACGTGCGTTTTCGCCCGGGGAGATCTTGTTTTGTCGAGCATTGGAAACCGGCCGGCTGGTTAATTCATACGCAGGAACGATCTATTTGGGAACTAATGTTTGTAGTTTCATTAGACTGTTCCTCCCACAGTTGGGCAAAGGGCTTTTTTATGAAATACTCGGAAAAAATCGGAACTTATTGACGGATTCCATAACGCTATAGCGCTTAGTGCTTTAGCTACTCATTTCGGGTTCAAAGCAATGTTATTATATGTTGTCCTCATTTATTATTACTGCAATCTACCTATGGAACATTTGCGTTGATTTTTCAACTGTCCTCTCAATTACTCATAAACTGTCAATAAGTGAACCGAGACAGACTCATTACGCTACATAAATAGAAATATTGATCTTTCGTGAAATACCTACTCTCGCAATTGTTATTTCGCATTATATTTTATTTCTAAATTCCCCATCCAATTTCCTTTGTGAGGGGACAAAATTATACTCCCTGGGGGCGCGATAAAAATGTCGAATAAGCGAAAATTACGCGAATATTGGCGACAATCTCTCGACGCATAATGTTGAGCGGTTTGGTTCGGTTGTTGACGGGGAAGTTATTTGGCAATGTTGGTGTTATGGAAAACCTGCGTGATGAAGTTGACTGAAAGAAAATTTGGGAGATTGCTATTTGTTGCGCTGAAGACTCGATTGTAGTGAAATTATTTTATTTATGAAAAATTATAACTATGTAATGTATTTTTGTGTTTTAATTTTAAGATGTCCCACTGACTAGTTTTGAACTTTGCATAAAATTCAAAGCTTTGACTTAGAATCTTTTAAAAGGGTATCAAATACCAATGTTCCTTCCAACAATACCTTGACTGCATTTTTATTTGCGAGTGTGGACATCCAACTCAGGCCTTAGTAACGTCAAAACAATGTAATTATGTTAGAACAAACATCAATTTGCACGATTATCGACAAATAGCACTTTCACTATTTATGTTACATCACAATTTCATTTGCACTAAGAAAGTAAATGAATTTTATGCCTACAATATACAAACTTATTAATGCGGTTACTAGCGCCACTCTCGCAGCTGTAATCTTTAGGGGTTCTTGAAACAACAGAGCACACATATCAGGCTAAGAACCGTAAGCACTAGATTAAACTAATTTTATCGTAAAGAGCTTGTCGTTTTCAAAATCTAATATAACTTTAATAACATCATAATCATCGACATTATTGCATAAACGTCTGTCCTTGCTCGGAAAATAAATTAAAACAGTAAATATAATATGTACTACATACAGTTAAAATTTTGCTTACCATTTGCTTTTAGCGATACGCGCACTCATAGTTTTAACTGTTTTTACTCCTTGCTGTCATCGCTTACACAGCTCTTTGACGTTTATTTTGTTCACTTATACGTTAGTTCCAATTTCCACCACCGGCAAAGATAAGATTATCGCAGTATGCATTGTTGGAGACCGTTTTGAATAAATGATCAGCAAACCTTTTATTATGGCAGTCGTGACGTCACATGTTCGCTAAAGGGTGAATTTAAAAATAGGTAAGGGCTCTTAACGTGCTTGCTTTCATAAGTGTTTTATAATGGATGAATAAATTACGTACAAGGTTGTTGATTATTTTTATGATTGCGTTGTTTGTCGGTAATTGTTGTATGTGATTTTCTTTATTTATCGTTTACAAGGGGAAGTAACTGTTAAATTGCAATGAATAAATATTGTGTTTTACCACCCAACCCTTTCTATAATTAGTTAGTTTATATAATAGTATCGTTTGAAGTTTGCATTCTATATGGTAGACATTCGCATTAGTACTGACTATTTTAAAGAAGCTTGCTGTAGAACAAAATGCTACAAAACATATACTTTTATACTTGTTTTATTAACTTAGGTAAAATATAAATAAACCACGTAGTTCATTTAATCCTAAAGCCAAAACTAAAAACACCCACAAATAACGAGAAAATTTTACTTGAAAATAAAAATCCTGCAAACAAGGTATAAATAAAGAAGATTTTATTCTTATTACTTGCATCCGATGCACCATTCCTATCACGTATATCTACGTGACTTGCTGCAAACGTATTTTATTTTCTGGAGCTAAAGTTTGAACTGTTATTAAAGTTTTTATTAAAGGCATCACAGGTTGCAGTCGAATGCACAGATTGCATACGAGTGCATTTGTTGTTTACGAGCGATGAGAATATCGCTTGGAAAGTGAACTGTGAAATGCTTTGAGGAGTTACCTTTAGAGGTGTATAGTGGAGTTATGTAAAGGTTAGTAGTACGATTTATTAGCCTTAGGTGTATACCTATATATCGTCGTATGTAATAAATCGTCCAGTCTTACTGGATTCAGATATTCGGCTAAATCCAGTAAGACTGGACGCTGACCCCAGCAAAGTTTGGGAAAAGGCTGGGCAGAAGAAGGTACCACAGTGTTTAGGATATTGAAAAGTCTTGAAATTGAAAAATCTTTGTATTTGCATTGTAATCTCATTTCCAAATTATATTTTGTTTTATTCTCATGCTAATTTTAATCCTCAAAGACGACTCTGTCTTTTGTTAATTGCAATACATGGAAAACTTTGACACTTCAAACAAAATTTGCTGGAAAAGCCTTTAAAGTAGATAGGTAAACAACACAAAAAAACTTAAGAGGAAAGGGGAGCGGACATTTTTCCATACAAACGCTCTCGTCTGTTTTCTCACTGGTTTCTGAACTTGGGGCTATGATTTTTTGCAGTAATATAAATATGAACTAGATCTATGCCCCTATTTTTTACTTTTTTAAGATAATTTTTATTTAAAGGAACTAGAACCTTCTATAAAGTGCTTATTTTGACCGCATTTTTTAGACGCGTTTTTTTCGAATTTGACAACAATAATCGAAAAAAGGAAAAAATAGAGGCACAGATTATTCCTTTCTCATGCAGTATATGAAATATCTTTAAAATTGGTTAAGAATTGGGGAGAAAATAGACGAGAGCCAAACCTCGATTTTTCGTCAGTTTTTCGGTCTGAGCTGCAGTTGTCCTTATCGCACGAATTAGAGGGCGGGGGAAATTAGAGCGTCAGCAATACTTTCTTTAAAAATAAAAATGTCCGCTCCCATTTCCTCTTAATGTTGGCATGACGACTGAAAGCATAGGTATAGAATCTCCTATTGTTGCTACGTGAGCCATCGCGTAGAGCTACGAGCGCTTGCCAATCATGTCTACATAGTTATGGCGTCATCCAATTAATTAATCTGCCCTAATGACTCAAAACAAAGAGTAGTCATCGCGCACCAAGCATTATTATTTCATGATTGAGTATATGACTTTTTATTACTAGATTTTACCCGCGACTTTGCTCGCGTATAACTAGGTACTTATCATATACATAGTTTTAATTTAACACCACCTTATTTGTTCTTTTGAGAATCGAAAACTACTGAAATTCGAAAATAGTAAATACCTACTTATGACGTATTGATACAAAGTCATCAAGTTTCTATCTCTAAAGAAATATTTTTATACACTACAATTTAACAACTAAAAAACTATGAGCGCTGTATTTAAAACTTGATATGTACAGTTTTTGATAAGTTTATTCTTTGAATACAAACTAGAAAGGAAACCATATTATGTTCATATACCTAATTCATTTTCACAACAACCTCCCCACTTAATGAAAGCCCTTTTATAATTATTGCTTTTGTCACCTCATTATATCAGAGTTGTGTTGTAAAGCTTTTAAATGTGTTTAATTAATGGAACTAACAGTATTAATAGTTTTGTATTGGAATGAACGTGTGGTTGTGTTAAATGCAGATATGGAATTAATTGGTTCTCTTCTTTGAAGGAGTCCCTTTGTGTTTCTGTATTAGCTTGTTTAAATATTTATATGTTCAGGTTAGGTGTTTAGTGTTCCAAAATTAAACATCTTTTGTATCTTGTTAAAAAAAATTGGTTTTAAGTAAATGGTACGGGTGTTGAACATATAAATCTGGAGAGAAATATAATAAAAAAAAATCTTAGTACATTAAAATCTCATTTTTGTCGTCTTACCTATCGCCTTGTTTGTCTATGTTTTGTTTTTTCCACTTCCTGTAGTTCTTTTGCCTCAAGGAATGATAAAAGTACGTCGTTTGGTGAATTACCTTTTTCCCCTTAAATACCAGTTAGGTACCCTTTTGATTGTGCCCGTTGATGTTCAAAGGCTTCATCGTAACCTATTTCTTGTGTAAATAAATCTCTCAGTAGGTATACTACGAGTATCTCTCATTCACTCATTTTTCTTTTTTAAAGGGCGAGAATGTCGTGACAAAACAAAGAAATTCTTAATCTTAATTGCTCAAAAACGCCTTAAAAAGTTCTTAAGCATTATCCACATTAAACATAAAACGACAACTCGAGATAAGCCAATTATTACGTTCAAAAATTATTATCCCGTCTTTACAAACAAAGCAAATTACTCGAGTCAAGTAAAAAAGTTAAAAACATTTTTCATTGGACGATGGACAGTTTTATATTTATTTAACGCTCTTGTTATTCTCGAATTATGTTCTAGGTACCTGTCGATTTAGTTTGAAAAAGGTTTAAAAGGGATGCTTAAATTTTGTTCAGTCTAGCACTCTTGGACGATTCTATTGGCTGATATTTTTCAGGTGCACTTTATTACATATTAAGTTTAAGTATTGTCGACACGCTAAGAAGAAGAAGAAGAAGTTTAAGTATTAATATTTAAGATTGTATATCACAGCACCCACTTTCTACGCGGGATATCTAATATATTAGAAATGCACGCTTTGTGTTTTTAAACATTCATTATATAACAGACCTATATTTACTCCTATAGATATGTTTTTAAATACTTTAAATACTTAGTAGGGTTTTTTAAGTTGAAAAATATATGTTTTTTAAACAAAACCTGCTTGAAAAATTACGTGAACACAGTAAAAAGGCTCAATGTTTATTGAGTTTATTTACAAATAATTTCAAATAAATATGCATTCTTTTTTAATTTAAGACCAAACAAAAGATGGCGTATTTTATATTCTTCGGTACAAAAGCTTATTTACAGCACATGTTTTTACCTACTGAAACTATGCAGGGAACATATAATTCACCTTCTTTTACTGTTGTTTTCTTTTAAAAGCAATAATGTTCTTATTTCGTAATACACCTGCATGAGTTTAAAATACACGTGTTTTCTCACCTCTTAAGTTAAATAGGTTAATTGGTGTGAGCTAATGGGACTCGTGTCGTTTTATCTTGTCAATTGTCGGTTACAACTAACTCAGTGAGATAACTACGTGGTACAGTAAACCACATGACTGTGGTTTTGAGTATAAGAAAATAAACCTTAGACGTATTGGTTTCTTAGGTTTACGCGAATGTTAGACATTGAAATAAAACTACTTTTTACGGATTTTTTCGCGGTTTGTATTTAGATTTTAGGTCCCGACGTTTCGACACCTTTATTATTTGACCAACCACAGATCCTCGCTAAAGAACCCAAATTCCTACCTAGGATGTTTCGCGAGGCTATTGAGATTAAAAAACACCCTAATTTCAATAGAGAAGATGGCTGGAAGATATCACCTACTTGGGACCCAATAATACATAAACTCAAGGCCAAACCCAAGAGCAGCGCTGCAAGACATCAAGACACAGTGAGCTCAACTCAAATAATTAGTTAAAATATGAAGGTAGAACGAGCAACATCTACTGTCAAGACGAACGCCATCTCAGTCTGCCCGTGACCTTGATACCTGCAAAGGTGTCGAAACGTCGGGACCGCGAAAAAATCCGTAAAAAGTAGTTTTATTTCAAGAACCTTAGACGTTTAAAATAAAGGCGTTTTTAATGTGTGTTCTTCTTGAGATAGCTTCGTGTGGTACAGTAAGCCACGCGTTCGTGGTTTAAGGGTAAACGAAAATGAACGTTAGGTGTTTTAAAATAAATATGTTTATATGTATTTATTTTTCGTGCAGTCGATTGTACTATTATAGTTATGATGGCGGAATTTTTAATGCGATTTATTATTTTTGTGGTGAGTATCCAATAGTAACCGAAATTTTATCATATTTAATCTCTGGTCAAGAAAATCACAGATCAATAGTTATTAATTTCAGCCGTTAATAAATGTTTTACTTTATGTTTCCGATACACATTTATTTTATGAACGAAATGTTTGACTCGTACATAAATATTTTTCAATAGGTAGATGCCAACTGCTAAAACTCGAATGTAAACCAAATTGCTACACAACACACCATTATTTCCGCACACGTTGTTTCTTTACTTTACTTCAATATAATAAAAAAAAACATATTTTAATTAGACCTCCAGTGTTTCCCAGAAAACCAGTAGAAATGTAGATTTATTGTTTAACCATTATACAGTATTCATGAAGTAAAATTAAATTGTGTCTTCCCTTGTGGATACGAGTTTTAATTAAGTGGTCTCTGTGATACAGTTTTTGAAAGGTACAAGTCTTAGGGTGCGTCCACATCTGAGGAACGAGCATTACACGAGCAACTCGCGAACTCACAAGCCTCACGCGAGGATGCCGCAAACGCACTAGTGTCAATAACGCCGTCCGCTAGACGTGCGCGCGCCGCTTGCGAGCTGCTCGTGTAATGCTCGTTCGTCAGATGTGGACGCACCCTTACAGAGAGATTTCTACTCAAATTTCTGGATAACTGCGTGTCCCAGATTTCCGTTATTAAAAGATATGGTAATTATGTCCTCCCTGTGACAGACAACTTTAATTATTTGCATTTTAAATAAATAACAACAATAACTCATTTATTACATTGGTTTCAAAACGTTTCTACTTTATTCTTAAAGCTATATATATAGGTCCAAAAACTCAATGTTTAACCTCGATCTGGCAATAGAAAATCATTCCGAGTCTTCTATTACTCGTGTTGGGTTAAAATGATACCTTTTAAAGAACATCCTTAATAATAAATAATAATAATAAAATTCTTTTATTTCATCTCCACAAATTACAATATAAAGGTACTTATTTGCTAGATACTTAGCACTTACTACTTACAATTTAGCTTGACCTGATTGATTTGTAATTTGTGGGAGATCTGGAGTCTAAACAAAGCCCAGGCCTGTATTTTAGCACTCCAGGCCCCCCAAAAGTCTAAAGTAACAAAAATCCTTACACCTAAACTAGGTCATCATGAAATAAGGTAGATGAAAAGTCAAAATCAATTTAGTCCACCATTTAAATTATCAAAATATGATAGACACGTATTTTTTCTTAAGTCAAATCAATTACAAAATACGAAGATAAACCGCTTTAAAGTTCAGGATTGGGGGCTTGTGACGTCACGTGTTGGTACAATTTTTGCTTAGACGTGACGTCACGCAAGATTTGTACTCACTGTATCTTTATAATTTTTTGAGTATGGGACAAACGAAAAAATATGTGTCTAATACTTAGACTATAGATAACTATAGACCGCTAGTATCGCTAGTTTTCCTTCGTGCCAAGCGAGAGCACATTTTGTCTGTATCTAGTACATTCGTTTACTGATTTAAAGTTATTTTTCGCGCAACGACAGACTTATATGCGAAAATATCGATGGTTTCGACATTGTTAGGATAATATTAGGGTTTTAGATAGTTTTATTAAAACGGTGCGCTCCGTCTTGATACAAAATTTACGATAAAACTAGTTCATACTGGTGCTCACGGTTCATACACTGATAGGCTCACTCTTTAGTTTCTTATCTATACTCTAAGGTCTAATATTTTTATATTATCGAAAAGATGGAAAAAAATAGTCATCATTCTTATTATATGTATACCTACCTAGAATATTTGGTTGTAGGATTTCCAAAGTTGTGAAAATGTTCATATAATTATATCTAACGAGTCCTTGATCAGCCTCAATACATCACAAGATATAATATATAGAAACATATTAAGTCTATACCATTCAAAAAAGGTTTATTTCATAACAATATTTATTTTATACTGTTCATTCGAATTTGTACCCCTCAGGCCAAGAAGAACGGTCAGTAAGATCTCAAGGCCTTTACTTATCCTGAGAAATAAAATGTTAACGTCTATTATGTCAAAAGATTTATCTTTTTCTTTAAGCAAATTCTTTCTTCAACAGTGTTTTGTTTTATTATAAGTATGCGACTAAAAGTCGGAGAATAACGAATGTAGGAAAAACACGTTTGAATAAACTTGTTAGCGTTTATTGTTGCTTAATTCTTAAACACAGGCATATTCTGTTGTTGAGTGAACAAAGACTTTGTGACGTCAGAAGCAGTTTTCCTTTAAGGCATAGCTTTTCAATTAAATTTCCCACTAATAATATAATTGCGAGCTTGTTTGCCTGTTGAGCTTTGCAAACTCAATGAACGAACCAATTACAAAATTTCTCAAGTGATTTGATGCTCGGAACATGTTTGGAAGTTCAAAGAGTTAACTTACAAACATTCACGGGAGAACCACAAACCACGCAAGAAAAGAAATAGCCACTTGAAGGTTTTAGAAATTAGTTTTCTCACAGGTTTCAAAACAATTTTATACTGTATGACGAAAATTGTATATGATAGCCTGTTTTGAGGAATAAAAGAAGCTACTTTTTTTCGAAAAATGAATAAATTCCGTTTAAAATAATTAAAATCCCATGAAAATAAAAACACGGACGAAGTCGCGGTCAAGCTAGCGCAATTTTAATTGCAAATAACTAAGAATTTGATAAACGAACGAAAACAAATGAACAAACAAACAGTAAAGCGTATTGACGAACAAGTAACAACGGATAACACGCTAATACAACTTCCTTATTCCCAACTTACTAATTAATGCACCGCGAAACAAAGGGAACAAACATAAGAACATTAAAGTTATAATTAAAAAACTTGCTTCTAGTAAGTAGCTGTAGGCTGTAAGAGAATCTTCACATTATCCGATACGATATCGGTATCGGACACCGATCCGACATCGGGGGCATTAAAATTACATGAAACATGTACTTACCTTGTATTTTCTTAATTATTCTAAGACACTTCTGACAAAAAATTAAGGAAAAATCCGTGAGGAAACCTGCATTCCAAAAATTGGGATGATATCCGCAATGAGCAAGCGTGGTGATCAATGCTGGTGCCTACTTCATATAGAAAAAAGCCTGTGCCAAGCAGTGGCACGTTTATAGGCTGGTATTATTATTATTGTATGTTGTGTCCCTACCTGTCTTTCACTTTATCATCCGATCCGGTTACGCTCCAATATCGGATATCTGATGCGTAAGTTTCCTACCCTTTACGTGCCGAGGTATCGTGTCGGAATCTGATACCGATATCGTGTCGGATAATGTGAACACGCTCTAAGCTGGGAGTTATTGCGACAAGTGAAAACTGATACGAATAACCTTATCCCATGATTATAGAAAAAGTTTTCTATTCTTTCAACGGAAATAGAGTTGGAGAATCCCTTTTAAATTATCTCATGTTGTTTTTTAATGTTCTTTTTGTGTGGGAAATAAAGTATGTGATATCTACATTTGTAGAAATGAGTCGCCGATAAGTTTTAAATTACGTAGCTCCGTAATATTTATGTTATGAAATTATGAACTTTAAAATTATGAACTTCGTGTTGTGATCTGTTGTATAGAACTCAAATTTAACTATAGTAACAAATGTAACTATAGGATTGTGGAGGTCAAATATGTAGAAATTTCATGTAAAATAAGAAATTTACTGTATCTGATAAGACTGGAAGGTGGTCCCAGAATTGCTTGGGAAAAAGCTAGACAGAAAAATAGCAGATAAATATATTCTTACTGACGAATATACAACCTCGTTTTTCAAGCCGCTTAGTAAATTAAGAATTTATTTTGCTTTAAACGCTTACGCTTACAACTGACATTAAGTTAACTTTAAAATTTTCTTGATACTTCTACAAAAATTACATTTATTAAATGTTTGTGTGTGTACATAAATTATTAAATAAAAAAATAATAATTATCAAACGCTTTCTTTGTTTCAGATCGAACAATGTTATCCAAGTTCAGTGTGAGTGTTAGTGCCAAAGTGTAGTACCACAATGGGGTGCACCCCAAGCATGTTGCTTGACCACAAGAGTCGTCGCCGCGACAGCACGGGGTCCCAAGAGGCGGCCTTGGCCAAGGTGGCTCCCACCCCGGTCTGCAACAAGGCCGTACAAGCTGCTAAGGCCCCTAGAGCCTCGCTAGAGTCTGACGGCTTCAGCATCCAGCTCTCCAGTAAGAAGGACAGCTATGTCTCCCAAATGGGAAACAATTTTGCCACCCAGCTCCATATTAAGAGAATTTCTGGTAAGTTCAGTTGGTGTTTACGCCTTAAACTTAATGTTAATATACATAGTTATGATAATAATATTTTTTTTTATCTTGAATTGTTTAACGGTTTTCACATTGAATCAAGTTAAAGTATATCCGTCAATTCAGCACACCTATTTATTTATTTGTTTATTGGCAAAGGCCTCTTCTGGAATATTCCGTTGTTTTCTATAACGACAACATAGCATGAACCACCACCACAACCATTGTATGTGAATGTCGTGTATGATCTGTGCACTCCAGTCTATGCAATCAGTCCTATTGTCGACGAGACGCAGTCAAAGCTAAGACACATAACAGTAAAAGTATAATAGGACTACAAGTAGACTGATGAAAGAAAACCATTTGTCATAACTTAAATTTATTAAACTACGTTGCCCTTCTATCCTCCTTTCTTTATATAAGGCGGTCGAAATAACATTTTCTCTCTATCGGTATCCTCTGGTTTCTGATCATCCTCAGGAGTCCGCAGTTTTCCTCTGGGTTTTTTCCTCTTCCACCATATGTGACATTTAATAATATTTGCATACGGACAATTTTTTACGTCAATAGCATCCCAATCTATTGCATAGTCATCCCTGTCAAGTGAAAAGGCGTTCAAAAAGTCGTCATCGTATTCGGTTGATCTGGCTAATCCTATAATGCAGAGCAAAAGGAACTGTGAACAAAGTAACATGACATTGTATGACACAAATACACAAGCTTGCACGAAATCAGCAGTCACAGAACTCACAGAGAGTTTAAGAGTAAGAAATTGGTCTAGTAAGAAGTGTGTAAAGTTAAAAAAAAATCATATTTCTAGTTTTCAAATATAAATCTCACTTTGTTCCATACTAGGAAATCAAATAACAATAAAAAAACAGAAAATTCTTTAATACTGAACCGTTTCATCACACATTATGAGTAAATTAGTATGAGAAAAAAAAATTGTTTTATTTTATAATTTATTTGATTAACAATATTGGAAATCTTTGATTTGTAATCACTTTTTTATATACCTTTAATTTAACATGGATTTAAAATGGCCATGCAGTCACTAACTGGTATTTTAACCTTCTTTTGGATCTTCACTAACAAAAGTATTAAAAAACTTACATAAATCCATTTGGTCATCGTCTTGGATCGAAATAACAAAGAATAATCAAAACTTGGATAATAACGGTAACCTTTAAATACTCGGCCCATAATGATTTAATGTAGTAATTATTATAACAACATTAATTTCTATTTTAATCAATTTCAAACGTCAACTCTTTTACATGTAAAAATAAATTGAAACGTGTACTTTTTATCTGGAAATTAATTAAACTAGCTTACAGTCAAATTCGAATCTTATTTTTGATGCATAAAGTAGGGAAGTATTTATTTGTACGAAAATGGCGCGACAAATAAATAAATAAATAAAATAAACATAAAATATAAGAAATAAGCAGCACCTTTGTACATAATTTTTAAATATGAAATATTATTTGTTATTGTGTTGTATGTACATAAATTATTAAATAAATAAACTGAAAAAGAAATTAATGTAATTTTCACTGTTTTTTGGAAATGGAAGCAGTTCAGTAGTAATATTACTATTTAGGAGTTTATGTCCTTTTATCGCTAAAGAATTTAATAAAGTAACTTTTAGTGGAAATTGAAGGAAATGCTGTGGAAACTAGAGAGCAGAGTCCGGCTTTCAGGTGTACAGAGAAAGGTTCAAAATACATTAATTACGTTTTTCACACATACCCACGAATATTTAATTAAGATAGAGATTTGCAAATAAATCAATATTTCCATTACAATTAGGTATTAAAACATGACAATACCTGAGTAATCAATAGGTAGTGCGTTACTCTATGTAATTATAACGATGTGTTCACGACTCACTGGCACTCATAATTGCTGACAGACGGCAGCAGGCGCTTATCACAGACAGGGCTCATTAATTAGTTTGACGGCTACTGTTTAATCCAAACGTCTAAAGGAAATGACCGTGATGAACCGAAATTTAATTAAACGAAAGAATGTTTTCACATAATTATAATTTGACAACTTGTTAAGATTCTTACATAACCATTTCCATTGTACAACGTTTATGTATCCCGTATACATAAACCAGGGCACCAAAGTTGCTTAATTGTTAACACCTCACTTATTATTTATTTTATTTAGTAATTAAGCTGTATTGTGCTTCCGGACTTACACAAAGTTACATGTACTAACCCGTGTCAATTTACCAATGTGACTGTTTCGAATTTTGTGAACCTAATTGTAATTCTAAGACATCACAAACAAACTAAGAACTAAAAACTACAAAAGGATCTTTCGTCTGTCGACAGCAGTGGACTGAGCTACAAAACTAGTTGAACATTATACTATGGTTATACTTCGATCAGACACAATTGCCCTTTCTAATGTCCATTCATTGTATTGTCAATCAAACAAGTATAAACACATCATTCACAGTAGCAATCATCTTTTCGTATGATTCATCATTCAATCCATCATTCATTCACCCAGTCATCTACCTAGATGGGGTAGATGACTGGGTATGAAAAGTCAAAATCAATTTAGTCCACCATTTAGATAAAAAAAAATAATAAACACGTATTTTTTCTTTAGTCAAATCAATTACAAAATACGAAGATAAACAGCTTAAAAGTTCAGGAGTGGGAGCTTGTGACGTCACGGCTTGGCACAATTTTTGCTTAAATGTGGCGTCACGAAATATTTGTACTCACTGTATCTTCATAATTTTTTGTTTACGGGTCAAACGAAAAGACGTGTCTAATATTTTTATATTATCAAAAGACGGACAAAAATAAAAAATTGTCATCATCCCTATTAGAAAGGTGGGTGACTGAGTAGGTATATTATTATATTGATTTAACTAAAGTTATTTTTACAATAAAAGTGGGAGAAACTGAGGAAAAGCTAATTTAAATAAGCTATGTAGGGTATGCAGTGTAAATTCAGACTTATTTTATAAGATTTGAGCCATTAAAGCATGTAGGTCTTGTAGGTATATCAATGTTTGGAAACCAATAAGTAGAAATATCATATAAACATACCAACATCCTGTAATAAGGAAACTTATAATATTAACATTCGTATATTACTCTGAGTAAGTTAGAAAAGGGCCATGTTTCTGGGAAAACTCATATTAATGTCGCAAGATGAAACTATATCTTTCATCATCTTCCAAGAGTATATTTGTAACTATTCCGAGTAGTTTGTATGGCTACCTAGTAAATAAAATATCTTACCTTTCAGAAAAGATATTTTTTCTGATATCTAGCTGTTTATAGGTGTATTATTATTTTGAAGATAAAATTAAAAAATAGATCTAGCTTCTAACGCTACTCAAAGGTATATAAATAAGTTAAAATAATAAATTAGGTACCTAAAATATATAGTACTGTATATTTGAGCCAGAGAAATAGACTTAGTAGTTCCGGAAAATAAAACATTTGAAATCTAAACTTCTTCCTCTTTTAAACAAAATGTACATAATAAATTCATTAAAACTCCACAGACAGACAAATTCAAGTGTACAGCTATATTAATACACAAGTAAAACTTTTTTTTTTTTTTTTTTTTTTTTTTTTTTTTTTTTTTTTTTTTTTTTTTTTTTTTTTGTCAGTTGAAACACCTGGTGCCATCCTTCGCCTTAGTAGCGGCGTTACGGGTCCAACCGAAGTCTTAGCACCGTAACGCCCCCGGCGACTGCCCGCTTAGCGGCGGGCCCGACAACACAAGTAAAACTTAAGCAAGTACACGTAACTTGAAATTAGGGAAGATATACGCTCTCATGTTATACCTAAGTTTAGCAAGTTTCAACTCAAAGTCCTATAACTTTGAGTTCAATTTTGCAAGGCGTTTACATGAAGGTTAAGGCTATTTAGCAATGTAGGAAGAAGGATACAACTAAGTTATGTTCCAGCACATATTACTTAATAGTACAAGTAATTTAAGATAGTTTTTAAAGTTTAAGAGTTTAGAAGACGTGCAATTATTGTTTTTAATAGCTTGTTACAACTTTTATTACAATAATAATGAAGTTTGCCTTGCCTTTCCGGTTAGTCGGTACAAACGACTAACTTTTAGGCTAAATAATCTTACTAATATTATGATCGCCAAAGTTTGTAAGGTTTTTTGAGAATGCATAGTAGTAAACAAAAATAAAAATTTAGTAGGGACTACTTCCTATACTGAACAGGTTCAACTCATAGATAAATTTTTATAACTCTCGATAAAAAAAAACACTTGTTGGTCTACCTGTCTGTGGCATCATAGCTCCTAAACGAATGGACCTGAACTAAACTTTCATTATGGTTAACAAGTTTCAACAAAATGGTAAATCTTGTGCATATCAAGTTTCATTAACCCAAAGCAATATTAGTTAGCATTTCACAAAATGGTTCATTGTTGTACTCATATTAGCCTTGTTTCGCAATTACCATATATTCATAAATTAACAGGAAGCCACGCAGTATCAAATATTTGGGCTGTTAATTAATTTTTCGTAATTAGTTACTAATCAAGTTTCAGGCTGATTGATTTATTAATACATCGGTTTAATGTTGATTTTAAATGAATGTTATTACACGACTGCCCAAAAAGGAGTGTTATGTTTTCAGGGTTCATGTATGTATGTATGTATGTAGGTATGTATGTATGTATGTTTGTGAGTTTCTTTATTCCACCATAACTTCTAAAAGGCTTGACCGATTTCAATGTTTGTGGTATCATTAGAAGCTTTGAGTTATCCCGAGTGACATAGGCTATGTGGACATTAAAAAATGGTCAAGTGTGAGTCGAAATCGCCTGCAAAGGGTTCCGAACGAAATTTTTTTTGTGTTGTGTCATGCTTTTTTGTTGTTCACTAAAAGGTATTAAATAAAAAAATTATAATTAAAAATTAAAAAACACGCCTGCCATGTAAAAAAAATTAAAAACAAGTCAAATATTTGCAGTCGGGGTCGGTTACTTGAAACAATTCATTACAGGTCCCCCGACTGCAAATATTTGACTTGTTTTTAATTTTTTTTACATGGCAGGCGTGTTTTTTAATTTTTAATTATAATTTTTTTTTGTCGTTATGTTTTATAATAATCACCATCTGCCGAGCCTTTTCCCAAGCTATGGTGGGGTCGGCTACCAGTCTTACCGGATTCAGCTGAATACCGTATTTTACATGAAGCGACTGCCTATCTGACATCCACAACCCATTTTACTGGGAAACACAGTATCTCATAGTAAGACTGGTTGTTAGAATTGACTTAACGACTGCTAAAGATGTACGTATGACAGTCGGGACCTAAGGCTTAATGTGTTATAATAATAATATGGTGTAATTCGTACAATAGTAAGTAAAACAGAATAACTAATGGATAGTTATTTAAATTATTGCAAAATAAAATTAATTTTACTTGAATCGTGTTTTTCGGCCAGGATTTGCCGAATGCTGTTGGTGCTAAACCGTGTTCTGCGTAATAAGGCTCTTATTGCTTAAAAATCAATTCATACAAAAAACATATAAAGTTGTGGTCTAAGATTTGTCTAGATTAACTCAATAAAAAGCTGCTCCTTTATTTTGTTAATGAGAGGCATTTACTATCTCAACAACTAACCCAAAAACACGACGAGAAAAATTAAAGAAAATAATATTCATAACTTAATTTCCAAACAATTTATCTTGCAAATCCCAACTTGAGTTACAATCATACTAAGCCTATATTGTCTTCACACGAACTGTACCCGTACCATGGCTCTTTAATAACTACTGTTGCGGTTGTGGAAGTGAGACGGCACACTACACTCCGCATAGCGCTGTCTCGCTTACTCAACGGCAACAGTCCTGCTTTTAGAGCTCATGGTAAGCGTACGGTTCGTTTCTGCGGATTACAAGACCCGCTAAAGCCTTCATTGTATCTCGCTATCGTCAAAACCATGCCTTACTATTATTTAACTAACAAGTATCAAATTCCCTTTGAATACACTAATATATGTATTGTACTCGACATGTCTGTAATATATAAGGTGCTATAAGGGTGTTACCACACCAATCGATCGATAGTCGATCGATGCCATCGATCGACATCGGTCGACGTTGATCGATTGGTGTGGTAGCTTTAATTGATCGACGGATACCGGTCGACTAACCAATCGATCGATTGCCGGTCGATGCCATCGATCGACATCGGTCGACGTTGATCGATTCTCGAGAAAATTCGAGTCTAGTAGAAACTATCGATCGACGTCGACCAATCCATTCTACCATCGATCGATGGCATCTATCGGCTATCGATCGATTGGTGTGGTAGAAACTATCGATCGACGTCGACTAATCCATTCTACCATCGATCGATGGCATCGATCGACTATCGATCGATTGGTGTGGTAACACCCTAAAAATATCTGCCACGGCTTTATTGGGAGGTAGTATTGTGTTTATAGATTACAATAGTGAAGAACTTTCGTACCCCGGAACAGTTAATTAAATTTTAGAAAATAAAATAGTTAAATTAACATTGACTCTATTCTGCGTAACGTGGTTCACAAGGTTGAGCGGAGCGGCAACAGCTTATGACACGGGATGGTTTTATACTAATAAATCAATTCAAATTTATACGTTATTTTTTTTTGTATGAAAAAAAATATGATAAATAATCAATAATTTATCTTTACTATTGTAATCTATAAACACAATACTACCTCCCATTAAAGCCGTGGCAGATGTTTTTATAGCACCTTATATACTGAATTTACTTGACCTAGTAATGTGAATGAATTATTCAGCCAACAATATCTGAATTAGATACTTGCATTTGTATAACAATTACACACTTTATCAAATGTGTGAATTATAGTTTGACTAAGTACCTAAATATAACTAGTTAAAAATTATTTCTATGTACCCTAGAAAAGAAACAAATACCAAAAAGTCATAATTCTAAAAGTGGCCAAGTCCTTCTTAAAAGTGTTTTATTGTTGAGAGCAACCGGAAATAATGATAACACCTGATTTAAAATAAATAAAAATATTCTGTTTTATTAAAATTTTCAACAGAGTGATTTTCCTTTGAGCTGTAAGACGAGATTACCTTCGTTATTTAACACTCAGGAGTCCATTAATCTGCAGATTTTTATTACAACGTGTTTCTAAGCAGAATGGTTTTTTTCTCTTTGAAATATTTATTATAAGGCTCTTATGTTATGTACCTACATGGCAACTGGAAAATTATAACCTTATTTTTTATATCTCAAATAACTGATTCTTTAATGAAAACGTTATGCTATAAAGTAAACTAATAGAACCATTTTTTATATTTATTTGCATTCAAAATAATAAACAAAATTCGTAACCAAATAAATGTATTTCATTATTTTGTTCGATATGAAACATTTTCTTTTACCGAACTTTTTTCAAAGCAAAAAGTTCGTCTGAGTACGAACGTATTTTTTCCAAGAATTCTTTTACGATCATTACGTACTTACAATCAAATATACTAGTTACTATGTGAGCTACAAAAACAAATTACCTAAGAAGATCGACTGATGACCGAAGTAAAACAACATTCAACATCATCTATTCTTCAATTTCAAAGGCAGTTACGATCAGCAAGCAATAAATTCAACAACAGCCGTTATAAGCCTAGCAACTGAATAAGAGTAAACATAACAAATTTAGAACCACTGTATTTGATGTACGAAGAAAAATAAGGAATGAAACACACTTGCGCGGTACGTCGAGGTAGAAATTACGTTCATGACAAGTATGACGACAGATTGTCAAACGGTTTAGCGACTGTATGTCTGCCTCTATATTTGTACAAGTTAATCTTGAAATTAGCGCAACTGGTTTTGATAAAACTTTGTAATTAGGAAAAGAGTATGTCAAGAGTGACATGGACTATTTTTTTTTTTTGTAGAATTATTTGCATGTATTAGATTGAAAACGATATAGTTGTCAGCTTTATAATAATAATATTCCGGGACAACTCACACACGGTTATCTGATCCCAAGCTAAGCAGAGCTTGTGTTATGGTAACCAGACTACTGATAAACATACTTATATATTTCTAAATACATACATATTATAGATAAATTACACCCAGACACAGAACAAATGATCATGCTCATCACACAAAGATTTTTCCTCGGTAGGAATCGAACCCACGACCTCCGGTATAGCAGTCAGGGTCACTAACCACTAGATCAACAGGCCCGTCGAATATGAAATATCGTCTTTATGAAACTTATTTATTTACTTAAGCTTAAGATTAAAAAGGAATCAACAAAAAAAAATGATTTTTAAAATTGTGTATATATTTATTAACCTATTGGAGAAAACATAACGCACAAATGTGTATCGGGCCTAAAACAGTACGAATGCGAAATCGAAAAAAATGCTTCTTTCTATTCTAATAAAATATAGTGTTGACGCAGTTCTCGGGCTATTAACTGTGTGACGTTACTGATTAGCCTCATAAGAGGATAGCGTGATGGACACATTGCAGTCTTACGTCAGAATTAGAGCTTTATATTTAGAGTTTGTTACTCGAATACGTCAGATTTGTTGGGAAACGTACTGTATATAACGTGATATTTGTGACCCATATTGAAAACTTGAGCTATCGAACAAAGCTCTTTGTAACTGTATCCTTGAATTAATTTGTAGATAGATACAAAATATGTGATTGTTGTATTAGTTTTTGTTATTCATAGACAGTTAATGAAAAAATGAAAACTTGCATGAAGATATTATCACCTGCACGCTTTCGTTAATAGGTACCTCTGAGTACATTTCGACGTCCCCGGGGAATAAACCGGTAATCGCAAAAATCAAATTTTACAGGAAAAATGATTTAGTGTTTTTCGAGTATATCTCTTTAACAAAGGAGAATAATGAAAACATTGTTATATGACGGGAAAGCTAATTTTTACCCGAACAGTTTAAAGTATTAAGTGTAACTATTAGATACACACAGAATTAGTTATTCACCAAAATACATATTACCGAAAATGGTTTCAAACAATTTTTAGGGTACTGATATCTTACGATCCTGACTTATCAATATTATTCCAGTAATGTTTACTTACCGAATTATTATTGTAACTTTCTTAAAAATCTTTGGCATAATAGTGCTTTACTGGATTATTCAACGTGTTTTTTCATTACAGAGAGATATTGTAATCTTCAGTTACCGACTTATTATGGTAAAATTACAAATAACCATAAGAAGGTAAAGTAATGTAACCCGTATTTTATAGGAAATTTTTGGTAGTCATATTTTCGTAATGATTAAAAGCTGAGTGTGTAAAATAATTTTGCTATCGGTATCTTGGAGAGAATAATTAAAGAAAACTCATAAAATGTATTAAAATTATAATATTTATTAGAAACAAAGTACTCATAGAAATCACAATTACAATCAGTCAAAATATAAAAAGTAGCCAAGTAAAAACATTAATAACTAATCAGTATTATCATCATTGGTCTCACTATTATCGCCGTGATCATTACAATTTTCTACAAAAATCAAAGACTCATAAAATCTGTGGTAATACCGTGGAATCGCACCACTATTGCACAAAGAATTTAAATGATAAATGCCTTTCTTATAGGAAGAGGTTGATGATAAGGACGTTCCAATACAGTATCTTCTATCAAAGCATCTGGCTTAGGTTTTCGCCAACGTCGTTTGGTTTGGAATTAATTTGAAATATTTAATTCAGAATATGCCTCATCAAAATCATATTTAAAGACGTGAGTCTTTACAGACTTGGACAGGGAAATGGTTAAGTCTTGGTAGTCTCACCATGAATCGAATGGTTTTTTGCTTGCACTAAGCACAGCACAGCGGGGACAAACTTCTTTTATTAAAATATAGTGTACTTATGTTTATTAAAATAAATAGATGACTGAATATGGATTAAGTGAAGTTGAGTGAAGATTGCGTCAATATTATCATTACTGATAACTTTAAAAACCTGGCAATGGGCTGTACGCAGCCAAATCTTTACTTAGCATTTTTGGATAAATTGAGATTTTCTCAGCCTAATATTGACTAAAGATTTTAGAGATAGAATACTTAATTAAATAATTTATATACCTATGCAGCGCAACAACTGAAACAAGTTAAGAAAGAAAACACCATATATCACATTTTTTAATTAAGAACGATTAAATTCACACATAGTTAAATAGTTTTTTTGTCTTCAGTCACTAGTAGAAGATGGATTAGAAAGTAGCTACTGTTTCAGTAGGCGGTATTGTATGCTTTTGCACCTATGGTTAAGACAAAATGATTTTGTACTACTAGATGTAATTACACAGACTGCTAGATAAATATATTAAATAACATTAGCAAGGTTTGTAATTTTCTATTAGAGTTTGGCCAGGTTTTGGTGCGCTTAATGCAGAATAATTTAAACTTAATACTATTGTTCTCAGGATTGCTATGAGGTGTCTTAAGACATTGATTGTTATTCTATAAATAATACTGGTTATTTTGTAACATTGTGTGACTACGATTGTTGATCAGGATAATTCAAAACAGAACAACTCAAGTTTAGTTTATTTAAATGATTGCATCTAACTAGAAAGAGTTGACTGCACAAGTGCATAGTATGCATTTATGTATAGGACATGCCTACTTATTTATTCTAAGTTTTATCTCAACATTACCATCTCTTGAACATCTGCATGGTAAATAACATACTTATATCGAGAACGAGGCATGGAGTGTATAATAGATGATCAAACGAACTTACCTGATGTTCGATCATTAGGTATTATACGAAGTGCCTCGTTCTCGATATATGTTCCCTACCCATCCCACCCTTGGTAAAATTGAGATAACCTACGAGACTCTAAAGGAATGAAGTTTGACAGGAGAAAAAAGACAGTCTGACACTAATACTTCGTTTAGTTTTGGATCTGAAAGAGTTTAGTTGCCAAGCGAAAGCTGCATGGTAAATAACATATATCGAAAACGAGGCACTTCGTATAATAAAGATCGAACATCAGGTAAGTTCGTTTGATCTTCTATTAGTGTGCGTAATGTGCGTTACATGTGCATTACAATGACGACCTCCGTGGTCGAGTGGCGTACGCACCGGTTTCAAGGTGTCGCTAGCTCTGAGGTCCCGGGTTCGATCCCCGGACGGGTCAATATAGAAACCAACTTTTCTACATTTTCCCGGGTCTGGGTGTTTGTGGTACCTTCGTTGTTTCTGAATTCCATAACACAAGTGCTTCAGCTACTTACTTTGGGTTCAGAGCAACGTATGTGATGTTGTCCGCATTTATTATTATTTATTTAAATGTAGAAACGCGTCCTTGACTCGCCGAGCGCGAGCAAGTTCCCGCCAATACGTATAGAAAAGGTATGAATTTTTACCGGGATGATAACTGTAACAGTGCATTACCGAAAATGGCTACCACAATATTTACGATAATAAACCTGTAATCGCATTAACTAGATTTTTTTCTGATATATTTAACAGTATTATTACTTTACCGAAATGTAGCCACAGAACTTAATTTGTAATAATGTATTACGTTATTTTTCTGGTAAATAAAAAAATAAAAATTTCCAAAGAATAAAAGTGTTATAAGGAAAATCATTAGAAATTACCGCAGAAAAAAAATAAAAAAAATTGTATAGGTGAATCCCGACCTATAGATGCCGAAAATGACATAACAGTAAAAAGTCAGTAACAGTATAATACAGGTTTATTCCTTGGGGGCGTCGATTTGAGCTTAGGTAGGAACACCAAAAGAGGCTAAAATTTATAGTTTGTGGTTAATACAAAGATAATGAATAAAATCATCGCATTGACGGAAAAACCTACAAACCTCAACACGCGGCTTCTAAAATGATCCAGTTCGAGGAAACTTACATCATCGCTGTCAAAATTTATAGCAGTATCGATGACAGTAAGTACTAAGCCAAACTAGGCCCACAATAAATAGGTACATGAAAATTACTGGTCGCTGCTGTCGTGCGTCATTCTGATAACGATAATGGCTGATAACACTCGATGGTATATGAAGAAAAATATCAAATTCCAACCTTAAATCGATTGGTATAAAGTTTGAAATAGGTTGGACGGGATTGGAGTTCTCGACAACCTTTCGAATTGTCGAAAACTGTGCCAGGTACATGGGTTTAATAATAATTAGGATGAGTAAAACAAATGTGGTTTAAAAATAAAATACTTACGTTAAAAATACTCTGATGGCATGGCTGCAAAATAATAAAACAGTTTACTGCATATGCACTTATGCAGTCTTATGCAGTGTAGCGCATATTATGAGTTCTCGTCTGATCTTTAGAAAAAGACAATAGTTTTAGCCAGTAAAAGCCTGCCTTTCAAAGGTCGGAGGGCCTGTCCTTAAGGATTGCTAGCTCGAGCAAAACGAAAAGAAAAAGGAAATTAAGGTTTTGTATGTCACGTTTGAAAGTTTTTGTGAACTAGTAAGATAATAGGTACATATACATGCATTTCCCTCGTCTAGTCTTTGTACAAAAAGTATTTAATTAAACATAAATTAAATATAACATCTTCTCATAAATTGGGGTAACTTTTCACACTTTTATGCAGAATCCTAATTATAAAAAGTAACTGGATGTTTTGAAGTATTCTGTTATAATCTCATATTTTAATATGTTGTTATATTTCCCAGTTATCTATGTAGGCTATCTAATCTCTGTGGATCTATCCGTGACGCACTCGAGGTAGCTTTCAGATGAAAATGCTGTTAATTAAAATATTGCATTTCACAATTTTCACGTCATCTCGACAGGAGAAATTTATTACGACCTCCGTGGTCGAGTGGCGTACGCACCGGTTTCAAGGTGTCGCTAGCTCTGAGGTCCCGGGTTCGATCCCCGGACGGGTCAATGTAGAAAGTCACATTTCTACATTGTCTCGGGTCTGGGTGTTTGTGGTACCTTCGTTGTATCTGAATTCCATAACACAAGTGCTTTAGCAACTTACTTTGGGTTCAGAACAATGTATGTGCTGTTGTCCGCATTTATTATTTATTTATTATCATTATGAATTAAACTTCATCTCGTCTTATTTATTGCAAATTCCGGTTCAAAGGACTTGGAAGCTAATATCTGATGGAAAATCTTTATCTATTTATTCGGGTCTTTCTTTAATGTAGGTACAAGATAGTTTTTCAAAAAATCAAAAATATATAAAATATTTTTTTTTTCTTATAAGCCGAGCGAAGGATTCGGCATCGTCACAGGTGCTGCCAAATGATCAAACAAAAGGCCGCAAAAAAAAAATACAGACGAAAATGGTGCTGTAATTATTGTTTTCATCTCAAAAGGGAATTTCGCGGCCAAAAATCGTTATTTCAAAGTTCATATCTATCATGAATATTCCAAATTTAACATTTAATTTGGGCATGTGATTGTGGAACCTATTTCAGCCTTTCGGGTCAGACAGGGTTTTCTTAACACCATGTATATGTCATAAATTCACCTGTACAACTCTTCATTGCAAGGTTTTATGCCTAAGTGCAAGTACGAATCAGCAATTACTATTATTATAATTCTAAAATTTAAGAAACATATATTATGTTTCTTATTCAAACAAATATTCTAGAAGAATATGAGAACAGCGAATTATCAATATTGTATGTTGTTGTCCGTCCGTGTCACATTTTCCATAATTTTCAGATCTGTATGGAAATTGGCAGTCATTTTGGACGCAGCAATTAGGGCAAATTTAACCGCCCATTGTTTATCAAAAGGGATCGGACGAATGTTCAAAAAATTTTTTTTACGTTTTATTTAAATAAAATGGTACCAATTGGAGAAAGTTAAAACAAAAGAAATAAAAACATTTTTTTAGGGTGCTTTCTTTCGTTAGAAAGTACTGGAAAATTAACTACGACTAGATTTATTTTTTTTACAACAATTAAATAAGATTTTTGCATAGATAAAATCTTAGAATATTAGCTAATTTTCTAAGTAAAATGCAAAGCTCTGTAATTAAGGTTTCAGAGCAAGAAATTTTCTCAGATTGCATTCCATGCAATCTTAAGTATTAAATGTGGTTCAGCATTTTAATACACTGACAAAGATGTTAATCCATAGTAAATAGCTATAATTATGCTTTTCATAACTTCTCTAATTAAAAATACAAGAAACTATAAATCTAGAAGCCTGCAATGGTTACTTTATTTGATCACTAACAAAATAAAGATTTTTGTGTTTGTTAACTTTTAATGACTACACGATATTTTATAATACTTATGTTAGCGTTGAAATATTTATGTACCTACTTACAAATCAATTATAAAATACATTAAAGATACAGTTAAAATGCAATTAACTTAAAAAGGACATCGGTTACAAATGCATTAAATTAGCAAAATATCTACGCATTGAATATTGCGTTTAGGTTCTTGACAGGGTATGAATTAACATTGTCAAGTGAGATAAAAAAATATTTCCCAAGACGTTCAACCAACCTTAAATGTTACGTTACATTAAAAACTAAGTACATGTATGTAGATACTGGTACTACCACCGATATTGAATTGTTTACAATTCGATGGACTACTTAATTAGAAGCAGAAGCAATGGCATCAGTTAATCGGTATAAGAGATAGTACCTACACTAAACTTCTACATCTAGACTGCTATACAGGGTGGGTTGTGTGATAAGCACGATTATTTGTTCTGTGTCTGGGTGTAATTTATTTAGAAATATATAAGTTATGGTAACCAGACAACTGATAAACATCAGTTGTCTGGTTACCATAACACAAGCTCTGCTTAGCTTAGGATCAGATAAGCATGTGTGAGTTTTCTCGGGATATTATTATTATTATTACGCCGTGGAATTATATCTAGACTATCACCCTGTATACATTTTAGTAACGTCTCACCATCTACATATATTTATCTTCAGCCTGGCGCTTACTGCTAATCGTGGCTTAAGGCGCTGTGCATAGCCAGCATTGATGTAATTTAGGAGTGAAGCGGACGGGTGCGGGACGGAGTAGCCCCGCCCCTACTGCTCGAATTTTTCCGAATTTGTCCGATGCGTGACGTTGTTATAATATTAAAGCGTTATTTCACAAATTGTTTTAGATGTAAGTTTAGCCCTGCGTAACAATGTTTACTTTTGAGCTGCGCTCTCGCGGCGAACAGTAGGTTCGAATCCCGATAAGATCATACATTTTTGGATTATTAATTTTAAAGTATCATGCACTTACTACATTATTATCGTGTTTTTACTTTTAAAACATGTATATAATGTTGTTGATTTATTTTTCGAATAATTATTCAAATATTTTTCTGAAAAACAAAATATAAAAATAAAAAAATCTGAACAATATATTTTATGACGATCTATATTTTTCTTCAGTATCAAGAGTAAAATAATAAAAAAAAAACGTACGCCAAGCTTGATGGTTGAGTCTGGAGAAAAATATGGAGATACAGCGTGTTTCAAATGGTAGTAACGAAAATATTTTTTTTTTTTTAGTGAATAGAGTTTTTTAGTATATAAAGTCAAACGGTCTTTTGTAAAACTTGTATACATATTTATAGGAATATTTTTTTATGGGTGAACGAAAAGAAAAGATTGATAAACTTAAAAAAAAAAAAAATTTTAATTATTTTTAACAAACTTAATCTATATGGATGTTTTTTTTTGTATAATAATAATAATAATCAATACAACTCTACGCACCTTCTTGATGTCATGTATGGGGCAATGGAGTACAGTTCTTCACTATCCAGGATGTCGGGATATCCAACAGGGTGGGGAACCAATTAGGATTGAGCGGGGAATATTCCAGGGCGACAGTCTGAGTCCCCTGTGGTTCTGCTTGGCCTTGAATCCCCTAAGCACTTTGCTTGAGAATTCGGGGCTGGGCTATTCGTTGAGGAGAGGGAGCCGGGTAATCTCCCACTTGCTATACATGGATGACCTTAAGCTCTTTGCCACCGGCGGATTGCAGCTGATGAAGTTACTGAAGATCACTGAAGGCTTCAGTAATTCCATCAGCATGGAATTCGGTGTTGACAAATGTGCGGTCATGCATGTAAAGCGAGGTGGGATTGTGGAATCCCAGGGTATACAGCTCTCGGATTCCATAAACCTAAGGTCTCTCTCTGCAACGGAGACCTACAAATACTTGGGTATGTCAGAGGCGTTAGGCATCAACGTTGCTGATGTGAAACAATCATTACAGGCACGTTTCTTTGGCCGCTTGAACAAAGTACTAAAAAGTGTTTTGTCAGGCGGCAACAAGGTGCGTGCCTTTAATGGTTGGGTCATGCCAGTGCTGATGTACTCCTTTGGTGTACTCAAGTGGACTCAGACTGAGTTAGACGCCTTGGACAGGAGAGTCCGAACACTACTAACCGCAAATCGAATGCATCACCCACGTTCTTCAGTAATGAGGTTATATATCCCGCGAAAATGCGGGGGTCGAGGTTTTCTAAATGCTAAGACCCTCCATAATCGCGAGGTATGTAACCTCAGGGAGTATTTTCTCCAAGTCGACGTGGGGATGCATCGAGATGTGGTGGTAGTGGATAAGGGCTTCACACCGCTCTCCTTGGGCAAAGAGAACTGGCACAAACCTGTCGTACTGAGCGTCAAGGACCGCAAGGATGTATGGCAAAACAAGGAGCTCCACGGGCGCTACTACCGGACCCTTCATGGGTCCGATGTAGATTTCTTAGCGTCCGTAGCCTGGCTACGCTTCGGTGATCTTTTTGGAGAAACCGAAGGGTTTGTATGTGCAATTATGGACGAAGTTATCATGACGAATAACTATCGGAAATATATCATAAAGGACGGTACAGTTGACATATGTCGGGCATGTCACTGTCCCGGTGAGTCCTTAAGACATATTATTTCGGGTTGTTCTCGTCTTGCTAACGGCGAATACTTGCACAGGCATAACCAAGTAGCCAGGATTATCCACCAGCAGCTTGCTTTGAGATACAAACTTGTGGAATCCGAGGTGCCGTACTACAGGTATGTGCCCGACCCAGTTCTCGAAAATGGTCGTGTCACACTGTACTGGGACCGATCTATCATCACTGACAGGACTATTGTAGCAAATAAGCCTGATATAGTGGTGATAGATCGATCGGAGCGTCGGGCAATCATTGTTGATATCACTATTCCTCATGACGAGAACCTCGTGAAAGCTGAAAAAGCAAAACAACTAAAATATTTGGATTTAGCGCACGAGGTTGTCGACATGTGGGAGGTGGACTCAGCAATTATTGTCCCGATAGTCGTTACAGCCAACGGCATAATAGCCAAGAGCTTCGACCAACACCTTAAGAGGCTCGCGCTAGGCGCCTGGGTCAAGGGTTTGATTCAGAAAGCGGTACTTCTCGACACGGCGCGTATTGTGAGGAGGTTCCTCTCTCTGGAGTCCTAACCACCGGCAGCTTGGACCCTGTCCCGAGGCCGGTTGGACACTATATTTTATATTTTTAAATGTATATTGTTTTTTGTATATATTTAAAAATGTATTTTATAAGTTTATTGGAAAATAAAGAAAATAATAATCAAAATTTCTTTATTATTCAGATTTCAATACTGCAATCTAATAAAACAACAAACACTTAACTATACTAAAATTAAAACTTATATATGTAAATAAATAAAACTAACACGCGTTAAAAAAAATCATCGTCACCCTTGTCAATGGCGGGAAACGTGCCTGAAGGCTGGCAGCATTGCCACATTGAATGGCAATGCCGATTCTTTGTGCAAGGAACAAACCAGCCCTCTGATCACGAAATGTTTAGGTTTATTAGGTTATTTTGTAAAAACATGTCATGAGGTTAATAAGGCCCATTATAACGATACTTGGGCCTTATTTATTGTTGTCTATCTTTAATTAAAGTCTGATTTTAAGTTTTAAAAATAAATATAAAAGTAATTACATTGTTTTGTTTAATAAGAAGAGAACAGATTATTTAAGTTTTCAAAGTAACAGAACATTGATTGTACTAAGTACCTTAGTTAAGACCACTAGTTCCTTGAAACTAAATTGTATACGATAATTATTTAGAGGACGATTAAATAAATAAAAAAACAACAATTTATTTTTATTTAAACATATTCCTTGGTAAATTTAGGACGATTTACTATAAAAATAAAGCAAATTTTTATATGGGCTTTAATGTACTACCGTAGTACATATAATAAGATCCCTGAGAAGGGGTTATTTTTAGGGGTTTACTTCATTACTAGACATTACGTTACTGTAATTATTATAACCGTTATTGCGTTCAATACCACCTTTTGGCATTACTAGTTACCTCAATATTGTACACCATGTATAAGCTTAGTACTACTCCTTTTACAATTTTTTCATGAGTAGGTACTCATGAAAAAATTGTCCGATGATTCATTGATTCGTGATCAGTTGACTTGTTCGCCAACCGTTTTTTTTTTACCATTAAAAGAAAACAATATAATTTAATTAAAATAATTTTAATAATGAAAAATTTAACGAAAAATATAAATACAAAAATATATTTCTTATTAGAAATCAATTATTACAAATATAAGAATAATTAATAAAAATAACACATAAAGTAAAAAAAAAACATCAAAGAAAAAAACAACATAAGCAAAATAATAGAAACTTGTAGCAAGGTTCGAACCTGCGGTCAGCCATAGCATCGCCACGTTAGATAGGCACGCGACCGCTAGACCAATCTAGCTTCATTTCAATTTTTCAAATTACGCCTTTATAGATGATCAATACAAAAGAAAAGTATTTAGGTACTTTACAAATTCCATTATGTGTTTTTGTTTGACATTTATTAAATTATTTTTGATTTGTCATGTTTTTACATCTGTCAATCGGAAAAAAAAGGGGCACAGGTCCATCTAGCACCGCGCCTCAGCGCACACTGTCCGTCCGCGTACGAATGAAAGAGAAGCGAACAAAACGCCATATTTAGTTTGTCAGGATCGTGTTATTTTTCATTAAATATATGAATATTTGTTAATATATTATCTTAATTGAAAAACTAAAACAAAGGTTATCTTCATTATTAGTTATTACGTAACTGTTAATAATTTTATCAAGATTGGTTCATAAATAACACCGGAAAACTTTTTTGAAAATCCATTTTAGTGGTTTGTTTACGATTTTTTTTTATCGAGAAAAATTACTGAAATCGTGTTTTGAAAACAAAGGTTATCTCACAAATATGATGAAGATTAACATATATTTTTTTAGCTGCTCTGACATCTATACATTTTGCTAAAAAACTGTTTGAAAAAGCCCATTTTTACTATTCACAGCGCCGGTGGCGCCAATAAACCCGATAAAGGCTCTTCCAAATCAATTTCTGCTGCGGTTTATTCATTCATTTATGTACACACCACGGAGCAAATACAAAGGTACACACACAATATTATAATATTATCATATCTATATAACATAATTTAGTTGCGATAAGCGGCTCTGGACCTAAGTCTTACTTTGATTGGGTAGACTTTTATTTAGGCAGCGGAAAAGCAAAGTTTTTTTATCACGAAAGACACTCATAATATGCCTTTAAATGAGTGCAAAAAATTACAAGCCGAGCAAGCAAGGACATTGAGTTTATTTACCAAGCCTTTTTATATTTCTTAGCACAGTTCAATGGTCAAATTTTGCTGTTCATTTAATTAAAATCGTAGCTACATGCGACTATGTTATCTCCCGTGTGTAAGAGCCTTACTATTGATGCTATTTTAAGATTGACTCATGTCGATAAGAAAATCCGTCACGAGACCATTATAAATAAGTCACTGTCAAAGAGCGATTGTGGAGTTTATAGGTACCTATACCTAATAATTTAATATTTTTAGTATTTAAAACTAAATACATACCTATTGTTAAACCCAGTAAATTGGGTATGGAGGTCAGAAAGTCACTTCACGTAAAATACAGTATTGGAGCATTTCCGACAACCTAAAAAAAAAATAAAAAAAAAATGGCCAAGTGCGAGTCGGACTCGCGCAAGAAGGATTCCGTACCACCGTCGTATGAGAGCCCCCTTAAATATTCATTTTATGTGGTTTTTAGTATTTGTTGTTATATTTTTAGTTATGTAAATACATCATTTGTGAAAATTTCAGCTTTCTAGCTATCACGGTTTATGAGATACAGCCTGGAGACAGACAGACGGACAGACAGACAGCGGAGTCTTAGTAATAGGGTCCCGTTTTACCCTTTGGGTACGGAACCCTAAAAACAAACTAGGAAGAATTATATTGTATCTTTGTTATTATTCATTAATTAACAGTCAAAAAACCTTTCAATAAAATCTAATATTGTTGAAAATACATACTCAAGCTGCTAATAGTTGTGGTTTGACATCTTTAGCGTATACAACATACAATTATACATACACCTACATTTTGACAGCATGCCGTGAAAAAACTGTCATATAGTGTAAATCACGTCAAGAACAGTGAGGCCGAGCCCTAACTTATAAAAAATGTTTAACATTGCTGATAAGAATCAGTCTGATTTATTGAACATGTATACGTCACTTGATTATCTACTTAGATTATATAGTTATCTTTTAGGCATTGAATTTAGTATGAGTTTACTCCTAAAACCCATTGAAACTGAACAGAATTATGCTCATTTCGCTGTTTAGAGATTCCATTTTTTGGATATTTTTTCATAACATAACATACCATCACGCCTGTATCCCCGAAAGGGTTAGGCAGAGGTGTACCAATGTACACCCACAGTTCGCCGGTATGTTTAGGTCCCATGTAATAGGGGGCGAGCCTATTGCCGATAACCGGGCACAAATCCAAACTCCGACCTGATTTCATAGAAAACCCCAATAACACCTTGGTCGACTTGGGAATCGAACCCAAGACCTCTAGCGTAGCAGTCGCGCTTAGAGCTACTAGGCCAACGAGGCAGTTATAGTAATATTATTTCAGATATGAATAATGAAAACCTTATTGCTTTGATCATGATCAATCTAAAATTATTCGTATTAAAAAAATAAGTAAGATAAGTTCTCTATATTTGAGAGTGCCTTATCCAATTATTTTTTATCAATTTTTATGCAGCTAAACACAAAAGCCAAGAAAAATCAATATGTAAATACAGCTCATTAATATTCATTATAATAATAATTATTATTATCAACAAATTAATTTTCCAATTTTCATTATAATTACTAATTAACCCTCGGTAAATAGGCATGTCATGTGACCCACAAACATTTTATCGAGAAAATTCACCGTCACTTAATCAATGTATACTTAATTGCTACAAACAATAGAACAAATGTTAATCTTAGGGTTGTGATTACGATAATCGCTTGATAACGCTAATTGATAATAATCGATGCTCGAGTCAATAGAGTCGACCTTAGTCTACGTGAACCACGTAAATATGCCAATGTTTTTATCTCCTCGCTAACTTGTGTCTAACACGATGCTGCAATATTAAAAATGAGTATTATCACATGGAGTATCTCGGTAGTTGACGTCTGCGCGCGCTCGCGGTCTGAGCACGCGTTTATCAGTCCACCTTCAGTACCGTGCAACGCCGCTCTATTAATTAGATAAAAAAATACAATATTAAACACCGTCGTAACTAAATATTTGTGTACACATCCCACACTGACAGTGTTAAATAACGTTACGCAAACCACGTGGAAACGTGACGAGGCTGGTGACAAACGTGCGATCTCAGTTAGAATGACTTTATATAATGGTTTAATTAGCAATTTTACTTGCCAAGTCATAATATGACCTAGAAGTGAATGGGTGATAAGGTAACGCGAGTGTAATATGAGGCTGCGAACGGTGGCGTGGAATATTGATCTATATTTAATAAAGCTGTTGTGTTCCAAAATTGTAATATGTAATAAAAAATAGCGTAATGCGCAGGCGTCTTCGCGGGCTGGCGTTTTGTTTACAGCAATGTATCGTGTTACATCGTACGATAGCGTGCTGCCGACTCAGTGATATTCAACGCGTTTGACGCTCTTCCAACTACCGCGCTTCCATGTCCGTATACTATTTATTTATTTAATAACTGACAATTACATCGACAAACTGTGTGAACGTCACTAGTGCTACAATTTGTGATGTAGAGCGGTGTTCAATTTGAACAAAATGTGTTTTTGAATAATGTTTTTTTTTATTAAATAAGTATAAATAATGCAATTATGAAGAGAAGGACTGTTAAGTTATTACTTATTAGTGTAGTATAACTATGTGTTTGTGATTTTTTTTTGTCATAAAAGGATTTTAAACACTATGGAAATAGACAAGGATGACACAGGTAAGTTTTTGTCCTTTACCACTTTTGACGTAAATACGAATAATGTAAAATCTAGATGGACGAAATAAGTAAACACTGCCCTAAAAGTGAAGCTACACACATTTTAAAAATAATTAAAAGGCATAGTATCCCATTTCTTTTTTTGGGACCCCAGCTGCCTTCCACGTTGCATGGAAATCGGTCAAGCGGTTTTGTGGTTAAACAGAAAGACAAACTAAAATGTAGATAAATAAATAAATTGAAACAGTAAATATAAATAATAAGTAATTATTAATTTACTTCTTTTACGTCACAGTTTAATTAAAAAATCGTTTAGTTAAATTACCTGTGTATTATCTTGTCGTAGTGATTGTGATTGCCGAGTGATTTAGTCATTAGCATAAATAAAAACTACATTAGTTTATAACAATATAACTTCCTTAACAATAAATCTTGTTAAAATGGTTGATTTATTATATTGTGGTTTGAATGAGTTTGTCGTTATGTTTGTACGTTTGTGGTAGGTCTATCAATAAATTATGTGTCATTTAAAATTAGACCTAACTGTGATAGTTTTTATGAGTACATTTGTTATTTATATCCCAAAAACGGCTAAACAGATTAAGGTGAAACTTTTCATCACACTATAGAATAATACTACAGGGTGTTAAGAAAACCCTGTCCGACCCGAAAGGGTGATATAGGTTCCGCAATCACATGCCCAAATCAAATATTAAATTTCGAATATTCATGATAGTATCAATAATAATGAACTTTGAAATAACGATTTTTGGCCGCAAAATTCCCTAAATTTGAGATTAAAACAATAATTACAGCACCATTTTCGTTGGGATTATTTGGCGGCCTTATTTTTGATCATTTGGCAGCACCTGTGACGGCGCCGAGACTCACTCTCGCTTTTTGAGAATTTTTTTTTTTTTAAGTTATAATTTTTTTTTTTAATTTTCTATTTTTATACATTAATGGTATCAGTTATCGATACCTAACAACACGTTAACGGATCGGACAGGGATTTTTAACACCCTGTATATTTTGCCTATAGGTCCTCGTAACCCTATTTAAGTTTGCAACTACAAAATTTGCTTTATGAGATTCTTTACAGTATGTCTATTCTGTAAATAATTTCGGTGACAGGTGACAGTGAAGTGACAATAAAGCTCACTTCAAAAGTGAACCCAATTGGCCTTGATTTAGAATTCAAATTCGAGAATACGTATTTGACATCTCACCGCGGATTCCGCTGTCGAGACATGAAAATAATGTTACAGAATAGCACTACTGAATGCCTTTTTAGTGTTAAACAATATGTAATAATTAACCTGTAAATACAAGCAACTAAAGTATGTTATTAATTTAATATAATATCAACTAAAACCTCTTCATCCTCGAAACATGATGATAACGGCTGTAATTTTAAACTATTCAGAATGTAACAAATTTATATTACATTCAGGAACCGCCATGTTTAAAATTACTATAACAACAGCACATTTAGCGAAATATGAAACTTAATTAAATTCTTGACTGAAGGGGAAGTTATTTTATGTTTGAAGGTGTAGTGTGACCGAGTGGAAATACCTTTGATGAACCGTTTTAGATGTGGTTAGTAATAAACTATAATTTTAGTTAGCCTTTTAGTAGGTATTTATTGCCTGTGTTTATATTGTAGAATTATTACTTTGCTGTCTATGTATGTATTGGACGTCATAGGTCTGATTTTATTTGGGAAAAATGTAGGTACCTAGTGATTTTTCGGAAAAATAATAATGTTGTGCTTTTTGTAAAGAATAACTTAGAAATATCCCGTGAATTATGTTACTGTAAACATGCAGCGCGATAGTTGAAAAGTAAGTATTAACTTATAAATTTAATTGACAACGAGTTGGCATTACTATATAATTATATTTTTTCTTTCTATCCACATCTTTTCATTACTTCATTACCTTTAAACATGCGATGCAAGGATTAACATAACAGAAAAACAAAACAATACAACATTTTAATAAAACTAAAAGCCAATATTCGCAAAAAAATATACTGTAAAAAAAACCCCATTCGAATGCGACCAGCTGACAAACAACCTTTTTCCAGGGAAATGTAGGTTACATTGAATTTTGTAGCTCCTGAATCCGTGAATGTAATCCCATATAGCCCAGGGCTATTATTTACCCCGACTGCTAAAAATAAACTTTCGAATATCACGTACTTTTCGAAACTAGCAACACTGCGAAATAATTGACAAGGTTCTCACAAAAAAATGTTTTAAAATTTAATGTAAATATCAATCATTTTATAATGATTTCTATGGAATAAAAAAATAGTGATAATATTAGTTATCAGTTAATAACATACCATTGAACCTCCTCCTTTTTTAAAGTCGGTTAAAAATAGTTTAACTGTAAATGACAATGATGTATTTTTGGACAAAATTCACACAATTCAAGGAGCAAGAAGAAAAATCCAGCTATAAACTTAGTTCTTCTTATTTAAAGACCGTCTTATTGAACTTGTAACTACTTAAACATTTAGTTTTGAAGAATAACTTAAAGCTTCGTTAGTCTTAAGTAATTCAAATCAGAGCTAGTGTTGAATAAACTAAAGAACTCTGTTCAACACATTGAGTTCTGAGGTTTACGCGAATGTTAGACATTGAAATAAAACTACTTTTACGGATTTTATCGCGGTTTGTATTTTGATTTTAGTTCCCGACGTTTCGACACCTTTGCAGGTATCATGGTCACGGGCAGACTGAGGTGGTGTTCGTCTTGACGGTTGTTGTTGCTCGTTCTACCTTCATATTTTTATTAATTATTTGTGTTCCGGCCTACGCAATATGAAGGTAGAACGAGCAACAACAACCGTCAAGACGAACACCACCTCAGTCTGCCCGTGACCATGATACCTGCAAAGGTGTCGAAACGTCGGGAACTAAAATCAAAATACAAACCGCGATAAAATCCGTAAAAGTAGTTTTATTTCAAACTCTGTTCAACTTACTTTGAATAGAACTTTAAAATGAAATAATGTCATGTTATATTTAAGTTAGACCAATGCACTAGAATATTTTTGTCTACAACGAGAAATACAAAATAAACATAAGGTTGTAAGTAGCTATTAATTAGTAATTTAAATATCGCTTATTTATTTAGTTTTACTTATTTAGATCGGTACTTAATTAGTGTCCAACAGCTCTACAAAAGTTTTTCTCGTCTGACTCCAGACATGTCTAGCCTTCAACACAGGAGCCCTGTGAGAGTGGTACCTCACCCCAGACCATGGCTCACTTGCTGAGCTACCCAGCGTGTTCCACCACCACTACACGCGAGGACCTGTACAACGCTACAGATAACGCTGTCCGCGCGGCTGAGTACTGGTCCACAAAAATCTAGCTACTATGACAAAGCCATTGATCAATACGCTAAGAAGAAGATCTAAATTATCTAATTAAATTATTATTTGTAATAATAAATAAATAAATAAATGCGGACAACATCACATACATTGTTCTGAACCCAAAGTAAGTTGCTAAAGCACTTGTGTTATGGAATTCAGATACAACGAAGGTACCACAAACACCCAGACCCGAGACAATGTAGAAATGTGATTTTCTACATTGACTCGTCCGGGGATCGAACCCCGGACCTCAGAGCTAGCGACACCTTGAAACCGGTGCGTACGCCACTCGACCACGGAGGTCGTCAATCCTACTAATATTATAAATGTGAAAGTTTGTGAGAATGGATGTGTGGATGTTTGTTACTCTTTCACGGAAAAACTAATGAAAGGATTTTATTGAAACTTTCCAATATTGTAGCTTATACATCGGAATAACACATAGGCTATAATTTATAAAGATAGTGTAAGAATTGTCATTCACGCGCGTGAAACCGCGGAGCACAGCTAGTATAGTATAATTTGCGCACAACGCCTGGTCCTGGTATTTTCCGTGACCTAGGTACTGAACTCTAGACTCCACGATGAAGTAACTAGTTTAACATATACAGAGTACAAAATAATTCGTTCTTGTATTCAATTTCACCTACATTCACCTTTATCAGTGGTATAACTCGGCGCATTACGGGCGAAAATCAATAATACCTACATGTTCACCCAAATACTTAGATAACGTTCTAGTTATTTTACATGTATGTTTCAGTAGCTACTGTTTGTAATAATAATTGAACTGATGTAATTGATTTTTTTTTCGAAACGAAAATTAGGCAAATGATAGAAAACGAGATCGACGGACATCGTTGGTTTTCCAGTAGCCAAGGTACGTGCGTTTTCTGTACACTGAAAAAACAAAACGAATATTTCGGTCCGTGGTTAAACATTATGCACTTCTTCCCTCTTATAATCTTCGGATTGCTTCTCGATTACCATTAAAGTATGTCATTTTAAACCTAATATAACATTTCCGTAAAAACAATCAGCAAATCTTGACTTCCTCAATACAAACACTTACTTCAAAATATACGTAATGTCCAATGTAACATGTAACGGTAGATACATAACCCTTTTTTCCATTGTTTCATTATCTACAAGCATTTTCACAGTTCTAATCCCCGCATTATTACCAGGAATTCCTGATGAAAAACTCATTAATGCGTTATCTATCCTTTTATCACTAAGGCTTCACCTTCGGCTGTCAAACATTACACCATAAAACAGTAAAGGCTTATTACATATAGAAAAATCGAAAAAAAATGTAGACCTCATGTAGGTACTTATTTTCATCGGCTGATGATATTTTTTATAAGGTAAGGATCCATTTATGAGGATATTGTCTATTACTTTCTTAAAGCAGGTTGTTTATTTCTTTGGGTAGAAACAGTCTTTTAAATATGACCACACATTTACGAAACAACCTATATAACCACATGTATTATGTTCTGAGAATGACATTATTATCATTCCTGCCTTATGTACAACATGCTTCTTCTTAGTCACTTAATTATTTTATCAAAACCGATTTAAATATGTATGTTTTGAGAAAAATAGATTGAACTGATTGATATTGTTGTACGGAGCCGGACGCTACATTAACTCTATTTTTTGATGATAAATTTACGTGCACTCGTGTAATAAAGGAATAAATGACTAAATAAATTATTCTTCTTACAACACTTCCTGGCTAAAAGGTCATCTATAGTAACACAAACACTTGATATTTATGGATCTAGGCGATAGCTTATCGATATCTCATAGTACTGATATGTCCAAATATAGCTCATGTAAATGACAAAAAAGTAATATATTCACACTAGACATTGTTACTACATATTCTGTTTATAACTAATATATTTTGTGTTGGGAATCCCCTAGCCCCATACAAGGGGATTTAACCTGGGTGGAATTGTTTAGATCTGAATAATTTTCATATCTGCACTATAAAAAGGTCTATATTACATTATTTTTATTACATCAACAAAGTCTAAAAAGATAAATACATCCTATTTTTGATACTTATCATACGAATACCTATAAAGAAAAAATGTATATCTAATAATCCTTCCTATTCTAAATCTATGTAAAAGAAAACCCTTGCCCAGCAACGGCAGCAACATACTTACCCAAAAACAAATAAAATAAGTGTGAAACCAAATAACACTATGCCTATGAAACACAGTATTGCCAACCAGTGGCCACTAGTTTCCGGCAGTTTGTGACGAGTCTGGCAAATTAACTTTCAAATATTAACGTCGAAATTTTCCGCTCGACCGCAACTGGCACTCGACGAGTCGAACCTGCCAACTAATTGCCAGTCGACTGGCAAGACATGTGTTTACGGTCGGTGAATGAATCTAATCTAAACTAGTGGCCCTTACATTGTAGATTATGTTACATTGTAGAATTGAGATGCGGACAACATCACATACATTGCTCTGAACCCAAAGTAAGTTGCTAAAGCACTTGTGTTATGGAATTCAGAAACAACGAAGGTACCACAAACACCCAGACCCGGGGCAATGTAGAAAAGTGGTTTTCTACATTGACCCGTCCGGGAATCGAACCCGGGACCTCAGAGCTGGCGACACCTTGAAAACCGGTGCGTACGCCACTCGACCACGGAGGTCGTCCGAGATGTAGGGAAAACATTTACTTATGATTGCAGACTTGGTTTTTTACTGTCTAAATTATTTTAGTAAAAGTTTAGCTGGAAAAAAAGTAATTGGCCAGATTTTACAGAATTTATAGAAAATACTAATATCTTGTAGTCTTCAATAATTTTATTTTATATAACTGTTTCCAATCTCCTAAAAATCATATACCTAGCTAGCAAAACAAGTTTACAAAGTCATATATCTTGCAAGAAAAACCAAGGATATGTAACATTCCTGGATGTTTGTGACTTCATAATGAAAGTGCTTTGGATACTAACTGTGGTTTCAGAGCAATATATGTGTTTGTGTCCACATAATATTTTAATTTATTTATACCACAATAATTTAATAATTACTATAAAAAATAAACAAATCGCATTTGTAATTAAAAATGAGTTCATATTGTTGTGGTTACATACAAAAAATTCAACAAAATCAGTTCAGTAGTTCTTGAGATTAGGGCAAATATGCAGACAGTTGTGTTTAAATACATCGTGTTTGGATAGTGATAACATTGATTGTGTGAAAACAAGGCGTTTGGGAGGTCGTTTGTCCAAACAAACGTCATGTTAAGATAATTATGTTTTCATTTATTCACAATGATACAGTCTTATAAAAAGATAGGCTGGAGCAGACTTTGTGTAAATTTGAAAACTTTAGCTAGTTATATAGTATCAACTACTTTAATGGGTGTATATTTATTTACTGGAACAAACAGTTTACTAGGCACTAGTTTCCAACTCAACTCAAAGGAGTATTTAGTCTGTATTATCATGACGACCTTCGTGGTCGAGTGGCGTACGCACCGGTTTTCAAGGTGTCGCCAGCTCTGAGGTCCCGGGTTCGATCCCCGGACGGGTCAAAGTAGAAAACCACTTTTCTACATTGTCCCGGGTCTGGGTGTTTGTGGTAACTTCGTTGTTTCTGAATTACATAACACAAGTGCTTTAGCTACTTACTTTGGGTTCAGAGCAATGTATGTGATGTTATCCGCATTTATTATTTATTATTATATTCTGTATTGAAAAGTGATTAGTTAAATTATTTATTTTAATAATGTATCATCACGTAATTATTCTAAAGGTGTTGTTTCTTTGTTTTCTCAACTTTTTAGATCAAAATTGGTATATACCAATTTAACACTTTAAAGCAATATTGCTTTAAAGTGTTAAGTTTTGGTGATACTTTAAACCACAATCCTAACTGTAATACATAACCACAAGTGTTGACCACTGGAAGTCAGATGCGAGTGTCAGTATCTGCGGTTAGGTTCGGTGACGCAACCGTTAGCCGAAATATTCTATCATTTCATGTTGTTAAGATATTGACTTCTTTAGAAATGTAAGGATGTTCCCTTTACTAGACGGTTTGTCTTACTTTGATGCTTTAGTTATATTCATACTTTGTCGGTAGGTAACCAACATTAATTCAATTAAGTTTCTAAAATAAAAACAGCTAGCCTAGCTTTATCAGAAAAAAAATGTGATGAATGAAAAATGAGTCTTTCCAGGTATATTTTCTAAGTAAATAAGGTCTCTAAATTAAAAATAATGTTTAAGTCACCTTTATGTAAATAATATGACACCGGTACATCTTTCCAGCGTAAATCTAAGATACAATTTAATGCAGGCATTTCACTTCAATCGAAATAAATCAATACGCCAAAACTCAGAAATTTCAAACATCGGAAAATTTAAGACGAAATATTCCTAGAACTACGTGACGAAGTCAATTAAAAGGAGAACCTAAACATTTCGTCCAGCAGAATAAATATAATAATACCTACAATCCTACATGAATGTTTGACTGAGTTTCTACAAAGTTTATGAAAAGTCGCGATAATGAGTATGAAGATTATAATTTATGTGCATATACAATTTACTCACACGAAGTTTTGAGAATAACCTGATACACGAGCAGTAAATTCGAAGAAAAAAAACAAACTTTTAGCGACTGTTTTCATTAATTTACAAGTGAGAAAATCCTTCAAATATGCCACATTCGTTTCGGTAAAAAAAATACATGCAAATGTCACACACACAAAAACAAACAATAAAACCCTACTTTTTGCAGTCGGTAAAATAAATCGGGACATATCTTATAAGCAAGTGATAACGATTCGACAATAAATATATATGATAGTGGAATGTCCAACCGAAATAGATCAGTCCCGTCGACTTGTAGATGGCAGGAAGCCAAATGTCACGGTATAGATGACCAGGGCTGGGGTCTCCGAGGTTTTCCTTAATGTTTGACTTGACCAGTGTTTTCCAAGGTATATTTAGTTTATGGTCAAATGTTATTGTATGGATGTCTAAGGCTGGGTGTTCCGATGTTTTCCTTATTGTGACCGATTTACATGGCACTGGAGTTTTGACCTGATGTTGTGAATATTGATGTTTGCAGAGAGTTCTTTGGATATGTAGGTGAATGGACTAATTATAGATATAATATAGGATGTTATTTAATCGAGCCATAAATGGCTCATATCATATTATTTGCGGTATAAATAAATGTATAATTTTCTAAACTATCGTTTTTTTTTTACAAAAACAGTATTTAATTATAATCCTCTATTCAAGTTCTATTCCTATAATGATACCTAAATCAAATTGAAGTCACGTAAATAACTCAAATCAAACAACAAAAAAAGTTGATAAGATTTTAGATATTCTTCGACAGAGACTAGATCAAAGCTCTTAATTCGAATATTCTAGAAAATATCCAGTCTTTACGAGGTGGAATTTTTCATAAAGCGCCAGATTATTGTCGCTTACAAATTCAGTATTATAAATAAGTGCTTATTTATATTTCAGACTCGTATCGTATTTCTTTTCTTTGAATATCTTAACATTTAACATAAGGATTTATCAATTTAGATTTTAATATAAAGGTTTCAATCTGTGCCTATGACTATCAATAAAAACGTTTGAAATGAATTGTGTCTAAAATATAGGTGAAACGACGGATTAAAACATGGACATAATTTACTACTATAGATATAAATGGAAAGGCAACAACAGTTAATGAAACAACTTGAATTTAATCTCAATTTCCTAAAAAAAAGTAATTAATCTATTTAATTTTCTTTTAAATAAGTAAGTTTACCTGCCGCAGTTGTCCATAATATTTTTTTTTTATAATAATAAATGTAATATTTTGACAGTTGTCAGCCCTACAGCGCGTTGTCAACAAATGACATTCATTTGTCGACGTGAGCATCGTCACGTCACATTGATGTTATAACTGCCGTGCTAATTGTTCTCTAATATAGATCGATACCGAAACCTTCATCTGAATTATTTTACTTGAATGGGTAAAATAGTTATTAGTGTCTTCTATAATTTTTTTTCTTTTCCATTCAATCAGTCTTTATACTTAGGTATTTTTCTTTCTACATAGCAAAGAAATAAAATCTAAAAACATACTAGTTAAAAAAAACGACGTCGAACTTGAGTTCCACGTCGTTTTGAGAATCAAAGTCGAATGTCAAGTATTTTTGACACTTTTGACATCAATGTCAAAATGTCGAAAATACTTGACCTTCGACTGAAGAGCATAAACCGAATTGTTATTATTTCAGCCATGATTGTCCCATGAAAACATTCTTAGAAAATTCATAGAAAACGTAATTTCGTTAGGTTTAAACAAAAAAAGCTTCTAAGATAAACATGTGACATAAACATCATAGCATATTATGTACTAGATACAATAAATACTGTGCCCTCATCACTTAGTCTCTAACCCAAAGTGCAGCACTCCAACAAAGTACAAAAAGTTCCGAACCTTTACACACCAAAAAGTTTGTATACCCAACTTGAAATTCGAAGCGCCTCGTTTTAAAGCAAACTCTACAGTGTTGCTACACTCCACAACATTCACTTACGAGGCACTGAGTAAATACGAAATGTTGCCAGCTTCAAAAATTGTATTTTCCGCGCGAGTTGAGCTGGCTGACTGAGGGATATCTTGTATGTTATATACAGGCTGTAGAACTTTGATATCGAGGTAATTTGGTTTTAAAACAAAGTTTAATGTTACGTACAGTTGCTAAAAACTTTATTTATTTAGTAGGTAATTACGTTTATTGATGTCATGAACTCTGTAAGTTTCAGGATTCGTAATTGCGTTTTGTGAGTTTATTTATATGGTATTACAAGTTGAATATATTTGATACGTTTTAAATGAAGCAAATGTGTAATCTACAGGTATGGGTAGTATATCTTTCCAACGTTAAATAATATTGAAAAAAATCAGAAAGAGTCAAAGAATACAAGAATGAAAACTAAATGTATACCTGCTACAGACTACAATTTCTTAAACTACAACACGACAACCGTTTTTATTTTTCAATCACAGTTATATTTTCTTTGTCACACTACAACATTTTCTCACCCTGTAGTTTATCGTCAGCCAACTGCATTTGGATGACAGAAAACTGCAAACAAACTCGAACAGCGACGGTAGCGTGTCATGTTACAGATTTATTCAATTTATACGGATTTATTTATGGATTTCGAGTGAATTTTACATATAGAGAGGTGTATTTGTAAAGGTGTACTAAAGAAAGGTTCTAGTAGGAATACTTTTTATAGACCTGAGTTGGCTTCGACAAAAGTATTTATTTAGTATAAATTACATATTTTTCAAAGTTAGAAACTACACGTGTATGTAGAATATTGTTTTATGAGTGTGTGTGTGTTTTATAGTAAACTTAGGTTCTCGATACAATTATTAAAACCATGTTTTTTTAGCTTTAATAAAAATTTATAAAATTCAAATCTTGTAAATATACCTACATGAAAATCGGTCGGTTAAATTATTTTGGCGCAATAAATGTCTAATATAAAATAATAGAGGTACATACATTTCTAGAGCAGTTCATACGTTGTTTCGTAGCTATAATATTCACATAAACATCAGACCGTCGAATTTCTAATATTTGTGGGATAATAACTTTTCCGAGTGACGTTTATGTTCGCGAGTGTACGCGCCTTCACATTCATGTTGGTAGTAGGTATCTTTGAGAATTCACGTGTATTCCATTAAACTTCAACTCCAATAATAACACAGTCCTGTTTCTCAAAAACTCATCATCATCTCCCTGCCCTGTTCCCAATTATTTGGGGTCGGCGAAATGCGTATTCAGCTTCCATTTATCTCTACAACTTGTCATCTCAGTATTCACTCCTTTCTTTCTCATATCATCTTTCACACAATCCATTCTCAAAAACTCATATAGCACCTTAATGATAATTAAAAGATTATTTAACTTACAATAAATAGGAAAGCAATACCCGGCGGAAGCAATCGGTTTCTTATAAAAAAAAATATAGTTCAGATGTCATTAGTGTAAGAAAAAAAAATATATACGCATAGACCAAATTATAGAAATTAAAGGTAATATAAACGCGGACTCTTTTTAAGATTTATAAGTACTCTCCATATCTATAAAATATGTTTCTAACACTTAATTCTACAGCTATTACTCAAAACCAATAATTAATTCTCCGAGCGTTTAAGACCACATTACAATTTACGAGGAAATTTGTTCAATACTTTCAGCCACAACTATGTACTAAAACAAACATAATAATGTTTAATTAATTCTTACTAGTTGGCAAATATTAAACATTTGCACGCGGAAGTTGGCAAATACTGAAACTATTTCGGCGATGTTATGAAAATGGGAAATAAACAGCTTTTGCTAAGGTTGTCACGTTCCGTCAACACTTGACAGGATATTACATTACACGTTACTTTACGTCATCATAATGTGTTATGTCATACAAAGGTTATGTCGATAGAAAATATAATAGAGACAAAAGCAAGACAGATGTACAGTCAACCCTTTTATTTATCAGTAGCCTGTACAATGTTGTTACACATTATTTTGCTTAGTCTATTTATTGGAATTTCAGCCACAAAGCGCTCTTGTCGCCATCATCAAGTTGCTTATCATCCAAAGATTTTTCAGTCGATAAATGGTTCTAACATTATAAATTTTATATTCTGCTTACCAACGGTCCTAAAAACTGTAGCGTTAATATTTTTTTTAAAGACATGTCCGAGAAACAAACGGGCTGCACGGGTTTCCAGTTTTTGAGGATAGAAATACCAGATATACAGAACACTAAAAAAATGAAACAGATTACTCAACTCCGAAAACGAAAATTTAACAATTAATTATTTGATGCCTGGAAATACAGGGTTCGGGTCCTTTGTCCCGTAACCCAGGATCTAAAACATGAAATTGATTGCCTTCAATCCCACATCCCCTGACCTGCCACCGACCAGTATTCAAAGGATTAATTTAGTAACCATCAAGCCCCGATTGTTTGCTATTCTTGAACGTAGAAAATAAACACAGGAGCGTTTCCTGCTAGCCATTTGAAATGTAAATGTGGCTCATTCAGGTACGATTTGAACTGTACCATGGCCGACCTGTTTTGAATAAAAATCTCATAGAAAAATTCTTGTCGTGTGTTTCGAGCTTGAATTACTTTTTATTATTCAAATCGATTTGAATATATAATTGTAATGGGAGCAAAATATAAAGAGGTTCTGTTTATGGTACACTATATTTATTAACCTCATCTTTACATGTAAAGGTTTGTAAACGTCGCGATGGGTTTTGCTACGGAGAGGGTCCGAAAGCATTCAATCATTGTCGTGAACCCACTTCAAACAAAGACACTTTGTATTTACTTCAGAGTGCTCGGCTCGCATATCCCTAACATAAAGAAGGTACTCATACGTAGCTTAAATGTATCCTTCGTAAATTCCCTTACCAAAAATTTTTTACGCGTGAAGTAACGCTAAAGGATGGATTTGAAAAAGCAATCTGTAAAAATTAAATGATAATAAAACTGAAATGGTTTCGAATACATAATAACAATTTAAACAATAATAAAAAAACATAAACGGGGCTTTGAAATAAAACTACTTTTACGGATTTTATCGCGGTTTGTATTTTCATTGAGACATCAGTCTGCCCGTGACCATGATACCTGCAAAGGTGTCGAAACGTCGGGAACTAAAATCAAAATACAAACCGCGATAAAATCCGTAAAAGTAGTTTTATTTCAATGTCTAACATTCGCGTAAACCTCAGAACTCAATGTATAAACGGCTTTTTAGCTCTCGCCGAGAAGCAGTAACGAGCATGTAATTTTCAAAATATCAACATTCTGACCGACCTAAATCGGTTGATACAATTTTAGAAATAAGTACTATCTTTCATAGTGCATTTGCTAAAAATCTACGAATCTGTTTACCTACCCTAATTAGCGAGTCAGACATCAATCAGGAAACTTCAGACATGATCATAGGTGAATGTAAACACGACCAGATCACATCACATTAGTAACACCAACAAATCAATGTGTTTGTAACACGTCTCATCCATCTACAAATGCACAGATTTATTAACGTGTGGCATAATAGACGCCACTAAATGAAACTAATGGTATACATTTACTGTCCTGTAATTGAAGCATAAGAATAATTTACAGGGCGTTACCAAAAGGGTATATCTATCTTAAGGGGGTGAATAGTACATCTGGTATAGAGCCAGTTTACACAATGTTGCTTTAAATTAGTAACATAATTGATGAATATTTTTTTTTATAAATTATTTGACTTCAAAAATCATAACTAACGTGTCACCGCACTGCAAAGGTCAATATCGTATCATTTCACTTGCTAAGTGTTTACGATACATTGCTTCATTCCTATTATATCTTTCTGAGGTTTATCGTTTTATCGAGAAATGGGTGAGGACTGGCCTGTTAAACAGGAGCCCTTTGTAAGAGCAGTTGCAAGTTTCATAGCCAGTATGACTTGAACCAATCAGTATTATCTCACACTTTTCAGTCCGTATTTACTTAACTGTATACCAAACGCTTAGTCCATTTAGTCTATAAACGAAAGCTAGGCAGATGATGACACTAATAGGCGCCATGTTTATTTGTACTAGCACTGACCGAACGTTGGCCGCCCGCCATACTCTCATTCACGTTCACACTGAAATAATATTGCTTTGAAATCCAACAGTACACTTCTGTGCGTGATTGTACGTTCAATGAATCACTGCATCAAAATACGAGTATCGTATAAGCTGTGATTGTTGATAGCGATTGTATTTGCAAGAGAATAATAAATATATTTTCGCTGTAAGGGTTTTTAGTACGATTGTACTTATTTTGAGATAGTTCTTATTATTGTTTTTATTCTGTTTTAGTTCGTTTATACAGTATTTGATAATAAAAATATAAATGGTGTGTAAATGTTACATCTATTGAAACAATAAACATTACTAAACTTAAATGCGTATTCTTCTAATTTTTTTTTTTTACTTTTATTTTATCGATTAAAGTATTTTTTTTTTTTTTATATTTTGTTTATTACTTTATTAGAAAGATTCTAATAAAGAGATAAATAGACAACAAAAGAGTTTAAAGCCACAAATAAAATTATGGATTTTGCCTTTCATCATTTTATTTATTTTTATTCGTGTTTCTTTCGCCCTGCAGTCAGACCATTTTGGCAAAAAATTCAATGATCTCCAACAAATCATTTATTGCGCTCTGAAATATGCGTTCAAAAATTCATTTCCGCGATACGTTCAAACTATACAAATACATAATAATACATAATGCAGTAATGTATAACGGATGCCTTGCATGTGTCGGTTCGTTATACATTAAACCGGCAAGGTCGCCATAAAACCTAAGTTAGTGCTATATCTAGGTACCATTATGTAATCTATGCTTCCTTGTGAACTATACTGTGTTCAATATACTTTGTGTTGTAAAGTCAGACTAACTATAGTGTCTCGATATAGTAGGTACTCGGTAAGTAAATAAAAATTTAAACTGGTTGTATGAATTTAATTATTTAAATTACAATGACTCAGCTTCGTAGGATGAATACAATAAATAAATTATAGGCACTAAGAAAGTACTACTCAATTTGAATGTTAAAAAATAATGTTAATACCTAGCTTAAGAATATTTTTATAGATAATTAGTATTATTAAATTAACGCCTGTGTAAGTCATAAATATATTGTGTTGATTATTTTACACAGCTTCCAAGCAAAATATTAACGTATCCGTATGGTAGAGTTAGTTACTTAACAAAATATTATATTTTCCAAAAGAGCATCAAAATAGCCAGTGTTTTACAAAAAAAGTAAGTAAAAAACTACATAGAAAAAGTCAACATCTGTACTAACCGTAAATAAATAATATCTAGGCTCTCGAGCTCAATAAATAACCGTTTTCCTTTTAATAAACATGTATTTCATAAGCACAAACATTCAGAATCAACAAGCAAGTATTTTGTTTTACATCTTTTTAACGGTAGTACGCTCAAATATTAGTTCTGTATAGCAAATAAATTTCCAATGTTTTTAAATATTACACTTGAAAATATTTTCTGGTTACAAATATAAATATTATACTTACTTTTATATATTTTTTTTGTTTTGTTTGTGTAGCATATAAATCTTAATTATTCTAACACACTACAGACAACCGGTGAAGGAAAACATCGTGAGGAAACCTGGATTCCACAAATTGGAGTTGAAAATGTTGAAATCGCCAATCCTCAAGTGAGCGAGCGTGGTGATCAATGCTCGTTCCTTCTCTATATGGGAAGAGACATGTGCCCAGCAGTAGGACGTATATTGGTCGGTTTATTTATTATTATTATTATATAGCATAGTTAAGCATAGGTACTATAGCTCTCTTATATGATGTTTTAATTTGAATAGGGTTTAGGTAACCTATTTTATACACTGCTACGGTTTGCTACATTTCACGTAAAAACAAAACAAATTTTGGTTGTCTGTTAGAAAATTACAACACAGGTATCAAAAAATAACACACAGACAAACTGAAAACAGTTTTGTAGGTCATGGTTTTAATAATAATAATATCCGAGGGCAGCTCACACACGGTCATCTGATCAAAAACCAAGCAGAGCTTGTGCTATGGTAACCAGACAACTGATAGACATACTTCATCATCATCTCCCGAGCCTTTTCCCAACTATGTTGGGGTCGGCTTCCAGTTTTACTGGATTTAGCTGAATACCGTATTTTACATGGAGCGACTGCCTATCTGACCTCCACAACCCATTTTACTGGGTATTAACACAGTATCCCATAGGTCCCATAGTCAGACTTTTTGTCAGAATTGACTTAACGACTGCCAAAGATCAACGTATGACAGTCGGGACCAACGGCTTAACGTGCTTTCCGAGGCACGGAGGGGTCTCGATATGTTATAAATGGTCACCCATCCACGGACCAACCGCGGCGAGCGCGGCTTAACCTGTGTTAACGGTCAAACCGTACGGCTTACACTTAGCCACGAGCCCCTCTAAGCAGCATTAACTGATAAACATACTTATATATTTCTAAATACATACCTATTATAGATAAATTACACCCAGACACAGAACAAATGATCGCGCTCATCACACAAACATTTGTCCTGGGTGGGAATCGAACCCACGACCTCCGGTATAGTAGTCAGGGTCACTAACCATAGACCAACAGGCCCGTTTTAGTAATTTTTTTAAAATTATCTTACACAAAGAAATGCAGACGAAGTCACGGGTAGCTGCTAGTTAAATAAACGAAAATGTTCGCTTGTTACAAAGTATTGAGTAGGGTTAGAATATACGAGGAAATACTAGGAATAATATTAGAACCAGTTGTAGGATATAAGATGTGTTTTGTGTTTAATAATTATGTTGTTACTATCGATAACTGCAGATAACGATCTAGGTAATCGGTGTTATACCTATATACATCTTACGCTTGATTGTATACGTAAAGTGATACTTTTTAACCGACTTGAAAAAGGAGGAGGTACTCAATTCAAATGTATTTTTTTTTGTTTTGTCTGTTACCTTAGAACTTTCGACTAGGTGAACTGATTTTGATGTTTTTTTTTTAATTGAAAGGTGGTGCTTCCCGTGTGGTCCCATTTTAATTTGGTCCAGTTTTGACAGTGGGATCCATAAGAAACCCATAGAAGACTTATTTTGAAGTCGGTTTTTTTTGTAAGAATTATATTTTAAGTATGGGTATTTTTAGGAACTATACTTTAAAAAAGGCATGTGATATTCTTATGGGATAGATTCTATTTACCTGAATGCATGTTATTTTTAACCAACTTCAAAGAAAAGGAGGTTCTCAGTTTTTCATCTTAATTTAAAAAATCAGACATTTCTGGACTTTTTCTTAATAAAGGCTAGGTTTATATAGTTTTTAGCGCCAAAACATTTTAGAAAGTTATAAAATACAACAATACTTTTTAACCCTGAACATAAACTTAAATAATTAAATAATAAAAAAAAAAAAAAATTCTTATCGTGTCGTTAGAAATGTCAATGTTTTGAAAACAATAATTGCAATAATCAATAATAATTGTTTAATTGATTGCAGCATCATTACTGCCAATCAGAATAAGTAGCGATGTAATTGCTTGTCATAATACCTACCTTGGTAGCTATATTATTATAGTGCATAAAGAAAACGGGTTTTATGGTTTTAATTATTAGTTAACATCTTATGTTATAGTTAGGACTTCTAGTAACCACGTAGGTTTCAGTATTGTTTATAAAAACACACACAATGAATTTTAAAAATTTCGTCAATTAAAAAAAAATGTAAGTCATGCATTATTTCTTAAACTGCATTGTATATTTAATTATGTATACATAAAAAGAACGACGAGTTATCTAAACGAAACGACGAGTAATTGAAATGGCTGCCACAAAAACTAACATTTTAATATAAAACAAAGAAAATTGATGTATACCAACACGCGATACACATACCAAACTATAAATATCAAACAAAAATAACAATGTTTTACCTCGTTATTATCTTCATAATTTTCTCTTAAATCATCAAAACATTTTCAATTATTATACAAAGTTTTCAAGATCATTTTCCCCATTATTACTGATAGAAAAACAAATACTACGAAAAATCATGTTTACTCTATCTTTGAAGTTTTAAAAGTAGAGTGATTAATAGACGCTATAAAGTCCAAGCAAACGGAATAATTTTCGTTTTTCCATTGAAATCTATTTAATCTTAATGTACACAACTATGACTCTATCTCTGTAACATTCTAATCAAACATACAGTTTGAAAACACAATTAATGTTGAAAAAGAATAACAATAAAACGATCTCAAATGTTATAGAATCCTCAAATACAATGTAAAACATTGCTCTGTATCTTTGAACCGTAATCAAACACCTGGTTTAAAACAAGCAATGAAAATGGAGATGCAAATTATATCGAACGAAACATATATATCAGAATTCTTAGATACTATTCAACAGTACATTGCTCCATAACTCTTTCATATAAATCACGCGCCAAAATAAACCACGCAATGAAAATCAACACCGAATTTAAATCGAGCGACGCAATAGTGACGTTTCACATGATTCCAACAATCATTGACAGCATGCAGTAAGACAGGGTTTCATGTTATCGGCTGTTTACGTCAGATCGCATGATAACAAGAACATTGAAGGTATTTTTTTGTTAGTTTTTGTGTTGTGCTGAGACAATCGTGCTGGTTTTTTGCTATACCGTGTGAAATGTGTGACGTAGAGCTGTGAAGGCAGAATGTACAAGTACACCAAGATCCGTAAAGGTAGGCTTATTAATAACTTATTAGTAAAAACAAAACACTACGGCTTTTTATGTAAACTATTTGTCTACAAGATGTTTCAATGGACGTCAGATGATCTCTGTTATTTACGGTTTAAATTAGGAACGTAATCACAGTTTTCTTTTTCTTAAATATAAGTTAAGTGAAGCGAGGCTTCCAGTATTTTTATATGTGGCCAGTACTTTGTAAAAACATAAATGTTTTAATATTTACTTTTCGATATGAAGTTGCACAGTTATGAAGGAACAAGAAAAACTTATCTATTGTTTGCTATAAACTACGACTAGTCTAGATTTTTCCTAAGGACGTTGAACAAACTAAAATCTAGAAAACACGAGATGAGATTATAAATCCAAACCACGATATTTACACCTGCTATTTTTAAATGACAGTTGCTTACGTCATACTTGATTTCCCGCGCGATTTATATCTCATACATGAAAAACGTTTAGGCTATGGAAAATTGTGTTCTGCCTTACATGTCCTTGGGCATTTTTAATATTAAGAATTAAACTCCTAGAATTTTTTTCCGGTACCTTATTGCGTGTAACCTATCCTTGTTATTATAAGTACTTAGTACATAGGTATATATTGGGGCCCCAGACTTCAACACAGTGTAGAACCAGACATTTCACGCTAAAACACTATTTTTATAGTCCCGACGCGAGGAAGTGATAAAACCGTACAATTTAATTCCCTGATACATTACCGACAATGTTTACTGCAAACATGTTTATTTTAATTACCCTAATATATTCTGCACTTATAGAGCTCACGTAGACATACTATTTCACAGATTTATAACCAAGTGGAGTGAACTCGTAAATCCCTTTAACAGTTGCCCTACAAACGACGCAGTAAAAATATTCATTAAACGTGGTTTTACACGAGAGGCGACGAGATGCCGTAGTTTATGTGGCTCTATGTTATTATTTACGTGGGTTTGTGGTACTTAAACTACACAAAACATACTCCTTAGATGGTAGCTTTGTTTTTTTTTATTACGTACTCTCTTTTCGTATCCAACTGTCAAGGACCTCCTCGTCACCAGCCCCAATTTTCTAGGTAATAACTGGCCAGTCTGAATATATTAAATGTGTCAAAGTCATCTTCCATTTTGCAAGGATCTTCTTGTTGGTGTTCAAAAAATGGAAGCACACATCTAATTTGAAAAATTTATTTTTTTTTTAAATTTGACGGGCCTGTTGGTTTAGTGGTTAGTGACCCTGACTGCTATACAGGAGGTCGTGGGTTCGATTCCCGCCTAGGACAAATGTTGTGTGATGAGCATGATCATTTGTTCTGGTGTCTGGGTGACGGGTGTAATTTATGTATAATAATATGTATGTATTTAGAAATATATAAGTAAGTTTATCAGTTGTCTGGTTACCATAACACAAGCTCTGCTTAGCTTGGGATCAGATAACCGTGTGTGAGTTGTCCCGGAATATTATTATTATTATTAATTATAAAATTATTAAAAAAAAAAACTACTGCCACAATTTTTTTTCCTTCATACCCTATTTATTTATTGAAATTTGTTGAAATTTTAGTGATTTTAGTTAGAACACTTTGGGTCATTATTATTCTGGACCGCGAGATTGTCTATCATTTGCATTCATTTTTGTGTTTTGATGAGTAGTACCATGCAGTCTAAAAATATCCGATTAAAATCGGTATAAGATTATGATCGTCTGCGATCCATTTAATTGCTTATTCGTTACGACAGTACAATTAACTACATTCTTCAACTACCTACCGGGCCATAAATAATCTTGTCCTAAAACATAATGGTAGAATTATGTTACAGTGTTGTCTACGTCTACCAGGTCATATAGTTAATCGAAATTCTACCTATACAAACTTCAAACACAAAAAATATTCTAAATATATTGTTATAACACAAAGTATGTATTATGCAGTTTTTTTGTCTGTTTGTCGTCTACTATCCTTAATTAAATACCTTTTATTGTTACTTATCTTATCAAGCACGCGCTGGAAATACCGCCATCTTCTTATCTCTTATCTAGATGAAAAACTAACCTCAAAATAATCTAGCAAAAAGAAAATACATTGACATATTATAATGATTATTTTTAGATGTAAACATGTATGCAACATTTTCTAATCAAATCTATAACATCGTGCCATTTTTGAATAAAAATAAACGGGGTTTTTGAGATTAGGTATATCAGATGTTTCAACAAGATAGAAATTATCTGTAAAGATTAAAATATATAAGTGAATGCTGTCAAAATCATCGGAAAAGGATAGCGAAAGACGAATTACACTTGACAGTGAAACCCCTTAATAAAATTCACCCTAAAAATAATTTGTACCTACCTACGTAGTTAATTGAATGTAGGTAAGTAAACAATATAACTCAGCAAACTAGATAAAATAAGGCAATCAACATGATTTACCTTTATTCCAAATTTTATGCTAAATGCAAATAAGTAGTTTACAAGAAAAAAGGCATTTTACTTTATAAAGGTCGCCCAGTCAACGAACTATTTAAATTCTCGTTCGTCTTATCTTTCCGAAATCTTTTAAACAAACCCCAACAGTCAAAATGGTTTGGTGATGTACAGTCACGAGCAATAATATGCATAAACTAAGTATTTTTTTATTGATCGTCACTTCAATTCTAGATTGATATTGTAAAACATGTCCTGAAGAAATTATTAAGGACAGTTCTTTAATCGTGTACGTATTTTTGTTTTGAGTTTCAACACAAAAATCCCGCTCAATTTATTTTACAATGTCGATATGAGTGTACACATTTTTGCTCGTGACTGTCCGTTACATACTCTTTAAATTTAAAAAGAAGTTCAGAGGAGGGTATTTTTCCCCTCAAAATTTAACCAAAGTAAATAAACTCGAAAATTTTCGTTTCTTGATTAAACACGAACTAAGAATTAACTCGGAGCTGGTGGAAAGTTCCAAGAAACTTGTGTATAAAATCGAATTACTTACGCTTCACTTTGAGCGGAACTCAAGTTTAAAGTAAGCCGTTCATACATTATCCGAGGGAGGATATTCTTTGTGGTTTCTTCGCGTTAAATCTTCGAACATGAGATGATCGGTTAGGGTTGCCAAAATACTTCGCGTAGTATAATATTTGGGATTTATTCTCACTAGTTCGATTTATGTTTCTTCAATTATCTTTTCAAAAGTATTATTTTTAAGTTTCCCTATAATTAAGTGTCTGTTTTGAGAATTGTTGATAGTTTTCCTTTGATGTCCCATTATATAAATAATACTTAAGAATTAGGCTATTAACACACACCTTTATTATCAAAACTATTTATATTATTTTATAAATAAAACTCGTATCATATTTGTGTCAGATGAAACCAATGTCCTGAAAATGTACAACGAAAACAACAGAAAATTTTGCTTAACAAATTTCATTTACCACAAAGAAGTGAAGAAACAATTTTTACTGTTCCATCTTTATTAGGTACAGAACATTGTTTGCAATATTGACAACCCTACTTTAACGTCTCAATCTGATATTGAAATGTGGCTTCGTCTCGAACATAAAATGCATTTAATGCAATATAAAGAGTAGCCCGTCTTTTCCACAGTACGGCTATCATAACATATTTATAATATGAATCTGGAAATCGCTTTATCTATAATACAGGTAAATACATTTTTAATATTGCTGTCAAATATACTGTTTGAAATATATTTCTTATATTTTTCAAAAATCTATATTATCTTGCATATTGTTATTATGGATTTGACGACCTCCGTGGTCGAGTGGCGTACGCACCGGTTTCAAGGTGTCGCTAGCTCTGAGGTCCCGGGTTCGATCCCCGGACGGGTCAATGTAGAAACCAACTTTTCTGCATTGTCCCGGGTCTGGGTGTTTGTGGTACCTTAGTTGTTTCTGAATTCCATAACACAAGTGCTTTAGCTACTTACTTTGGGTTCAGAGCCAGAGCAATGTATGTGATGTTGTCCGCATTTGGATCTATACAGATGTGCTGTGTCACAAAATATAAATAAAATAGGTAAATAAATTCAACCTCTTCTTAAACATTTTATAAATTGTAACGCTCGAATTAAATTACTGTCACCGTCATTTCAATGTAGTTAGCAATCTTTTTTGATTTGGATATTAAAATTAAAATCATTTGTAGTAACAGAAATTAATTGTAACCATAAATATAATAAAAGAGTCTGGTTTTAATATTTATATGCCGGTAATATCCATCTATAGAAATAACTAAATTCTCAATCAAGTAAATAAGGTGCTTTATATGTTTACCGTATATTTGCCGGACAATTATTGTCAACACTCATACAGAAATATGATCCAGAGGCAAATTCTTGCTTCACAATTGGAGCATCTATTGGAAAAATATTCTCCCTCACAATGGAATCGTGATTCCAAATTTAGGACATCCTGCCGTCCGCACCGGCTCGGTATTACCTGCCTTAGACGTGAATAACTAACTTCATAATACTCAATTTCTCGGAAACTTTGTAATAACCTATATTTCCATTACGTGAAACATTATGATCACAGGAACCACATGTGTGAGCTAACGCTGTAAACATTCTCATAATAAGATTTTGATGTGTTAAACATTTTATAGAACATAAAAATATTTTTATTTGCACAATAAATATGATTCAGGAATCATTTTCAAAATTACAACATGACTAAAATACAAACCGTGTTTTGAAGCCGATAAACAATAGTGATGAAGTAACCGTTTATCAAATGAATACATCAACCTTAAGTGTTAATCAGGTACGTCTACACTAAACTTACGCAACACTAATCGCGCGTAACAAGCATTGACAGAATTAAATTATTGTACTAAAAGCGGCGCTTGCGCAGCCCACTCGCCGCGCCGCTATCTCGATATGGACACGACGAGCTCATTACACTGACTACTGCCCGACGGGTGCCCTAAATACTAACGCAGATTGATCAAATCACTATGATTAATATGTTTGGAACAACTTAGAAAATAGCACTGTAATTTATCTTGTATGACCTATTACAAAGCAGTGTGAAGGACTTAGATTAAAAGTAATTTACAATGTGTTTATGATATTTACATAGACCGATATTATCTTCGTGATAAATTATAATGCATCTGTTCTTTTAACGTTATAAATAAGTGTAATCTGATTTACGTTTAAAAGCTACAGTGATTGGTATTTGAAGATAGCGAATCAATGGATGTACAGTAGTCTACAATATTTAATGCTGGAGCAATTTATTTTATTTAGTTTGCGTTCTGTTTGTATAAACCAGACGAAATAATGTTGCTATCGCAAGCCATACTTTATTTGGCAACTGTTTTTTTTTTTTAATCATTTTTTGTAAATAATATTATTATCTGATAGGTGAAAGTTCCATGTAAGATTCATTTTAAACCTTCTTCTTTTCGAGTCAATAGTACCTACATTATATTTTATTTTTAAAACTTCGATATCCACGTACATTTACTAGGTAAATCTCGTTTGTACACTCAGCTTATTTCTGTCATTTCAATCCAACATCGTCGAAAGGACTATTGACATCACAGACGGGTACAGTTGCTACAATATTACATTCTCATCCCATTTCATCAAGCTCGGCTTGCACTGAACTTAATCAAAGTTCATCCAACTTTATCAGCGGTTCAACTTTAATACTTTTCATGGAATTTCACTAGATTTGCGATTTACCGAAGTTAGATATTCTGTCGTGAACTTAATTACTAGAAAATGTTGGAACTGAGATGAATCAACAGATTAATTGGCGTTTATAGGAATTTAACTTGTTCCGTTTTGTCTGATAACTTTGACAGTCTGGCTGTTTGAATATGAACTTTAAATGGTTTTATCTTTAAAGATATCTCGGGTAAAGCTTTTGACTGGATCGTTTTAATGTCTTTGCTTATTTTCTTTGAATGTGAAGATTTATCTTGGAATCGCAAAGTCACAAACTAGTATTTTATAATATTAATTTATCTAATAGAAACTATAACTACTATCTCGAAAATGAAATTTTGCTTGTTTGTCAAAGTATTCCTTAACTTTAAGGGTTTCCTTAGGGAGGTATCTTTGGTCCTCAAGTTGAATGACATCTCCTTTAGATCTCTAACCACAACAAACATAAATTCTATATCTATACTGATCTAGTGAAGTATGTATAAACAATAAACATATCGGAATGAAACATATATTCATTATTCAAAGGACATGCCATGGAAAAATTAAAATTGAATACCAGCACGCTTAAACATTTAATAACACAACCAACATAAATATTATAAACATAAATCAGTATTTTATTGAGAACTATTAAGTATATGTTATCAAAGTGACATCACCTTTACACATGCATTCTAGTCGAGAGTTCGACCTAACGATCGTCGAACTGTACCGTATCTAACCAGTCCAGTGCTAATCTTATAGCGGTTTACACGCTTTGCTTAACCAACAAAATAAAAGCATTTTACGTAATTACATACGAGAAATATTTACCAACTACCGCGAGTGTTATATGTATATTAGTGGTGAAAAAGTTTGTGATCAAAGTGTTGTGTGGTTAAAAAGTGCGTTACTAAACCCTAATGTCATTGGCCTCGAACTCATTTAGAACTACACGGATTTACAATATTGTGTTGCTGTCAATTACTTTAAATTGATAGATACGTAATACACGTTTTGGTTGTCTGGAAGTAATTTGAGGATTCTTGTTATTATATGTTCTGATCAGCACTTTGTAGCTTTACCTTGGTTTTTATTGCGTGAGGTCTTAGTTTTCACTTTTAGAATAATGCGACGAATTATTTTTATGTACGTCACATTTCCAATAACATGTATAAGTATATTACAAACATAAATGTATATGCGAGATGTAGATTGCTTAAGCTGAACTTTATTAATAACTACAACCTTTATAAAAGTCTCATTATCTTTGTGACATATTTAAGTCACTTATCCCGCGACACTTATATGACATGATAAATATATATGTATCACTTATATGATATCATATACAGGGTGTTAAGAAAACCCTGTCCGACCCAAAAGGGTGATGGAGATTAAACAATCACATGCCCAAATAAAATATTAAATTTGGAATATTCATGATAGTATCAATAATAATTAACTTTGAAATAATTTTTTTTGGCCGCAAAATTCAAATAATTTGAGATTAAAACAATAATTACCACCATTTTCGTCGGTATTATTTGGCGGCCTTTTGTTTGGTCATTTGGTAGCACCTGTGACGACGCCGACTCTCTCTCGCCTTTTGAGATTATATGGAGATGCGAAAGTATATTTGTCCCTCTGTTACGTCTAAACCGCGAAACCGATTTTGATGAAACTTTGATATAGGGTGAGTTTGAACAACGAGAATGTACATAAGCTACTTGTTGCCGCGTTAACCGACTTCCACGCGGGCGAAACCGCGGGCAAAGCTAGTTATTTTATGAGGAGGGTACTAGGCTCTGAAACACCTGTTGTCTTCACCGAATAAATAACTCTAACTCGTGTTTCCCCTCGCTTGAGATAATGTTATTACAAGCATACCGTCATAAATACCGCGTTAACCTTATATCGCCTTTGAACTAGCAATCTGTTGCTTTACGTATAGATATAGATAATGAAAGTAACGTAAATACATCAATTACAGATTTGTAGGAGTCATTCATTCAAATAAAGTGTATGTATTGCTAGTACAGTCATAAGCAATAATATGTACCTATTCAAGTTTTGATTGATTGTCTCTTCAATTCTAGAGTATAATTGTACAAAATTATTATAAATAAAATTATTTGAAACAGTTTATTAATCATGCACATTATTGCAGAAATTTATCTTTTTTAGTTTTTCCAACAGCAAAATCTTGCCTGATTTGTTTTAAAATTTCGAAACATGTAAACATATTTTGCATGTGACTGTATCTATCTAGTAGATTCGGTATTAAGGTTGAGTTTATTGAACCCTGTAATAATCAGGTGTACGACCTATTTGGACCTTATTTGGGAGAATTAATGAGTATACAATTCAAGGGTTTGTGCTAACGTTTGTATCCGTAAAAGCACTAACAATGTAGACTGTAGAAATGTATCGAATAAACCTTTATTCAGTAATAAACTCAACTAATAAGTTACATTCTTTTTAGACATTGTTTCTAAATAGCATCGATAGATTAAAAAGACTCTAACCTTTAAACTATCGTATCTATCGTAACTATCGTGTCGCAAGAAGACTTCTGCTTGCGACCACGGCCTGTATAACCCGGTCGAAACGTCAAGCCCTAAAGGTGTTTATGTACGCGCTTATTCCCGTGAATTATATTACTATGAAAAGTCTCTCTTCGTCGTAGGTTTGTAACATGTCAACCAAATAAATTTGAACTTTGAGTATTTACTGACGAAGTTAGAACCAAAATAACAGAAACCCAACTGTAAATAACAAAATTAAAATCAAAACGAAATAAACTAAATAATGTTCAAAGTTATCAAAACTTCGAAGGGTGGACCCACGAATTTTCACACTGGCAACTTAATAGCGGGTGACTAAAGCCAATAAATTTGAGGCAACGTAAGTTAGTTCGCGCCAGTCAAACAACGCCGCGCGGCTTAACTAGACTTAGTTGTGAATAATAGCTGGGATTAACCAGTTTGCTGGTAACCCCACTTTTATTTATTTTATAGTGTTACAGGTTGTGTAAAATAAGGTTAGTTGGCTGTAGCACGGAAAATTAAGCCGAGAGGATTGCGCATGTTTTATTGAGCGCTATTTATTAGAAGTATTCTTTTTTATATATTCAGACATTTAGTAAGGAGCTTAGCAATTTTTAACGAATAAGAGCTTTATTATACCCTAATCACCCGTCTTATGAACAAAAAAAAAATACTTATAATAGGCATTTTCACAGTTTTCTATGAAATTCTCAGTAGCAGGTCGGAGTTTGGATTTGTGCCCGGTTAGTGGCAATAGGCTCGCCCCCTATTACCATGGGACCTAAACATTTCGGCGAACTGTGGGTGTACATTGGTACACCTCTGCCTAACCATTATTCGGGGATACAGGCGTGATGGTATGTTATATTCACAGATTAATTTTGTGAGTCGCTACAAAAACGTGTAATATGTCTTATTTCCTTATTTATTAAAGAAAGCCAGCCATTTCCTATTTTCTTAAGGTTTTTTTTTTTATTTGCTCTGCCATACTTTAAAATCCTTCCATCACTTTTAAATTATGTATGTTTCTTATCTCAACTTAATTAAAATAACCATCTCATTCACTAATGTGATTGAAGTTTTATCAACGGTTAAGTACAGACATTATATTTATATCAGATTATCATAAAATCACCGTATTATCTGGATTTAAATCAGTTTTCAATACTTTTGATTGACCCTCGTATGGACTTAATGAGATATGAAACAAGACTGATCAGGATAATTACGGATAAACTAATTAACTTATTATAATCTACTCGTCAAATATTATTTGTCTATCTAAAACGATTTAGCTGTTATGACTATTTATTTAGTAAAGTAATACAATTTTACGGAAATTACATAATTAAACTATTTTGGCTTGACGCATAGATAACCCCCTTCTGTGGCTTGACGTTTCGACTAGGTTACACCGGCCGTGGTCGCAAGCTGACTGAAAAAAAGTTAGTACAGTAATTACAGCCACTTTTTTTTAGGCAAACACACAGTAGTGGTGCCATAGCACCACTACTGTGTGTACCATAGTACATTAGAATATCTTTGAAGTATAAACAGTACTAATGTTTAAGCAGCTTGAACAATAGCGAGTTTAATGTCCCACACTCGGACACCCGTAGTTAAACATAGGCATAGTACACTGACTGAGGTATAATTTATTTTTTCGGTCAGTATAAGTAGGTATAATTAGTATTATTTTAACCTTCATCACCATTATATCTATTACAGTCTAATACTAGTTAATTAAATGTTTTTTATATACCACACTGGGTGCTTGTGGTAACTTCGTTGTATCTGAATTCCATAACACAAGGGCTGTAGCTTTATTTTGGGTTCAGAGTTAAATATGTGATGTTGTCCATTGGACTAAATCCATGTAGATTTAACGACATTATATATACATACCCCTGAGATCAAATATCATTAGTACCTTTCGTAACAAAGTTATTTCCGGTCAGAACTGACTCTGGCCAATCGTGTTTCTGACCTAATTAGGTTTTGGCCAAACCTGATTTGATTCCGATACGAGTGTCATTTCTATTCAAATGAAATAACTGTGTTAGAAGGACACGCAAACGTGTTTCTTGTTGGCAGACTGTGTGACGCGGGGGTAATGTTTGTTATGTTTATATTTTAGTGAATAGTCATCTACATCGAATTAATCCTTGTATTTTTTAAATAAGGTATCTTTACATAAAAATAAATGTTCGGTGAGGCAGTAAAAGCCTGCCAGAACAACTCCTAAACATCTATCGAAAAAATATGTTTTAAATGAGTAAACTTTTAAAGATTTTCCACTGCTGCACAACTTTTTGCAAAAAAGGTTGTAACTGAGCAAATATTTTGAAGATTTTTCATACATTTGAGAGGTTTTTTTTAATATCAAAATTTAACGAAAATGAGACGGCATCTCCCGTTTTCGTTAGTATTTAGTAACGTTGGTCTTAATAATTCTCTCATTTACACGCATTAATTAAGTTCCAACTATGTTTTTTCAAATAAAAATGTTGTATATCTAAATTAACCACAGCATTAGCTGTAAACCTGCACTTACCAGCAGTAACTAAGAATTAAATTATCTTAAAAGTCAAGCTTTATTAATGTTTTATGAGCGGTCGAGCAAAAAACCTCACGAAATTGCTTAATATAGCTCTCAAATTTAATCAATTTGGACTAGCTAGATAACTTGCTGGCATTATAAATATAAAGTAAGTTGAGGTCTTATATTACTATGCTAACTTGAACAGTGTTCGTAAGTTAGTAATTGTAATTTAGGGACTCGTTTTTTTTCTCTATTGTATCTCATAATAGCCCGCATTTGGAGAAGTTGTCGTGAAAAGAATACATAGTTTAGATATTTCCATGAAAAAAGAACTGTTAGACTATTATGTATATGTGGAGGTTTTTTCATAAAAACCCTAACAATTATTTTGTTTACTTTATAACGCATTCAGTCCGTAACCCTCCTCGTACTGATGAAGGTGTATTCGGGATTCTTACCCTCGACAACACCTAGCCAAAATAAGTACTTATTTCAATGTAGTTTGTGCAGTAGCTTTTTAGTCTACTGAAAACCGTAAATCTCGACATCATACCATAACTTAGTTAAAACGAGGTACTTAATTAGAGAATCCTCATTGCATTGTACGCTATTATAAATCATTTCGCAAGTGGTTGTGTGCATACATAGTGCTGTGATTAATTGTGCCCACCTGGCTGTACGCGGCTACAGGCTTTGGGTATAGACTTGTCTGATGACTGAACTGTGTGGTTCTTAATTGTAGCTAGTTCTAGTTTGTGTACTAAGTTGTTAGATATTGGAATTTAGTTCATGCTAGAAGAAGAAAGTTTAACATGATTATTTAAATAAAAATACCTTTATTTTTGTGAGTGGTAGATAATATTAAACCGTTCAAAATTATTTATAGTATTTTTTTTAATAATAATTGTATTTTTAATATTTCAGCTACTAGAATAAAAACATAACCCTTCTTGGCAGTCGGGTAAAAATATAACGACTTTTTCAATATTTATTAAGTATTGATTCAAAGTTTATTGTCGTTAAAATTTATCAACATTATTTTTAGTTTTTTTTTTTCTTTTTTATTCATATTATTATCTACACTTTTATTTACTTGAATTGAATGGCTACCGTTTTATATCTCAGTGAAAAACACAAATACGTGACGTGTAACGTAAATGCTACCGTGGGAAACATAACTTATTGTTATTATCCATCGCAACTGTTAGCCGTTACCTAGAAGAGTTGCCTAGTTACAAATATTACTGTAGAAGGTGCTAGGTACTACATGTCCTCGTGCACTTGATACTGGCCGATAAGACGCCACGCCGCGTAACGTCACCGTGATGTGTGCACAGATATAACAAGACAATTTAAAAAGTATAGCTATCAGCTCTACGTCATTTACTGTATTTGTTCGTTGTGTATTTGTTGTAATGTTTGAATTTAGAATAGTTTGTTTGTTAACCTACGTGAGATTTTTCCGTTGCACTATCTGGATGTGTTCGAATATTTTGAAATTGGAACTCTATTCTAGCAAGTGGTATTCTATTTGTGTATCAATATTTTTTTTACTATTGATTGACATTTTAAACATAGATTGACGTTTCGGAATGTCACAAATAGATTTAAATAAAGAACATCATCATGATTTTAAGATTAAAACCTGCATGAACTGAATGCTTATATTTTTTTAGGCACAGATCTTTAAACCATTCTCAATATGTCCATATTGTTTTTCATATCAAACAATCAGTCTCGTGAGAGAGGCATTAGGAGCCGACTGTTTCTACTTATACATTGATAACTGGCAGCCTTGTGCCTTGTGCTAATTTATCTTATTATTACCTGTTACGTATGTTGGCCTGCGTTTTACATACGTGAATGTGATTTTGAGAGGTAAAAGAACTATTATCGTTCGATATTTGTGGATCATAAATTATTTATTTAATATTTGACACTAAAGTAAGCTGTTATTTAGTTTCTATAAACACACAGGATCTCCCTCCCTTCATACCTACTACTATTTAATTAAGATAGGACTCTGGCTTTATCGAAGTATCAGAACTTCATCAAAATATAGTATAATATATAGTTTAGTGGCTTTAGAGTGAAAAAGTAGGTAACAAACATCTATTTAATCCTATATTTTTTTTCAGATGAGGGCATTATTTTAAGGTGTTGTTTTTTACTTGCTAAAATACAATAAAAACATTAGAATGCCCCCCAGGTTATGACTCATAGTAACATAACTGATAGCTTATCTCAAACACTAATTTCCTAAAAAAACAAATCCAAAATCCTGATCACGCAAGATAATTTCATTAAGATATATTTTTTATTTATGTATCTTTACTTAGCAATTTCTTATCAAAATTAATCCGAGTTTTAATTTTAATAATGTTTATAGATTAGCAAATATAATTAAGATAAGATAATAGCGAAATTCTTGAAAGTAAAAGTCTTATAATTTGGGAAGCATGAATTTAATTCCAGTGCCTGATATTCAGTACTATCTAATACTATGTCTTTAAATATATAATAATACTAGCTGTGTCCCGCGGTTTCACCCGCGTGAATACCTAGGTCCCGTTCCCGGTGCCTTTGTATATAATAACAGACAAATAATTAGCAATAAATTAAAATTGCGACTATAATTTGAGATTTAAACTATCCTATCTCTCAAGTTGGATCGAACTGCACATGGTGTGCGAATTTTATTATAATCGGTTAAGTGGTTTAGGAGTCCATTGAGGACAAACATTGTGACACGAGATTTATATATATTAAGATAATAATCCAGCCTATAAACGTCCCACTGCTGGGCACAGGCCTCTTCCCATATAGAGAAGGCACGAGCATTGATCACCACGCTTGCTCTCTGCGGATTGGCGATTTCAGATCCCAAGTTTTGGAATCCAGGTTTCCTCACGATGTTTTCCTTCACCGTTTGTCAGAGGTGTCTTAGAATAATTAAGAAAGTACATATAACTTTGAAACAGCCACATTGGTACTTGCCTGGGTTCGAACCTGCAACCTTGTGCATACAAATCCGTTCATTGAACCGCTAGGCCACCACGACATTTTCATGTCTTTAAATACTAGCTTTTTATTTAAGGTAATAGGGCTATGTTTAGTAAACATGGTTGTTACCTATTTATACGAAATATTTGTAAGAATATGTAAAAAAAATACAGCTTTTTGATCTAGACATCTCCCTCGTTATGCTAATGAATTAAATTTTACGTTTAAGAAAAAGCAAGCTAAGCTGAACTGCCAACATAAAGGAAAAATAAATATTATCTTAAGGTTACAGAAAAAATAAAGGCCTTGAATAAGAAATTTGGTACGGAACCTTAAAAAAAGATTCCAGCATTCTTGGTAATTACAAATTTCGCAAATTCCGTTGGAAGTGATGCCGAGGTCCGACATTTTGACGCGTTTAAAACATAATGAGAAGAATTATTATGATTGTTTTCGGCAAATAAAAACGGTCTGCCGGTCTGTCTGTTTTGAATAGGATTTGCGATAATGATTAAAAGTGAAATTCTTGCAAACTTTGCAGGTTGTTCAGATATTTTTTTTATGATTTTGAGTTTTAACTTTACTCCTCTTTTTGGTTAAATACTTATTTTCAGTAGGTTTAGGTTTTTCAATTCCTTTTTAAATTTCTCATAGTTTTCCTAATTTTTTTTTATAATTCTCCTTGAAACATTGCGTATGAAATATAGTGCCAATAAAATATTTACGACAACGTCAATCATAAACGTAACTTAACATGTTAACAGACCCATCCTCCATTTTCATTTCGACATTCCATACATTTTTAAACTAATTTCATCTAAAATTTGCTAGCTTCGTAACATATTCTCGAGTACCCTCTACAAAACCCAAAGATAATCAAATTCTACGAATATTTAATGCACAATAATCCAGGTGCAATGTGCATAGCTGAAACTTAATTAAACTCGGCTAGGAATTCGAGAAACTAAAGTTTTCGCTAGGTTTGCCGAGCAGAATTATCTTTGGCATTCAAGTATTTCGAAATAAACTAGCTTCAAGGGTTAATTAAGACTTCAGGGAAATTCCCTTAATTAGTTTTCTTCTAACGACAGGTTCGTATGAAGTGCATTATGTGAGAACATCGACAACTAGGGCGACCAAGGCAATTGTCGGTGAAGGATATTCATACGGTTTTCATAATATTGAATAAGAGAACCATTTAGTATTTTTTTTTTTGTCAGTTTATTTTAGTCTTAAAGAGTTGTATCCATTTATTTTGCTGCAATTTCCTAAATATCTCAAGACCGTTAGTTAGTTCTAGTTCCTAATTTAGGCGCAAATTGAACAATTTTTAGTTGGTTACGCAGTTACGCTATGATATTTACGTTTATGCTATTAATTAATTTATGGCATCATCAATTAAAATGAATAGAGAACAAGATCAGAATCCTGAAATTTTCTTAAATATTTATTATAATTGGACATCCTATAAAACGTAAAAAGTTTGGTAACCCTTCAGAAAGCCTGTATTTGTACATAACATTGTATAACTTCACCATTAGTACCTCTATTGTTATGTAAACAATGATCTGGTGTTGCCTCTTCGAAAACAATGGAGCACAAAGGTTTTATTAAAGGTATTTGTTGCAAGTTGATGACACATATTCTCGTTTCATGGATGGACAAACGACATTGTTACTGCACTTATAGTACCTGCCTACTATATTGCTGTAATATCTGTACTTAATTAGGTATCTGGCATAAGACCAGAGAGAATGGAACAAGAAAAGAGAGGCATATGGAGCAACGGGATGACAAGGGCTGAGAATGATGGTAATTAATTAGGCATAAGTTGAAAAAATGCCAATCTTAGCTAAAATGAAAACCTCCTCCGTTTTCGTCGGTTAAAAAATGAAAAGCAGTAGCACATGAGTAGATAAACGGAACAGAGGCAAAGCTTCTTAAGAACGTGCAAAATTGTTACCTATTTTGTTAGGGTTGTCACAATAGGTGAAGACAAATCAAACAAAACCGTTTTTTAAATAGTTTTAATAGTCAGTATAATAGAATATATAATAGTATGATAGAATAGTTTACAAATTACTTAGGTACTCTAAGAATTTTCTTTTTATAATTTTTGTTTTTTTTTTTAATAAAAAATGCCTACCGTGTTGTACAAATTACTCTCTTCTTATTATAAAAAGGATCATACAACAAAATAAAGGTACTTGCTTGAAAAAGTAATAACCAAATATTTACTTACCTAATTGTACTCCTTGGGATAGTTAAAGTATGATATATTTTTGTTTTCTCTATTATTATTCATACACACGGTACAATAAACAACCATTATTATTAATATAATACCACGTTTTTACAACTAAACTTATAAAAACTTAAACTTGCAACTAACAAAACAAACAGCGTGCGTCGGACTGACCCTTAGATTGTACACTGGCTGTGCCAGCGTAAACTGGTTTTTTCCAGTCTCGCCGCGTATGTGACAAGCGGCCAGTGGTCACGCACACATGCCCCGCGCGCTTGTGTGCGTGCAACCGATTCGAGCGGTTGTTCGAAGCTTTGCCTCTGTTCCGTTTATCTACTCATGTGGCAGTAGCACAAAGAAAAGTTTTTTTGAAACAAGATTTACATTAGGAAACATTGCTAGTTGGTCATATCAACATAAAGACATGTGAATCAATACTGCCCCTCATATTATGAAGCCATTACCAAGATCACAATAAATATGTCAAGGTCGGGACCGGAGCGAAGGGTCAAGGTCACATAATTAGATGCCGGAGACGAGGTGGATCTAATATCCTTGTTACCTGTCAAGATTATAGGATTTTGCAGTGACACGGAAAAATAAACAAGCTTTTTAACCGACTTTTAAAGAGGAGGTAATAAATTATAATGTTTATTTTTTATGTAACTTTGTCATACATGAATTTGTTAAATTATTTTATTATATATTTTATTTCCGCATGACTTACATTGCGTGGTTATTTGAATAGCGAGTTCATTTATTATCCCACAATATATCGTTTAGTTTCACATAGTAGAAGATAGCATATTCAATTGGTATACTTTCTCATAGATTGTATAATAATCTATTGTCAGAATATGTCTGAATTACTACATAACATTGTAGTGTAGTTACCGTGTTACAGAAACCTAAATTGGCATATGGAGATCGTTTGTGTAGTTTAGTATAAAAAAGATAAAACCTAACATATAGAGAGCACAGCCCAATACATTGGTTTTACATAGAATATTTATGCTTTTTATACTTCACGAATGTGGCAAAATTTACTTGTTTCAGTAATATTGTCCAACGTGTGAGATTTCTCTTTCGTCGTAATAAAAATATTTCATAAAATAATTTTACAGCATTTTGAGATAATTAAAAACTTTATTACGGTTTCACTATCGGTATATTAAACTGCTTTCATCACAAGAACATCAATAAAACTCCAATCAGATCAATCCTTAAGAATTCTGAAGCATAATAAATTTTATTCGAATATAAATCAAGCGCTCGCGACAATCATAATAACATACAGAGGCAGACACATCAGGTCGTACCATGATCTCTTAAAGCAGCTGTTGCGGTTGTGGAAGCGAGACGGCGCACTACACTGCGCATAGCGCTGTCCCGCTTACTCAACTGCAACAGGCCTGCTTTAAGAGCACATGGCTGATACTGATTGATATAATTTCGTAACAAATACGGGGGCAAGTAATCGATCATTCGGTCGCATTGGGCCCAGCAAACAGGTTTTAACAATAGAGCTAGTTGCCGTATGGAATGACAAACGCAATCCTACATCCATTGATATGTTTGCTGCGCGCGCGCCGCTAGATGAGCTAAACTTTCTAATATCTGACCTTATATCATGAGGATTATTTACGATAACGACCGTCGTTCGTTTTTTTGTGCTTTTAAATAAATGCAGTATAAATATTGCCTTGTATGAAGTGAGCATAAAGTGACTGTTTTGTTAAATATAGGATATTATTATAATATTAGTGCATTTTTTAATTACTTTTTTTAGATCTTTGACAAGCGATTATTTGGTGTTTGATCTAATAAGCAAAGATACAAATATGCATGACAATGTAATACCAATTTATTGTTAGAGAATTTTACTAAAATTCTATCTTTCTGTTGACCTTTAGATACCAGCATATAGATATATTTTACTACCTACATATTTTCCAGTAGCTCCACAAATTCATCTAAATATAAGCTCTGTTAACCGTACAATATTCTATATATACCTATATGTATAATGTTCCATAGAACAATCGCAGCAACAAAGCTTTTGCCGATCTTTTGTGCGTCACAAAATATGAGCCTATATGTCAGTATGTGTCACAGCTATTCGAGAATTCGGCCATTGTTACAAAAACACGCTGTATCTGAAACTCACTGATAGTATTGCAATCGATAAATTGAATATTTTATGTGTTACTTTAGTGAATTATTTTGAATAGCATCATACGTATGTAAAGCCTTAAAAACTAGCTTAGCTTAAAACTAGATGTAATTATTTTCGAAGTTCTTTCATTCGGTAAGACCTAACATAGTGTTATGTATTCGGTCGATATAAGTATCGAATCAAACTATATTTATAAAAGATGGCTGCTTTTATGCAGAAATATACTACAGATCGAGGTATTCTTGATGAGTTAGATAACTAAAAGACAGCAAAATTAAGATAGTACTGTAGTACAAGGTTTTTATACCAAATTTCGCACTGGATTTTTGACTTAAACTTGTCATCACTAAAGTATATAACTTTGACGAATAGCTTACCTAATAAGCTTAACAAAAACAACCACGGTACAGTACATAAATTTATTATTCTACAAGTTTCACGAATCAGGTTGAGTAATCTTCTTTATGCCTTGGATAGGTGCCATGTTCCAGGTACTAGCGGTAGCATGCATAATAAATGTGTTCACTTGTATTAGACTCGCGAAATTAACTTGCAAAATGGCCGACTCACCTGCATACATACATACCAGTTATCTGGCTCGAAACTCGCGTAATTTTCTTTTGACGCTCAACTTGCCAAGAAAATGGAGATATAGTGACGCGATCGGAATATTACTGAGGTATCGAGAGATTTTGAATTTAGAATGGTTTGGTTAAAAGTTAGTGGTATAGTTGTAGCTGTGTTATCGGTAAATTATAATTTTATTTTAAGTTTTTATTTATTCGCATTATTTATAATTTTAAATCAGTTACTGTTATTTACAATAAAAACATTGAATTTATCGATGCACTATTTTTTAATTAATAAATATTTATTTTTAATTAAATAGTACCATAAAGTTTTAAAACTATTAGTGACAAAACAGTTAGCCATATATTTAAACCACGAGGTACCGTTATGTTCCAAGGAGGTTAGTATTCACTTTAGTAGAGATGGCTTATAACTTTGGCGGTTACGATACTTCTAACAAGATCCTATACGAAATAATAATAATAATTCAGATTCCGGGGTCAAGTGATTTTGTACGTGAAAGTTGTTTAGACTAACGTAAGCAAAATGGAATAAACAGACCTCCCACTCGTAAATAACTAAGCACCGTCACTTTTGCGCAATTAGCGGCTTTAATATAACATTTTTGTTGTAACTAGTTCGTATCAATGACCATCGATTAGCTATACATAAAATGTAACAGGTAATACATACCATTTATCGACTTCGTTTATTCTTATGTAGTTAATTAAGTTAAAGAATCGCAGGTATTTTGGATTAAATACACATCAAGTAAAAAATATAATGCTATTTATTTTTACTTTAGGTATAGGTAGTTCAATTAGGAACTTTAACGATTCACCGGTTTTTAATTTAAACTGCCGCTTTTACACTGACATAAAAATTTGGAGAGAGTGATTTGTGTACATATCTAATTGACTTCCTTATACATAAAGGCTCCGCTCCCATGATATTTAAAATCCAAGAATGTACATTCCACGCGCAAATATGTGAGCAATTCGCCCGGAAAGTGCGAAGCCCACAATTTGTCAACAAGTAGCGCTGGTATATCACGAGACCTATCAACAGGCTGTCAGCCTGTATCCCTTCCAATGGGTTAATGTATGCTCAGACTACACTCGTCCTACATTCACCCCTCTTCTTCGATCAACTGTCTCGACTTGACGGCCATTACCTAACCGACCGCTTGCGCGCTCTACAAACTCCACGCCGCGAAACCAAAATATCGAAACACTCGCGAAAACCACAACAAACTCTTATAACAATGTATTACGGTCCAAAATTTAATAAATACTATATTCGGCGCGAGCAAAATTAATTTGGCGTCATCTACTCCACTCGCTGTTTACATTCGCCCGTCGACGTTCGTCATTTAATTAATTCGATATTTGAACGCGGCAAAGTGCTGTCATTTCTTTCGGCCAGTGTTTTTGTAATATTGTGTGTTCGGTATCAAACTTTGTTGTCATTTGCAAAATTAAAAAATAATAGATTGTTTGACAACAGTGCAGTGTAGATAAAAAATACATAATCAGTGGAAATTAAAATGGTGTAGTGAAATTAATAGAAATGTGCTGATTGTATAAAAAGTATCTAAGAATGTGTAAAATATTGATGTTTATAATGCGGTGATCTAATATGTGAATGAATATGTTGGCTGGTGAGGAGGCCAGCATCGAGTTGGTGCAAAGGTGGCTTCAGAGACGAGACAGCGATGATACCGATACAGGTTAATAAAATAAATTATAAATATAGTCGTATTTATTATTCTACGTTAGAAGTATTTTAAATATTTTACTTACAATGTAAAGACGCCATTTATATTTAAATAAATGTTATAAGGCTGGTTGGTGATGCTAAAGGAAAATAAATAGATATAGGCCTAAATAAAAAATACTATATAATATCAAGATTATAAGTTTTGTAAAACATAGCATAAATAAAATTTAGTTACTTATATGACCTACCACTTAGATATTTCTATAACTAACATCAAAGCGAACCGCGACTAGGTATAGGTAAGTATTTAATAAAACATGCTCTAATGTTTCAAACTCGATTACAGACCAATGAACATGTCTAAAGTGGCTATGAAACCTGTCTAGTAGGTAAACATTCACAACATTGCACTTTAACGATCAGAAAGTGATATCACAAAAAGTGATTGCGACAGTTCTCTATTTCATACTAGCTGTACCCGGCATGCGTTGCAATGCAATTTTTACCTACCAACCTACCTACTACCTACCTACTACCTACCTACTACCTACCTACTACCTACCTACTACCTACCTAGTACCTACCTACTACCTACCTACTACCTACCTACTACCTACCTACTACCTACCTACTACCTACCTACTACCTACCTACTACCTACCTACTACCTACCTACTACCTACCTACTACCTACCTACTACCTACCTACTACCTACCTACTACCTACCTACTACCTACCTACTACCTACCTACTACCTACCTACTACCTACCTACTACCTACCTACTACCTACCTACTACCTACCTACTACCTACCTACTACCTACCTACTACCTACCTACTACCTACCTACTACCTACCTACTACCTACCTACTACCTACCTACTACCTACCTACTACCTACCTACTACCTACCTACTACCTACCTACTACCTACCTACTACCTACCTACTACCTACCTACTACCTACCTACTACCTACCTACTACCTACCTACTACCTACCTACTACCTACCTACTACCTACCTACTACCTACCTACTACCTACCTACTACCTACCTACTACCTACCTACTACCTACCTACTACCTACCTACTACCTACCTACTACCTACCTACTACCTACCTACTACCTACCTACTACCTACCTACTACCTACCTACTACCTACCTACTACCTACCTACTACCTACCTACTACCTACCTACTACCTACCTACTACCTACCTACTACCTACCTACTACCTACCTACTACCTACCTACTACCTACCTACTACCTACCTACTACCTACCTACTACCTACCTACTACCTACCTACTACCTACCTACTACCTACCTACTACCTACCTACTACCTACCTACTACCTACCTACTACCTACCTACTACCTACCTACTACCTACCTACTACCTACCTACTACCTACCTACTACCTACCTACTACCTACCTACTACCTACCTACTACCTACCTACTACCTACCTACCTACTACCTACCTACCTACTACCTACCTACCTACTACCTACCTACCTACTACCTACCTACCTACTACCTACCTACCTACTACCTACCTACCTACTACCTACCTACCTACTACCTACCTACCTACTACCTACCTACCTACTACCTACCTACCTACTACCTACCTACCTACTACCTACCTACTACCTACCTACCTACTACCTAATTTGTTTTTTTTTTTTTTAATGTACAAAAGTATCCTATGTCCGTCTCCTGGCTCTAAGCTACCTCCCCACCAATTATCAGCCATATCGGTCCAGCCGTTCTTTAGTTATAAATAGTGTAACTAACACGACTTTCTTTTATATATATAGACTAGCTGTACCCGGCATGCGTTGCAATGCAATTTTTTCTACCTACTACCTACCTACTACCTACCTACTACCTACCTACTACCTACCTACTACCTACCTACTACCTACCTACTACCTACCTACTACCTACCTACTACCTACCTACTACCTACCTACTACCTACCTACTACCTACCTACTACCTACCTACTACCTACCTACTACCTACCTACTACCTACCTACTACCTACCTACTACCTACCTACTACCTACCTACTACCTACCTACTACCTACCTACTACCTACCTACTACCTACCTACTACCTACCTACTACCTACCTACTACCTACCTACTACCTACCTACTACCTACCTACTACCTACCTACTACCTACCTACTACCTACCTACTACCTACCTACTACCTACCTACTACCTACCTACTACCTACCTACTACCTACCTACTACCTACCTACTACCTACCTACTACCTACCTACTACCTACCTACTACCTACCTACTACCTACCTACTACCTACCTACTACCTACCTACTACCTACCTACTACCTACCTACTACCTACCTACTACCTACCTACTACCTACCTACTACCTACCTACTACCTACCTACTACCTACCTACTACCTACCTACTACCTACCTACTACCTACCTACTACCTACCTACTACCTACCTACTACCTACCTACTACCTACCTACTACCTACCTACTACCTACCTACTACCTACCTACTACCTACCTACTACCTACCTACTACCTACCTACTACCTACCTACTACCTACCTACTACCTACCTACCTACTACCTACCTACCTACTACCTACCTACCTACTACCTACCTACCTACTACCTACCTACCTACTACCTACCTACCTACTACCTACCTACCTACTACCTACCTACCTACTACCTACCTACCTACTACCTACCTACCTACTACCTACCTACCTACTACCTACCTACCTACTACCTACCTACTACCTACCTACCTACTACCTAATTTGTTTTTTTTTTTTTTAATGTACAAAAGTATCCTATGTCCGTCTCCTGGCTCTAAGCTACCTCCCCACCAATTTTCAGCCATATCGGTCCAGCCGTTCTTTAGTTATAAATAGTGTAACTAACACGACTTTCTTTTATATATATAGACTAGCTGTACCCGGCATGCGTTGCAATGCAATTTTTTCTACCTACTACCTACCTACTACCTACCTACTACCTACCTACTACCTACCTACTACCTACCTACTACCTACCTACTACCTACCTACTACCTACCTACTACCTACCTACTACCTACCTACTACCTACCTACTACCTACCTACTACCTACCTACTACCTACCTACTACCTACCTACTACCTACCTACTACCTACCTACTACCTACCTACTACCTACCTACTACCTACCTACTACCTACCTACTACCTACCTACTACCTACCTACTACCTACCTACTACCTACCTACTACCTACCTACTACCTACCTACTACCTACCTACTACCTACCTACTACCTACCTACTACCTACCTACTACCTACCTACTACCTACCTACTACCTACCTACTACCTACCTACTACCTACCTACTACCTACCTACTACCTACCTACTACCTACCTACTACCTACCTACTACCTACCTACTACCTACCTACTACCTACCTACTACCTACCTACTACCTACCTACTACCTACCTACTACCTACCTACTACCTACCTACTACCTACCTACTACCTACCTACTACCTACCTACTACCTACCTACTACCTACCTACTACCTACCTACTACCTACCTACTACCTACCTACTACCTACCTACTACCTACCTACTACCTACCTACTACCTACCTACTACCTACCTACTACCTACCTACTACCTACCTACTACCTACCTACTACCTACCTACTACCTACCTACTACCTACCTACTACCTACCTACTACCTACCTACTACCTACCTACCTACTACCTACCTACCTACTACCTACCTACCTACTACCTACCTACCTACTACCTACCTACCTACTACCTACCTACCTACTACCTACCTACCTACTACCTACCTACCTACTACCTACCTACCTACCTACTACCTACCTACCTACTACCTACCTACCTACTACCTACCTACCTACTACCTACCTACCTACTACCTACCTACCTACTACCTACCTACCTACTACCTACCTACCTACTACCTACCTACCTACTACCTACCTACCTACTACCTACCTACCTACTACCTAATTTGTTTTTTTTTTTTTTTAATGTACAAAAGTATCCTATGTCCGTCTCCTGGCTCTAAGCTACCTCCCCACCAATTTTCAGCCATATCGGTCCAGCCGTTCTTTAGTTATAAATAGTGTAACTAACACGACTTTCTTTTATATATATAGACTAGCTGTACCCGGCATGCGTTGCAATGCAATTTTTTCTACCTACTACCTACCTACTACCTACCTACTACCTACCTACTACCTACCTACTACCTACCTACTACCTACCTACTACCTACCTACTACCTACCTACTACCTACCTACTACCTACCTACTACCTACCTACTACCTACCTACTACCTACCTACTACCTACCTACTACCTACCTACTACCTACCTACTACCTACCTACCTACTACCTACCTACCTACTACCTACCTACCTACTACCTACCTACCTACTACCTACTACCTACCTACCTACTACCTACCTACCTACTACCTACCTACCTACTACCTACCTACCTACTACCTACCTACCTACTACCTACCTACCTACCTACCTACCTACTACCTACCTACCTACTACCTACCTACCTACTACCTACCTACCTACCTACCTACTACCTACCTACTACCTACCTACTACCTACCTACCTACTACCTACCTACCTACTACCTACCTACCTACTACCTACCTACCTACTACCTACCTACCTACTACCTACTACCTACCTACCTACTACCTACCTACCTACTACCTACCTACCTACTACCTACCTACCTACTACCTACCTACCTACTACCTAATTGTTTTTTTTTTTTTAAATGTACAAAAGTATCCTATGTCCGTCTCCTGGCTCTAAGCTACCTCCCCACCAATTTTCAGCCATATCGGTCCAGCCGTTCTTTAGTTATAAATGGTGTAACTAACACGACTTTCTTTTATATATATAGATAACGATAGATAAAATCAACATATTTTTTATAGTCATTGTGTACCGGTACGTAGTGGCAGAATAATAACGAGGCCTTTGCCAAGCATTAGTAAGTCTGTGATGCCTTAAAGAAAGAGTTATAGTTTGGTTATGATACTATTTATAGAGTCTTTGGAACACACATTTGGCCTTTTGAAAGTTTATCCTCCTTTATCTTCGTATCAAATTGTATATATTTTTTCACCTTTTTCTTCTACACAATTATTAACACTTCGTAACTTTCAGAAACTCTTGCTCTTATGTTAAGTAATACCCGTTTTTCAGGTTCATCTTTGTATTCTATTATTCTATTGTAGCCATTGTAGAGGAGGTTTAAGTCGAATTTTTTTGTTTTCGGTCACCTACCAACAAAAAAGCGGCGCTCAAGGCTTAAAAATAGTTTTTTTTTAGTACCGTCTCCTACCTATATATAGATATAATTATAATATTGTGTTTTTAATGTATATTTAACTAACGTTGTGTTCTTCCCTCAGGCAGCTCGAGCGGGTCGCCGGGCGCGCGCGCCGGCCGCCGCTCCTCGCTCGCGCTCACGCCGGAGGACGAGCCGCTAGTCGACGTCGCCGTAAGTTGCTCTTCACAAGTACACTACCTTTAATAGTTCATTATTTGGCAATTACAGTACGCACAAAATCATAGTAGGACCTACATTAGACATGAGAGTACAAAGGGTACAAAAATCGGCATTGGCACACAATAAAAAATCGTTTTTTAATGTGTGCCATAATTACCTAAGTATGTTCTAACAGCCAGTTTCACTAAATAATATTATTACTCAGTAGGTAAATGGGTTGTGGACGTCTAATATAATCAGTGGTTTAAAAATCGAGTTAAATTAGGTTGGAATACAAGTGATCGCGGTAGTTTACACTGCTTTCCCGCCTGGTCTTCAGCATAAGGGAAGGGTGAAGTACTCCGGTGGTTTTAGCCGGTAAGAGTCCGGCATACCTCTCCGCCTTCCCCAGGGCGGAGGAAGTCCATGAGGATTTCCCCGGGTAAAAAAAAAGGTTGGAATACAAGTCTGGCTAAGATATACGCTAGGCAGCTATTGATCATAGGGTTAGTTTGAATGCAATAAAATCGGCAGATTCCAATGCGTTGCTCCTAGTCTTTCACTGAAGGTAGAGGAAAAGTACCTCCTCAAAAGTCCAAGTCTGCAAAATTTAAACAAAAAAAAAATCAAAGATAAAAGAGACGCCCGCAACGAATACATAATGCTTTATGTAATTATATAGTCTTAAACACACTGCATTTACCTTGGAATTAATTTCAGCGGAATACAAAAACGATAATATTTCGTAAAAATATGACCAAGTTCTTGGAACTATAAAACAATAAAATCATATTGAACCACTTCATTAAAGAACAGACAACTCGGATTTCTCCTTGATAATACACAAATGTAATGTATGAATATAAGCTAAGTTTACACTAAGACACTTGTTGAATGTTCACGCCTCAGCTACACTTTCTTCCTTCGGGGAGACTGTTTCACAATAAATTTCAAATAAAAAATATAAGAACGAAAAATGAAACGAAAATGTTTATAACTTTTGAAACACTTATGGCTAAGAACCATGTCGCTCATGTCAGCTTACGCCTTACACACTAAAAATAACCGTAACTACTTAAATCACGGTATTTTTGTTAAGGAACTACGATTCCACAGACAGACAGACACGTCTAGTTTATAACACCCCTTTTTTGCGTAGTAGGTTATTAAATGACCACACTGGACACTGGACACACGAAGACTCGATGTGTTATACTGTGTGTATTGTGTAGTATCGTGTAAATGTAGCATAGGTAATATATGCAGAGTACCACTGACAATTGGATTCTGGCGCCGAACCAATCAAAAGGGTCAAGGTTCATATCCGCGTGAGGCAAAACACTTGAGACAGTCGTACTTACGGCATTCATAAGTACGATTCCATCTGTTGTTATTAACTCAGTAATAATTTACGTTAACTCATAATTGTCACAAAAACTACGTAATTTATTGTAATGCGCCTTTAATTTCGTGTCGTTAATTTTTATTTTTATACCTTATAATAATATTTCTTTGTGTGTAATTAGTGGGTAGTAATTGATTGCACATAGATTTAAAAAAAACAAACGACTTTTATTTAAAACAAAATTACTGAATCAATTTTGATGAAATATAGATATATGGTATCATTCTGAGTTATTACAACCCAAACAATAAAAAAATATTTTTTAAACTCGTTTAAATGTTGCTGAATTAATCACGTAAAGAAACATAAAAAAACTATCGTCTAATTAAGAACCTCTTCCTTTTGAAGTCGGTAAACAAAGTGAAAATGTTAATAAAATATAATGGTTAAGTAAGTGATTACTGAAATTTGGTGGAAGGAAATATTATGTTCCGTAAATACATTCAAGCTATGTACTATCTCTATATCAATTTCCATCAAAATCCATTCGATTCGAATTCACGTGATCATTTATAAAGCTCTTCTATGATTGACAACACATTCTTTAGGTACTGAAAAGCACTTTTCTTCCGTAAAATAGAAACATGGTTTTTATATAAACATTTCCTATACAAACAGTTTTTAGGGCGTGGGTGCGATTCGCGGACTATCGCAAATACTTGAGTCTTGAAAAATATATCTTCATACGCAAATATTTATGTAGGTCGGCGACTGATTGAACAATATACCCGACTTGGAAATCTACAGTATCGAGAGGTTAGATACTGTAATAGTGGCAGAATTTAACAGGAATAGGCTCTTGGATATCTACAAATCCGAACGTAACAGAAGCTACTTCATTTTGGTATTTTGGCACCCATTAGATGGAAAGGTGTTACCATTCCAATTAATTATACCATTCCATTTAAAAAATAAATTCCAGTAAATAATATAAATATAATGATAAAATAATAATAATATAGGCAGTGGCGTAACTACAGGGTGGCAGGACTGGCAAAATGCCACGGGCCCCCGACCCAAGAGGGCCCCGGCCCAAGAGGCCACGAGCTCAGTTATTTTTTTTAAGGTTATATCTGAGTATTTTATTCAGTGGCGTAGCGTGACTTGGTGGGGCCCGCATACAAAATTGTTTTGGGGCCCTTATGAAGGGTAAAGAATTCTCACAAAAGAAAGAAAAATATTTGCATAAAATTAAAAGAAATACTTATTTATCATAACTTTCTATTTGTCTCTAAATATGTAACACATCCTTGCCTTTTTTCGGCAAACTTATTTATTGTACCATTTATAGCTGATGGATGAGGACTTTAGTTTTTCTAAAGTTTCTGCCTCAATGGACATTAGTCACAGGTCTGCCAGGTGTTCATGTCCCATTAAAGTTCAAAATTATATATTTTTTATCAGTTTTATTTTATTCTTACACATTTCTTTTACATTTTGTAAATTTTGGTTTACGCACGTCGGGAGCCCCCGTGGTCCATGACCCCGTATAATTGTTACGGTAGATACGGCGGTAGCTATGCCCCTGATTATATTTCCATGAAAACGTTCTGCTTAAAATCAAGTAAAGTGAGTCTACTATAGACCATAACACAATTTCAAATTTGGTTATGCATTTCAACACATCCTAAACGATCTTTATTATTTTTTATCTTTGATTTTTCGTATTTGATTTAAAAAAATAAAGTAGGCACTTTGAAAGTGATTGTGTAAAATTGTTTAAGTGGGAGCGAGAAACGAAAGAGAAAGATTCACAACGTAAGGAGGTTTTATAATAAAACAAAAGAAATATATTTCCCTCAAATTATACGCAACTACAATCAGTATATATATGGGTAAAGTCGTTTTGCTCGACTAATTCCTGGGACAGTAAAAAATAAAAATAACATAACATAACATACCATCACGCCTGTATCCCCGAAGGGTTAGGCAGAGGTGTACCAATGTACACCCACAGTTCGCCGGTATGTTTAGGTCCCATGTAATAGGGGGCGAGCCTATTGCCACTAACCGGGCACAAATCCAAACTCCGACCTGCTACTGAGAATTTCATAGAAAAACCCAATAACACCTTGGTCGACTTGGGAATCGAACCCAAGACCTCTAGCTTAGCAGTCGCGCTTAGCGCCACTAGGCCAACGACGCAAAAATAAAAATGAGGGCAAAAAAGTGGTATCTGGACTGTTTTACCATTTTCTCGATATAGAGCAAACATGTTTCTCTATTACCATCAGTTTTTTTCCAGTTAACCTATACTTCCCGTGTTCTAGACCAAAAATAAGATCTGATATGATTAAAAAGAGAACTGTAATATAGGGATAAATCCATGCTCTTGAAAATAAAATTGTTATTCGTGTTGGAAAAATACTTTAGTAGTTTATTAAAATTTAACTAAGTACAACGTAAAAAATGTATTAATAGGGCCCCATCAAAAGAATTTGCCACGGGCCCCAGATGGTATAGTTACGCCACTGAATATAGGTATATATAAATATAATAATACATATAAATAGACATATATATGTACAATAAAAGATTGATTAAATAGTAAGTAATTAATTTAAGGTAATTAATTAATATAATAAATTATAAAGTAATTAATTTTAAGTAATTTTATATTAAAATTGTGTTGCTGCGCCCTAACAGGGTATTATGTATGTACTTTTAACTTTTTTAACATCCTATTTATCTACTCATGATCGCAATAAATGTTTGAAGTTCCTAGGTTTGCAGACTCAGAATTTTGCAGCCTGGCTAATATTAAAGCGTGACAATACCGTGTAAACCGATTAAAAAATATTTTTTTCTTATAAATGTGAAAAAACCGACATCAACTAAAACAAGCAGAACTATTGAAACCCCTTACTTAGATATACCTACCCTATGATTAACAAAAAAATGCAATCGAAAATTAGAACCTCCTCTTTTTATAGTCTGCTAACACAGACCAATTATCTTTACATAAAATTTGTAGTATTCTAATATGCTATAGTTGTGAGCAGATACACTCACTATACCAACATCATTATTCAAACTAACAGGATGTAATGAATGCACAATGTGTAATAATATGCACCGTAAACGTGTGAGCTACATCTTCTAATAGCGAATAGTCGGGAAGGAATCTATGTTCACACTATTATCAATTAAACAAATTCTGAAGTAATAAATAAATGCGGACAACATAACATACATTGCTCTGAACCCAAAGTAAGTAGCTAAAGCACTTGTGTTATGGAATAGGGTAGATGACTAGGTATGAAAAGTCAAAATTTATTTAGTCCGCCATTTAAATAATCAAAATATAATAGACACATATTTTTTCTTTTCTCAAATAAATTACAAAATACGAAGATAAACCGCTGTAAAGTTCAGGAGTGGGGGCTTGTGACGTCATGGCTAGGTACAATTTGTACTCAAACGTGACGTCACGCAAGAATTGTACTCGCTGTATCTTCGTAATTATTTGTTTACGGGACTAAACAAAAAATACGTGTCTAATATTTTTTTCTTATCTAAAAGATGGACATAAAAATAAAAATTATTCATCATCCCTATTCAGAAACAACGAAGGTACCACAAACACCCAGACCCGAGGCCATGTAGAAAATTTTTGGTTTCTACATTGACCCGTCCGGGGATCGAACCCGGGACCTCAGAGCTGGCGACACCTTGAAACCGGTGCGTACGCCACTCGACCACGGAGGTCGTCAAAAGTTGTAAGTTGAAATGATAAATCTACTGCAGAGATAGCCGAGCGGTATAGGTCACCACGGCAATTACCACGGGTTCAATCCCTGCTTGAGACAAACATTTGTTGTGATCCACAAATGCTTGTTGCAAGTCAGGTTCTTTTTATATGTGAATAAATTGAATATTTGATAAACCACCCGTAATGCAGACTCTAAATTCCAAAATTCGGGAGTCGATCAAAATATATCATCATTTTGTTGACTAACAAACCTCTATACCTATATACTACGCAACATAGCGTGAGCATTTTTGCTTAATAACAAATGGGCTAGGAACGGCGTCATTTGAGACAAAAGTAGACTAAATACAAGTTTTTAAGTATAGACTAACGTGACCAACTTACACAATGACAGTATTGGGACATTTGTTCTTTAATTACCATTTTGAAGTTAGGATATTCATCATCATCTGCATCACTGCTGGAAATAGGCCTCCCAAGGAGCGCCACAGCAAGGATATTACTCAATGTAAATTAACCTTTACATTATAAGCTCACAACTCAAACAAGAAGCCTGTCTGTATAATAGTTTCTAGTCTTCATATACCCAAATAAAGTTATGCTTACGTCAATAGATATGTACACTAAATCCATGCAATCAGAAAATCCCCAATTAGCGAAATTGTTGCGATTACATGTAAATGTAAATATTGCTTAAGTATTAAATCAATGCACGAAATCTGATCCTTTCATAATTAGCAATTATGACAAAACATGCTGAATTTACACAGGTATGTTAGTTACAGTCGCTGCTTATTTGATTGTAATAATATTCTACATGTTATTTATCGTGTGTAGTTCAGAAAACTTCTGTTTAGAGGCCATTTTAAGGAAGATACCCTTGAAAAAATCAGAATGTAATCTTAATCTACGTTTTTTAAAACATATAATTAGACGTAATCAGTGCGACTGAAATCGATAAGAATTATCAAATGTCCCACACAATCGGGTCGTTCGTTATGTTTTAGTTTGATTTAGCACACTGTGCGGAGTGTACACGTATAAAGTCCAAAATATAATAAAAACACGTGCGATCATAAGTGCTGTTATACCTACTATTTTGTGAAAAGTGATGTTACGTGTTACATTAGTGAAAATCTGGTTTTTAAGATAATACACCCACTTAATTGGGGTGTAATATCTGTAAAAGTGTTTTACTGTAGATGAACAGATAAATAGCTAAGTGACTACTTTAAAACTAACAGAATGTGACCCCGAATCAATTATAAGTAATATCATCATTATCAAACAGCAAGAACACTATCTACATAATCGCTGATGTTTAGATTGGCATTGATTTTTATTCGTAGGGCCGTACAGTCACACGCACGTAGTAGATATATTATGTAAACGGTTATCGTGTAATGGATTTCATCTTTTCCTGTTTATTCTACTGAAAATTCGAGTAAACAGCAAGAATGGACAAGCGTACGGAAAATGTAGTGGAGAATCAACACTCGGAGGATAATACTAGAAAATTGGGATGTTGGGCCCGATTCAAGAGTTTGTTCGAGGAGCGAGGTTTCGATTTAGAATATGAATATGCCGCTCGGAATGTGAGAAGGATAAGTTTGCTCGGAGAAAATCAGGACGCTGACGGTTACCGACGAATAGAAGATAGAAAAATCTCCGTAGATAAAAGTAAAAAGCCTAACTCTAGTAATTCGAATACCTCAAATACTATAGACGGGGACCTTACTGGTGTTGTAAACTTTTACGAACAGTTTGCTGTTATAGGTGATGATAGTAAGGAAGATAATGACGTTTGGAAGAAATCTAACGTTAGGTCTCGGGTGTCCGTTAGACCTAGTATTATGTTAACTAATATAGCTGAAGAAACAGGCGACGATGACGAAATAGAAGAGGTAAGTGAAAATATAAACATGTTGTTCATATGTACCAGGAAAAGTTGACGTAGGACTATTCATAATTTTGTTATCTTATCTATTGAATTAGGTGGTATTGATATAAAAAATTAAAGCGTTTGTTTGATTCTGATTTTGTACATTTTCGGGGGTTGTTGTATCTGAGCTTTTGTTTTCATCAAGTTCATTCGTTAAAACATATATGTCTTATCTAGCTTTTGGCTTGAATAAACTTTACGCATATTTTGATTTCCTGTTTTTAATCCGCAATATTACCAAAAACTCTTCTAAATTACAAGCCAAGTTTAGCATACCGGAGAACTTAATTTACAAATGTTTCATGAATTATATTTTGTACGGTATCAAGTTCTGTAATACTTACTGAAAGCTTATAGTCTAAGATCCCGTTAAGACCGACCTTCACCGAGATGCTTATTTAATGAAACGTATTTTATATTTAATTTAATATGTCAATAAATATAATGCATATGGGTTGCCTAGCAAATTTCAGTCCAGAGTATATTTAATTAAAAATTAAAAAAAAAAATTTCACCGGTATGATTATTAAATAAATTCTATACCAATCGAAAGTATGAAGCCCATAGAATAAGCAAACGTTAGGTTGCCTATTCTTTTCCGGTCACAACTATAGACTCGTAGATACTATGGCAACCCTATAGTTGTGACCAGAAAAGAATAGGCAACCTAACGTTTGCTTATTCTATGGGCTTCATACTTTCGATTGGTATAGAATTTATCTAATAATCACACCGGTGAAATGTTTAAAAAAATTTTTTATTTTTTAATTATTAATTAAATATACTCTGGACTGAAATTTGCTAGGCAACCCATATGCATTATATTTATTGACATATTAAATTAAATATAAAATACGTTTCATTAAATAAGCATCTCGGTGAAGGTCGTTCTCAACGGGATCTTATACTATTATTAAAGGCAAACAATAGACCGACTGGAAATGCACAAGCAAACACAATAGAACTTATAATTAGTTTATGTAAAGCCTATTTGAATACATTAATACCTGGCTACCTTAATTAATGAAACTAGATCTTTTTAATGAGTAATATTGGAGTGGTTTTAGTCACTTTCGGATATTCGGTGACAGATTAACCTGTCAATGCAAGCGCCGATAGATTTGAATTAATCTGTGAGTATGGGCGGCATGACGCCTCCGGCAAATGGCTGACAAACGAGACATGACTTTCTCTATAATTGGATTGAGGCGTTCGATACAGGATGTACCAATTAAGCTCATTGTATGTTGGTTCAGAATTAGAGATAATGGCTGTATGTACAATTTTGATGTTCTTGTTTTACTTCCGGTGTTAATGTGATAGTTTATTCGCGTGTGATAAAAGTCACTCGCGTTTTTTAGAAGTTTGATTTATGATGTAGTGAGATAATTATAAAAAAAAACTGTTGGATACGAAGCCATTTGGAATTAAACTTATAATAATGTCGGATACATCTACAGAAAAATGCGCGTTATTTCCGTTACGAGGTGCAATTGGCCACTAGTGTAAATAAACACAGCTCTGTCTTTTTTTGTGGTAATATCCTAAAATTCCAAAGTATGTTCAATGAAATCACAACTTTCATCGACAGTAGATTCATAGCTCAGCACATCATTAATCTCTCTATATAGTAGCTACATAATCTACGCCCTTTAGTATGTAGTGCTATATGAATGGCGATTGAATTGCCCTTAGGACTACAATCAAGCCTTATATGCGTGTAAGTCTAATTGTTATTAAACTGGCCATGACTGAAATTCTTACACTATTTCTATTTCAGTCAAATAGGACATGAAATGTGAATAGACCTATCATCTCCTTTTTGTCCACCATTGTGTCACTACAGTCGGCTCTGTCTGTCTGTCTGTCGAATAGTAATCCAATATTCTCTTGTCATACACGAATAATTTGAAGCCCTGTTTTCAAAGTAACTGCCTATAGTCTAAGATCCCGTTAAGACCGACCTTCACCGAGATGCTTATTTAATGAAACGTATTTTATATTTAATTTAATATGTCAATAAATATAATGCATATGGGTTGCCTAGCAAATTTCAGTCCAGAGTATATTTATTAAAAATTAAAAAAAAATATTTTTTTTAACATTTCACCGGTATGATTATTAGATAAATTCTATACCAATCGAAAGTATGAAGCCCATAGAATAAGCAAACGTTAGGTTGCCTATTCTTTTCCGGTCACAACTATAGGGTTGCCATAGTATCTACGAGTCTATAGTTGAGACCGGAAAAGAATAGGCAACCTAACGTTTGCTTATTCTATGGGCTTAATACTTTCGATTGGTATAGAATTTATCTAATAATCACACCGGTGAAATGTTTAAAAAAATATTTTATTTTTTAATTTTTAATTAAATATATTCTGGACTGAAATTTGCTAGGCAACCCATATGCATTATATTTATTGACATATTAAATTAAATATAAAATACGTTTCATTAAATAAGCATCTCGGTGAAGGTCGGTCTTAAAGGGATCTTATACTACTATTTCAATGTAGATATAGAACCTTTTGTTATATTTCAAGTTTTCTATAAGTTTTCATACATGCAATGGCGTGGTAGTAGTATTTAATCCTTTTTGGAGAAGTGGCCAGTGCTCAACTTTGTACGAACTAATTCTTGTTTTAAATTCTTGTATTAAATACAACCTTTTTTAAGAAGACCTTAAAGAAAATATTGACTGAAAAATGTTATTATAATATTAATGATTTCTTGAATGACAAAACTCTGTCAGCGTAATTTAGGAAGTAATCTCAATCTATTATTATTGTATTTTTTTTTTCTCTATGTTTGTTATACAATTATGTTGCATGTATTAATGATAATTATTGTAATGTATTGTTGAATTACTCTGATATAAATTGACATTCATTAACATAAGTATGACAGATTTTGACATTATTATTATTATAAATTACCAGTATTACTTAATAGACTCATTGACATTGTTATTAAGTATAAAATATTATTAGTGGAATAATAATAATAAAAATGTTTTATTGGCATAAAAAGAGGTACAATTATATTGGAGGCCCTGGCTCCTGAGCTAGGTGAGACCTGTGTTACAGGAATCAGTGTCTTCACCCGTTTTTGGAACAATACTTTATATGCAAAAAAAAATCAATCACAAAATGGTTAACTGTACAGTAAATTGAGAAAGAAAAAAAAAAAAAAAGAAAATCAATGACATGCTTGCTCTTTTGTGGTCTGAGTGGTGTGGTGAGAGTCTGAGCGTAAATATGTATGGGTTGTGTTGTTTGTGTATGTGTGTGCGTGTGTGTGTGTGTTATTATCATCATGAGTACTGTTCTTTGATTAAGTTTTCTGTCTGTGCGTAATCAAGTGTTTGGAGCCATGATTTAAGTATCTTTTTTGTTTTATTTTTAGTTTGTGGGTTGAAGTTTAGAATTTTGTTGGTTTTGTTATACACATATGTAGTTAGGAAAAGTCGCTGCCGACGAGCCGAGACGGTCTTGCATTTGATCGTGCTACATACATTCGGAATCACAGAAGTTCAATTAGATATTGTATTAAATTAGTAACTCTGCTGTATAAACCATATTTGTACGCCGGTTACGGTAAAACATGTTGGTACCAACTATTATAGTTACATCCAAAAATTATGCATCACCATGTATTTTTTTTTTTACTCACACGTGTTTTTGCAAATAAATAATGTTTGTCTTTGAAATCTCATTGTTGGAGGTTTTGTGTTTCTATACGCGTACAATAAATTAAATGACTATTTATTTTTCTAATAGAAAACACCAGTAACTACTGTAAACACATTAGTAAGATTTACAGCGAGAAAGGTAAATAAAGAGATTGGGTGGGAGAGAATGGCTAATCGCCGATAATTATCCTAAACTAGCTGTACCCGGCATGCGTTGCAATGCAATTTTTTCTACCTACTACCTACCTACTACCTACCTACTATCTACCTAGTACCTACCTACTACCTACCTAGTACCTACCTACTACCTACCTAGTACCTACCTACTACCTACCTACCTACCTACTACCTACCTACTACCTACCTACTACCTACCTACTACCTACCTACTACCTACCTACTACCTACCTACTACCTACCTACTACCTACCTACTACCTACCTACTACCTACCTACTACCTACCTACTACCTACCTACTACCTACCTACTACCTACCTACTACCTACCTACTACCTACCTACTACCTACCTACTACCTACCTACTACCTACCTACTACCTACCTACTACCTACCTACTACCTACCTACTACCTACCTACTACCTACCTACTACCTACCTACTACCTACCTACTACCTACCTACTACCTACCTACTACCTACCTACTACCTACCTACTACCTACCTACTACCTACCTACTACCTACCTACTACCTACCTACTACCTACCTACTACCTACCTACTACCTACCTACTACCTACCTACTACCTACCTACTACCTACCTACTACCTACCTACTACCTACCTACTACCTACCTACTACCTACCTACTACCTACCTACTACCTACCTACTACCTACCTACTACCTACCTACTACCTACCTACTACCTACCTACTACCTACCTACTACCTACCTACTACCTACCTACTACCTACCTACTACCTACCTACTACCTACCTACTACCTACCTACTACCTACCTACTACCTACCTACTACCTACCTACTACCTACCTACTACCTACCTACTACCTACCTACTACCTACCTACTACCTACCTACTACCTACCTACTACCTACCTACTACCTACCTACTACCTACCTACTACCTACCTACTACCTACCTACTACCTACCTACTACCTACCACCTACCTACTACCTACCTACTACCTACCTACTACCTACCTACTACCTACCTACTACCTACCTACTACCTACCTACTACCTACCTACTACCTACCTACTACCTACCTTCTACCTACCTACTACCTACCTACTACCTACCTACCTACCTACTACCTACCTACTACCTACCTACTACCTACCTACTACCTACCTACTACCTACCTACTACCTACCTACTACCTACCTACTACCTACCTTCTACCTACCTACTACCTACCTACTACCTACCTACTACCTACCTACTACCTACCTACCTACTACCTAATTGTTTTTTTTTTTTTTTTAATGTACAAAAGTATCCTATGTCCGTCTCCTGGCTCTAAGCTACCTCCCCACCAATTTTCAGCCAATGGTCCAGCCGTTCTTTAGTTATAAATAGTGTAACTAACACGACTTTCTTTTATATATATAGATTACCTTTAGTAAGAATAAAATATATCCGAGAAAAAAGATTGTGCACATTTCCATATGGCTATGGATATAGGTTTTCTTTTAAACAAATTGTACGGTATGATTTTTTTTTAAACAAACTGCACTGGTTTCATTTTATCGTTGACTATCGTGCCTAATAAAATATTTTATCGTTAATTTTATAGGCTTTCAGTCAACGGTAGGTTAGTACCTAGTTGCAATGTTATAAATATTAAACATATTGCAGATAACCTATAAAGTAGCTATCAAAGATATTAAAGCAGACAAAACAAGTCTTGACCTTGTGAATTAACAATGAAAATTGGGGAAAGCCGATAATTTTCTGATAAAGAAATAAACGTCAACGTATGATATCAAGTAGCCATTTAAATAACAATGTCAAATGAGTTTGAGTTTTAACCGACTGTGCAGGTGAAGACGGTATATGTTTTACAGTTAAAGTCGTTTATTGAAATAGTTATTCATTCGTCATAAGCTAGATTTTTAATAGAAATCTAGCCTTTCAAACATTGTTATACTGAAATGGATTTTTCAATTTAAAAAGCTATGCTATTATAAAAAAAATTATAATAAAAAACACGCCTGCCATGTTAAAAAATTAAAAACAAGTCAAATATTTGCAGTCGGGGTCGGTTACTTGGAACAATTCATTACAGGTCCCCCGACTGCAAATATTTGACTTGTTTTTAATTTTTTTTAACATGGCAGGCGTGTTTTTTATTTTTTTATTATATTTTTTTTTATTTAATACCTTTTAGTGAACCACAAAAAAAAACATGACACAACACAAAAAAAAATATCGTTCGGAACCCTTTGCAGGCGATTTCGACTCACACTTGACCATTTTTTATTGGCCACATAGCCTATGTCACTCGGGATAACTCAAAGATTCTAATGATACCACAAACATTGAAAATGGTCAAGCCTTTTAGAAGTTATGGTGGAATAAAGAAACTCACAAACATACATACATACATACATGAACCCTGAAAACATAACACTCCTTTTTGGGCAGTCGTGTAAAAAGTGCCTTTATTACGATAAATATAAAATTATCGCACGTGTCAAATCTTTGTTTGTGTACCTAATTAGTTCACAAATATACAAGATACCTACTTACATTTAATAAGGAAGCAATGATAATAAAAAGCTTATAAATATTGTTTATTTCCTTAATTAATCATTAATCCTTAATCAATGTTATTATTGTCGCAGTAGTGACACATTTAAATTCGAAAGAGTGTTAAAGAAAGACAGATTTTAGTGACAAGCCATGTTAAACAAAACATTCATTATTTAAGTTCACATAAAACATAATATACAAACTGCAGTCGTTTATAAAACGATATATATTTTTTTTTATTTAGGCACAATTAATATAAATTTACTGTTAAAAGTATTTTCAATCATTACTCGAAACACTCACAAACAGTCATTAATCTGCCACTCAAAATTAAACCTTGCCGCTTACAGATTACAGTTAATAATTGCACCTTTTATACGTAGAGCCTGAAAATACAGGGTGCATAATATATAATCCTTGAGTGGAAATATAGTCATTGACGTGTTCTAATAGGTTGTGCGATGGGAGCCATGGCTTATGTCCTGTCGCTCGATCTGTCGCTCGATCTGTCGCCACCAGGTAATTGACCCAAGCCGACATCGACTTTGCTGTATCATAGGGTTGGATACAAATCTATAAATGATCAGTTTCATATTTGAAATATTTTTTTGTAGTATTTTGATCGCATTCCCATAGCAAGGCAAAGGCGTCTCCTCTTTAAGGCGTGCTTAATAGATAAATAGATCGCATTCATGTAAGCATAGTTTTTGACCAAACTGGTTAGTGTTGACCCAATATTTTGGCTTCTACATTGACGGAGCGTTTAATCCCCTGCTTTAAAAATTAAGCTTAAAGTTAAGTATTGGGACAGTAATATTGTTGGTTAACAACAATATAAATCTGGCCGCTTGTGTATTATAGGTAACAATAGGACTAAAATTCATTGTAATACCAATTCTGAAAATTACATACGTCGTGTCCATTTAAGTATTGTAACATAAGCTCCTTACATAAAACCATTTCCAATTAATATTAACATCTCTGCAAATTTTGTTCACATCGATATCGATAATACAAGTATCGATAATGTCCCAACTTTACGGGCTGACGGTTGACATACTGATACGGACTGCGGCGCGATGCATTCCGCTTTGTTAACCAATGTCGCATCGGCTGACCGAACTTATGTCATTATGTTGCCAATAAAGTTGTTAAGGGATTTGATCAAATATTCACATGTCATATGCTTTATCGCAATAGGGATATATATAAATAAATGCGGACATCATCTCATACATTGCTTTGAACCCAAAGTAAGTAGCTAAAGCACTTGTGTTATGGAATTCAGAAACAACGAAGGTACCACAAACACCCAGACCCGAGGCAATGTAGAAAAGTTTGTTTCTACATTGACTCGTCCGGGGATCGAACCCGGGACCTCAGAGCTAGCGACACCTTGAAACCGGTGCGTACGCCACTCGACCACAGAGGTCGTCAAATCAGGGATGATGACTAATTTTTATTTTTATGCCCATCTTTTAGATAATAAAACAATATTAGACACGTATTTTTTCTTTTGACCCGTAAACAAAATTAAATAATTAAATGTCTAAGCAAAAATTGTATCTACCCGTGACGTCACAATCCCCCACTCCTGAACTTTAAAGCGGTTTATCTTCGTATTTTTTTATTGATTTGATAAAAGAAAAGATACGTGTCTATTATATTTTGATTATCTAAATGGCGGACTAAATAAATTTTGACTTTTCATACCTAGTCATCTACCCTATTAACGTTTAAACCATAAGGTTTTTAGCATATATTTGAGTTAACAAGGTTTTCCTTTTGCATACATTTTCTCTACAAATTTGAATTCAAGATGCGTTATACTTTTGATTCAAAGTATTCTTGCGATTAGCCTCCTGATTTTATTACCTTCTTCCAAAGGATCAAATTAAGCCCGAGGTTATTTAAACGTTTCAAAAAATAATTAAACTATATATAACAGCGAGAGTTTTTGAATAACTCTTATTTCGTCTATCCAGACGGTATCATAAAGAAGGCAAAAAAATACATAAACATCAGGTAAGATAAAATAGGTTTTTGAGAATAAAAGCTTTATTAGTTCAAGATGTACTAAACGTATTAAAAACTTAAAAGCTCTCACTGAAATTTATACAAGGTTAATGAAAACACTTCAAAGCTCTTTGAATTGTTAATTTTCGTGCTGTAGGTTGTGTACCTCGCATTTAATTTAATATCATTTTATTTTATAAAATACATTAGCAAAAACACATTTTGAAACGTACCTTCTTACTGCAAGAAATACAAAGTTAAAAATATATTTTTAGAAAAAAAAAATACCTGTGTTACCAATACCTAGACTAATTATAAAACGATTTGAAAACCGTTGGCTCTAGTATTTAACCAAAAATAATAGTTACGAAAATTAAACATTCGAATTTTCATGAAAATAATTTTCATTGTTTCAAGATGTGGTCAGAATGGATATCTGATGGTTATTACGTTACACATTTATAAAAAAACTAGCAATTTTTTCTACCTAGCACCTGCCTACTACCTACCTACTACCACTTAGGGGTATGAAAAATAGATAGTAGCCGATTCTCAGACCTACTGAATATGCATATAAAATTTCATAAAAATCGGTCAAGCCGTTTTGAAGGAGTATGGTAACTAACATTGTGACACGAGAATTTTATATATAAGATATGTCTTTGTATTTTTTTATTCAATGTTATTTAGTATCAGAATATACTTGAAATCTGCCCTTGTTTACTTCACCATATCATCATCGGTATAGCGCCAACAACTACCCCGATGCCAGATAACAATCTGAAACTATAATCTTCATTACAATTAATATTTTATCGGCCAGCCATCAGACGCCATATTAAAAACATTTGTACAACTAGGATGTGTGTTTATCTAGATTTTGTATCTTTAATTACAATTTACTTGTATGTAAAGCATGTTCTACAGAACTGATTGTGACGACGATAATGTGTTTAACTTGTTGCGTAGTTTCAATTGTATAATTCAGGGCTGGATATTAATTGTTAGGGATTTGCCTTTTCTAAAAGACTACCGTTTCATTAGGCTGTCCTTGCAATTTACATGCATTATTATTTATTTATATCTCCATAATTTCGACGTTTCTTCATACGCACCATAACTTCGATACGAAATTTCGAGGAATGTACCGACATAGACCTTGTTTAAAATAAATTGAATGATTTCATTTTTTCCTACTCAGAATCAACATATTTTAACATAAATTTATATTTTTATCTTTTCTATAAAAACATAGATGTTAAATAAGTTATTCTTTACTTGTCAACTGCGCAAAGACCGATCAAAGAGATATCATACATTTTTTTTTTTTAGCATAATAAAGCTAAAATTAGAATATTATTCTAATTTTAGCTTTATTAATAATCTTAAATATATATCAAATTCTCGTGTCACAATTGTTACCATACTCCTCCGAAACGACTTGACCGATTTTTATGAAATTTTATATGCATATTCAGTAGGTCTGAGAATCGGCTACTATCTTATTACTTTTTATACTATATATTTTTCATACCCCTAAGTAGTAGTAGGTAGGTAGTTGGCAGGTAGGTAGTAGGCAGGTGCTAGGTAGTAAAAATTGCATTGCAACGCATGCCGGGTACAGCTAGTATAATATAAAAACACTTGTTTTGCTCTAGATTGAAAGATTCACCCGTTAGACATTCCGCCATTAATCTTAGTCGCATACGAGCATGTCCCCCAAGTAATTGGTGGCAGACTAGCGTCGGATGTCCTTTGTACGTCATGCGGTGATAAGAAAATTTGACATGAAACTTATTATCTTTATTATAATACTGTCATGACGTAGGCTTTTAAATTGCGTGTATTACACATGAACGAACGATGTAGGAACACAATGCTTCTGAATTAGGTACAGTCTTTAACAACTAACAACCGTGTGCTCGGGGACTTACCTGCATAGTTTCCGTTGGTAACGACTTTTCAGGATAGAAAGCATCTTTTGTTTTAAACTATATTATAAGCTATCAGTGTGCTAAATTTTATTTAAATCGTCGCTGTAGGTTTTGCGCAAAGGAATAATAAACTGCCATCGATCCACTCTCTCAACTTTTTGCCAATATTATTATGAATTATAATTATCAAAGTGCTGCTTGCTTGAGGTATTTAATTTTTATTTTTGCGTAGACTTTATTCACTTTTTTTTTGATAATTCGTTTATCATAAACAAGCAATTGGCAAGACAGCAATTTATTTTACGTTGCCTGATAAAAATGTTATTATACAATGATTACACGATTTAGCACTAGTAAATTTCTTTCTAATATTAGGAATGTAAATAAATAGCATTGATAATGTTTTAAATGAGTTTGTTGTGAGGGTATTTTAAAGATAATCGGCCATTACGTACGTTAGTGACGTCACATCTATGTACTTTTGTACCAACGTTTTAATAAAGTTTTTAGCACGTAATAAGGTTATAAGTAAGATTTATTTATTTAGTGAAATAGAGAAATAAAAGGCGTGTAAATTTTAATTGAACCCCGTAATTGCAGACTTAACAAAATAAAAAAGAGATTGACTCATCTCATCATCTCCCGAGCCTTGTCCCAACTATGTTGGGGTCGGCTTCTAGTCTTACCGGATTCAGCTGAATACCGTATTTCACATGGAGCGACTGCCTATCTGACCTCCACATCCCATTTTACTGGGAAACACAGTATCCCATAGTAAGACTGGTTGTCAGAATTGACTTAACGACTGCCAAAGATCTATTTATGATAGCCGGGACCTACGGCTTAACGTGCTATCCGAGGCACGAAAAAAGAGATTGACTATTCAAAAAATATTTATCAGTAAGATTTACAATTAATCAAGGGAAAACTATTACAATTTCAATTTCAACTTTAAAGTACATATACAAAACTGTTTACAGACCTTAAATTTGATCCTTAAAACAGTCAACACAGACTGAAAACAAACAAATTAAGTTCCAAAACTATTCTATAGTTCTGAAGATTTAGTGTAAACAGAAGCCGTGTGAGTAAATAGTCCTAAATTGATATTTATTCGTTCGCTCGGCTCGGTGTGACTGCGGCCGTCGTCAGGCGTCTGATTTATACCGACGTGAATTAGTTTTACTGTTTTGTTCACTGTATCACGTACCTTCTAGACCAAACTATGTAAGTTGTTTTAACTTTTAATGTAAATCTCTTCTAAATCTTATCTATTATCTATACAGACAAAATCTGGATTTGTACACCATTTTATGTTTAGTCGTAGAGCAAGCGGCGCCTATATTTTACAAACAAAACATGTTTGTAACTTGGTGATTTTTCATAATACGAAAATACCAAAAAGTTTTGTACCTATTGTATCATGTTTTTATTTTTATAGTTTCGCTTTTAGTTTATATTATACTTAAAATAAGTAGGCATTTGACATTAGTAAAGCCTTTATTTAAAAGAAGTATCGTTGGTTTTCCTAATTATTTGTTACGGCTTCTATATAGTTTGATCGTACCTATTTTTATAAAGTAACATACTCTATTAAATTCTGTTCCGATTGATGTTTTTCCTCGAATTCATTCAGTTTCATAACTATTGTTGTTCTCTCGGATACTGAGAAACGTTAGCTTTTGTTATATATTTTCTGTGAATGAAAATTTCCGATACTTCTGTCTGAATGAAGGCAACTATTGCTAAGTGTATTGAAAAGCGTATAGGATACATACAGGTAGGTAATACCGAGCCGGTATAGTTTTATGATTTGGTTTTTAATAAATAAAGTGTAAATATCGTCGACAGATGGCTGATATAAAACAATAGAAATATTTTATGACAAGTTTTTTTTGGTTTTTCAGGTTTTTCAGGTTTACATTAATTTAATATATTTTCATATATTATTTTCATATTTCTTTGTTAATATAAAAAACAAAAAACACTTGTTATTAAGGTATTAAGAATTAAATCAATTCATCCAACAATTGTGAAATCGATTCTTTGAATTTTAAAATTACCTGTCGTTTCAGCAACGGATGTAATAATTAGTAAAAGATAAAAGCGATTAATTCAAATTTTACTTTTGTATAGTCGACATCGCACATATACGGTAATGCTTTGACATCGTCAGCGTCTTTATTTTCAACGCAGTAAGATGCGTTTTCCTAAATCATTGTTACAACAAATTTACTGCTTAGTGCCTGTCTATGAAATAAGGACTAAATAAATATTATTATTTATTCCTTATCTATATATATATATTCTATTTCCCTTGGGCACGGCATCACGTGTGAACGGCTGGACCGATTTCGCTAATTATTTTTTTGTTGTGTTTGTTATTGTCAAGAGAAGGTTCTTGTTAAAGAAAAAGTTTGCAAAATAACGCTGAAAATTAAGAAATTGAAGAATACTCAACCACCAAATTAAGTAATCCTGACTTTTGTTACGATAGTGATTTGTAGGATTCATCTCCACCCCTAATAATACAAAGGCACCGGGAACGGGACCTAGGTATTCACGCGGGTGAAACCGCGGAACACAGCTAGTTTTATAATATTAATAATAGTTCGGACATCTCCATTATCCGGTAAGACTGCTAGCCGACCCCAACATAGTTGGGAAAAGGCTCGGGAGATGATGAATAATAGTTCGGACATCGCTATAGAAACAGTTATCAAAACAGTTTCAACGTCACAGAATTATCAACATTTTGATGATTATTATGACGCTCCATCATACGACAAGTCAATGACGCAATGTTTTGATGATAATCTCATTTTACATTCAAGATTGGATTCAGAAATCGCGTCAGACGTCAAATATTTTCATGATTACGTCAGAATTTGAAAATACGGAAAAATAGATTCGTTTCTTTATCATCCTACGTAAGTTTGATGCTCCATTATAAGCAATGAGTGGTCTGTTACTACGGCAATAATTTATTTTGAAAATATATTTTACTTTATAAATATTGTTAAGTAATTACTTAAGTCGTTATTTGGTGGACTAGATCACAATGAAATAGAAGTAATATCCTGGGACAACTCACACACGGTCACCTGATACCAAACTAAGCAGAGCTTGTGTTATGGTAACCAGACAACTGATAAACATACTTATAGATAAATTACACCCAGACACAGAACAAATGATCGTGCTCATCACACAAAGATTTGTCCTGGGTGGGAATCGAACCCACGACCTCCGGTATAGCGGTCAGGGTCACTAACCACTAGACCAACAGGCCCGTCAGAAGTAAATGCCATATCCATGGAAACAATCCTTTTTGTCGTAGGTAATTGATGGGTAGTTGGTTACTGGGTATCCATCACGCTTGATGGATACCCAGCAATGTTATCGTACTTCGCTAAGTACGATAACATTGCTCGGCCAGGGAATCGAAAAAACATCTCGCAAAATGTGTATGACATATTTTACGTTTAGCCCAAGCAACGCGGGATATTTTCATAATACTATATATGTCTCTAGAGTGTGGCTATAGCTCACAGCTTTGTGGTGATTTTTAACTGACTCAAAAGAGACGTTGTCTAAAATTTGATGTGTGAGTCTCTCTGATAGTGGCATCGTAGCTCTTAAACGAATAAACCGATTATGGTACGGTTTTTTTGTTTGAAAGCTGACGTGATCAATATGGTTTTAGGTATAATTTATCAACACTTCTTCAGCGATTTGAAAGTTCACACCTTTATCTAAATTTTATTTGGGGGTTCAAAAATCAATTTATAGCTGTAGTGCAATCTAGCTGCACATTCGCCAGGCTTCGCGACCTCTAAAAACTTCAAACTGAATCACAGTGAACTTAGTTCTTTAGGAACTAATCCTAGGAACGCAGGTTTAAACGTTACTGGTGGAATTGTCCTTTAATCACATAGGTAGCTACCGTTGTTTCCCTGAAAACAAAAGGCAATCAGGCAGCGTAGGTTGTATAGCCCATTATTAGGACCGCATAATTATTTAAGGGTTCGCTCGCCAATGCCTTTGTGGCAGTAGTGGGCCCAAGGGGAGTGCTTCTAATTAACTATCGGAATGTACGGACGGACCGATAACATGAGACGCATTGGTTTACGATTGATTGGTTTAATGAGTTTAATTTAATCGAGGCTATTTCGTCCGGTGTTTTGAGTTATGGTGATTACAGATTTTCAGTAGAAATAAAATTATCGTTAAGTGACGATTGTAGGATTAAATAATAATAATAATAAATAATAAATGCGGACAACATCACATACATTGCTCTGAACCCAAAGTAAGTAGCTAAAGCACTTGTGTTATGAAATTCAGAAGCAACGAAGGTACCACAAACACCCAGACCCGAGGCAATGTAGAACATTTTTGGTTTCTACATTGACCAGTCCGGGGATCGAACCCGGGACCTCAGAGCTAGCGACACCTTGAAACCGGTGCGTACGCCACTCGACCACGGAGGTCGTCAAATAGGGTTATAGTGTTATTATTTAAATTAAGATTCCGTGAATTCATAGAAGAAATGGAAATGGGCCTTCATTTCCTTTTCTTACGTATTTCTGTTTTATCCTAAAAAAACAGTATTTAAGATGAAACTTAATAATAAATATTAGGGTACAGAAAACATTTTCGTCAAAGTAATAAAATTACCAAACTCAAACATGATCGCCGTTTTTAGACTTAACTTAATTTAACAATTTTATTTGTTAAAAAGTTTTAATTCTTTAAATTGTTTAACATATCTTTAACCTTTTAACTTGTCCTTAATTAACTTACAACTTTCATCTATTTAGAAATAGAATTCTTTTAATTGTAAATTCTATCCTGTATCTTGTATCCTGTATCTTGTATCCTGTATCTTGTATCCTGTATCTTGTATCCTATATCTTGTATCCTGTATCTTGTATCCTGTATCCTGTATCTTGTAAATTCTATCCTGACGCATTCTATGCATTATACAATATTTACTATTTCTTCATTTAATTAACACACATGGGAAAGGATTGATAAAGTGCTGTTACCTATTAGGCCAAAACAAGATTAACTTACACTGTTAACATCGGTTTAGAATGATACCATGCTTTACTTTGACCACTGTTTTTGAGGAGAAGCCTGTCTGTCTGATCTCTCATTCTACGTAATTATGTAAATGTTTTATAACTAATCAAGATACCTTCTTCTTGTGCTAATTGCTACATGAAAATATCACCATATTATTATTTTATTCTATAATACATCTTATTATAGAATAAAATAATAATATGGTACTATTTACCTATTTTTAAACACCTTTTTTAACTCCCATTTCACTCACCATTTATCTATCGTTTCTATTTCTTTACTACTTCTTCTTCTTCCTGCCCTTTTCCTGTCGGCGCACCATGTTTTTTCCTTCCATTCCACTCTATTAGCTGTCATACTCTCATTCACTGCTTTTTCATTCATATTATCTCTCAAGCAGTCAAGCCACCTTTTTTTCTATTTTTTTACTACTAATAACGGTTTATTTCTAATGGCTTGTTCATATAATCTAAATTGGTCAGTAATGGGCATTAATTTTAATTAATTTGCAATAAACCATTAAAGGTAAATAGGCAATTTATTCAATTTATCTATAGATTACAGCGACGGAAGTTGTTAAACATCAATTTCCGGAACTTAAGTGCAATTATTTTGACATTAATGGAGCCAAATGTTTAGACAACTTACTTTCTGTTTTTTTCTGTTTAAGAAAGTATTTATATAATATTTGCGTGTGTTGTAACTTTGAGAATTATTTTAGAACATGTTTTGATAACTTTTGATTATAATTTATTTATGTAATATTTGTTTTCTAATTTATCAGCTGCTGGTTTATAAGACATATAAGTTTATATCTTTGAAGGTAGGCAAAATAAAACTACTAGCCTAGAGTGCCTTAGAGAGTCGCCTATATGATGCTAAAGCAGGAAACACATCATTCGAAGAAATGACATGTGTATGTAAATAATTACTTTTAAATAAGTTTAGCAGAAAAATTACACTTTAAAGTAAAATTTACTTTATTATTTATTTTCTTAATAACATACATATCGGGACATCATGTATTCTACGTTCAAAAGATTAAAACCGCAGGGTACCGCTAGTGCTTCTGTCGGCAGACACTAATTACCAGAGATTGCTATTATTCTTTACTGTATCCATTTATCCATTCCGCAGATCGCGTACTTAGAGATTAATAGTCTAGGGATGTTCAGAAGACTTAGCTTATAGCCGGCCTTAATAGTTTTATAGACTTCGATAAGCCGGCTAACTGATATTAGCCTTGTTTCCCCATTGTTGATGATACCGCGGTTTTGTCCCATGAGGATAGGCAACTAATAAGTGTTCTAGATGATTTCATACTTCGGGATAATAAATTAGCCAAGAAAAAAGGATATAACGCACATGTGGTTCCATTGGTTCGCATCGTAGCTTCTAAAGGAATGGACCGATTTTGAAGCGTTTGATTTTTGTTTGAAAGTGGACGTGATCAAAATAGTTCTTAGGTATTATTTATGATGATTTGTCCAACATTTTGATAGTTATCAGCAGCTTTTCTTTTTTCGTGTGTTTATTATTTTTAAACTTAAGGTTGTAGCTTTATAAACTCAGATGTTAATTATGTGCCAAAAGAAACAGTTAAAGCCAGCTCAATTCAACATTTAAATATTACGTTTCGGTATACAAGCGTTCATTCAACAGATCGCAAAGAGATGAATAACATCTCATTTTCATTGCCTTTGACGTCGCTCTGCCAATACCAATAACATTATGTACCGATACTCGGCAAATTTACTTAGTATTTACCTTGGATACTTTCCTCGTATTTTTATGTAATATCTATTATATTATATAATGTTAACCAAGAATGTTTTATTACTTGTTGTTTTAATTAGATTTTAATAGGAGTTAGAATTATTGAAAGATAATTTTATACTTGGATACCAAAACGAGTAAGTCTTAGGAGACGATATCTACAAACAAAAATGGTATGTCTATTTAAATCAGTTAAGAAATATTTTAACAACTTGGTAACTTAAAATATGGTCTAATCATAATAAATAATAAATGCGGACAACATCACATACATTGTTCTGAACCCAAATTAAGTTGCTAAAGCACTTGTGTTATGGAATTCAGATACAACGAAGGTACCACAAACACCCAGACCCGAGACAATGTAGAAATTTGATTTTCTACATTGACCGGTCCGGGGATCGAACCCGGGACCTCAGAGCTAGCGACACCTTGAAACCGGTGCGTACGCCACTCGACCACGGAGGTCGTCGAATCATGTTCATAAAAACGTAAAAAAATGTAACGTTACTTAGATAAATAAGGATGTCATAATTATTTTTCGATCTCGAGGACTCAACAGCAAACGAAACCACCTTTTTGGCGGAAAGTCATATCACGCTACTTTATGTCTCTATATATCCAATTTTGTTATGTTCTACAAAACAGTTATTAGACCTGTCGTAATGTATGGATCGGAATGTCGGGCCCTAAAGGAGACGGATGAAAGACGATTACATGTAGCTGATGTAGCAGAGATGAGAATGCTGAGATGGATATGTGGAGTGACGAGAATAAATAAGGTCAGGAAAGAGTATATAAGAGGAAGTTTGAAAGTTGCGCCTGTAACTGAAAAAGTGAAAGGGAACCGCCTAGCCTGGTATGGGCATGTCATGAGGAGGGATGAAAGGCATGTGAATAAGAGAGTGATGCATTTGGATGTGGATGGCTGGAGAGGAAGAGGAAGGCCGAAAAAAAGGTGGCTTGACTGCGTGAGAGATAATATGAATGAAAAAGCAGTGAATGAGAGTAATGTAGTAGCGCCGACCCCAATTAATTTGGGAAAAGGGCAGGAAGAAAAATTAGATTTCCAATTTTGTTATATTTTATGTTTGATCATTTAGTTAAGGTAATGTTAATGTATATTACACAGTAGTATCTCTTTGCAGAACAGGTCGCCGCCGCCCGCGCACATCCCCAATGCTATGCTGTACGCGCCGCCCGAACCGCTAGAGGTGAGCTAAACATATTTATATTAACTTAAATAAAATAAATGAATGATATACCATCAGCAAGTCAGCAGAAGTATATGAACCCGACCCACGATATGTGTAATGAGTTGTTTAAATTAGGAATCAATTCAACTGAAAACTCCCTGTGATAAAAACCATTAATTTAATGTCATAGTAATATTTTATAAAACGGGGATTAGCGCGTACATGCATAAATACCTCAGGTCGCAAGCAGAATGTCAAGCCAGTCTGCTTGCGACCACGGCCTGTGTAACCCGGTCGAAACGTCAAGCCCTAAAGGTATTTATGCATGTACGCGCTAATCCCCGTTTTATAAAATATTACTATAAACATGCAGCGCGATAGTTTAAAAGTTATTAATTTAATGTCATGTTACTAGGTATAAATTTCGGGCCACGGGTGCTCAGAGAGGGGACTCTGTCGCCTATTAAGTGTCCTCAGGGTAGACAGCAGCACTGGTCAATGGACCTCTTTACAGTCTTTCCAGGGATGTGCTCTAACAGGCATTGCATAGGGGTCTGGTTTGTTCTTTAAGAGGTAACAGAAGCCCTTTTTCATGTGCCGATGGTGACTAACTGGGTGGTTTTAGTGCGGTAAAAATCCCACACTCTTCGGTCTTATAAATCCCCATAAGACCGGGTGCCTTTTAAGGTTTCACCCCGCAAGAATAAAAAAGGTATACATTTCGGACAGTTAATACCTAAATCCGTTTTTGCGGAAAATTGTTTTACTGGCAGTAAGTTGGGTAAGTACGTAGGTCTATGTAAAATGTTAACAAAAATTATCAAAAATAAAATGTTTTATTTTTAGGGTTCCGTACCCAAAGGGTAAAACGGGACCCTATTACTAAGACTCCGCTGTCTGTCTGTCCGTCTGTCTGTCTCCAGGCTGTATCTCATAAACCATGATAGCTAGAAAGCTGAAATTTTCACAAATGATGTATTTCCGTTGCCGCTATAACAACAAATACTAAAAACCACATACAATGAATATTTAAGGGGGGGCTCTCATACGACGGTGGTACGGAACCCTTCGTGCGCGAGTCCGACTCGCACTTGGCCAATTTTTTTTGTGCTACCTCCCAAAAAATATATCATGTTACGCATTCAGTTTTGTTCTCTTCTTTATTAAGAGATATCTTTAATAGAAGTAATCCTAAAATATCGCTACCCCGTAGTAATTGGGTAGGCCGAGTGCCCCCGACCCAATTAGATCGATACCTGGAGGACCAGTGAGGACCAGCACTCGATATCTTGGCACATATTTCTCATTGTTGACCGAGCTTTAGGGATAACTTCGGTAATTAGATTATGCTCTTCATCATGCGACCAATTTCTTAGAATAACATATTAGTTTCTGTTGTATGTAATATCTTGGAAACATAATTATAGTAACTAATTTACTGATTGAATTTAGATATTTTATGAAGAACCTCTTTCAATAAGAACTTATTTCAATTTATCAAAATGTTTCAATTTAGACTAACAATAAATAAACTGAATGCACTAACAATAAATTAATTAAAAAAAAAATGTACCCGCCTAGTTAAAGTGAATAAGCTATATATATTTTTATGCGAACATGAGTTAATATTATTCGCTACCTGAAACTAGAATCTAAACTATAAGATAGAAAATTACTATCAATTTCACAAAACAGCCTACGACGTCAAACATTACCTCACATAATATAACAAGATGTAGAGCCGTAATGAAAACGTCTCATTAACGTTATAATTGTCTGCTTTACTAACCGTTACACAGGTATCAAGTATTCATGTCGCAATTAAAACTAATGGCGATAAGATTCCACTGGCTCATGACATTTGACACTACGTTTTACTTGTACATACACCTGCGGTAGTTTTAGAGGTTCTACTTACAATATAAACTAGTACTTTAACTATTATAATGTTATGTTCTATGTTTTATAAACTAAGACATTCAGCCATATTAGGTCAAAACTAGTGAAAACTGGTAAAAACCAAAAAAAAAGTATTTTACAGAAATGTCAAGTATCTATTCTCGATTTGTTTATTCAGTATTAACGCGATGGATCATCTTGATTATATTAAACGCAACGACTAGATGATGACCCTTAAATACTTTGTAAAAACATCGCATTTAATCAGTAGCAGACATCATATTTACACTTAGTGATTGAAAAGGAAGGCCCACCTTTTTCCTTATCACTTTAAATAAAATATTCCTGTTTATTCTTCAACAGAAACGCTACATTATCCAATTTCTCTAAATAAAAATTGCAAAAATACGAAAAAGCACTTTCTATATAATTTTGTATTATTTAAAAAGCATTATCAATGTTATTAAGTAATGGAACTGTGCTACCAACTGCCATTAGCAATTAACACTGGCAACACCGTCAATTAAAATATTTTAACTCAATTTGTGGCTACCACGCACGATGCGGTACTTTTGAATCCGTATAAAACTACTATATTAATTTAATTATGACCATATTTGTGGGTGCTTTCGTTTTATTATAGTTTTTACATTTTTCAAAACATGTTTTGTTGGTTTTGGCGAAAGATGTTGAAAGTCGAAGTACATATTTCACGTTCTATTTTTTTTACGTGATCTACCAAATATGGTGTTATAAATATATATCTGAGTATATCTCACCTTTAAATAAAGTACCATACCTAATAATAGAAAGTGGAAATATCATTAGTGCGCCGTAAATGAATTATGATGGGTCCATCTAACGAGAATGTCTGCTAAGAGCCTTACCTGAATGAGAATGTCTTCCAAATTTAAATGAGCTGATGACAGATCATTCATTTTAATTAAGGGCATTTGCCGTTGTCATTTACACTTTTTTGTAGACATTGAAAGAGCCATTATTGGAAACTAATGGAAAAGTAAATGGCTCACAAAATAGAGAACTAATAGGTCAAAACAGTTATATCATAAAGGCTGGCAAGTCTACTAATGTAGAAGAAGATATAAGCGTATTTCGCGAATAAGATAATCTACTTATTTGTATGTAAAAATGAAACAAATTAGACCAAAAAAAGTATTAATCAAATGCTCGTTAAAAACACATTTATGTAAGCGCACAGTTTTGTTGGAAAATTTTATTAAACGTTAACGTATCGTTTGCATAGCATTCATATATAAAAAAAAAACCTTACACTCCTGTTACACCTACTGTTACTAAAAGGGCTTATGGTTTTATAAATAAGGAACTAACTATTGCTGAAGAAGTTAGATATTTAGTTTTAATCTTTTGTCTGTAAATCCTGTCGGCCTTGTTGCCCTAATTTTACTCGACATTCACAAACTAGGAGAAAAAACTTTATTTTGTCTATTTTACGTAGGTAGCTGTTGTTCTTGGTAGATATAAGAGCAATCAGCACATTTGATCAGCGAGCTGATAAATAATCCGGAAGCAGCGACTTATTGTTCTACGTCTGAATTTGATAACAATCATGTTTAGGATGCTATCATAGGCATTTTAGCTGATAAATAAAAACTTAGTCGTTAAGACTACAATTCTTGTAATGTCTGACTTGTTGAGTTCAGACAAACAGTTACTCTATGTAGCGAGGGTCAATATCTTACCTCGTCCCTTGTTAAATGTTTAGAATTTTAGATCTATGCATCGCTTCAGCGGTCTGATTGTGATTTTCAGTGACAAATATTTGTAAGAAAAATAGAATTTCAATTATTTAAGTAACTCATTTTGAGCTGAAATTTTGTAAAATGCCTGTATACCACATGTAGTCTTCACTCCTTTTGGATAGATACCCTTTCGGTAACACCCTGTAAATACCCGACAATCGATATCGGGAGTTTTGTATCCAGACTGGTAGATATATTGCTGTGCGATCGTCTATTGTTTTTTTTTCGGTACAGCCACCAAAATCCGTGGTCCCGTACACAAATAATACGCAAGCTATAATCTTACATAGTATAATTTGTTGGCAGTTACTATGCGTGTTCCCGGAGCGTGCGTCGCGCGTGTGCGCGGCGGCGTGCTCGGCGGTGGCGCGCGCGGGCGGCGAGGCGCGCTCTGTGAAGAGTGCGCGCGACGCGCTGGACGCGTTGCGGCGCGACTCCGACGCCAAGCTGCCCCATGTTATCGTCGTGGACGCACGGCAGCCGCAGAATCTTGATGCGCCGTTGCTTGCCAGGTTAGTATCAAATATTATTCAGGTTTTATGTAAAAATAATACTTCATGAGACTTCTATCAACAACAAAAGAAGGATTGTGTTCGGGTATATGTCTACCAATAACAGTAATTTAAGCTATAAGTATTAAGATTATCTAGAATAAATACAATTTTACGCAAATCCAAAGCTATTCTGTAAAATAATTCAATCCACGGGGATGACAAATAAATGAGCAATTACCATAATATTCATTTTAAATCATAATACGGAATACGGAGAGTTACTCATGATATTTTACTGATTTTGTAAATGGGTAGCGTTTACAGGAATATACTACATACTCTAGACTACAATGTAAACGGTAGTGTAACTAACAAAACAACTGACGCGCTACCTAACCTTCAAATACCCGTACGAACACAAGTTATTACCCACCGTACTCAATCCCTATACAACATGAAAGCAACTTGCGCTCGGTATTGTACGGAACGTAATTTGCGTCCGGCCACTTTAAATTGGACATGGCTGCTGCACTACGCACTAACAAATTAAAGTGCACGCTAGTGATGGAACGAGCTCGCGTTTCACTTTGCCATGTCGATGCGAGCGAGGTAAATACGGACGGTAAACGTAAAATACACATTTTAGTTAATATTTTAGCACTAAGTTTATTGTTTAATTTAGATAAAAAATAAAAAAAATAGCATAATATATGAACATAACGTATTTAACATCTTTTAACTCTTTAAATTTTTAGCCCTCAACCTTATTTTGTAACAGTTTTAACAGTCGTTAAAACATTACAATTCTGACAACCAATCTATGCGATCCTATGAGATACAGTATTACGCAGTTAAATAATTTGTGAAATTCAGATAGACAGTCGTTCTATGTAAAATACGGTACTTAGCTTAATCCGGGAAAACTGGAAGCCAACCCCTTCATGGCGATGGCCATTATGTGCGGCTGAAAAAGAACTTATATATTATACTAGCTGTACCCACCCGGCATGTGCATGCGTTGCAATGCAATTTTTTCTACCTAGCACCTGCCTACTACCTACCTACTACCACTTAGGGGTATGAAAAATAGATAGTAGCCGATTCTCAGACCTACTGAATGTACATATAAAATTTCATAAAAATCGGTCAAGCCGTTTCGGAGGAGTATGGTAACTAACATTGTGACACGAGAATTTTATATAAGACTAGCTGTACCCGGCATGCGTTGCAATGCAATTTTTTCTACCTAGCACCTGCCTACTACCTACTACCTACCTACTACCACTTAGGGGTATGAAAAATAGATAGTAGCCGATTCTCAGACCTACTGAATATGCATATAAAATTTCATAAAAATCAGTCAAGCCGTTTCGGAGGAGTATGGTAACTAACATTGTGACACGAGAATTTTATATATAAGAAGATACATAGGTTATGACTATCCATTCTTGCTATTTTGTTCTTGTTATTTCAAACTTTTGTTATTATATTTCTTCTTTAATTCCACATTAAACTTATTTTTATCGTACAAAGGGTTTTTCAGTCAGCGGACGTCAATACGCCCAAGCTTTTACCGGATCACTATTTGACAAAGGCCCGTTCAGTTTCAGTACACAAAGGTATACTACGTTCTGCGGTGGTTTATTTACAACAAAATAATTGATTTGTATAGTTATGTGCACTAAAGTTAAATAATGCTTCAACTATTTACACGACTGCCCAAAAAGGAGTGTTATGTTTTCAGGGTTCATGTATGTATGTATGTATGTATGTATGTATGTATGTATGTATGTTTGTGAGTTTCTTTATTCCACCATAACTTCTAAAAGGCTCGACCGATTTCAATGTTTGTGGTATCATTAGAAGCTTTGAGTTATCCCGAGTGACATAGGCTATGTGGACATTAAAAAATGGTCAAGTGTGAGTCGAAATCGCCTGCAAAGGGTTCCGAACGATATTTTTTTTTGTGTTGTGTCATGTTTTTTTTGTTGTTCACTAAAAGGTATTAAATAAAAAAACTATAATTGAAAAATTAAAAAACACGCCTGCCATGACAAAAAAAATTAAAAACAAGTCAAATATTTGCAGTCGGGGGACCTGTAATGAATTGTTCCAAGTAACCGACCCCGACTGCAAATATTTGACTTGTTTTTAATTTTTTTTGTCATGGCAGGCGTGTTTTTTAATTTTTCAATTATAGTTTTTTTATTTACTGTATTGAAATAATGCACCAGGATTGAATAAGAATTAAAAAATGTATGTATTGGCTTATACCTTAACCATGAAATAGCAAAACTATAAACCTCTTCACTTTTACATTTAAATATACACAAAGGTGTGTATTTTATTAGAAGTAAGTAATTTTATGATACAGACCATAACAAGGTAGGTAGCCGTAGCTATATCTAACAAGAGCAAACCAAAAAAAGACCCGTGAATCAGTCTATAATATAAAATATTAAAAACTTTTATAACACAAATTAAAATACTACTAAACCTAAATAAAGTACATAAAAGTGACTTTATTCGTTATATTTCAGAGAAAACTGCTTGATAAATAACAGACTAGCTTTTATTACCACTTCAAACGTTTTTAGATGAAGTTCTGTGTATGTAATACCTTTGAGCATAGATAAGAACATACAGAGTGCGCCTATCCGGGTATGAATCGTAATTACTAGTATGAACTAGTTTCGTCGTAAAAATTGTATCAAAACAGAGAGCGCCGTTGTAATAAAACTATCTCAAAACCTAATAATATCGGAACCATCGATATTTTCGCATGAACGTCTGTCGTTGCACGGAAAATAACTTAAATCACTAAACGAATGTTCTCCATACAGCCAAAAAAGTGCTTTCCCTCGGCCAAGGCGCTTCTCGATACTTGCACTCTAGAGTTTTTGCTTTTTTAAACTCTATGATATGTACCTAATTAACTCAACTATTGTTAGTAACAACAACTTTGTTTCACGTTTCTAGTTTTTCTAAATAACTACTGTAAATACCAGTGGGATGTTAAAATGTATATTACTTGAAGCTGCTGAACGAATTATGATAGAATAATAAACATTCGTGGCAATATAATGTTTTTTTGGATATACAAACATTGGTACACATGCACACTTGTAAATATTTGTATGTCTAAAAATGTGTAATGCCTGTATTCGATACCTTATACAAGCATTACACCATAGTTAATACACAATTAGGTGCTTTGCGTGTGTATTCATGAAATAATTCCTGTGTGATTTCGTAAGTTATTTTACGAGTTGATATTCGAATAAACATAAATAGTTATAGATTTCATATAATCATGATTAAACCTACTTAAAATCAAGAACATTATAATAAAATTAACTAAGAACATCATTGAATAAGGAATACAATTATAATAATACATATCTTGAATAGTACACATGTCGATCCTTTTAATATCGCGAGGCTATATCTTCTGTCTGTATATATAAAAATGAATGCCTATTTTCCTTGGTCACGGCATCACGCGTGAAAGGCTGGACCGATTTCGCTAATTCTTTTTTTGTTGTGTTTGTTATTGTCAAGAGGAGGTTCTTATGAAAGAAAAAATATGAAAAATTGCGTGGAATATTAGAAAATTTAAGAATACTTAACCACCATATAAAATTATTTCTAATCTAACCTAAACTTTTTAATGTCACCTTATGACGTTTGACCTTAGACTATAGATAACTATAGACCGATAGTATCGCTAGTTTTCCTTCGTGCCAAGCGAGAGCACTTTTTGTCTGTTTCTAGTACATTCGTTTACTGATTTAAAGTTATTTTTCGCGCAACGACAGACTTATATGCAAAAATATCGATGGTTTCGACATTGTTAGGATAATATTAGGGTTTTATATAGTTTTATTAAAACGGCGCGCTCCTTCTTGATACAAAATTTACGATAAAACTAGTTCATACTAGTGCTCACGGTTCATACACTGATAGGCTCACTCTTTAGTTTGTTATCTATACTCTAAGCGTTTGACATAGAATTGACAGAATTCAATTAGAAACAGAATTCATAGTTTTGCATAAACCTAATATTTATACTTACTATTATAAACTGTGTGCTTAGGACAAGCAGTACCAACCAACTCAATTCCTAAAATTCAGTATCGAATCAATAAAATCGTTGGCTCTCCCAATATTCGCTATATCCACAGTGATGTTTACTAAATCATAAAATGTTGACAATCTCTATTGGATTTAGGTTTAAAATCCCAGTATTCAAATAAATTCGGTTCTCTCTTTGTAAATAGTGCATGAAAAAATATCGTTTGCACTTTTGTGACACTGTAGTGGTCTTTCATTAACTTTTACAAAGGCAAACTGTATGTAATATAACGTATGTATAAAGGTTTTAGAAAAAAACAATAGTCGGAATATTCCTCTTATTTTAGTAGCCAGTATTTGCCTACTAATATTTTATTAAAGCTTGAGAAATTTTTGATGCAGCTCTAATGCAAACGTAGATACTTAACTAAATTAAATAACTACAAAACAGACTGGTAAACAATTTTGTTATTCTAACCACGAAATATTTATAAACAGCCCATATTTCACTCAATATAATTCAATATAACTCCATATTTAATAACCGAAGGAAACGCAGTGACAGCTGTCAAATAATTATAATGATTATAAGGTGAAAAGGATTAAAACGGGCTCTGGCTTCGAGAAAGTTCAGCCAATATTGGATAAGTCCATTTCCATCGCAACCAATTACGGTAACTCTTATCGTGAAGGGTCTGATTGTACATTAGCTCTTAGTTGAATTGTAAAAGGTTTTGCTATTTACTGTGTATTTTAGAATTCAATTTATGTAGGTATCTCCGAGAAATAAAGATTAATTTAGAATATAAGCGTATCTTCCTCGAGATAAATTTTCGTTTTACACTAGTGTTCTCCGGTTTAGTAATTTCAAAATAGTTGTAGGTTTTATCACGATTTAACGATGTTCCCTTTTCCACTAGTCAGACGGAATTTCATTTTTTAATATTTTTTTGTGTAAGTTCTTGACTTCAATACTCTTGGTATAAACTATCGGGGCACTTGACGATCAATAATGTTTCTAAGAACGTTAACATCATCAACGGTTACGTCATCAAGTATTAAATACCCAAATCTTCTGCCAACGAGCCAATTGATTATTGCTTATTGCCTCGAAGTTGGATCTAATTCGGGCCGATTACTTCTGATGGAATAATGAGCTTGTTGTCTGTGCCCTATTCAAACGAGTACAACCTTGGGTTGAATCGAACGCTATTTTTATATTTCGAATACATTTGGAGTTGGAGTTTGTAATTTGCATTTACTTTTTAAGTATTTTTTATTGGCGTTTTACAATGACGATGTTGTGATTATGTTCTATTCTCAAAATCTATTATTTTTTAAATAGTAAGGATAATTTTTGGGTGTTTTATGATTATCGAATAATTTTATATGTTATCGATTAAATACTGATGATATTGTTAAATACAATGAAATAAACGACTTATGTATATTCTTAACTTATGAGTGTATCTTTAAAACACGAAAATTAATGTACCGTATTTTATGATCCATTAACAAACGTTGTCCATCTTTTTCGTCCACTAGTCAACATTACGTCCCATTCGCGTTCAATATGGCGAAATAAAAAAGGTATTTTTATGAGGATTCGTCGTCCCCGGCACTTTGTATGCCCCACACTTGCTCACACAAGATTCCCATTAACTTCGCCAGTGTATTATCCCTTTCACGAAGTTTTATTCGAGGGCAAAAACTGGGCAATAACAGAAATTCAATTTCTGTTGAAGAAAGTTTACTTTTATCGAAGAGTGAATGTTAAGGTTAGTGGATTAGAGTAGCTTGTCTATTAAACACATATTTAGCTTTGATGGCTTAATCAATGAAGCTTTCAAATTAATAGGATAATCGTGGATTTGTCGCTTCAATAGCTTTACCAGTCGCGCCGTACGTGTACACGGGATTTAGTCATTAAATCAGCAACACGGCTGCTTCTTTTTGGACTAATACTGGCCTAAATAATTTTAATTATAAATATATTTACGGCTTACGCACAAGCTTTCAAAATCTCTTCTATTGCCCACAAATGTTTATATTCAGCTATAAAACGTAAATTGTACTAAAATTAAGTCCAGGTGTAATTATATATATTTTACTTCCCATAATCTACTTGTCATTAGCATAACATTCCAGGCTTCCCGTAAACATACCTATTTTATATCCTAACGTACTTATAAATACCCAATTCTGCACCCGTTTTCTGCTCTCTCTGAATACGAGCGATACAAACTGCATTGCATATACTAAAGCATACATTCAAGCATAAATCTCCGACATATACCCCGATATGCAGCCGTCTTCAGGCATTACACTCCACAAAACATAAAGAGCCATTTCTACAGAGAATGCGATATATCCCAGTTATTTTAAACATTCCATTTCCCTACATTTCTGTTTCGCATTGGAATAGTCGATGGATGTCGGTAAGGCCTTATTTTGCGCGAGATTCAATCATACATTTTATAGAAAATATTGGATGGAATGTAGTCTTATATGTAAACTATTGCTGGGAAACTAAGTTTATTTACTTTTACATTCTACTAAATATTGCATTTTGAGTTAAACGTTAGTAAATCTGTACGTCGAGTATAAAAAAAGTAAAATTCTGACTCGAACCTCCCCTTTGCCTAAACAACAAAACACAAAAATAATTGTTAGTTTTGAAATGATGTACAAAATACTACAAAAGCTCACATTTAATTTAAATGAGGATTGCACTATGTTGATATTTTAGAAATAAACAAAAGAAGCATAATAATTATAATAACCAAGAATTTATTACAAACTAGTATTCACCGACTTTCTCTGAAATATGTATTTAAATAGAAATAAACTCCTTTACGTCGAATAGAAACCTACCACATAATAAAGCTTGTTGAGTTTCCGTTTCATTTCAAAGTACTTAACTCCTTTTGAAATAAATAAGTATACTTTAAGTTAAGAACATTCTCGGAAAAAGAATACTAATACTGCGATTAAGTTGTAAAATAAGCCGTCAAGTTAGAAAAGTTCCGGGAATATTATTTATTTACTTGTATTCTGTTTGATGTGGTTATGTAGCCTTTTAGTCTTGTTTAGAAGTATTTATATAGACCATACCAAATTATTCCTACACGCTTAGATTTTTTATTATAGTCCTAAAACGAATGCACGTAACATGTACTGGTCTCATTCACTCACACCGCAGTCTGCACACGCTTGGTTTTTTTTAATTATCGATCGATTTTTCCAACCGCAAAAAAAAAATAGATTAGCTATACTTCGTCTTTTGTTTCTATAAATTCTTATCCGACATAATAATAATAATAATATTCCGAGACAACTTACACACGGTTATCTGATCCCAAGCTAAGCAGAGCTTGTGTTATGGTAACCAGACAACTGATAAACATACTTATATATTTCTAAATACATACATATTATAGATAAATAACACCCAGACAACCAGACCAAATGATCGTGCTCATCACACAAACATTTGTCCTGGGTGGGAATCGAACCCACGACCTCCGGTATAGCAGTCAGGGTCACTAACCACTAGACCAACAGGCCCGTCAAACGACATCACGACGACATCACGTCATCATCATGTTATGTATCGCAGGTGGCGCTCATTCCTCCTGATTTTCTGGTATTTCATTTAAATAATATCTACAATATATGAATCTTCAGTTCTACCAATCTCGCTTAAATTATTCAGCATTCTATCTTTGATGTCTTAACTTAACCCACATCTCTTCAGCGTTCCAAAATAATTATATTATTACGTGCAACGGAATGGCTGCTCATACAAATTTAATATTCTCCATCTCCGTGTACTGAATTAACGATATTTTAATGATATTATCCAAAATATAGTAAAGGATAAAGGACTTGATATAGGGTAAATCCTTTGATTATATAATGTCGGTAAATCTTATTCAATTGGTAATAATGTGTGTCGACAAATTGACTGTCTTGATCAAATAAAATAAAATCGAATTTCTTGAGCTATAAAGTAAAACAATTGGATAAAGTCAGTCAGTATTTTATTAAATAGCTTTTAAATTAAACAGACCCACTCCTTATTTTAACGTTCTTTCAAATTCTGATAAATAAAATACGAACCAAGCCGTTATTTTCAGAATAAAATCTTCACTTTTCCTTGATCTAAGATGAAGTAAAAATTAAAAACCTTTTAGCACAGCTGTTGTGAAAAATTAATGAAGACACCTAGTGACACTGGAATACCTTTTAAATATTAACGGTTATAAGTGGATTTCCATGTACTTTATTTTATTACATAACTCGCAAAAAAATTGAATTTAACACCTACAAAGCAAAATTTTATTCGATTAACTTTTGAATATAGAATTTCGCAATTATTTGAACAGGCACGTAAACAATAGCCGTATTCAAAATGTGGTGGGAAAAACCACAGATTAAAATAATTGTTGCAGTAAACTTTTTTTAAGCAAAGGCAACACGCTAGCGGCCTGGCTCTGGCTGAATAATTCAAACGCATGCAATCACTTCGCAACATGCTACATAGTTCTTGGCACCCCGTCGACGGGTTAATTGCTTCTGCAAATATGTTTACTAGACTTTTAAAGCTATTTACAAGTACATTGAAATATTTATAGTGGACGTTTTAAACTTAAAGGAATTAATATCGAAAATTTTGTAGTGCTCGAATTTACCATGAGAACAGAAATGGTAAAAATATTTCATGCGCTTAATAACGAACTACAGCATAATTGTAATTACTGGGAAATTTAAAAGCAATGTTACAAACAGAAAACCAGATATATTGCTACTTGACATGAAAATACAAACATCGTTGGCAACCAATCATTTTAACACAACAAAAAGCTGCAAGCTTGTATTTTCAATTCGAGCTTAAGCGCCATCAATTCAAATTGATGACACCTTCATACATCCATTAACACGTCATAACTGCAATTTAATTGCTTCAAAGCAATTTGCGTCTTGCCCCATGAAATTTAGATTGAATTTCTAACGGCAGGTCGTCCATAAATTTTTATGGGCTTAAATATTCATTCTCATTTTGTAAGGTAATGCATTCGTTCTTCTGCACGCGGAATTTGATTTAGCATCATTAATGTCCTAGTTTTCAAAGGATTGGATTTACGTTACTAGTTTTTTCGATAGTTCTATGTATGTGTGTAATGTCAAAAAAAATAGGTTTTCATATAAAAGGTATGTCATGTCGCTCTGTAATGTTACATTTAATCGTACCATTCTCATTATCTACGGAGCCAATACGCTCAATGATTACGTCGTCAATACGTCGTATCACGTATGATTATGTACACATCGCCAGAGTGAGGGGAAGGTGAATCGATAAAAGATAGCGTTTGAAATGTCTTGTACCTATATTATTATATCTTAAGCTGTAACACAAAAGGTTGTTGTGTAGTGGACAAAAGCAAGTCTGACTTTACTTTTATGTAACTCGCACTAGTCAACTTGAGCTCAGGATTTGACTGATTCACGGACTTTATAATGAGGATCACAATTCGACAATATGTGTTTTTTGTTTGTTAAGCGATATACCTCCCTGTTGTGGATTGAATTCAAACATTATTTTTGTCATCGATAGCATACCTATCTCAGAGATGGTCCCACGTATATTTCATCCCAGTCGGTTCCTTTTTACAATTCTATTTAATCAATAATGTATGTACACAAGTAGTACGTGAATGTGTGTACGACATATAGGTATATAAGACCGGAATAAAGGAATTCGATCCAGTTGACAATTGACCCAGCACATTCCTAATCTAAGCAAACTTCGTTCGCTCGATAAAGCAAATTACGGATTAGAATTCCAACATGTTTTGCTGGTTTTCTTTATATCGAATAATCACGCTCTTTTTAAACCAGTAGGCAAAGTAGGTGATATGATTTTCACATACCTATTCATTACAGGGGATAGCTGGGACTCCTAGTTATTTCAGGTACCTACAGATATTGTCATTAGTGACAAGGTTTTTCTTCAGTTATATGAATATGGTGTATTGTAACTTATACCCCTAATAACTCTATTTATGCTTAGACTAAGACATTTTTCGACTTTTGGGCGCTTGTGGGTTTCTCCAACCTTTCGCGTGCCTTAAGTTACACAGTTCGACATATGAAAAAAAAATGAAAAAAATGTTTTGGTCAATGGTTTGGTCATTTATCGACCAATCCTGACCAAGCCCTTAAGTGTAACTGTCCGACTTAAGACATTTGGAGCATTTTTTTCTCACGTCAAACTGTTTTACTTGAGACAAGCGAAAGGTTAAGAATTCAAGTGCGATTCCAGCCTGCCTCCAATGACACGATTTCCTCATCATCATCTCCCGAGCCTTTTCCCAACTATGTTGGGGTCGGCTTCCAGTCTTACCGGATTCAGCTGAATACCGTATTTTACATGGAGCGACTGCCTATCTGACCTCCACAACTCATTTTTACTGGGTAACACAGTATCCCATAGTAAGACTGGATGTCAGAATTGACTTAACGACTGCCAAGTGACACGATTTCCTAAAATGCTTTATTTACCGTACTCCTATATTGTTGTTACTAAAATAATGTGACACTTAATTGTAGACGAATTACCTCAATTTTTTGTATCCGCGAAATGACTAAACTTTCGTTACAACAGACAAAACAATTCTAGACTTAATCATTATTGTTTTAGAAACCATCTCCATTCATCAAGAATTACTAAAAGTAGTTGATTAAAACCATTTAAATTGCATAAGGAGTTCCAAAGTTTCTGTAGGAGCCAATGGCGTGGACACATACCTTGAGCGCTGAACGAAGTTGTTTGAGTTATGGCCCTCAAATTGATTCTAAATCAATAAACTTTGAGAGCAGATTATACTGTTTATATGAAACAAGAAGGGTTGTAAATTGTGTAGGTACTTAAAATGTTTGTATGGTTACGCAATATGTGCCTAAGTTTATAAAAGGTCTTGTCATACAAATATTCAGTTACTTTATTGTAATTGCCATGCTGTTTAAAATTGTTAACTTTGTTTCTGATTTATTTTGTTTTCTTTAAGCTGTATCGCGTAACAAATTTTCTGGTAAATTGTAAGTTTCAATATCGAGGTTATGTAGTTTTAAAAACACTAAATAGACATGTAAATTTATAACCGACTAAAAACAAAAAGAAAGGTCTGTATGTATGCCGCGATTTTTATAAAAACTGCTAACCCGATTTCGATACATGTAGCTAGCTAATATTCAAGCTCCAACAGGTACAAAAGTTTAATTTCCTCAAGAAATAAATAAGAAACTTCAAGGTAACACACTCCCATACTAAGTTCTTAATGAACAACTCCACGTCCGTCGAATGAAGTGAAGTTGCAATGAGGTTGGTCTCAAGGAGGTTTAACTATTGAGGCACCTGGGCGTGTGACGTCATCACGGTGCCTTTGACAGGGAACTAATGAAATAGGCCACTGCAGCTCTGTTTACTGCGCTGTCGAATAAAGCTAGGTACTACTAGGTAATTTTACTTTGTAGAAAATAACTGTTAGTAAAGCTAAATAAATAAGTAAAGATATTTTAAAAAATAAAGTATTAATTTTAACCTCGAAATCGGAATATTTGATACAGAGAATTTGACTGGTTCTGTACTATTCGGAAAGAGATAAATATAAAAAAAAAATACTTTTAGAAGTACATTGATATTTCACTCTCTAATTTAAAGGTAGTCTCCACAGTATTTATAAGCCTTAAGCTAAACATGAAATGGCCTACAAACTATGAACAATGTAATTTTAATTTCAATGACGCACCCAGTTTTTGTACTTACTGGAAAACGTTATTTACAAAACACTTTCACGGTAAAACTTTACGGTAAACAGTACCTCACTGCCATAGTTTTCAGCCCGCACAACTCTGAAATACAAATAGAACCTCCAACTATGACAGCCGACTATTTAACTCAACGAATTAGTGAAACCTCCACTTCGTGCAAATATGAAATGGGATACCAAATTATATGAGTCGAGAGGTCAACCTGCATTTGGGCCCATGTAACAACTATTCCAACTATATATATAAGTATATTGTACTTTTGTATGATAACAGTTAAGTTGTAGATACATACTGACTAACTTGGAGACTTTCAGGAGTAAAGACCATTCACATTATCAGACAAATACTTTTCAAACGAAATATCAAATCATAAAATGAGGAACCAGAATTGCATCATAAAAACCTCTATGAAAGGTGAAGACTGGGGTTAGGAATTTTAAATCTGAACATTTCAACACAAAATGTACATTTTCAGGAGTGCGAGTGGTAGAAGTATAAACTCTTAAACCATAAATATGAAACGGGAAAATTACTAACAATTTATTTACAAATAATAAAAATTCGTCTATCTATTACGTAGTTAAAAGAGACTGTGAATTATATAAATTATACAAAGTGGTGATGACAATACGACAATAAATGAAAACACGGACAGTACTAGTTCATAAGAATAATCCTAAACGGTAAACTAGTACTGTCCGTGTTTTCATTTATTGTCGTATTGTCATCACCACTTTGTATATAAGAATAGAAATTGACCCCTACCAAAGTAGTTGACAAAGCAGGTCACAATCACTTCATTGTAATTGAAACCAAAACATCACAATTATAATAATAATATCGTATATCAGATAATAAGAGGTTATCCACACCATGAATATTATCACCGGCATAAGATTTTAATTTCCCGCCCCCAGCGGTAAAGCCTATTTAATTAGTGAGGCGCCACGCACGGCCCGTGACCCGGATACCCGGATTATAATAAGTACCTGAAATTAATTTAATATTACTGGCACAGATTTTATTTTTCATTTTTAGGACTTTTAAATTTTTTGGTCGTTTGTAGCTGTCTTCTGTTGCTGGTTTTATTTATTTAACTTCAGCATAAATACTTATTGTATTTTTGGATTTAGATCCTGAAATATCATTTCACATAGATGTTCCAATGCTAGTTATTACTGAATTTCTAGAATTCTTTACGATATCGTCTTGACTACCTTTTACAACAAAAATACATAATATTAACTTTAATATTGTAGAAGCGTTTAATAAATAAGTGTACAAAGCTAATTATGTTCGCTACAGCGAGTCCAAGGATTCTGTCCATCCTTTATAAGATTTTGCTTAATGTTCATACACTTTCTTAAAGGCTGTAATTAATAACGTTTTCTTTAGTATAAAGAGAACCTAGACGTAGATATATCTTAACATCGTCGGCCAAGGGTGAGTCGGACTCGCGCAACAACAGTTCCCCTACCATCTTAGAACAAATTTATGCCGTAAAAATTGAATAAAAAATAATAAAAGATAATTTATTTTAATATAAATAATTTTTACTATTCCTTGTTATAGCGATAATAGAAATACACAATACGGAAAAGAAACTGCGAGAATATCACCATTATGCAAAGCAATTTAAGTTAAATAAGAATAATATCTCTCTATTTGTATAAAGTATACCCCAAGGAGGACTCAATAGTATTCTCCCTCTTCCCAAGATCTTATATTTGTAGCTATTTGTTGAACGCGTAATATCTTAACCAATTAATTTTTCGAATAGTCCCGAGGTGATCTTTACTTCCCGTCTAGTATATTTATCTGACATAGGAAATAAAAATTAAGTTTATTTCTTGTAAGTACATAAAGCTGAAAAGTTTGTTTGTTTAAACACCGCTATATCTGAACATAGAAGTCGAATCAAATAATATTTATATTGTATTTGGTTGCTTTTTTTTGGTATAGGTACCAATATAAAAATGATCTATGATGATGAATGAATCTATGATCGCTGTAATCCGAGAAAACATGAGATTAAACTGCGAATCACACTTAATTACGTTATAAAACAATCTACAAAATATCTTTAAATTATGTGGTTTTATATTCCACTTAATAATATAACAATTATGTTTGTTTCAGAGCAATACGGGGAACGAAGAACACGCAACACATTATTCTCGTTGCCGTCATCAAGAAAAGGTAGGTTTTTGTTTATAATACACAAATAAATGTAATACATTAAGCTTGTTACTTTCCTACTAAGAGCCGCTTTCATCTGAACCTAATTTCGCGGTATGAAAATAAATATGTATTACGAAAATTTGTACATATGCGTCAAAAAGTGCGTTTTCATGAAATAATTATGTTTCTGGTATAGATTATGTATTTAACTCTATTTAACTCTTCTTCGTTAAATAAATTAGATTTCATTGTTTTTCATAATTGACATAATTTCCATTTAAAAACACATACCGAAGTGACTCGTTTTGGTACTGAACAAGTCTTAAAAAAAAATCGTTTCGTACTCTACAAACGCTTGCTATGTTTTTAAGATTTTTCTTAACTATTCCCCACCAATTCAGCATTTTCATCTTACGTACAAAGGCAATAAACCCTAAGCTTCATTTTATAGTTCTAAGGATATCGGTCATTCACATCTAAATAAGATAATTCTAAACACGACGTCGCAGTGTCAGGGTTGGACGTAAAATACATTTGCATCGACCGTGACAGTCGCATCGTGCCACGACTTAAATGTGTGAAGTGACGTTTATTGCGTCGCCTGACAACCCTAGAGATCAAATGGGATAGTACATAAAATGGAACGGGATAGTACATAAAACGTAGAGGGATAGTACATCAAATGTGGTTAATGCCTAGGTATTTGATGAAGGGATTATATGAGATAGTCGTAATAATAGTTTGTTGTTTGTGCGTATTATGTTTGGGTTCTAACTCAAAAGTTTCTAGTAAGCTCAAACTCGTGTATTTTATTCTAACTACACTAGTAGTGCCTAGCATATTGTAGGTACAAAACAATATCCACTCGTTCCTACATGTACAATCGTCAAAAAAAGTCAGGACAAGATCAGATTTATAAACAGATCACAATATTCAGTGACATTTTGAAGATTAGTGCACAGCGAATTAATGTTTCTTTTTATGTCGAAGCTTTGCAATTTGTTATGTTCCTAGTCGCAACAAAAACATATTGCATCTGATTGTGTTCTGGGGCCCGACACTGTTACGGAGTGTAAATAGCAGACTCGGGCCCCAGGTGTTTTGTAAGTCTATGTTCATGTAGCTTTGTTTCTGACTGTACCTATGTATATTACCGACTCTCGCATATTCGCAGCAATTATTCACAATTCCCGTATAGCGGACATTTTGTATTTTATTTTTGATAGAAACGTATTCAGTTCTGAATATAAAGCATTCATAGAATGCAGATGTGGAAATAGATAATGCAATAACAGAAATAGCAATTTTACGAATGCTGAATTGATTAATTATTTTGGTTTCCTTTTTTATTTTAAATATGTTACCTATGAAGGCATTTAATGTTGGTTGTAAATATGCTATACAAAAGCTCTCGCCTTGATATTCAATATTGAAAATTACCATTTAATAATGTTATTTCATTTAATAGTGAACATTTGTGAATAAAGTACGAAATATTAAAGTAAATATTATGTAGGTACAAAAACAGTATTATAATTCCTGAAAATACAAATTGCTATATTGACAACGAAAAATTTTTGCTAATATTATTAATATCTATATTATTTAAATGAATATATCAGAATATATAAACAGCTTTTGAACAGTCGAGAATACTTGAGGTTATTCACTAAATACTTGAAATAATATTGGAATATTTCATGCCACCCTCCACCATATTATTATACCCTCAGTTTCATATATATAAACTGTTGGCTATGCAAATGTTCAACGAATTTCAAAAGCCTTTTTGAATACATTGAATTGAAATATAGAGATAATCATGTTATTGTGAATCTATACTTATAATAAATCTGTAGAAGTGAAAATTCTGTAAATTGAAAATATCAAAAAAATAAATGGCGGGGGGTGTTACTAGACCTATACCGAAGCCAAAAGTGTGAAAAAAAAAAATTGTCTGTCTGTCTGTCTGTTTGTTCAGGTATCACGCAAAAACTATCGGTTCGATTACGATGAAACTTGGTATAATTATTCTTTATTATCCTGGGCGCCACACTGGGTAGTTTTTATCCCGGAAAAGTATAAACAATAAAAAACAAACTTAATTTTGCGGTTAAAAACTCATTGATAAGTTTCGTCATCCACGCGAACGAAGTCGCAGGCACAACTAGTACACAAATGGTGAAGTAAATAATGATTTACTTCACCATTTGTTTTCATTTAAGAAAATATAGCATTTTAATTTTATGTTTGTTCTGTAAACATATTTATCTTTATATAAAAAAACCATTTTCGAATGTAAAAAATAGCGAATATTAAAATAACAGCTTACCTCTGATGGACGAAAATTTTACCTTTTCAGTAGTAAGCCTTCAAAAAGCCTTCAAAAGTCACTGAAATATATGCTAGTTATCGTAAACATTTTTCTTAGGGCGAATACCTTGTTTTTCTTACCATTGTTATACCTCTAAGTAGTTTGATATTAAATTCAAGTCTCATACATGCAATCATAATGGAGGACTGGTATATTATAATACAGTTTTCTCGGGTCCTTAACCCTTGCCTCTTAATATTCCGTGCAGCGAGTCAGCGCAGGGTGCAGGCTGTGCCTTATCTTTATCTGAGGATCGTTACACTGGGATACATTATATCTCTATTTAAAAACTTAAGCCTGTGCTTCAAGGTTCTGTATTAAAAGCTAAGGTTTTACAGATTTAGCAAAAATACTGTGACTTATACATAGATATGTGACTATGAAGCGGTGAAGCATATTTTGTAAATATCACAGGTAGAAATATGCTAGTGTTTATTATTTTTTCATTTTGAATCTGTTCATTCCCCGGCAGGCCAAATAAGTAGTTATATGTTTTTTTCTCATACCACACTTATGAATTATGGGCTAACCATTCCTTGTTATACGAAATGTGTCATGAAGCGGAACACATTATTTACATCGTATTATTATCAATCAGCAGACAACATCGAGTTCACCAAACAGATCGATCCATGTTTACTCGTATATCATGGCAGTATTGTCAAAACTTGTTCCCAGTGCATTACCGTCAAAACTTAGATTTTATGAGGGAACAACAGTTTCAATGCAACTTGCGAACTTTCTGACTGTGAACATAAATAAACTGGAATATCCTTCAGACTCCTGTATGTCTATTCTGTTAATAATTTCGGTGACAGGTGAAAGTGAAGTGACAATAAAGCTCACTTCAAAAGTGAACCCAATTGGCCTTGATTTAGAATTCAAATTCGAGAATACGTATTTGACATCTCACCGCGGATTCCGCTGTCGAGACATGAAAATAATGTTACAGAATAGCACGGCTGCAGATAGATAATACTGCCTCGCAAAGTTTTACTATGGCTTTAGTTGCTTAAAACTTTTCAATTATACAACTGTTATTTGAGATTTTAGTAGCTCCTTTCTGTTAGCTTCTAATAACATCTTTGGCTGGGCCCTTTCCAAAGTTTCCCAAACGCCCCAGTCCTTAGCAATTTGGCTCGTCAATTTTTGATACGTGTCAAATTCATAACATCATCCCCTTTCGTTCACATCACCAATGGCCGTATTGTGATAGCTTCTTCCCTTATCTATACGTCCAAGTCTCCGGTTTTACATAACAGAAAATTAGCTAATGCAATCAATCAATCAACTCAGCTTTTGTGGTCCTGTGGTACTGCTGAACATAGGCCTCTCCCAAGTTGCGCCACAACACCTGGTCCTGCGTCTTCCGCATCCGCTCCGACCAACCTACCATTTTCAGGTAATTAGACCATCAGTTAATTAGTTAGCTAATTATAGATATTTAAATTCGCATTTGCTGAAAATCTCAGTTAAATAAGCTGAAACATTGATGTTTCAAATATGTAGTTATAAATACATGTTTGCATTGACGGATAAACATAATGATGTTTCAAATTCGTTTATCAATATTATGTTGAAATGCTAACTAGCATTTCGCTAATGATTAAATACAGAATGTTAGTGGAAATACAGGATGTTACTGGAAATACATATACAAATATTATTTTGCTATAAAAGTTAAACTTTTAATTTGATTTTCAATGAATGTCAGACAGATCGATGAAATTTCGATTAATTATCTGTCTTACCATGCACTCAATATTGCTTGTGGAATCTTCAAAAATCACCCCTCCATGTATATCTTCTGTTATTTGTCTAAATTCGATATCACTGAAAGAAGGAAATCTGTAAAGAAAAAGAAACTTTTTAAAGGAAATTGGAGCTATTTCTCGTAACTCCTAATAGGAACAAAGGGACAACCCAAGTGTGTCGACATTTCTTGTAAAACAATTTTATTTGTTTCTAACAAAATGCAACGCAATATGATCTAATTGGTAAAAAAAGCTTTTGTTTGTGAACGATGTGATTCTATTTACATTTTATTGTGCTTATGTCTTTAATTAAGTAAAGGAATTCATGCTAGAAATTATTTTTAAGAGTAAATAGTAGCATCTACTTTATTGAAACGTCGTCACAAATTAAATAAATTACTAATTAGCGATTAAAATTCTTTAAAAAAAATAGGCTGTAATATTGTCATGATTTGCTAACTGATAAGTATTTCGTTGTTTAAACAAAGATGTTATACCTAGTTTAATTTTTATATGCCTTTTATTACTTCATTTAGGTTACACCCCTGTAATACCCACAGGCAGGCCACACTGTTACCAAATACCTAACATGACTCGATCGATAACCACAACCCTGAGATAAAACCAAAACACCAGCTATTTCGGGACTAACCTCTGATGGACAAATAAACAACGACAGGGTTGCTTTTAAATGTATTCCGGGCTTTCAATTACTTTACAGTGTAAACAAACAGTCAATGCAATGGTGAGTCTCGGATGAAGATGGAAGAAAATTTACTTATTTTATTACACACCTTACATCTATCATTACAGGTTACCCCAATTCAATAGATGAAGTAAATCAAATTACAGTAAGCACATAAATCACAGATTAATAGACTATTACAAACTTAAATACTTATAAATGAAGAGATGTTAAATAATATTATTATGTCGCAACGAAGTCAAAGAAAGGAAAAAAATCTATGGAAGATATACTTTAAAGCCTAAAAAAGAGAGGTGTTATAAGTAATTGAGTATTTATTTGTGAGATCGCAGCTTCTGAACAAGTAGGCCAATTTTGATGCTGTCTCTTTGTCTGTGAAAACTGCTGAGATCAAAATTAGCTATCAAGTTTAGCTTTAATTAATATTCAAAGATCTTTACAGACGATAGAAATGTATAGCTGCTTACTAAAATTTTACTTTTTTTCTTGAGCCATTATTATTATTTTTCCCCGTAAACTGAAACAATACGAACTACTAGTTATATTTAGTTTAATTGAAATAAGAGGAACAAAGGACTCAACCCGGAAAACGAGCTCATAATAATAAATCAATATGTACAAACGACATAGTTATATTTTGTTATATTTTAGGAAGTTATTTAATGTGAGATAGATATAATTTATAGATTTCTAGACAACACTATAAATGATATAAATAATTGCCGAAAGAAAAATGTCTAGTCAAAACAATAATTACAAAATAAACTATAAATGTTTGCTAGGCAAAAACTGATTCCAACAACTTCAAATAAGGTTTTTCTATTTCGCAAATTAATTCGATACAATACAATATGTATAGAAAAATAATATTTTTACATCAACTTTATTAAATAAAATGTTTTCCAACAAATACTGAGAATGGAGCTTGTCTTATCTCAAGGTCGTTGTCAAGCCAACAGGGCCTCGATTCAGATATTTAAGAGTTGCAGAATTGGCTGGATGACCTGCTTCATTTGGTCATTTTTACGATAATTGGCATTAATTAATCATTACGATCATTCTCTTTGAGAGTACAATGAGATTTTATTGTAGGCTTATCTGAATACGAAAATTCGGCACAATGATACACTGACCTACCAGTGACCGACCACTGAGATGCATTTAAAATAGTTGAATCGAGGCCCTGTAAAAGAAACATTAACTTTTTTGATACGAATAAACAAAAAGCCATATACAGGGTGATTGGTGAAATACAAACGATATTTAAGGAGAGCACTCAGTACTCGATTCTCATTATAATTATGTAATAAAATTAGGTAGGTACTTAATTTTTGACCAAATGTCTCCATAAATAAGTTAAGTGTGGATCCCTTCTCGACGTTGACTCGATCACGCGGTTAAGCACGCGCCGGTTGAAACTAGTTAAAACATGAAAGAAACACCGCTGCTGCCGCGCCGCCCGCGCACGCGGCCACGCGCCCCCTCCCCTTCAGTGCAAGCGCAAGCGCCGCGCCGACTGGTCTGTGTTTGCCGCTTCCTACTTCCGAGTTCCGTGTTCCGCGATAGTTCGCGCTTTAGTGTATGAATGTGATAAAAATGTCGTACCAATACACAAATGCAGAGTACCTCGATATGGTTCGTGCGTATGCGCGTGCTAATGACAGTTTGGCAGGTGCCGTTAATCTTTATCGGGAGATGTTTCCCGGCCGCCGAATACCTACACCCCGCGTAATATTAAACGCCAACCAAAGATTACGGGACTACGGACAGTTCACCGTTCCAGCACACGCACAAGGACGAGGAGGGGTGTCATACCCTGTCTCGTTACACGAAGACATTCTCCAGTACTTTGAGGACAACCCACAAGCGAGTACACGAAATGCTGCTAGAAGATTTGGTGTATCACAATGGACTGTGTGGAATCAACTTCACAAAAATGGGCTACACCCATATCATTTTCGACCTGTACAAGAACTCAGTGTCAGTGATTACGAGCCACGAATAAACTTTTGCCGATGGTTTTTACAAAACACTGACAAAAACATATTATTTACAGACGAAGCTACATTTACTAGACTCGGTATTTTTAATGTACATAACGAACATTGGTGGAGTCACTCAAATCCTTACGTTACGCAACAAGACGCTTATCAACATAGATTCAGTGTTAATGTGTGGGCCGGTGTTCTAAATAACTGTTTGTTAGGCCCGTATTTTATCGAAGGAAGACTGAATAGTGTGTCATACCTAGACATTTTAAACAGTGTGGTGAACGACATGCTTGATGATGTACCTGTAAGTTATCATCGAAACTTATTTTACCAACACGACGGAGCACCCGCGCACTATCATACTCAAGTACGTGAGTACCTAAATAGTTACTTTGGTGATAGCTGGATAGGTCGCGGAGGGCCCATACCATGGCCAGCTCGGTCTCCAGACCTCACCCCACTAGATTTTTATTTATGGGGTGAGGTAAAACGTCTTGTGTACACTACAGAGTATGCAAACAGGGATGAATTAAAGACTAGAATCACTAGTGCTTTTCTAACTGTTAAAAGTGATTCATTTGTTTTGAACCGTGTAAAAGACAATATGCGTAAACGTGCCGAAGCTTGCATCTCGCGAGAAGGTGCACATTTTGAACAAATTTTAAGGTTAGTGTAGTTGTGTAAATAAGTAGGTATTTTAATTAAGCTCAATCGTTGTAAATAGGTATGATTCCATTTTTTAAATACGCCAAAAATACCAATAGTATTTTCATCTTGATTCACGTTCGTCTCAAAATGCAAATTACCTTTTTACCTAATCAACAAATAGGTGATTTAAATACCTAGGTATTTTTGCCTGTCCTAAGCCAGCATTAAAGTATGAAGGGAAAACGGATCATGCTTCTTTATCAAACTTAGCTTACTACCCCGTGAGCATGCGGTAGTCGCGTAAACAATGTAACTACCTACGTACTTTGTGTCGATAGCATAGCACGTACGCCCGTGCGGTGTCCATGCGTTGCGTAATTAATAAGGTAACTTTAACCTAAGTTTACTAAATAGTCAATAGATATTATTATTCTTTTTTATATTTTTTATTCATATATGATTCCAAAATATCACGTCCTCGAGAATCGTTTGTGTTTCACCAGTCACCCTGTATAACGCTCCATGAGTTTAATGTAATATCTTGTAAATGTAAGAGTGCTTAATCGGATTTATTTTAACAAATCAATTGTTCCTTGACGTTAAGTAGGTATCCTAACTTCAAAAATATGAAATGAAAAGAAAAAAGCGTTTGTTCAGGTTTACATAAAAGTTGTTAGGTATAACGAAAGTTAAGGCTTGTTACAGGCTTTTAGGTGTGTGTTGAGTATAAAAGGAAAATTATTCTAACCTACTTTATTTGGTAAGTTGAGGTTTACCAAACGGTGACGGTGCTATGTGAAATATAAAAATGTATATTATGACTCTGCCAGATTGTCTTATATAGATAATTCAATTTATCTATATGCCACAATCGTCAATAAGCTAATATTCTATGGAAAATATAAAATAAAATAAAAACTTAATAAAGTCTTGATACTTGTACAAACCCAACTGTAGAATCTGCCAATGTCCCATGGGACATTAGCAGATTCTACAGTTGGGTTTGTACATTTATTACAAATCAGGTGGGTGAAGTTCTGTACTCCTAGCTTAAGGAGTAACAGTCCCGTTCCCCTGTATATGTACGAGTATGTTTCTTCGAAAGTACAATATGTTTACCTTTATGATTATTTTGACAATATTAAGATGCTACAATTTATAGTTTATACTTCTTAACAATTTAAAACTTAAGGTATAAACGTGTCAGCGTTTACATGTACGTAATATATATGGCTCTTTACTTGAGATCCTGCGCTTTCTTCTGAGTATGTCAATGATAATTGCAGTTTTCCGGACCGGATTTTACTTAGACACGCAGACGGAATTGCTAAGCCTAGCTGTAGGGTATACCTACATATTATAGAAATAGTTTTTGTCATAAGATGACCAAAAATTATAATTATTTATCACAAATTACTTATATAAAAACATATCACTTTAGACGCTAATAGGATACTTGACAACCCTATCATTAATCAGTGCTGTAGTTTTTTTATTGTAGTAGTAATTTTAATTTGAACCCATTTTCCAATTTTAAACAGTTTAAAAGGCACCTTTTAGTTAGATAACGAGAAATCCCAACGCTGTGAGACCAAAGTTAAGTTAAAGTCGAGTTTGTATTCACTTTCGGCTATTAAAGTTTCTCGCCGAGTCCGCATGAAAGTCTCAGTTTACTTCGAAAGGTCCACAGACAGTGTATTATTTTAGCTATGTTATAGACTCTATGCCAGGGGTGGTGAACCTATGGAACGCGTGCCATTGATGACAAACGGCACAATATTTTGAGCATGGTTAGAGTTTTAGTTCAAAATAACTAAATTCTACAACAATTATTATATTTAGTACTAGCTGTGCCTGCGACTTCGTTCGCGTGGATGACGAAACTTATCAATCAGTTTTTAACCGCAAAATTAAGTTAGTTTTTTCCGGGATAAAAACTACCCAGTGTGGTGCCCAGGATAATAAAGAATAATTATACCAAGTTTCATCGTAATCGAACCGGTAGTTTTTGCGTGATACCTGAACAAACAGACAGACAAAAATTTTTTTTTTCACACTTTTGGGTTCGGTGTCGATCTAGTAACACCCCCCGCCATTTATTTTTTTGATATTTTCAATGTACAGAATTTTCACTTCTACAGATTTATTATAAGTATAAATAAAAGAAAATTGCAATAACGTAGTCGAAGTCTTATTAATGTAACTTTATCTAGACACGCGGCCGCGTGTCAAGCCAAGTTCAAGCAAACTGGCTAGACAGCGCCAAGTGTATCATTACACGAACCACTTGGTGCCACTTTTGACCCTTCCATAACTCAAAACCTCTTTAACGTAAATACATAAAACTACGTGTGTTTTATTATATCCATCTGGACATCTAGAAGCCCAAATTTCATGAAGCTAGCTCAAACGGTTATAAAGATATGAAGGTCAAAAAGTCGTAAATTTTAACACTGACTGACTGACATATAGTACCTAAACCTTTGGAATCCAGCTCGGTAATTGTGTGTAAGCGAAGGAAAAAATCTAAAAATAAAAAAAAAGTTAAAAAATAGGGTATTTATAGGAACAAAATAACATTATGAACAAGTATTAAACTTTAATTCTTTGCTTTATTGGATACCTATAACAATTCCTGTCATTTAAAAATGTAAGATCTTAAAGTAGGTTAGATTTGACTTGACCAATTCATAATGTTATTTTGTTCCTATAAATACATATTTGGATTTTGCATAGAACTTGGCACTCATTTAGATCTCCATTCTTTTTGTGTATTGAACTTGGCTTTCCTTTTTTACATTTATGTTTTTGGTGGGATTTATATTACACGGATAACTGAAACATTTATTACAATGCAGTGCTAAATGAATTATTTGATAGTAAACTTTCTTAAGTTATTAACAAGTATTTAGTTTTATTATTTGACGGCAAATCTTTGGCTTCATAAAACCAAACTTCACAATAAATGGTACATAAATCTACAAAGGTTCGCCACCCCTGTTCCATAGTAAAGTTTGTCTTAGTTATTAGTCTGGGACTGATGTTGTTTTAGTGTGTCGTGTCAGCACTTAGACCTATACATATTTGATTCGGTCCCGTTCACACAGCTTAGTCTAGTCTGCAGATAACTTATAGACTTGATATTTAGCGAAATTATCAATTCTCACTGTGACTTTAAGGTGGATCATTTCAGAAATAAACAATGCAAAATAACAATTTATTTATTTAACAGATACTGACTAAAGTACCTAATAATAAGTGTCACCATCAGTTAAAAGCAAACAGTAGCAATAAACGATATATCAATTTTATTTAAACAAGCTTCTGAAATGAAGATATTTTTTAAAGTAAACATGATTAAAGTGAGTAATAGATATTTTACTAAAAATACTAAGTTCTTTCTAACCAATTCCCAATATTTACCCACCTATTATCATTTTCGTAAAAAAATATATTACACTAAAAATATAAAGCAATAAAATATATATTACGATTCTACAGAATACTAAGACAAGATATAAAGTATATTCTACGGTTGTACAGGCTAACTCCATCAGCCGTAGGTAAAAAAATACCATTAAGATATCGGAGGTAGACTTTGTTAGTAATATAACAAGAAACTTGGGAAAGTAATGGTCCAAACAGTAGTACCTACTTGTCTTGTAGGTGCTCCCGAATGTGAGGGCCCGACTTCACCAAAGCGGAGACGAGCGGAGTGGAGCTAGCTGTGGAGACGGGCCTGAATAACGGATACCTTTTGGTTATTGAAATGCTCGTCTCCGCTCTGCTCGTCTCGCTTTGGTGGAGTCCGGCCCTAAGGCGAGGGAAACCTTTAGCAGATATAAAGAAGTCATCATTACTATCGGAAGTTCGTGACTAAAGACGGAATAGGGCTGTCGAGTGAATAAATATAGAAAAATGTTATAATCTTTTGTGTATCAATAGAATGCCATTTACGATTGCATGAAATAAAAATAGAGAAGACATAAGACATACAAGATTAATGGAAGTAAAATACACCAAAAATAGTTTATATGTATACAACAGTAATAATTATAGTCCATCTCTGCTGATGGTTTTTACTGTTGCTTCGCTTACTTAAAACCATATAGTAGATATAACAGAAATACTTGCGACATTGTAAAGAAACAACATAAGATTCCTCTCTAGCATTCTTTAACCATACCATTTTTGGTATCTGATTTGAGATAAAAATGGAAGAGAAATTTTCCCGACCAAACAAGTCCTATTTTTGCCAACCCTAAAAACATTGGCAACAGTACCGACGAAAAATGGCGTACAATTTAGGTGACTAATAAGTTTTTGTTGTTCCGTCTCGTACTGTCGTATTTCTTAATATGATGTCTCGTGAAGTCACAGAGTTACTGCGAAGGTGTATTTACGGCACACAGGGGCCTCGATTCAGCTATTTAAGAGTTGCTTGAATTGAACAAATGAACTGCTTCATTTAGTAATTTTTACGATACTTGGTATTCTGCTAACTGTCATTACGATCATTAATTGGTCATTACAATCATTAATTGGTCATTACGATCATTATCTTCGAGAGTTCAGTGAGATTTTATTGTAGGCTTATCTCAATACGAAAATAAGGCACAATGACAAGTACACTGACCGATCACCGACATGCATTTAAAATAGCTGAATCGAGGCCCTGGATACTTAACCTTTCGTACGAGTATGTAGGTAGTATGTGTTGAAGATGTGCTTGAAAACCATTGTGGAGGTTTTTATGTTCGTGCGGGGTGTTAGAATTAAATGGCGGTGGAAGGGTGTAATATAGGTGCAACTTACAATTTTATTAGTATAGTTTACATGAAAACATTTTTAATTCTTCTTACTAAAATGTTTTGTTTGAGTGCTAACAACTGCAATTGGTGAACGTAAATAAAGCCTCGTATTACATATCCTATATTCTTGAATCATAAATATATCTCTTCAGATTAAAAAATCAAATTACGAAATGAAGGAAACCTTGCTAATTTGTTTCATTTTCTAGCTCTTTTGCCTAGAACTAGCACTGAAACTTGGATTTTCAATACCTACATTCTACAAGTAGGTATGTAACATAAGTCACGAACTAAATTAAAGTCTAATTTTAGCTTCGCATCCCCACTAGCTTCTCAAAAGCGTGTAGGCTGGTATAAGTCCCAAAGGAGTCTGCAACGCGAGATAAGTAGGTTGCAACGTAAGACGAAATGTACCGTCTCCAGCCAATTAGAGAACGAACTAAAATTACCCCTAGCTCGCAAAAACTGGTACTCTTTGAAGTCTTGCAACATTTTCAACGTAAGTAACTTAAATGAATGAACATTTTTTGGTCTTAAGAGTGTGAACGACGAGCGAGCTTTACCGCGGGATTGTTGGCTCCAAGGTATCTATAGCTCGCCCGTGGATCACTTCAAGACCATGGTTTCGTTAGGTGACGAAGCAGGCACGCATGTTTTAAAAAACAACAACTGTTTTGCTCGCCCGTGTCAGGCACGAGGAACTGCGATTAAAACCGCCGCGAGCTCTACCGTGAGCTCTTCGCTCGCCCGTCGATCACACGCTTTTGAACATATTTAATGAATGAACCTTTTTGGTCTTAAATGCTTCTTGGTATTTTAATTCATCGATGTGCTTGTTTGCGGAAGGTGTTTGTCGACCACCTACCGGCACTGCAATGTACATACAGACACGTCGAATCCTGGTAATTAATGTATGTGTATAATTAGCGTAATTATGGTTTTGGGTTACCTGCAGTATTTTATCTCTACTTTATCAATGAAATCTTATTTTGGTGGGTACTTCGTCGTTTGACACCACGAGATATTGACACCACGATGTGAATCGCACAAGGACGTTTTTTGAATTGGCTGTTTGGGACCACGGTGTGAATCGACGAATGTCTTCTTTGCCTTCGTCGATTCACACCGTGGTGTGAAACACTTTGCCCTGCAGGGGGCAGTATAGGCTAAAAGAATAACAATAATACCTAATAATTTTATACAAACAATGAATAACTCACTCTAACATTTATAGAAAAATTTGAAATACTGTCTTGTTACATTTATGTTGTGAACACTCTCTATGTAGAAGAATTTTAATTAATCCTGGCACCTGTAGATTCTCGTAGTGCCTTTGGTTTTTGACCTGTGAACATTGACCTAAATTAAGTTTTATACCGTCTTTGCTATGAAATATATGATAGTAACTATGTTATAAAACATGAAGAACTAGAAATAATTCTGGATGGTAAAGTATTAACTTACAAGTTTTTAATTTACTTCGAAAAGTTATGTTTTTAATTCGACGGTAAGTTGTATTTTATGCTTTTTTTGCGAGATCTCTGTAAATAGTGTTCGATTGAATACCTCTGTAGTGGAATCTTTTTAATGTCTGTGCTTTCAATTTTATTTATAACAACTCCGCAGATGGTTTTCTATACAAGGAATTGATATGTAATTTACCAATCGTAAAGCAATTCGCCATACTTCTGCACAACACTCTCCGCAGGGTTTATTTGTGGTTAAGCACTTAAACACCTTTACCGTTTAAAAGGGTGTAACTAAATGGTGGATGAAATGGGGATTACACACACATGGGCGACCATAAAGTGAACACTAAAAACTTTTTGCTATTAAACCTCCGTCATTATTAGTGGATGTCAACCTTTTATGTACAAAATAGAGTGCTTGGTAAAAATAAGTGTTTATAAACCTAGTTGGGGTAAATAAATAAGTAATATTTTTTTGCATTTTTTGGTACATAGGAAAACCTTTTACTTTTTTTTCTACACAACGAATACAATCCAGCATTTCATTTACATTTATTATTTACATAATGTACAACAAAAAACTTACAACTATACTAAAATTAAAACTAATAATGCAAATAAAACCAACAGGCGTCGAAAAGAATAAATTTATTCTTTGTTTTAAATTATGCATAGTATGTATACTAACGTTTCATCATGAAATAGTCTAAAAGAATATTTACCTACATTGACAGATAAATCAAACTGGTAAAATATGAATTAATAAAAACTAAAAAGAACATAAATTAAATCGAGTTATCAGCAACAATTCATAAAGAACTACCTTTGGCCGTTAAACGTTCCATTACAATATTTTATTGTTCGTACATACGATCCAATCTATTATCAGGATCGTTGTAATATACTCCGTATTGGTTTACGAGCATGATTTTTAATGCGACATAAAACTGATGCCCACCATTCATGGCCACAGATCATAAAATGTAGACAGAGCGTACACAAACGAAAGCGGCAAAGAAGCAGCTTCTTTGCCGGTTTTGTTAGCGTTTATCGGAACTTTACACTCATATAAATCAATTTAGCTCATACTATACGACATAAAATTGAATTATGTTCTGAACAAAACTATATTCGTTTTTTTTTTGTTATCATACTGACCAATGAAGAGGTCTTTCTATTTTTGACTACCAAAATATACAAAATTATTGTTTTTTTATTTTCACAAAAAAGAAAATTTTAATATTCCTGAAATTTTAAAATTTACGAAAAAAAATGCATAGAGTTTTTCACATACTAAACCTAGTTAATGATATTCACATTCTGAGAGTATTCACCTTTGCTGATAAGACCTGTCTATCTTTATAAGTTCTATGGCCACATCAAAAAGTTATTATTTATCACATAAACTCCGTGACGCAAAACAAGTAACATGTTTCGGCTTCCGACGACGATCGCATAAAAAGCGTATTTTTGCGATAAACGGTTTGAGGGTAGATTTGTTTTTCATTGCAGCCGAACGGTTTACGTTCGGATTTGAATTTGTTCCCGAATTTCATTTTCAAACATTTCCGTTACGGATTTTATTGACTGGCAGGAAACGAATAACCTAACAGTGTTTTCAAAAACGGATTTTAAACGTCAATCATACTGAAAATCTAATGAAGAAGTATTAAAAAGCTTTTGACATTTCATACACAATAAAGACTATCTCCCTCTATTTTTAAACCGGTAATTCTACCTACACATAAAAAAACGTAGGTATGTAACACGAGAACATTCTTAAACCTACCTTGTTTATACCCACATCACCATAACATACGAGTCTAATATTATCTCAGTTTTAGTACTGAGAAATAGGTCCCAAGTGATGACAGGCCTTAAATCTGTGTCTTGTTTTACAACTGTTCCCATCTTATTTAATAGCCGCGATATCTTTGTTGGAACCCTTTGCGTCATAAAATAATACAGCGACATTGCCTTTGATCTAAATTACAGTGGCTCTAATAAGATTTCGAGGATTAGTAACTAGGGTCCTTACCTTAGAGTATAGATAACAAACTAAAGAGTGAGCCTATCAGTGTATGAACCGTGAGCACTAGTATGAACTAGTTTTATCGTAAATTTTGTATCAAGACGGAGCGCGCCGTTTTAATAAAACTATCTAAAACCCTAATATTATCCTAACAATGTCGAAACCATCGATATTTTCGCATATAAGTCTGTCGTTGCGCGAAAAATAACTTTAAATCAGTAAATGAATGTACTAGATACAGACAAAAAGTGCTCTCGCTTGGCACGCAGGAAAACTAGCGATACTATCGGTCTATAGTTATCTATAGTAAGGTCCTTACATTTTCCACCGGTTCAGCAATAACTGACGTTAGTCATATTTTAAGTTCCATGCAAAAAGGTTTTAACACGAGAAACATTAGTAAGAAGCGAGACTGGCTAGTTGTGGCGTGTCTATTCAAATTTTATTGTATTTAAATCATCAGCGAAAATATTTTGTTGTCATAGTCATAATATATTCAGGGTGTTAAGCACAGAGTACATTTTTATATAGGGTAGAACCCTGTCCGAACCGAAAGGGTGATAATTATAGGGCTCATAAGCACATGCCCAAATAAAATATTAAATTTGGAATATTTATGATAGTAACAATAATAATGAATTTGGAAATAACCATTTTTTGCCGCAAAATTCCCTTTGAGATTAAAACAAAAAATACATCACCATTTTCGTCCGTATTATTGGCGGCCTTTTGTTTTGATCTCTATCTGTATCCCGAATTTTGACAATTTTTTTTCTTTTTTACATCAATAATGTAATCAGATATCGATACCTAACAACACCTTAACGGATCGGACAGGGTTTTCTTAACACCCTGTAGATATTAAACTGGTTGCTTCAAAATTCGGTCACGTACCAATAAATTACTATTGAACAATCCAGTTCTGAGTAAAGTTGGAAGGAAAATTCCATTTGAATCGATCAAGATAAATTTTCCATTGCTTCTTCAAATAAAAATAGCTTCGACAACGACAGCTATGTTTACCAAAAACAAAACAAATGACAACCGTGGAAAAGTTTATGTCTAATGTAAGTTGAAATCCTAGTGGGTTTGTTGTTGTTTTTTACACAAGTGTATTCTATCATAATAATATAAAACCGGTAGTATGTGCCCATGTGGGAGCACAACTAAATAGGGTCGGAATGAATCGTAGTTAGTCGAGACAAGCCAACGTGACGGGATGAGAGACAATTTAATTTTGAGCCCAGATAAATTGGATTTGCGGATGGCACCGTCGCGCGTCGGCGTCAGCTAAATAGATTGTTAAGTGCAAACTGTATCGAGAAAAAGGCGGGATAACCTACATGCCGAGTTTTTCCGTTAACCTTATTGTTTAAGGTTCGTACCATTTTTTAAGAACTTTTGAATGAAATTGATGACGTATTGGATGAAATAGAAATTGAGGAAACGATATAGTTGCCGTGGGTTTTGTTTAAGTTATACACAATTTTCTTAGTTTACATACTAATTATTCATTTAAATTACTGAATTGCATGCCCTAACTTTAAATTTCAATAGTTTTTTTTTCTATTTTTTTTTAAGGTATCTTATTCAGCCCCATTTTTATATATCAAATATTTTTAACTAGCTAGACTTTTGTGGAAACAGCCTTGAAACATCCTTCTCTCGTGTTTGCCCCTTAATAGGACGCTGAAACGAACGGTCATGAGGGAATTTCCCTGTAATTACTCAAGTGGATTGAAAAATTGTCTTAATAACTCTGATAATAGAACAGCGATGAGCCTCCTTCCTTATTATCTAGGTAGTTACAAAGATACAATTTTTAATAACAAAATCGATGTCATATCAGTACCTAAAATAAAATATCAGCCATAATATATAAAAACCACACAGTTTCGTATATTTTATTTGTTTATTTTTATATTTTTTTATTAATCTTCTTCTTATCGAGTCGATCAATGGCAGTTAAATTTTTCCCGACCAGTATTCAGCCACGCACACGGCATTGTCCGTCGCCTCATACAGGTCCGCGCGTATGCAGGTGGCAGGGCACGCTGGGCAACTCATTAAGTGAGCCATGGTTTGAGGAAGGATGCCACACTCACACGGCTCAGGTGTGCTGTAACCCCACCGGCACATATTTTCATTACACATTTTTATTAATAATAATATATAATAATTATATTCCGGGACAACTCACACACGGTTATCTGATCCCAAGCTAAGCAGAGCTTGTGTTATGGTAACCAGACAACTGATAAACATACTTATATATTTCTAAATACATACATATTATAGATAAAGAACGCCCAGACACAGAACAAATGATCGTGCTCATTACTCAAAGATTTGTCCTGGGTGGGAATCGAACCCACGACCTACGGTATAGCAGCCAGGGTCACTAACCACTAGACCAACAGGCCCGTCAAGTATTACGAAAACATTAGCCGTGTTAATACTTTCGTATTAATTGTATGTACCTACCCAATGCTTATTTATTAAACTTAACTATATTTACTTCTATATCATAATTATGTTAACTCAGCCTTTTATATCTCAATTACGTATTATTACTATAAAATAACGTCTATAAGATACGTAGTAAACTATAATTATATAAATCCACGGGCACGGCTAGTTACTCTAGGTTAAACAAGGTTACGTTAATGATTTTGGGAGACAACCAAGTTTAATTAATATCAATTTGATGGGTCAAAGCGTCGCTGCCTTGTTACTGTGCACAAAGAGAATTTGCTTAATGGCCTTGTTTTGTCATCACAACTTAATGTTAGTAGTTAGATTGTTGTTTTTATAATTAGACGACCTCTGTGGTCGAGTGGCATACGCACCGGTATCAAGGTGTCGCTAGCTCAGAGGTCCCGGGTTCGATCCCCGGACGGGTCAACGTAGAAACCAACTTCTCTACATTGCCTCGGGTCTGGGTGTCTGGACCTTCGTTGTTTATAAATTCCATAACACAAGTGCTTTAGCTACTTACTTTGGGTTCAGAGCAATGTATGTGGGTTGGTATGGATTATGTTGGTACGTTTTATATTGGCATAACATAACATAACATACCATCACGCCTGTATCCCCGAAGGGTAAGGCAGAGGTGTACCAATGTACACCCACAGATCACCGGTATGTTTAGGTCCCATGTAATAGGGGGCTAGCCTATTGCCACTAACCGGGCACAAATCTAAACTCCGACCTGCTACTGAGAATTCATAGAAAAACCCAATAACACCTTGGTCGACTTGGGAATCGAACCCAAGACCTCTAGCTTAGCAGTCGCGCTTAGCACCACTAGGCCAACGAGCAGTTTTATTGGCATTGTTCATGATTTTAGCGTAGTAGCATGTCTATTTATTAAAAAAGGCTCCCCAACAGCTACTGTGTTCATGAGATCATAAATAAGTAAAGGATTACACGACTTGAACTTGCAAAGTTCCCAATAATAGGTTAGCTAGCTGTTAAGAAATGTGTTTACTTCGATTTATGAGTATACTTTACTAGAATATGTGTGTGTACATGTTACGTACGACGGAGCTTCATTTTGGGTATGTTGTAATATTCATGTATGTTATGCAATAAGAATAAAAATATGATTTTATAATAGGGATATGTTAGAGTAAGGTTGTTTGATTCTCCAACTAAATATAAGTGCTAACAATGACTGTTGTGAATCGGCGTGAGATCCGATTCGATTGTACGAACAGGTCGCAACCTGTCGAGCGCCCGAACTTAGAAAGATGATGAAATAAGTTCTAGAAAGATGATGTAATAAATTAAAGTACGCGCTCTGATTGGTTGTTATTCGGTTCTCGCATCGACCGATACTAGCGCCAATAAAAGTGTATAAATAGAGGCTATTTGTTTGTAATGTATGTATTCGTCCGTCAACATTTGTCGTGCTAGACGGTCCTGACTAAGGTTAATAAATGAAGATATTAAGAAGCCCTATGTTTTAGTTTAATCAATACAGTCCACCATTGACAGTTGGTCCTTCGAGCCGGATAGTGATTATCGTCAGCAAGACTTCCGAAGTGCCGTTTTCGTTAAAGAAGTCGTAGTGTGTGTGTCGTAAATATAAGTTATAGTGTGTGTGTCGTAAATATAAGTTATAGTGTTTGTGTCGTAAATATAAGTTAGTTTCGTACAAACATGAAGACCAGAAGCGTTGCGGCCAGGGAAAACGAATCAGAGTCAGGCTACGATAGCCGGCGCCCACGTATGTTTGAAGATCCGCCTCGGTCGCCGTCGACTAGTGCGTCCGCGTTGCCGCGCACCCCGTATAGTGTGCCCACGGCTGGGATCGATCTCAGCGTGCCCGCGCTCGCGACCGCGCCCCTCGCTACCGGCGCCGACGCAGCGAGGAGGATCGCGCCGACTACGTCAGAGGGCGCGCCCGCCGTATCCGCTCCACGCCTCGTACAGGCGAGTAGAGCTACCGCGACCGCATACGATTGTGGGGACTCGGTCTTCACGACGCCCGCGCCGCGTTACCCTACGGCGGCTTCCGCGCTACATACACAGGACTCGGCTAGGACAGTGACGGGACGTAATGCATCAATTAGGGACACTGCAAGTACGGTACTTTCGAGAAGATCGTATTGTAGTGACGTGGCGAGAGTGAAAAAGGCAGAATATGAAGCACAGAAGAGGATCGCTGCGATACGAAACGAGCAACTGGAGATTGAAAAATCGCTCGTAAATAAACGCTTCGAGTACGAAGTGTCAGTGATAGAGGCAGAGGCAGAGGCAGAGGCCCGTGAAGAGGGCTCCGGACATAGGAGTGATGACAGGGTGGACGAGTGGCTTCAAAGTATGGACCGAAGTCACCCCCAGGTTATGGACCACCCGCAGGAGAAGCAACCTCCACATCCCGCTGCCGCGACCGCCTTTAAGGAACCTACCATGTGCGCCGATGACGTCACACCGAACAGAAGAAGACAACGATCGGCCTCGCGGTCACCCACAAGAGGGGAACGCCGTGTGGGAAGAGGAATAGAACAGCTGGCCGACACGTTGGACAAAATGATGCGCGTGCGCCCGCCGCCACGACAGGTAACTGAGTTACCTATATTCACGGGAGCAGCCACAGAATGGTTGCCATTTAAGGCGGCGTTCGCCGACTCGTCGAGTGTGTATAAGTTCTCTTCAATGGAAAACTTGGCGAGACTGCGAAACTGCATCAAGGGAGAGGCAAGAGAGGCAGTGTCTGCACTCCTGTATACCGCGTCAGATCCGCAAGTGATCATGAAGACACTGGAGCAGTACTACGGGAGGCCGGAGATACTGATGGACCGAGTAGCAGAGGATTTAAAGAAGCTGCCTCGACTCACCAGTGTAGCAAGTGATTTAAACTCGTTCGCAGTGAAGTTACAGAACATAGTGTGCGTATTATCTAATATAGATAATCGCGGATATATATGGAACCCGATGTTAGTGCGTGAAGTGGTGGAGAAGTTGAGCCCGCACATTAAGTCAAGATGGTGCGACTTCGCTTCTGAGGCTGTGGAGTCGTCGCGTGAGCCCGAGATTAATATACTATCCAGGTTCCTGATGCGGGAGGCTGACCGAGCAATGAGGTATGCCTTCGCAAGTACTACGCCCACGCCCGCGCCGAAGAAAGAAACGAGAAGTGTTACTCAACTCATCCCCAGGAAAAAGACGACCCGCGAGGTAGTCTACACTACATCGGACAAACAAGAAGAACGTAATCAAGAGTGTTTGTGTTGCGGCAGTGATCACGAGGTGCCTAAGTGTGCGAAGTTCCAGAGAATGAGTGTCGACGAGAGATGGAACTGGGTACGTGACCAAAGAGTGTGTTTTAAGTGTGCAACGAGGCGCCATCGACGTGAACATTGCCGAGCGAAGCGATGCGGCAAGGACGCCTGCACCCGCCCACACCACGCGTTGCTGCACAAGGAGCTAGATACAAGTAAGAGTAAACGACCTGAGAAGGCGGCCGACGTTCAAGATCGACCCTCCAAAGAGGCCGTCATGACGGTGTCCGCGCCGAGCAACGTGTCGCGTGTGTTACTAAAAGTGTGCCCCGTAGTGTTACAAGGGCCAGGCGGTCAAGTGTCAACGTTCGCGTTAATGGATGAAGGCTCCACAACATCGCTCGTCGACGAGGAACTCGCACGTCAGATAAAAGTGAGTGGTCCAGTCTCCACGCTACGTATACAAGGTGTGACCTCACAACAACATGAAGAATGCAGCCAGGAGGTTAAGCTTCAGGTACGCGGCCATAATGGCAGATTTAAAGAGTTACGCGCACGAACAATGAAGAACCTGCAACTTCATGGCCAGACGGTGGACAGGTCAACGATGGTGAACTACTCACACCTCCATGACATACAAGAAGACGCTTTCTTCGAGCAAGCCACGCCGAAGGTATTGATAGGCGCCGACAACTGGCACTTGATAGTCACCCGTGAACTACGCATGGGTAAGAAGAATGAACCTGCAGCTTCGTACACTCAACTAGGATGGGTGATCCACGGGACTGCACCGCGAGCGACGCTAAGGAAACAAGAAGGACAAGTCGTGTTACATCTGCACGACGTGTCTGCAGCAAAGCAGACAGATGACGTACGTCGTGTAGAAGAGTTAGTGAAGTCACACTTCAAGATCGACGCCCTGGGAGTTTCTTTGGCAAAGAAGGTCAAGCCTGAAGATCAGAAGGCGATCGACGCGGTGCAGGCAACGATGAAAAGGGTCAACGGATACTACGAAGTCGGGTTACCATGGCGTGATGAAAATGTTTCCATGCCTAACAACTACAGCTGCGCGCTCAGAAGACTGAAGACGATTGAAAAGAAGATGGACTCATCGTCACAGTTCGCAGCCCAGTACAGCGCTCTGGTCAAGAACCTGCTGGATAAGGGATACGCACAGGAGTGTAGCGGGTCAGAAGATGAACACAAGAAGGTATGGTACTTGCCACACTTCCCGGTCGTGAACCCTAACAAACCTGGGAAGATGCGGCTGGTGTTCGACGCCGCGCATCGATACAGTGGAGTGTGCCTGAATGACTACCTGCTGGAAGGACCCGACCTCCTGAAGTCACTGCCAGGAATCTTGTTCAGGTTCAGGGAGCGCCCGGTAGCTGTCACAGCCGACATACAAGAGATGTTTCTCCAAGTCAAGATAAGAAGTCAAGATCAAGCGGCACAGATGTTCCTGTGGCGAGACAAGGACCGTGCTGCACCGCCAACGAGGTACAAGATGACATCTATGATCTTTGGGGCTTCGTGTTCACCCTTCATTGCGCACTCGGTACGAGACGCCAACGCAAAGCTGTACGAACAAGAGTATCCCGACGCCGTGCAAGCTATCACATCAAGCCACTACATGGATGACTACGTAGACAGCCTTGCCACTGAGGAAGAGGCGATCGAGACAGCGCGTCAAGTAAAGAGGATCCACGAGAACGCACACTTCAATCTGCGGGGTTGGTGCTCCAATCGACACAACGTGGTGAACAGCATAACGCAGGAGAAACAGGCACGCAACACAGAAGTGAGACTCGGACAGAGGGAAGAAAATGCTGATAAGACGCTAGGCTTGCTGTGGCAGACAAATACGGACAAGTTAGGTTTCAACACTGGACTCAGTCGGTTGTCACCCGAGGTGAAGACGAGCGACAGAGCGCCGACGAAACGAGAAGCCTTGGGAGCAGTGATGGCAGTCTACGATCCCCTGGGACTCATCAGTCACTTCACAGTTACCGGTAAGATCTTTTTGCAGAACCTGTGGAGGCACGACGTTGGCTGGGACGAGGCGATTCCTGAGGAGGACGTGCAGCACTTCGAAGAATGGATGCGGAGCCTGAACGGAGTCACGCAGCTACGCATACCGAGGTACTACGGCAAGGGCCCAGACGACCTCATGGAGCTACACGTCTTCTGCGATGCGAGCGAGCAAGCATACGCAGCCGCAGCCTACTGGAGGATCCAGAAACCAGACGGAAGAATAGATGTCAGGCTGGTGGCAGCTAAGGCACGGGTGGCCCCTCTGAAACCCGTCACTGTTCCACGACTTGAACTACAGGCAGCAGTGATCGGCGCACGACTGGCAGACACGATATTAAAGGAACACCGAGACAAGCCCGGCGGCGTGACGTACTGGACGGACTCACAGACCGTCCTACGTTGGATTCAAAAGGACGCTTTAAAGTACACAGCGTTTGTGGCGCATCGCCTGGGTGAAATAGCAGAGTTAACGAACGTCAGCCAGTGGAGGTGGGTACCCACCGAGCATAATGTAGCGGACGACGCGACGCGCCCCAACTACACCATGCACATGAAACCAGAGGATAGATGGTTCACCGGCCCCATGTTCTTGTACGACAAGGAAGAGTCCTGGCCGAGAGAGAACATTAAGTCTGACACCATCCACGACGAGACTACGTACGTCGTGATAGAAGAAAGAAGAGAACGCCCTTCTCACCTGCCCGACATAAGCAGGTTCTCCTCATACGAAAAGTTATTACGAGCGACCGCTGTGCCCTTCCTGTTCAGGGAAAAATGTAAAAACAGGACTAGCCAGATGACAGTCGACCTAATTGAAAAGGCCGAGAAACTGTGGCTACGACAAGCACAGCTCGATGACTACGCAGAAGAGATACAACTGCTCGAGAAGGGGAAGCCGGTGCCCAAGTCCAGCAGTCTATACAAGTTAGACCCTTATTTAGAAGATCAGTTACTTAAGGTCAGAGGGAGGATTGGACACGCGGCAGTCACGGAGAGTCAGAAGACACCTGTGATTCTACACGGCAAGCACCCGTTCACACGACTACTGGTAGAGGACATGCATCGCCGAGCTGGTCACGCTAACAACGAACGCGTAATTAACGACCTAAGGCAGCGGTACTGGGTAGTTCACCTACGCCCTACGGTGCGATCAATCGCACAACGCTGCCAGCTCTGCCGCATCAGAAGAGCGACGCCAGTGAAACCGACGACGGGTGACTTGCCAATGGAACGACTGACGACGACACAGCGACCCTTCACCCACTGCGGGATCGATTACTTCGGTCCAATGACGGTGGTCATCGGAAGAAGACACGAAAAACGATGGGGGGCGCTGTTCACCTGCCTGGTCACGAGGGCAGTACACCTGGAGCTGGTGACAAGTTTGTCAACCGACTCAGCGCTGATGGCTGTAAGGAGAATGGCGGCGCGACGAGGTTGGCCCAGAATTATGTACTCCGACAACGGCACCAACTTCAGGGGGGCTGACAGCGAACTACGGGCAGCCTACAAGGAATGGGCCAAAGAGTTCACTCACTTTGGGCTCGAACACCGTATGAAATGGAAATTCATACCACCAGGAGCGCCGCATATGGGGGGAGCGTGGGAACGCTTAGTACGCTCCGTCAAGACAGCGCTGGGGGCGACCTTACACCAAAAGGCGCTAAAAGAAGATGTGCTACTGACGCTGCTGACGGAGGCCGAACACTCTATAAATTCTCGGCCTCTGACTCATGTCTCTGTCGATCCTAAGGATCCGGAGGCTCTCACCCCCAATCACTTCCTCATCGGGACCTCTTCAGGCCTTCCCTATACTGGGCCTTGTGAGGAGGTCAGCCGCAAGCAGTGGAGAGCCGCCCAAGCGCTCGCCGACCACTTCTGGCGGCGCTGGGTGGACGAGTATCTGCCTACGTTGGTGCCCCGAGGTGCATCCGATGACCAACGACGACCTCTCCAAGTCGGTGACCTAGTCATTGTCATCGACTCTACGTTACCTAGAGGGACGTGGCCTCGAGGCGTCGTGGAAGCAGTATACAGCGGTCCAGACGGCAAGGTGCGATCAGCCGACGTGAGGACCACAGCGGGCATCCTACGACGACCAACTACGAAGCTCGCCGTCCTCTGCGTGGAAGATTAGGCTACGGTAGCCCTGCGCCGGGGGGAGAATGTTACGTACGACGGAGCTTCATTTTGGGTATGTTGTAATATTCATGTATGTTATGCAATAAGAATAAAAATATGATTTTATAATAGGGATATGTTAGAGTAAGGTTGTTTGATTCTCCAACTAAATATAAGTGCTAACAATGACTGTTGTGAATCGGCGTGAGATCCGATTCGATTGTACGAACAGGTCGCAACCTGTCGAGCGCCCGAACTTAGAAAGATGATGAAATAAGTTCTAGAAAGATGATGTAATAAATTAAAGTACGCGCTCTGATTGGTTGTTATTCGGTTCTCGCATCGACCGATACTAGCGCCAATAAAAGTGTATAAATAGAGGCTATTTGTTTGTAATGTATGTATTCGTCCGTCAACATTTGTCGTGCTAGACGGTCCTGACTAAGGTTAATAAATGAAGATATTAAGAAGCCCTATGTTTTAGTTTAATCAATACAGTCCACCATTGACAGTACATTTTAGTAACTTTTCTTTTTGTAGCGTGTCCTATTTTCTATTTGCGATACTCTGCTATTATACTATTACAAAAAAGTTATAACTAGCCATCTGAACAGTACTCGCGATTAGATAGTGACCTATTCAAAAAAGAACAAAAAAAAAATAAAGCTGAAACACTAAGTACCTAAAAATAGAATTCGTAAAATTTTCCACGTTGTAGATTCAAGAGATAAAAAATTAATTAATTTAAAAAGTGAAAATTTAACAAGTCAAAAGTGGCTTCGTAACTGAAGTGAAAGCGAAATGAAATCCTTTATTTGAAAAGGTTTCAGCCTTTTTTGTGATACTCGATTCCAAGCTTGTTATTGTCCCTATATTGCGAGATGCTCAAATACCAATAAATAATGCTTCATTACTAGGTAATTTGGTTTCTCAAACGATTTAACGAAAAATCCTTTTTATTCTCGTGTTTCGATGAAATATATTGACTGATGACATCAAGACTGCCTCGTTGGCCTAGTGGTGCTAACCGCGACTGCTACGCTAGAGGTCTTGGGTTCGATTCCCAAGTCGACCAAGGTGTTATTGGGTTTTTCTATGAAATTCTCAGTAGTAGATTTGTTCCCGGTTAGTGGCAATAGACTCGCCCCCTATTACATGGGACCTAAACATACCGGCGAACTGTGGGTGTACTTTGGTGTACCAAGGTGTACCTCTGCCTAACCCTTCGGGAATACAGGCGTGATGGTATGTTAAATGTTATATGATGACATCAATTTGTGCATTATTTGAAAGATACAGATTATGACGATAAATTATGTTGAGTTAATTTACAGCTTACATGACTTTATATTTTGTTAAGCTTCAGAAAAAGGACTTGAGGCAACATTGAAATTGAATTCTACGTACACTTATTTGTACTCAAAACTAATACTAAAAGATAATTACAATAGTTTGTACATTCAACTCAAATATTCGGGATTGAAGTAATTAATACAAAGCTATCAAATAACATTTATAAAGCTAGCTTCATTGAAACTTGTACCAATTACGGCGGGAATATCAAAGTAGGTTGTTCCTTTAATATTACCATTTGGTAAACTCTGATTTCTGCTTTCGTCTATTTGTTTGTAAAGGTTTATGGAAATGAAATGATTTTCATGTAATTGCCATTTCTATTTCCGCACTACACTTTTCATGCACTTTTAATGCAGAACGCAATCTGAAAAGAATTTAACCGGGACTGGCTTTTGTTCTTGTGTATTTAGATAAATGTCATATCATTTGACGACCTCCGTGGTCGAGTGGCGTACGCACCGGTTTCAAGGTGTCGCTAGCTCTGAAGTCCCGGGTTCGATCCCCGGACGGGTCAATGTAGAAAATCACATTTCTACATTGTCTCGGGTCTGGGTGTTTGTGGTACCTTCGTTGTTTCTGAATTCCATAACACAAGTGCTTTAGCTACTTACTTTGGGTTCAGAACAATGTATGTGATGTTGTCCGCATTTATTATTATTTATTTATTATTGGATTTTTTTGTATTGATTGAAAAAAATATTGGTGGGAAAAGTAGTTGCAATACTTTTTACTTTTTAGTTATGTTTTAAAAACTTAAGAAGTTATTTTTTTTTTTGGTAAAATAATGTAATTTCATCTTGTTAGTTTTATTCATTTTTCTTGCTTCATAAAACATAGAAATATTCACAATTTTAAAAAGCTTCTCTGGATAGCTTTTTTAACAAGTGCAAATTAAAACCTATGCGTTAGTTAGCAAAAATGTGAAGCAAGTGAAGTGAACGAATAAAATGGACAAATGTTGTCACTTTTCGACATTTGAAAAGAGGATGCAAAATAGTCAGTAAATACCGGTCCAGTAGTATTTTATTGTTAAGTTTTAATTAAAAAAGTAAAAATCCACATTTTTGAACAACCTATCAAATATCCTCTTTTCTCTCTTTAACATTGAAGTTTATTAAAATGTCCCCATTGTTGGGAAGGCTTTTCACAACCCGTGCCATAAAAGTTGTTACAGCGCTTCGATGTAATTTCAGATTTTTATTAAACTCCAAACGAAGTTTCCATTGTATAAGTACAGTTAACACGAAATTGTCGAGGAAACACTAACTATAACTTGATACAGTTTTATTTTTCTTTCCGGTAAAATAATCACTCTTTTGTTTCTTTTATTTTTATGGCGATAACAAACAGTTTTATTTACTTCCGGATTATATTTTTGTAATGGTTGGTAACATTTAAACTCTAAAAATGGATAATAAGTAATTTTAAACTTTCTTACTCTCTAGAAATGAACCAAAATTAGTTTAATTCAGTAATTGCTAAAAAAAAAGAGATTTAAATTAACGAGGTAAATACAGTTACAAAATGTATGAGAACAGGTAAATCATTTCAATCATTGATCAAACTTCAAACACGTTGACATAATTTCATTGTACACAAACGCTTTACATTCGTTCAGTTCCGAATGAGTCGTTTGTTCATAGTAAATCATTCAGTTTTTGATGTTAGTAGATTGAACATTGAACTGTTTCCCGCGTATTTGTGTATTAGCTAATAATAGTATTTGTGTAATACGCGGAATTAATGATAACGGTATAGTTTGTTTTTGTTTAAGTGCATTGATTAATGCATTTGTACCTAATTATGATTTAGAAGATTGTGTTTTATCATTTTGTATAGAACTCATTGCTAATATTATTTATTATGAATCATGGTCAAAATTAGGAGACAGGAATGTATTGCTTTTATTCTGTTAGATGGAACTTCGTAACGAATTTACTTATGTTACTTAACTGATAAAATAGCTTGCGAAAGCCATAAAGCGTTGCCACGGGATCACGTACAATACAATTTTGTTTCGAATGAAAAAATAATAAAATATGTTATCATTTCTCGCATATCCCTTGTGGACCGTTTGGCGCACATGTTATAGCAATTTATTTATTTTATTGTCCTTCGTAACTATTGTTAACCTGTAGCGTGGGTGGAACATATTTATTCAATATTCGATATTGAAATATTTTGGGGTGTTTCTATTTCTATATTGAGGTTATAATTAGTTATTCTGTGAAGTAAACTTTTATTGGGAATCAAAATACCTGATATAAAGCATACCTATTATTATCTCTCAGAGTAATTAAAACTTCTTGGAACAGTATTTAATTAGTAGGTAGGTTCACTAGAGAGATACTTCAACTAATTGCATACCATGTAGAAATTAGGTACCTACCTAAAAACCTTCGAGAGTTTTATAAGCATGATCAAACGTAACAAATTAAACATGGTATACATGTAGAGGAAATAAATTCAATGCAATATTGTGTGTCGATCCGTCTATCTAATGAAGCCATTCCTTTTACTGGCCATAAAGAGTGCGGCGACCCTCCGCGGTGACACAAAATGTTCTACAATACTGTCAATGTAGCCACTTTCGAAATATATTCGACGACCTCCGTGGTCGAGTGGCGTACGCACCGGTTTTCAAGGTGTCGCCAGCTCTGAGGTCCCGGGTTCGATCCCCGGACGGGTCAATGTAGAAAACCACTTTTCTACATTGTCCCGGGTCTGGGTGTTTGTGGTACCTTCGTTGTTTCTGAATTCCATAACACAAGTGCTTTAGCAACTTACTTTGGGTTCAGAGCAATGTATGTGATGTTGTCCGCATTTTTTATTTTATTTATTTATTTATTATATTCACAACTAATATAATTAGATAGATCTTTGGGCTGGTTTTTATATAATCTGAAAATTAAAATATACTAAATATATAATAAAATTAATTATTATGTGTACAAAAATTTGATTTAAAACATAATTATTGCGCTTTATAAATGTCAGAAAAAAAAATACGACTCTTCTACTTGAATGAGCGTTCTAGGCATTATTATCGATGGCAGACAACATAAATATGACTGATCTGTGAAACCACTGTCTTTATAAGTTTACCTAATGCTTTCAAAATAAACTTAAAACAACGCAAAACTCGTATCACTACACAAGTGTTAGTGTCGCGCCAACACGGTGTGACACTAACAGGTCTGATTGACATCTTTGTAACACAAAGGTGTGAAAACCGCCCAGCGTCAGACATTTGTGGCAGGCTGACGAAAACGAATAGGTCACCTGTAAATTCTTTATAGTCCGAGCTACATTAGTTTCGTTTTCAGGTGCGCTGTTGAATATTGTTGTCTTTCAAAGTAATTAAGTTAAGAGAGTCTGAAGTTAAGTAACTTGATTTATCTACACTAATATTATAAAGAGGAAAGATTTGTATTTTTGTGTGTCTGTTTGTAATGAATAAACTCAAAAAGTTTTCTAATGGTGAAAGAAAATACTTTCATCGCGTGCGCTGCTAAAACTATTGATTCTCGAACAAAATAATAGACTACGACTTTGCAGAACACAACATTATCTACAAAAAATGTCAGGACAGCAAATGTCTAGCTATTATAGCTATATAATATAATAGCTAGCTAAAATTCAATTGAAAAGATGTTGCTGGAAAAGGATTTTTATTTGTACCTTGGTATTAATTCTTATCAAAAAAAAACTTCATGTTCAAGACTGCTTCAATACCTTCATATAAAATCTTGAATTATTTAATTCGGGCATTCCATTCGAAAGATATGACGAGGTAAAAAATGTAAGTGTTAGAAAAAGGTCGCATGGTTGCCGCTTAGTGACCGCTTACTGCGCTCGGTATGTATGCTCACCCCCTATGTAATACATACTGCCTTATGTAATATATACCCCTTTGTATTTTTTTTAATATATGTAAAACACCCGTGCGAAGCCCGACGGGCCGCTAGTCTATAATATAAAAATGAGAGAAAAAAATAAAATAGGTATTGCCAAAAATGTCAAGTTGGTGGAACCGCGGGGCACAGCTAGTTTCAAATAAATATGAAAACAATTAACATTATAATTCGTTTTTTTTGGACTAGATCTTCTCAGTAAGTCTGAGCGGAAGGTTTGAGTTTTTCACCAGACTTTAAATAAGTTATGTAGGTCTGGGTACCTATGCTCAACGTGCTTATAAAGGTACAAAAAGGCTACTGAATAAGAGATCGAGACGGACGCATGTTTATTTAAAATCTAACCAAATAAGTAAGGGTTATAGATTTATTTGATTGCAGTGCTGCCTTCATATGTAAACAAAACATCACAAGAACTTGAAAATCTAACTCAATTACGCTTTGCTACCCGCCATTGCAGACGACGCCACTGCGCATGCACGATCGTGTCAAAATGGCGTCAATGTCAATCTTGTTGACAGTTGAGATAGAACCGTTTGACTCGGTAACGAGATCAAAAGAGTGGCGAACACATATCCAAACATAGTTTCCTTTTGATAAACGTTTGCGAAGCTGTTTATATATAAAGTGATATGCTTTTGACGTTAAATCGCTAAACAAGTGGCTGCTTTAAAGTGCTTCGTTATTTCGTTTTTGACGTTTCCTAGTTTCAACTTGCCTTATTGCCAGCAATGAGAAAGCACTGACAAAAAGCTATTTCTTAGTTTATGGACAAAAACCTGTTGCAGGTGTTACTTTTTATCTGACAGAATTATTAGAACAACGTTTAGTAAATTATTTAAAGTTACCCAAAAGTCAAAACCATGCTTTTTGTCGTATATTATTTATCTATCCTGTAGGTAATAAATATTTATACAATTACCTATTCATAAGCTTGCCCAGCCATGTACAGTCATGCAAACTATGTATAAAATCTTTTACATATCGTAATAAACGCGAACCAAGACTTAATTTAAAAACGGTTATACACGAGACTTAATTAATTTCTCTCCCGCGAATATTCACAGCATTTTGTTTTGAATAATTTAGCTAATCGTGTTATATTAATGAGTTTATACCATGATGCCTGCTATGTCAAAGGGGGGAGGCAGAAGTATCTTTTGTTTTACATCTGAGCAAGTTAGGTCAAACCAAAATAATGAGATGAGAGACTTTCAGATGGCTAACGTAGCGATTCACTTTGTCGTTTTCTTAAGCACTATGTATTTCATTCATGACCAATAAAATATAATAATACAAAATAAGTAAGTAATAAAAATAATATCATAATATTGTGTATAAAAACAGTAAATGTATCGTTATAAAAACTCGAAATACAAAGACTTAAATAAACAACTAACTTTTTAAATAAGAATTTCTCAATTGAAACAGAAAGCGCTTAGAGCAGCTTAAAAATACAATAGAGAGCAAACACAAGACTATTGTTAGTTTAAACTCATAAGCGTCGGGCACAAGGAGGTCGGAATAACAGGTGGAGGTCACACGTGGGTTCGTGTATTGTGACGTCACACCGTAACCCGCTGTCAAACATAGTAGAAGTCACAAGGGTAAGAATTTAAGAAAGATTAGGGGTGTGAGTGTGTCCGAATTGGTAGATAAATAAATGAAAAGTATTTGACTGTTTTGTTTGTTGGACTTATTGTAAAACTCAAGACACCCTTAAAGAATGGTAACAGCTGACAATGTTATTATGACACACATATATTGGTATATTTACTTTGGACCGTATCTATGAACAAGAAATATTAAAATGAGTTGTTCATTTTACTATAAACACATGTTACTAAAAATATTGCTAGAACTGTAAACTGCGTAAACTGATAATACAAAAATAACTTTCAAATAACAAAAATCTCACTAAAGATTAAAAAACTCGCCATTACTCTTTTTATAACTTTAAAACAATGTTTTAGTACGTATAAACGAGACCCGTTATTAAAACGAAATCTGAACTGAAACAATTCAAATAAAAATAAAGTTTCCCGGCTACCCAGCAAAAGTAAAACTTCGGAAACGATACGCCATAATGTTTATGCCTATTTATTCCGTCGTTTGTGTACTAACTACTTAGTTAAGGCACATTTAAGTAGCTTATTAAAAAAGTTTAAATTAACAGTCTCGACAATGAAAGTTAGGTATTTGGTCCATTCACAATACTTTTAACTAACAATAAGTAAAACAAGCAGTGCCTTCATCCTCTCTCCTATTAACTTAATCTATGCTGTGCCCGACTGGGTCATAATTGTGACTATTATTTACTTCCCTTCCATCTATGTATACATTATGGTACGCAATGAAGAAATGAAAATTGAAAATTTCGTAATTACTGATATTCTGGCCAGTACGAAACAGCGACAAGCCGACTCGATAAAAAGAAAATCATGTTAAAGGTTTAAAAGACAAATGTACTTAGGTACTCTCAAAAACGTTTGGGAATGTCACTTAAAATATACCTTGTATAACGTTCTGAAACCTTACCTTAAAATGGTGAGACGTCGTGATCTTCACTCAAAGATGAGACACAACAAAGGCCGTCATCCAAGTAAAGGTCTTCACGTCTACTGAAGCAGCTAACCGCTGGCAAAATCTTTGACTGGATTTTTGCTGAACCCAACAGTTTTCGCGCCACTGGGCCGGAAAACCCCGCGTCCACTTCATACATCCCGCTACACATTATTTTTATTAGAAAATAAATCTCGGAAAAAATGTTTCAGAGTTAATCTAGCGATAGTAATTATAGATCCGGTTTTTTTTGGCACAACTGTCAACAACTGACAGGACTAGACTTATGTAATGAAGAGCAATTTACATAATATTAGCGTTGATGCTGTTTTGTTACATGATGGGTCGTTGGCTTCATTCGTTTAAGTTCTGGGTTTTGGATAGTTCCTCAAAGTATGCTAATGTTTTATTCTATTGTGTGATAGCAGATAATCGGTTATGTTGGATGGATTGATTCCGTAGTTTATTTTTGATTTTAGTTCCCGATATTTAGAATCCTTTTCAGGTGTCATGATTACTGGCAGATTACGATATTTAGTTGAATCCGATAAGATTGGAAGTCGACCCCAAAGGAATATACAAGAAAGATGAAGAAGAGGAAGTTATTAATTTAAACTTACACCATATTAAGGATCTCCTTAAGGATGACTTCGAATTTTTGGCTTTAAATTGGCAAATTAAAAGTTTCCACGGCAAATAACCTTCAGCTTATGAAGTGATTGTTAGTAGTACCTAAGGTAACAGTTTGCCAGACTATAGAACGGATCTCAGTAAATAAGAATCATATTATGGGAAATTATGGAATTCTTGAGAAGCCAGTAAAGAACTCACTCTTAACATCCTATACCTATGATAGGATTTTATGCTTCTTGAGACAGCATTTATGGTCCTGGTGAGATAAGATATTTAAAAAACTAGAACTAGAAATCTGTTTTTCATTTGAAGTAATATTTATACGAAATTATTTTATTACTTAAACTAACTCCGCTACGACAACAAAAAACATGCTCTATTTATTTTCTTTTACTTCGTGAAGCGGAAAAACTATCCCGTCAACTCTCTGTCAGGTTTTAATATTGCGAACGTGTTCCAACATATTTTGCTTGTCAATATTTCGTGTTTTATCGTTACGAAAAAGTTATAATGAAATTTATAAGTACAGTATCTTTTGTGTTAGACTCTCAAACTTGAATAGGCAATCAATGGGTGTCTTCGACCCTTAGGAAATACTTCAGACTGGCTTTTGTTCGTCACTAGGGGACGTTGTCTTGCAGGATATAATATAGATATGGAATAAACACCTATAATCTTTTGTGTATTTCGTACTCATGGTATATGGAGCAGTATGATTATTAACTGGTGTTTTCGGGTAAGAGTCGGAGAGTAAAATATGAATTTTAAAATTTACAAGATGAAGTTACTACTTTATCATCTATTTTATAGATTGCTTCTTAGCAGCACATTCTTTTATCCAATGGCATTTCGCATGTAGGTAAATTTGTGTGAGCCAAGTAGGCCTAAAAAATAAAAAGTAATGTGAAAAAAAGTTTGATATTTACATAAACATTTTTCATAAGCTTTTCATAAAATAAATATGCCAAAAAAACACAAAGCCTCGAATAGTCAAAATTATACAAAAATTTAGCTTTCAGCGCTTCCTGCATACACAAATATAATTTCCCGTTGCCATGACAACGTAACGAAGCCCTGCGGGGTGTTAGCCCCAATCAAGGATATACGACAAAATATTGTTCAAAATGTTTTTCTAAAAAAAATTTTTTCATAAATTATATTTATTTACATATTTTACAAACATTTTTATGTAAACCTTTTTCTAATCAGCTAGATACAGTATTCTGTTTGGCATTATAATTTTGTTTTTTGTCATTTGTCTCCACGTGCCTCGGATAGCACGTTAAGCCGTAGGTCCCGACTGTCATACATTGATCCTTCGTTGATCTTTGGCAGTCGTTAAGTCAATTCTGACAACCAGTCTTACTATGGGATACTGTGTTCCCCAGTAAAATGGGTTGTGAAGGTCAGATAGGCAGTCGCTCCATGTAAAATGCGGTATTCAGCTGAATCCGGTAAGACTGGTAGCCGACCCCAACATAGTTGGGAAAAGGCTCGGGAGATGATGTCTCCACGTATTTTTTTTTTTGCTTTATAGCGATTTATAATAGCATTTTTTTTTAATCAAATAGTGGTGGTAATATTTCTTATATAGAAGAGATATTTGATGAACCATACGTTAAAACTTCTACCTACTTCATAATCTAGGTAGACACGTGCTGTTCACACGTTGTAAGCAAATCCTGACAATTTGTTTGATACGCCAGTGACAGTGGGAAGCCGGGAGATTTGTGGACACTGCACCGATCACAACCGAATGATAATACCGCCGGGACACGTCCGAGCGGTGTATTTGTATCTGTCCTGTGATGTTACTGAGAAATGGTGACAGAAGTTCCATTAGAAATTAAGATTTAATATTGCTGCCGAGGCCGGCCCAGGAAAAGGTGGCGGGATGACTTAGTCGCATACCGCGAGGGCTGGTTTGAGGTGGCGCGGGATAAGGTAGTATGGAAGGAATTGGGGGAGGCCTTTGCCCAGCAGTGGGACAGTAGATGTTAAGAAAAAAAAAATTGCTGGTGTGATGCATTTTACAGTAAATACGTGTGGAGGCGCCAAAGTATGCCTTTAATATTTTTCTTCAAACTTCGCCAACAAATCCATAACAAAATTTTATTTAATTAGTTATTGTACTAAAAACATACGTAAATTACTTGTTTCCATTGATAAATAAATACTACGATACTTAATTTAATTCCGATAAATAGTCATAGTTACAGTAGAATTATGCTTGAAGTTCTTATTTTTTTCTGTATAGTGTAATACAATTTTATGTCAATTTAATCTGCTTTTACTACGTTCTCAGTCAAACGTGCCATATCGGTATCCTATTCTATACCTTCTTCTTTATTATCCCTGTTGAGTGTCCGATTTCGGGTAGAACTGAATCGTGAGACAATGTAACCAGATAATATTGTCCCCAGACTTAAACCCGCCCATTGAGGAAGGCTCCCGGGACTCTCTGAACTGTGCCTACATTATAGAGTGTTAAGGAAGAATTTATTTAACCTTGACACATTTTATAATACTGCTTACGTTTAATTTGTAGGACAATCTCTATTGTAACTTCTCTTAAATGGAGTGTTAGTTTACATAGAATTTAAGACAGACGGGAAAAAAATCCGTTTAGTATGATTAATGAACACATACACATATATTTATACGGCACTGTTACATGTTACATATCTATAAGTCATTTCAGTAAGACAATAAGAAAGAAGCCAGGCATCTTAATCACTTTCATCATCATCATCATCTCCCTGCCCTGTTCCCATTTATTTGGAGTCGGCGCAATGCGTATTCAGCTTCCATTCATCTCTACCACTTTACTTTATCACAATATCACCTAAGAAATGGTTACTGGTTAAATAATAGACGCTCAGGCAGAATGAACTCACTAAAAGGTAACTCAAAATAAAATAAAATCCAAAGAAACTTAACAGTGCGGAAATAAACTAACTAAAAAGTCCAACAAACCAAGCAGTAATAATATCAACCCTAAACGCCTAAAATATTAAAAAACAAAACGTCGCGAAAATCACCACAAAAGTTTTCCGTAATAGGTCGCAAACTGCGTGAACCACCGGGTAACCGCGATATTATTAACTCATAAACCGGGTTCCCGGGCAAGCTGCGAGTAACTCATTATATAAACATGACATCCCTGAAACCTTTCACGCATGAAAACAATATTCTACCGACAAAACTGTCGCCAGCCTTAGATTTTGTTTCGCTTTTTTTCCTAAATCGCGCCATTTGATTTAATGGCTTCACGTACATAATTTATGTGTTTAGATGCCTATATATAACCTACCTATGTATGTATGCTTGTGATAACAGAGGAGATACATTACCATCAAGATTATATATGGCTCTTGAGTCTTGACAGATGTTCTGAGCTCTGTGTAGATCGACACCTGATCCATTGGTAGTATTGACGTACCTATTTAATTCATTACGTATAACAAACATGATTGATATCTATCGCTGCCTTTCAATCACAAATTTTGGAGAAAATGAAATATTATATCGTCTCACAGTCTGTCATATATGGGGATAAAAAAGAAAGTATTGTAAACAAACATAATCTAGGTTTCCAAACTTACGGTTCAATAAATACATCTTGCGAGGGTTTAGAATTTATACCGAATTGGAAAGCTCGAACTCATGTTTCATGAAACTTCAGACCAACTGGTGAAACCGTAACGAAAATCAGTTAAATTCACTCCCAGAGCAAGCCGCAGTCGCTCGGGAACGATGAAACTAAATGCCAAAGCCGCTGCAATACTCAATAACAAGTTACACGGATAAACTAGTGTACCGATTTTATCGAAATAGCTTTTTCTTTTAGGATTAAATACAATATCGAATTTTCAACTACATACTTGAGAAATAAAATGAGTGGCTTTGCAGTACTTTGCACAGTCAGTTGTACGCAAAAGGTTGCCGTTACAACACTGGCTAGTAACATGTCCTACGTATGTTAACTCCTGTTTTATATTATCATGATGTACATTATGAAAGAACTTCGATTCCGTATCTCATTCTAAACGCCCTTGCCTGTAAGCTATCAAACGTGGTGATCAAATGCTTGTTTCATCTTTTTATGGTAAGCAGCCAGTTATGGGGCGAACCTACATGTGTAAAGGCTATATATCAATATTTTAGTAACGATTCTCTTTATTAACTGAAACACGCCTAATTATCGAGCGCCTAGCAACAGAACGGTCTGATATATTTCTACCGACAGAGAGGAATCATTAAAACTTTCATCCGAGCTACGGTTACTCGGGAATGTGAGGATTTCAAACTGTATTTCCGCGTCCTATAGTTACTCGCTTCGTTCAACTACCCGTTAGTTGCTAGATACTATTTATTATCCTTACTAGTCCTGACTATATTATTATTATAAATGCGAAAGTTTGTTTGAATGGATGTATGGATGTTTGTTACTCTTTCACGTAAAAACTACTGAATGGATTTTAATGAAACTTTACAATAATGTAGCTTATACATCGGAATAACACATAGGCTATAAAAAGATAGTGTATGAATTCACGCAGGTGAAACCGCGGGGCACTGCTAGTAATTATATAGTTATTATTTAAAAATTACCTAATTAAAACAAATATTATCTACACAAAGTCAAACAACTACACTTATGGTTACTTTTTTTTTATGTTAATACTGTAACTAACAATAGAAATAATTCTAAGAAAATCACTATGATACCATTTCTTGACCCGGACAAATGATGATTTATAAATGTTACGAGTCCAAAGGTCTATGGTATCTTAGCTTCAAAAATGGATTTTATTTAACCTGCGTATTCGCTAACATACTATTTAATTTCTTCGTCGGAATAGTTAAACTCCTCGTTACTATCGAGTAATAATAATTCCTATCTAATATATAGTATTTCTTTGTTACAGCGCCTACCTGAAAGACGACTTCGTGGTGCTTCCCTACCTCGACGCTGGCTTCAATAGGGTAAGTACTCATATCAGTATTAACAATACATACACTTTTATATACATCAATGATATAAGAATGAAGATGTACACCTATTCAATCAGCTAGTATTTGATTAGAAAGAAACTTTGATACTTGTGGTACATTAGGTAATAGTTTTTAATAAAACTTTTATTATATTATTTGGGTACGTGATAGTTTCAGATGCCTACTTAGGTACATATACAGGGTGTTAAGTGTTAAGTATACACCTACATATACAGGGTGTTAAGAAAACCCTGTCCGATCCGTTAGGTATCGATAACTGATACCATTAATATAAAAAGAAATTGGAAAATGGAAAAAAAATATAACCTATTTTTTTTTTCTCTCCCACGGGCGAGTTAGAGAGACGCAGGTGCTGCCAAATGATCAAACAAAGGCTGCCGAATAATACCTACGAAAATGGTGTTGTAATTATTGCTGTAATCTGAAATTTTGGGAATTTCTTGTCAAAAAATCGTTATTTCAAAGTTCATTATTATTGAAACTATTATAAATATTCCAAATTTAATATTTTATTTGGGCATGTGATTGTGAAACCTATATCACCCTTTCGGGTAGGACAGGGTTTTCTTAACACCTGTATATTAAACAAAAAAATAATCATTCACCATCATCGTTTTAAGATTACGAGCCGTGTTTCAAACATACCTTTTAAGGAACCTTTATAAAGAATACTTGTTTATCCCAAATAATAATGGATCATAGCTTTTAATGGCTTTTGTATAACGAGCATTATAACCTTCTAATAAAATCCGACGTTATTTTTACACAATCTACTTATCGTCGTTATAAATAAAAGCAAATCCGTAGAAATGCGAAATCCGATTTACCTAAATGTTTATTATGTTTTACGTAATAATGCTTCTTTAGGTAAAATACCTACATAATAATAATAATAACAGCCTTGCACAAAAGAACACGAAAAAAGGAGAGGCTTTTGCCCTGCATTGAGAAAAACTCTTTTTATACTAACAAGCTTGTTTTCAAAAACAGGCTTGATAGTATAGACACCCCTCAATACGAAAATAAGCACAAAAACAAGTACACTGGAACGTTTATGAACCCACCACTCACTGACTTAAATAGCGGACTCGGGCCCCTGAAAGCTAGGTGTAACATGACGACCTGAAACGCATCACTCATACGACACTTAGAAAATAACTTGTAACTATTTTGTTTGTATAAGTTAAGCAACGTACGCTAAGCGTTAACGAAACTTTTCAAAAGCGTCGAGATTTAAAGAAACAGACAAAATATCGTGTATATGAACCAGAAACTTACGGTTATCTATTTTTAATTGAAACTAAATAAATAATGCTAGTTTCTATCTAGATGAATCTAATAGACTTCAAAAGTCATTTAATTCAATGCAATTATGTATAAGCCTGGCCTCAACACTATTTACTCTCACAAAAGACTAGAAAACGTCTGTTAATATTAAAATTTCAAACGGAATAGTTAACAAGGGAGAGAACATTAAATACCCGTGTTTACTTGTCTAACAATATTATTATCATAACACCACTATTAAGTCAGCCTCGACGATCCATATATTATTTTACAGTCAATAAGGTGTGATTTCAGTGCGTTTTTGAGAACCAGGTTACTCCTGATCGAGTTTACAAATTGTTAAGTGTTAAAAGACGAATCGTTGTATAGAACACAGTTTTATCCTCTTGGGCTAACAGGGAAATGAGATAAGAAAATTATTAATTATAAAAACGTTACATATTTATATTCTCTATCATTTTTGTCTTAACCGCGTTAAGTACTTATATGCCTATGGGATACAAATTGCAATTTTGAACTCAATTAAACACTAATCAAGATTAGCTTCAACTGATCGCGTTCAATTCCACCCGTAAAACCCGCCCCAAGAAGACAAGCGAAGCTAAACTCGGCTTACAATTACTGTAGTGAATAGCAATGAGTTTATGTAAATGCTGGCCACTTAGGCGCCGCGCCGGCTTTAAAGTGACCGAGTAATACGTGTAATAAGACTACATTGAATACAGACTGACTTGTCTTTGCCAGCTCCTTCAATTAGGTACAGAAACTTTGAATGGAAATGACTGGGTTTATGCTTTCTCTTCGTTTACATTTAGAAAGGTTAATTTTATTCATAGAGAAACATGAAATTAGTTTTATTCTATTACTCAAATGTTTAAACTTATGTACTTGTATATACCTACATGTCGCAGTAGTGACTTAGTGAAATTAGTTCTTGCTCGGTAACTCGGTAACGGTAACAGAGTTATCTGCATCGGGTCGCAAAATTGTAAAATTATATGATTATACGATTAGGTCCATATAATTTATTTATTTAAAAAATCTATTGTAAAAATAAACTTTAAATATCAGATCTGCAGGTTAACTTGTAGTACAATAACCATTATTATAACACAATAAATCGGAGCTCAGCAACGACACTGGAAGTTTTCTCTGAATGCCTTGTCTTTGATACGTTTCCCGCCTTCTGGGGAACAATGGCCGCCTGGCAACAACGCCTGAGAACAAAGGGTTGATACCATCTCCACTCACCTTTATTTGTGTAATAAGCTTCGAACTATTATTTGTTGCATCTTGCTGTATATCTTATAATTGATATTAGGGTGGTTTGGATAATTCTTTGGGTGGTTGTTTATTTGTTGTGTTTCGCAAACATTATTTACTAGCTTTTTTCCGCGGTTCCGCCCGCGTTCTCGTCAGTTATCGATCCAAAAAGTAGCTTATGTTCTAAATAAGAGTATATATGGGCTACATAAATAGGTGCTGTGATGATTCTGTTATATCTACTGCTAACAGACTTAAGTTACTATAATAGTTTGTTCATTTGATTCTGATGTTTAAAAAGATTATTTCATACAAGCAGAACTATATGATCTTAATTGATAAAATCCAATCAAAATTGTTTAAAAAAATACACTTTCTTCTTTACATTTACTTTTTATATTATTTTAAATTTCTTACTCTTATAAAAAAAAAACTACAAAACAACATAGTTCAATGTTAAACATAGTTTGTACAACCCGGCGCCGAAACGTAGCAAACGTTTTCAAGAACAGCTCAACTTCTACCGACAGTCTTAGGCGCTGGCCAGACAGAAGAGACGTAAGACGCAGACGGGGCGCGGACATTTGTCTTTACCGCGACGCTTTCATACAAAATGTATAGAAGCGTCGCGACGCAAAACATACAGAAGAGACGGGGCGCGGGCGCGACGGTTCTATATATTTTGTATAGAAGCGTATTATGTCCGCGCCCCGTCTGCGTCTTACGTCTCTTCTGTCTGGCCAGCGCCTTAGTTTACTTTCGTAGGAGAAAAAGAGTATTCAGTGCAACCCTTTTCATTTCAAACATTTTCTTACTCTTTTTTATTCCAAAAAAGTTTAAGTAAAATTAAGTATCTAGTACCATATAATACTAGAACAGTAAAAATGCATCTTTAAATACGTTTTGCAGAACGGCATCATTATAATGTTCATATTTTATGAAGTAGCTCCAGCAATTTTCGCTCATTATGTTATAAACGAGAAATTTGAGCGCGTCGGAAATGTGTCAAGGAAAAAGTCCGTGTAATTTTACTGCGACATTTAATAATGTCATTTTTAAAATGAGGAAGAATATTTAATTTTATATTTAACTGATGTCTCATTTCAGCTGTGCAGATTATAAATTGCCTGGACGAGTCTGTTAAATTACTTACTTAGGTTTTTTTTTATTTCTCTGCGATTTACTTTGAGCTAAGCTTTAAAGTAATACATTATATTATGTGCTTACTCATTATTTTAGTTTTCGTTAGTGATAAATTGTGTGTTGAATAAGATTTAGTTGGTCTTTAATTTAGGTAAGATAAATTTAGAGAAACCTTGCAACTAAGCTCTACTATACTCTTTAATATCTAGATTTTAAATTATGTGTAGTAATAAGTTTTTTCTTATTAAATATCTTACACATACCTAAATTTCGTACTTCAGCTATTTGAAATAACGGAAACCCTACGGTTATTTTTACTAGTCTAGTACAAAATGTCCAACCACTGTTCTGGCAATTTCTAACGAGTTTCACCAAAGACATCATTTGGCATTAAGGACTGTCGTTTAGAGAAGAGTCAGAATACTGACGTTAGTACCGTTACCATGTGTTGCACATTACCTGAACACCTAAGTACGTATTTGGCATAAAACCTAACCTAGCTAAATTTCCAGGTGATGGTAGAAACAGTGAGCGCCATAGCGTGGTGTGCGGAGGTGCTGCAGTGCCGCGCGGCGGGCGCGTCCGTGCGCGCGCACGTGGCCGCCGTTGCCGCGCTCGCCGCCGCCGTGGACCGGTGCCGCGACCTCGTGGCCATCACTGATGACCAGCAGAGGATACTTGTGAGTGTATATGATTAAAATCATAGAACTGAATAAGAGAGAATCTTTTGCAGTATGTTGTATGTGAAGCGTCTTTCAGTGGGGTCTCCTGCCATTCCATTATCTACTTATTTAATGTTTAGGTAGTTTTCCAGGAATTAATCTGTTTATCTTACGTAGTTTGGCATTGTATGTTCATCGCACTTCCTATTCTTGTACGTTAATTACCACACAAAATATTCTCGTTTGGTGGTGACATAGTTTTACTTAAACTTTTTACAGGTAGCCTCTGAAATTCCGCAAAAAGACGATATAGAATTCTAACTATGTTGTTTCTTAAAGCTGGCCAACAAGTCCTGGTGCCGCGTCCTCGGCTGGCGTGGTGACGAGGGTCCCCGGCCTTTAGCGGAGACAGCTGGCGGCGAGGCCATGCGCCAGGCGTCGAGCGGGGCCCGCGACTGGGAGGCCCCCGTCACGCTGCGCCGGCGCGCCGCTCCAGACCCCATCTTGCTGCCGTGCAGGGGAGCTGCCATAGGACTCACAAAGTTAGTACAATGGTTATAACAGCTGGTTAACAAAAGCCTGGCAGAAATGTAACTTGAAAAAATACGATTCAAATTCTGTTCAAAATCGTTGTAAAGTCCTTAAACATATTTGCCCTAATCTCTACTATTAGTTAAAGCGATATCTTATATATAAAATTCTCGTGTCACAATGTTAGTTACCATACTCCTCCGAAACGGCTTGACCGATTTTTATGAAATTTTATATTCATATTCAGTAGGTCTGAGAATCGGCTACTATCTATTTTTCATACCCCTAAATGGTAGTAGGTAGGTAGTAGGCAGGTGCTAGGTAGAAAAAATTGCATTGCAACGCATGCCGGGTACCTACAGCTAGTAATAATATATTTATGAACTGACAGTCTTTTTCAATAATTTGTTACCAAAAACCACACATGTTAAATCCGGAATCAGTTTAAGGCTTTAATTTATATCTCTCATAGTAAATAAATACATGAAATACTTCAAAGGCAAACTCCTAATACGTAGATAGACTCTGTAACAGCAAAGCTAAAGTTATGGTTTCTATAATTAGAACCAAACCCTTATATCAAAGCAATACTCTACAAGCCGCAGCCCGCATGACTAGACAAGACTAGGTTATTTAGTATTTAATTATCTACAAACTATTTTTACCTTTCGATATGAAACTTGTGTGGGCGTCCACGTTCATACTCTTGTAATAAGTACGGTCTATTTTAAAACTAAACTTTCCATTTAAAAAATATTAAAGAATCAAAAGGTTCTGACAGTAGGTATCTTTATTTTTACAGGGTTGCATACCTCAAGAGGTAAAAGGGAACCCTTATAAGGATCACTTTCTTCTTCATTCGTCTGTCTGGCTTCTGTCAATAATTTTTGTACACAAAAATGGTTCCTGCACAAAAGAATAAACAAAATAATCTTTTATGTTGTATAGATTTTTCATGATAAATAGACCTATACATCAGCCACTTTAAAGAAATAATGAACGTGCTTTGGGATTATGAACCTTAATTCAATGACTAATAGTTCAGTTTCCATCACATTCAAATTACTTTTAAGCCCTTTTCGGTTATATTTGTCATTCTAAAATGAACTTAAACACATGTTGTCAAAGTTTATAATAGCTTAATTAGTAATAACGTTTCATTCTCTTTCCATATTGGCTTTAGTATAAGTTCTATGCAGCAGGAGATATGATGCAACGTAACACGTGTTCATAGAAACATTCTTGTGGTTAAACTATTGTGACCACAACCAGAGTCATTGCAGTGTAGGCAGTGTCCGTGATAGGTCATCAATCAAGCCTTATTTGTTCTGTTAATACATTCCTAGTGTTTCCTACACCATTTTATTTTTACTTGTTCATTGAAATGTAATGACACCAATCTAAACGGTTTCAACAAAGGGTTCGTACGCCAGAGCCAAACGTAGAGTATACAAAATTCAACAGAGTTTAAAGCGAAAGGTAAACAAGATATCTGCTTAATTATTAAACAGTAAAGCTAAAGTTTTGTTTGAGCTTACCAATCCTTTAAAGTACCATTCGAATATTAATTATTTATACTTATTTTCGAATTATATGATTTCTAGTTGTATTTTAGACCTCTCCGCTCTGCAGAAAGTGATGACAGAAGGAGTGCAAAACTCTTACGTCTAAATCCACCGAGAAAATCACTTCTTACTACAGTTTCTACCCTTAACCGGAGGCCAGGACTTGATCCCTTTAATAGGAGACCCTATGTTATTGACGTGAGCTGCCGATAGTCCAACTCTCTAACCCCGTACAGGAAACCTATTTATCTACCTATTTACCTTAAGTCGTACAATTTCTTTATTTTTCTAAGTTCTTATTTTCTCTTCTAGGAGCACATCGCACATAGTGTTCGTGTGCGAGCAGACGCACGCAGTAGAGACGGAGCGCGGGCGCGGCTCGCTGCACAGCATCCGGCGCGGGTCGCTCGATGTGCGCTCCGTGGCCAGCGACGGGCTGCGGCGGACCTCGCTGGCCAAGCTTCAGGGACTGCCGCTTGAAGCGCCCATCACTAAGGTCAGTAGATCTAGGTCAAATAAGAAAAAAATAGGGGTACATTTACCCGCGTAATGCTAGATAACATCGCGACCAGACCGAGAAGAAGGTGGAGAGACTAACTGAACTTCTACTGAAAGGGATGACCCATCCTAGCTCAAGACAGAAGTGCGTGGAAAAGGGAGAGGGACACTTGTGTCCTGCATAGCTACAAACATTTCCATTTCGTTACTTGTATCAACGTTATTACAAAGTTTCGGAAGCTTTATAAAGTTTTTGCAATATATTTTCATATCCACTGATAGTGGAAATGAGAATATAGTGGTCTCACCTCCTATGTCAGTCTCATAAAATACCTGAAAGTCTTGGGCTAACTTTATCCCGGTTCTATTACTACTAGTTTGTTTATAACTTTCTGACTTTCAATTACAAACTACTTCTCGTTCATGGTTCCGTCCGCGTGGGCTTGTTGTTTCGTGATTAAAGAAGCCAATATTCTTCTCGAAGGCCCACGCCAGCACTTTGTCATTTTTTATTAACTAGAAACCGTAACAAACCGACAGTTTCCTTAGATAATTAAGACTTTGTCGCCTGGATTTAAAAAAAAGTCCATGAATGATGCACATTTTGCTATACCTACTGAAATATTCACTATGTTAAAGGTAATGTCTAATATAGAACCACTGCTTTGCAGTTCACTTCTTATAAATACGCAAATTGTAATCCACAGTCCTTTCTTTTTAAATGCACCCAATCATAATGATGTCATTGAAGAAATTAATTATTGCTACATTTTGCTAGAGGATAATGATTCAGTTTGTAATTACATATTTCATGATACATCATTTTATGTAGGAAATATGAGACATCATCAGATAAATGCCATTAATTACCTTCAATTATTTTCCAATTTTACTCTAAAGCATTCTGCCTGCGAGGTATTTATTTGGTTTAACGAAAAACATAAAACCGCCAATTTTAGGGTCAGCATCTGTTTTAAGTTTATATCGCAAACTGGAAGTTGTAGATACCAAATAGAAAATAGATAAAGGTACACACTTACTAAATACAAAAGTTTATCCACAAGTACGAACACTGAACGGTCAAATTATATTTTTTTGACTTAAAAAATCCTTTTCGTTACATTTCCAGGTGATATCACTCCTATCAGCTGCCACAGAGGGCGCTCCTCCGTCGACAGTCGCGTGCATCGAGCGCGCCGTCGACATGCTCCGAACCTCCGAGCTCTACTCGCCTCAGATGAGGGATGACCCCAAGATGCGGGTCGAAGATCCAGTAGCCACCGACCTCATAGGAGCTTTGCTGTCGGTAAGTAAAATCTGTATAGCTACTGTATGATGTACGTGTGCGTGTCAAAAAATGCTCTCAAACGTTTGCCCCTCTAGCCAAGTGGCATTTCTGCCAATTTCAAAAACATATCCATAGATCGATAAAAGAAGTTGGAATCGACGTTATTTGTATAGCTCTTAAGCCATTTTTCCATCTCTAGCAGGAAAAAATATCAACAGATATGTTGCGGAAATGGCTGTTAGAATTATCAAAATGAAATATAATTTGGTCATACGATTTGTATCATCGTTAGCGCTTGTCGAAATGTCACTTGGCTTCAGGGGCTGCGCCGATTTTAATATGCTTTGTGTGCGTGATATGTGGTTCTATATGCTATTAGAACTGCTAGGTGGTGCAATCGGTTGTTCGAGTGTTTTATTATTTACAAGGCAGGACGATGTATGTAAAATACGCTAGTGTATTTAAAACTGGGGCCATATCAAGGATAAGTAAAAAATAAAGACGTAAGCCCACGCTCACGAATAAGCCAAAAAGAGCGTTCCGCTTTCAAAATTGTTGTATTTATTTTTAAAATTCATGTGCGATTTTCACATAGATGATAAAATATGACTGTCTACTTATTTATTTTTATTTTTTAATACGCCTTTGCTTAGATACGTACTTCGTCTTTATTTTTTATAATCTTTTATGTATGTTGTGAAAAGCTTACTGGGTTTGTAATGCGAAGTTTTAAACCATGATTGTTTCAAAGACAGGGATGAAGCTATACGGGAACATAGCACTATCTCTGTTTAAACGTATTTATTTGGTTATAACACTTTTTATAAGGCTTCTAATGACAAGTATGTATGTAAATATTAATGTAAGCCTTCCCGATATACTGTATTTAACTTACTTATTATATACCTACTATAAAAATAATGGGATTATTGTTGATTTTCTTTTGATATAATTATTTTTAACTTACAAAACTATAATTTTGATTATTTTTTCTTTATTTTTGGTTTACACAAGTGTTTACCGTTTATGCATGTACAATGTTTATTTATATATTATTATAATGTATGTACTAACATGGTATTTATTTGTTTACGATCCTGTTCTACGGCGAAGAGGGAGCAAGTGAACTCAAACCTATTCTTTATGGTAGGAGGTTTGCAATACAAGTCTACCTGTCTATACCTTCAACCATAGACTATTTAGATATACATAGAACTTTGCGATTCATGCTTCCGTCTTTCTTTACACAGGGATCATTTTTGTTGTATTTTTTTTGTATTTATTTTATATTTTTCTAAATATGATATAGGTATGTATGTTTATTGCTTTATTAATATATTATTAAATTAATTACTGGAGAACAAAAAAGGTAAACTTAATGCTGATTTGCTTTTTGGGTAAAATTATGTTTATAATATTTAACTGTTCAGTTTACTAATATTATTTTAGTTCTGAAAATGAACCCTGTGTATATTCCTATATACTCGATTCTATAGTTGTTATTTCCAAATGTAAAGTACTGTATTACCTTCTAACAATATTCTACTAAACAATCACGTAACCCATTAATTTATTTACTTATTAAATATATTTTTAATCTAACCTTATAATATTTATATCAAACTGCAAGTAAGTATAGAAAAGCAAGTATATAATTATCCAAAAATACGAACTATCTTATTATATAAGTATCAAAATATCTACTGTCCCAAAAACAACCTAAAAACTTGAAAAATATATGAACTTTCTCTATTGCTGTAGCATGTTGACTTAAAGCAAAATTAAATATATTTAGTCACAGTACCGATAGAAAAAAAAATGTCAAGCATGCTTAAAGCTGGTAGAATAAATGTATCACATAATGTAGAGCAATATATTGACGTAGAAGAGACCTTACTCGTACTGTAATAGGGATTAAATTTGTGTGATTGTTTCTTTCAGCAAGGGCCTACTAATACGCTGTCGTCGCGCCGAAGCAGCAACGACTCAACGGTCGTCAGGTCGCAGACTAACAGGACTAATATTAAGCACAAGGTATGTAAACAACATTATTTATTTAATACTACCTAATTTATTTTAACCTGTTTATTGTCCCTACTACTGCTGGACAAAGGTCTCGTTTGACTCCAGATGTTTCTGTCTCGTTTGTTCATGACATAAATCACTCACGAAGCGATCAATGTCATTCCGCCTTATAATAATTAATGATAAAATTAATCTTCTATATATATATAAAAATGAATCCCTTTTTCCCTTGGTCACGGCATCACGCGTGAACGGCTGGACTGATTTTGCTAATTCCTTTTTTGTTGTGTTTGTTATTGTCAATAGAAGGTTCTTATGAAAGAAAAAATTTGAAGATTGTACGGAAAATTAGAAAACTTAAGAATACTTAACCACCATATTCAATAATCTTGACTTTTGTTACGATAGTGATTTGTTGGATTCATCTCCGCCCCCAATAATATAAAGGCACCGGGAACGGGACCTAGGTATTCACTATTCACTCGGGTAAAACCACGGGGCACAGCTAGTAGGGGTATAAAATTTTCCTAGTGTGCTTCCACAAACATATTACTATAAAAAAGGGTTCGGAATACATAACAAAATTAAGAAGATATTGTCTCACCAAAAGTCGAACATTTTTTTTCTAGCTTTATGTACATTCTTCTTCTAGCCTTTTAGGACATAGTTCAGTGAAGCAGTAAAATTTTCCCCCGTGGCTAATTGCAGCAGCCTTATTTAAAATAAGTGTGATTAGCAAAATTATTTAATTCCATCAGAATTGCCTGTAAGTATTATTTGGTACATAAAGCATAAGATCTAAAGAAGCTAACATCGTAAACGAGAATGAGCCTTTAAGTAAACGAAACGATAAATTGGCTACACAATAACACAACGGCATTATATTATAGGTACATTAAATCTTCTGAGAAGTTCACACTCCACCGCGCCATTTCACAGCACCTAATGTTTCCGTTTTATGTGCTTCAGAAGTTATGTCGAGGATATGACGGTACACTGAGGTTTTATAGCTCTTATTATCTTCTGTTAGGTTTGTCTTTATATTTCACTAGCTGTACCCGGCATGCGTTGCAATGCAATTTTTTCTACCTACTACCTACCTACTACCTACTACCTACCTACCTACTACCTACCTACCTACTACCTACCTACCTACTACCTACCTACCTACTACCTACCTACCTACTACCTACCTACCTACCTACTACCTACCTACCTACTACCTACCTACCTACTACCTACCTACCTACTACCTACCTACCTACTACCTACCTACCTACTACCTACCTACCTACTACCTACCTACCTACTACCTACCTACCTACTACCTACCTACCTACTACCTACCTACCTACTACCTACCTACCTACTACCTACCTACCTACTACCTACCTACCTACTACCTACCTACCTACTACCTACCTACCTACTACCTACTACCTACCTACCTACTACCTACCTACCTACTACCTACCTACCTACTACCTAATTGTTTTTTTTTTTTTTTTAATGTACAAAAGTATCCTATGTCCGTCTCCTGGCTCTAAGCTACCTCCCCACCAATTTTCAGCCATATCGGTCCAGCCGTTCTTTAGTTATAAATAGTGTAACTAACACGACTTTCTTTTATATATATAGATAATGTATGAGGATACTGTTATGAACATTAATAGCCTTAATTGTGACATGCTTCATCTTAACCTTTATCTTTATTCAAGTTATTACTAGTTATTAGATAACTTACTAAAACAAAAACTCTTGTTTTAAACTGTAAAGCATTGTTAAAAATCAATCGATCATATTTTGAGTTTTGAGGTCATGAACAAACATTTGGAGATCGCATAAAGATTTCATTGAAATTATTTCAAATGTTATTATCTAAAATAGGCCTTTAATTTTGTAATTTTTTATATATGCCTAATTCATGACATACAAAATTCGTCCAAATTCTGACCAGCATTTTCTATCCATCATTTCAGACGACAGGCCAGCTCCGCGAGCTTCTAGACACAGCATTAAGCTGGGACTTCGAGATCTTCCGGCTTGAGGACATGACCCGCGGCCGCCCGCTCGCGCACCTCGGGCTCGCGCTCATGGGGGGCAGGTTCGACATCTGTTCCGCGCTCGAGTGCGACGAGAGGACGTTATTGCACTGGCTGACTATTATAGAGACTAATTATCACTCGGGGAATACGTACCATAATTCGACGCATGCTGCTGATGTGTTGCAGGTATGATTTAGCCCTTATTTCGCTTTTATGTTATGATAAGACTACATAATATATCGTTTTTTTTCGAATTGATTCTGGTTTTCTGCAGTTTGTAAATGTTTTTAAAACTTTTCAGAAACTGTCGTGACTGTGTAGTAATAATTTGTGTATATCATGACATACTTAGCCCGCAAAAGCATCGTCTGAAGAATTTTCTTCAGGGTTTACATTACTTCTTGACATTTTCAATTTTCAACTTCCCTCTCTTGCTTATCTAGTACATTCCTTAAGTTGAAGTCCCTAAAGCGCTTTTTATATTCTTGGACTTCATAAAGTTAGTCCCTAGAACGCCTTTTTAACGCTTAAAAAAGGCCTACCACACATCTTTATATACTTAACAACTTCGATCCATTCCAGGCCGTAGCATACTTCCTAGAGAAGGAACGCTTGAAGAATCTCCTCGAGCCACTAGAAGCAGCCGCGGCGCTCCTCGCGGCCGCAGCACACGACGTGGACCACCCGGGCACGTCGTCCGCCTTCCTGTGCAACGCGCGCCACCCGCTCGCCGTGCTCTACAATGACGTCAGCGTGCTCGAGTCGCATCATGCTGCGCTTACCTTCAAGATTACACTCAGTTAGTGGCTTTTCGTTATTTATGTGTTTTGGTTGGGTGTGGGAGGTCGAAATTTTTTGGAAAAGATGAGTTGCAAAAAAAATGTTTGTCCTTTAAACGTAGGTGACTTTAATTTACATAATATAAAGTAAGGTACATAGTTTTAAGAAAATTTATACATATAATGAAAGGGAAATTAAAAACTAGTGTATGGAAATATTACCTCATTGAAAGCGAAAGAAAAGATTGTTACGATGTCCATTCGGAAATCAAAAAATGTATTCATCCATTTCCCATGTATAGATTGGATTAAGTATACTTAACCCAAATTCTGAGTAAAAGATCAAGAGCGTATTAAAAATGTCTTCTTCAACTCCTTCCAGACGACAACCGCGTGAACATATTCAAGAATCTCGACCGCGACACATACAAGCAGGTGCGGCACAACGTCATCGACATGATCCTCGCCACAGAGATGACCAAGCACTTCGAGCACCTCGCCAAGTTCGTCAACGTCTTCTACGCCAAGTCCAACGGCAGCAAGGAGGATAATATGCACACTGATGTGAGTACTATATACACTTGCTAATAAATATCGTTTTGAGATAATTATAATAATAATAGACGGAGCTTGATTCATTTTTATTGACCTGGCCAATCGCGGCCATTCCGCTTGAGACATTCAAGTGGAAGAAGAGTGGAAAGGCCTTTGTCCAGTAGTGGGACATGATAGGCTATTAGTATATGGTTATTACTGAAATGTTGTCGACAATTTTTGTGGATTTTACTTACAATTTTCAAAAAGTTAGTAAGACTTCTAAAGTCTCTGAAGACCTTAAAAAACTGTTTTAAGAAACTGATAAAGTACAGTACTCGAAGTAGCAGTAAACTAACTAAAAGACAACATGGATTCATTGGCATGTGCCGTCTGAAAAGTTGAAATATTCTATTCTATTCCTTCTGATGTGACAAGTAAATAACGTTAATCACATATATTGATGGTAACACTTTGTATCTCCAGCAGGAGCCACTAGCGCTGGACACGACTGCGCTGTCGCTGCCCGAGAACGTGATCCTGGTGAAGAGGATGATGATCAAGTGCGCTGACGTGTCCAACGCGTCAAGGCCGCAGAAGTTCGCCTTTGAATGGGCTAGGAGGTAAGGACTTTTTGAAGTATGAAGTGCATATCTTTATGTTAGTGGAACTGCTCATTGAATTTCTACACACTAAGGCAGACGACAAGGTGCCTGACTCTTAACTTTTTAAATTATCGGAATGTTTGTCCTTTGTCTCTTGCCATGGACCAGACGAGAACTTAGTTACATTCTCGATAACCTAGCATTTTATTTTTTATGCTGGACTCATCAGTCCTTACGGATTATACCAGTACTTTACACGGTAAAACTGCCTATCTGACTTCCACAAACTATGAAATACTATCCTTTGGTGAGACTAGTACTTCCATTATTTCAGTAGTCACATTACATGCCCAATCTAGCATATTAGCTTATATCATCAGTACTGTCTGCCCATATTAATCCTTGTCTCCCATCCAGGATTGCGGAAGAGTACTTCCTGCAGACAGACGAGGAGAAGGCGAAGGACCTGCCGGTGGTGATGCCGATGTTCGACCGCGCCACCTGCTCCATCCCGCGCTCGCAGATCGGCTTCATAGACTATATCATTATCGACATGATGGAGGCTTGGGCTGGTACGTTGCCCTCTCTACAAGTAGACTTACAAAAAGGAAAGATAGCGTGATAGATAAAGATATTGAGTTATTATTTATCTTTTTAGCGTTCATCGACATGCCGGAGCTGGTGAACCACGCGCGCTCGAACCACGTGCGTTGGCGCGAGCTGGACGAGGCGGGCGTGTCCACGCTGGCCGATGTGTGGCGCGCGCTCGGCCAGGGCAGCATCCACGGCCAGCACCAGGCCGCGCAGACCACGGCCGAGGAGTAGGCAGGCGAGAGCAGGCGAGTGCACGCCAGCACGCCGCGGGACGGACTGGAGGGACACTACGGAACGACCATTTATATAGGGAACGGAGCAGCCGCCGCCCGACCGCCATCTTTAAAGTGCCCTGTAAACGATCAAATTGTTTGTCAAATTTTACGTGTTTGTCAAATTATTTCATAGTGTACAGCTGTGTTTGAGGCGTTTGTCAAACAATCTACGTGTTTGTCGCGTTTGATGAAGTTTGATGAAAATCTGGATTGATGTGGAGTTTGACAAACAGGTTTGAACGTGAACGGCGGTGTTGGTCAAAAAAATCTCACGGATTTTGTTTGCGTCATGGAAGACGCTACGCCCAGTGACAAATTTGTTTGATATTTGATTTGATCGTTGCTATTGTTTGATGAAAACGTGAAGTTTGACACGCAAATTTGTCAAGCAAATTTGTCCGTTATCAGGGCACTTTAAACATTTTAAAGTTCGAATACAAGCTTACATCCACAGTATTGACGGTTGAGAGGAGCGCGGGCGGCCCGAGTTTGATGTCAACGTTATAAGTCTGAAACGGATCATGGGCACTAGCCTGCCCGACGGATGTGTCCGATAATACGCTTATTTTATACTTATTATATCCGTGTTCGTGTGGATATCACTGAAATTATAATTGTTGATATCTACTTTTTTAAGTAGTTGTATTTATTAGATAATATTGAATCCAATATATTTACTATATCAATGTATCGATGGATTTCATTAACTATCCACAGATGGCATGATTTTGTCTGGCTTTATGTGTACTTAAGTGTTATTTTAACTTCTTTGATATCATATTGTTTACTAGTTATGTATTGAGCTATTTATACGTACGCCTTACAGTATCCCTGAACTTATTGTACGTAGAGTCGAGTCGGGAGACCATATATGGGCCTACACTGTCCTGTTGTTATAGAAAGCCTTTGACATGAACGGGAAGCCATGAAGTATGAACATGTTATATATAATATACATATGTATGCTATCAATGTCTTGTTAATGATGTCGTCTGTGGAATCACTAGACAATCGGCATAATCCACTAATTGTTGTATTCAAGTTGCCATATACACGGGTAGGTATCTTAGTTGGTTACATAATATTTGTAATGATAAAATGTTTTACAATGTCCGTGATAGTAGTGCCATATTAAGATTGGCCATTTTCATTCATTTAGCGGTGTTAGCGATCATTTCTCACTGCATCCCATGACAGTCCATTCACCACACTACACCCATTTATTTACTGATAGAATATTATCGTGTTATGTAAGGGCGTCTATACACTTGACTTTTCAATCTATTGGAGATCTTTACAACTTTCTTACTATTGAGATTTTATCTATCTGACTTTTCAGTTAGCGACTAGGTCTAGTCTAGACTGTTTTCTACGTGTCTACGCCCTTGCTAATCGCACCAAACTCTGGAAAGTATTTCTCTTGACTTATTATATTGTTATACTATTGAAATATTGGTCCATTTATACACTTGAGCTTTCAAAGAATTCCTATTTTTATAAAGAAAACTTTATGTAGTGCACTCTCGGCCTCAATCATATCAAAATTCAAAATTTTTCGAATGATTTTATAATCAACTGTTGAATAATAAGCCCCTTCTAACACGAGGCTACGCAAGTCTTCGATACTTTAGTATCCAAGCAACTATCGCTATATAAAATCAGTGTTTCGTATACCTAATGCACGCGTCGTTGGAGGCTAAAGTCATTAGGTCTAGGAGACTTGCGTCGCCTCGTGTACGAACGGCCTAATTCTACGTAGACGTTTTGGTTTCATTCCTGGGGAATATTTTATAAACATTTTATACTTAACAATTATAAATGTTAATGTTATTTATTAATAGATATATTAGAAAACTTGAATATTTCTTTAATGTAATTTATTGTATTTGAATAAGGTCTAACATGTGTGTAATAGCGATTATTGAATTATGTATTCGTCTATATGACGCTGGTATATAAGAATGTACTGTAGATGATAATACAATTAAATGAGATCATATATTACGCTTCCTTGTGCTCAATGTCAATACATAGCGGTCTAATATTAATGTTATACATACCTACTTCAATATTCGTCAAATATATACTTATTATTACGTAGTTGAATTGCTACTTCATATTGTACTGTATTGATTAGGTCGCGGTGTTCAATCTCATATTATTTTTTAATTAATATGAAGCTACCAAAACATATTTCGTGTACTAACAAATGTTAATGATCAAATTAGTTATTTTTATTAGATAGCTCAAATTAATTAGATTTTAAAGATCATACTATCTTAATTTGGTAACGTCGCGTCGTGTTTATTAGTTCGTCTTCTCCTTTGGGGATCGTTCATTAATCATGTGATGTTTTATGGAACTTTTAACCTCCACTGTCACTTGGTGACAGGTGATATGTGGTTTACTTTATACTAAACTAGCGGCCCGTCCCGGCTTCGCACGGGTATTTAACACATTATTAAAAAGTTAGGATTGAAGGTTTCTGTGTTATTACTACTATTACGCTCTTTATAATATTAGTATAGACACTCCCGTACCTCAGTGATGCTTAAATCGCATAGTTAGCCGAGCAGAGTGAGCGACAATCACGCAACTTTTTTCTAATTCTTATATTTTAAACTCGTGATATCTTTCGAAGGGAATGTCCAAAGTGAATAATTCAAAAAGTTACATAAAGGTATTGAAGCAGTCTTGACTATGAAGTAATTTATTTTGATAAGGATCAATACCAAGTAACAAATAAAGAGCCTTTTCTAGCGGCGTCCTTTCAATAATATTTTTTTTAATAAAATATCTCTTATTGTGACCTAACTGTAATAGTTAGACATATGCTGTCGCGACACTTTTTGTAGATAATTATATGTTCTACAAAGACGTAGTACATTATTTTGTTCTATAATCAATAGTTTTCGCAGCGCACGCGATGCAAGAAAGTTTTTTGGTAATTTTTTCACACCTTGGTTTACATTATTGAGGTTTTAGTATGGATCCCTAACTTTTTTGAAAATTTTGTATAGCCTATGTTCACCGGAGATAGTGTAGCTTCCCAACAGTGAAAGAATTTTTCAAATCGGTCAAGTAGTTTCGGAGCCTATTCATTTCAAACAAACAAACAAACAATCAAATCTTTCCTCTTTATAATATTAGTGTAGATATTGTTTTATGTTATCTTCAAACCTACGTTAATTCTGAAAAAATAAACAATGTTTAAAATGCTCTAACAGGCATTCAGATTGCAGAATGCATCTAACAAAAAAAAAAGGAAACTCAACAAAAAAAATAACAATACGAGAAATTGTTTCGAACCTCACATAATTTTTGGACGATCCCCTGTTAGCAAATCAAGACCTAATCCTACTGATTTCTATTTATACTGAGTTTACGTAAGTTGGTCATGTTTGAGAAGTTATAACTATTAAGATAACGGGGGCTGGTCCCCATAATTAAATGTGAAGAATAGATAAAATTACATTGTTGTGAATTTTATATGCGGTGACATGTGTGCTATGCATAACTTGTATAAGTACCAATTAATTAATGTTAATGTAAATGAATAAAGATTCAAAACACTTCGCAGAGAGGTGATGAAACTTGGTGGTTTTATTTTTAATAAGCCCTATTTCATTAGTTTTTTTTTTTCTACCTTTTTGCAACAACCATTATGTCCGTACTAAAACGCAGCACGGTATTCCGAATCCGGTCCTGTATTTTTACACCGAGAATGCTGCGCTCCAAAGCTCTTTGTCAAACTTAAACTTACTTAAATTTATTACCGTTCAAACCCACCTATTAAAAGAATACAAGTATCTAGGTAAGTACAATAATTGAAAGGATTATCAAATAAGTTATTTATTCTTAAACTTAGCTTACATATGAAATAATGATCAAAATGTTCCGACTCATACATTACTTGTGCAAATTAAAAAAGTTAATTAACAGCTAGGTAGGTACAAGGTTAAGAAAATAGTGTTGGCAACTGTGAGCACCCATCTTCAAGATGAAAGTGTACACACTATGTGACCGAAGTTCAGCACAATTACGCCTGCAATGCTATTTGGACACACTATGCCGAAATTACGTCGCGTCATAGCGTACAGCCTAACTTCGGTCGGGCGTAAGTTCAGCGGCAACGTATTCTGTGAGCACACATTATACGCGACCAAAGATCGGTTCGATTGCCGACGAAGATCGGGGGAGCCGTGGTAACTGAATTTCTGCCGCGTAAGTTCGGCACTTATGGTGTGTCATATCAGCCGAGCCGAATACCTACGTCGGAACGTAAAATCAGTCGCCGAACTTCGGTCGCGTAACTTCAGCATAGTGTGTTTAGACACTTAGAAAAACTAAAATTGCTTCTATGTAGTTATGTAGCAAATTATAAAAATTTTAGATCGTAAAAAAATAATATTAAAATTATTTGGGTGGATTCATATCGCACCAAACAAGTGTCTTACACCCAAAAGTGTCTGAAGGGACGCCTTCTCAAACTTAATAATACATACATTCTAATTAATTCGATATGTCCTAACTATGTTCCGAAACAAAACAAAAGGAGCGTTCGTCACGATTTCCTGTAAGAGGATCTAATTCTTCTAATTCTAAATTAAACAATACATCGTTTATACGCCGTTCTGCCAACAATTTGTTTCGTGCACTAAGTTTTCTGAGTTTATGTGCTATAAGTTGTCCAAACGTATCACATTCGTCTTTATTGCAATTTTCACTAATACTTTCACCCATGTTTTCACTAGCTACTCTTGTTATATTAGTTATTTCATCTTCGCTTGATTCCAATTGAATCTCATTTTCAGTGGTTTCCTCTTTTACCGGTAGAAAAATATCAGCATCATCGTCCACTGAACCAGCCGTTTCATCTTGTGTGGCGGAATGAGATTCCTGCAACAAGGTAAGTAATAATATACATATAAGTTATTACGACATAAAGTAAAAGGTGCCTGTCTTATTTGGACAGAGAAATGTTGGGCGAGTTGCGGTACATTGCGGGGCCGCGTGGCTATGGTATGGTGTGATAAGTTATTGATCATAGGCGACAATGGACTGCAATTCGCACTATATTAATCGCTCCGTTTAAGTTAATCCTTAAGCTATAAAATATGTAACAGATGCAACAATCAGCTGTTAACATAGAGCCTAAACTAATTCCAGTCTCCCCACACAATCTTTATTTTGCGCAAAAGGAATAATACATTTTTACAGACACAGCTACGACCAAAATAAATAGTTATAAACGTATTAGTAAACGTTGATAGGATATGGGATATATAGGACAGGCTTTTGATGTGGGATAATGGAAAAATGTGGGACACTTCATACCCTTTTGTTATTGAGTGATATTTTGCATTTTATGGTGCTCGAAAAATAATAAGAATATTGTAACAAATCTACGCAGATTTGCAAAGTAAATTAAAATAATATACATGTATTTATCATAAATTGGTTAAATACTTATTTATTTTTATATATCTTATGTCATTAGAGTAAATTCATTAAACGTTACAATTTTATTGAATACTTTGTATGAAGCCCTCATGAGTGTTATACTTACATTATAAATAGTTGCAGGAGCCTGACCTGGCTCTGAGGATACAAGTTCTGTTTTCTTAAGCTCGGAGAAGTTAGGTAACAAACTTTTATGGCGATTCTTAAAACCATGAAACCAGTCATAAGTGGCGGACTTCTTCACATGCCAATTTGGTGGTACCTCTATATTATTTTCCCTTGCGTATTTATAAGTCAATTTTCTAATATTAATAGGTGATAATTTGTCATTTAATGTTTTAGCAGTCTCAAAGTACTTTATTAAGCCTTCTTCTTCTATTAAATTAAATATTCTTGATTTTTGGTAATCTGGGGTGTAGAGTATGTCTCGATTATTTTTGTCTCGTAAGGCAGCTTTTTTCTTGTTTACATAACGGCTCAGGGTCACAAAACACAAAGCGAACCTTTTCGCTGTTCTGCGAACAGAATTTCCATCTAACACAGCCTTCACTGCTAACCTTAAGTTATCTTCATTGACGGGTAATCTTGCCCGAACTCCTTCTTTTCTTTTATATGTTCTCGTCATGATGGTCAAACTAAGAACTAAACAATAAACGGATAAATAATAAATTTCAGGGAGACTTGATACGGTGATCAAATGTCCCATAAAAAGTGATCCAAATTTCCCACGTCACATTGAAGTTAATATGAAAGACAACGTTGTATTTACAAGCTGTAACAGCAACTTAGTTTTATAACCTCGAAATAATTCAAACTACATTCTTTCAAATGAAACAAACACATTAAATAAGAACTGCGCAGTATAAAAAGGAAAACATTTACTGAAATACTCACAGAATCCTCGAACAATAACGACAGAAAAATAATATATACTTGCTACAACATAGAAAATAACAACACTTTTGACAGATGTCAGCTACTTATTACTTTTCTCTATGGATGTCAGTGTGACAGCATGCATCGATAGAACATAAATATATAATGTTGCAGTATTGCTAGTATCCAAAAAAGTTCCAGTAGCTTCTTAAAACTACTGTATCATGTCTCCCATATAGAAACAAGTGACCCACGTGTACAGCGTTTGATTTCGATATGAAAAGCTAGGCGCCTTGATAAGTACGCGAACTACAAATACCACCATGGCGGCTAATTAAACGGCAACGGCTAATATGACTATCGGCTAATAATAATACAACTATATATTTTATTTAGAAATTACAGTTAAACTGTTACTAATAATTATTACGCAGTTGATTGTTAACTATTTATAATTGTTAGACGGCAAATAATTATACTCTATAATTTTCGAATAAATAAAATCTAAATTTTGTATTAGGTGGGTAAAATTATATATTCCTTAATTGCCTATTGCATTATGGTCTGTTTTCTTTTGTATTGGAATTTAGTATCACTGTCGACTGAAAAATATTTATATATTGAGTTCTGAGGTTTACGCGAATGTTAGACATTGAAATAAAACTACTTTACCTACGTATTTTATCCAGGTTTGTATTTAGATTTTAGTTCCCGACGTTTCGACACTTTTGCAGTTATCATGGGACGGTCACGGGCAGTCTGCCCCCGTCGGCTCATGCGCAAAACGTCTCTTTCGCAAAATGTCCCCTGGTCGTAAAACGTCTCTTTCGCAGAATGTCTCCTTCGCAAAACGTCTCTTTCGCAGAATGTCTCTTTCGCAGAATGTCTCTTTCGCAAAAAGTCGCGCCAGGGACTTAGAATAAAATTTTGATTTTCAAAACAAAAAATAATTTATTAAAATTATAGTGCAATTTTGATGTTAAAATTTTGGTACTTAAATTTACTTAAGTATGTATTGCAATGCACTGAAATTAACTTTTGTTATCATTTTCATAAATGATAAAAAAATTAAATCTTCGCACTAAAATAAACCTTGGTTATTTATTAATTAAAATTTGCTACATAGATTATTACTTTCGTCAACCTGTATCAAAATATATTTTTTTATTTGGAATACATACTTACTTAAGTAAATTTAAGTACCAAAATTTTAACATCAAAATTGCACTATAATTTTAATAAATTATTTTTTGTTTTGAAAATCAAAATTTTATTCTAAGTCCCTGGCGCGACTTTTTGCGAAAGAGACATTCTGCGAAAGAGACGTTTTACGACCAGGGGACATTTTGCGAAAGAGGCGTTTTGCGCATGAGCCTGCCCGTTACCATGATAAAATCCGTAGAAGTAGTTTTATTTTAAATATTTATATATTAAATTTCAGTCAGCCAAATTTTAACTATTGCTGAATGTAAATAGGTGTTTGGGCTAGGGCCGAAATTAACGGTTTTCTGGATAAATATTCTAGCATAACACAACGGTGCAAATAGTTGGTTTGTCACATTTTCTTTTTAATAATTAATGCTTTTATTCGTGATTATGCATTCATGTACGTGGTGCTTAAAATATCTTCACTTTTATGTTAGATTTCTTTCATTTTCATTCATAAAGTACTTTGTCAAAAAAAGAAAAGACCTTTGTATACATATAAGTGTTGCTACTATGACGCGTTTGCAATTTATATGTTCTTTATTTAATTTCTGCAATATAGGTGGAAGAAATCCTCTATACATCAGCCACTTTAAAGAAATAATGAACTCGCTTTGGGATTATGAACCTTAATTCAATGACTAACAGTTCAGTTTCCATCACATTCAAATTACTTTTAGGCCCTTTTCGGTAATATTTGTCATTCTAAAATGAACTTAAATACATGTTGTCAAAGTTGATAATTGCGTAATTAGTAATAACGTTTAATTCTCTTTCCATATTGGCTTTAGTATAGATCCGTTAATTTTTTTTAGGTAGTGCATAAAAAAATACAAGAATGTCCATAAAACATTTTATTATAAACAATAATTATTAAAAAAAACATACTTTTATATAACTTAATACAATTGCAACATTGCGGTATTATAAATGCAATTTCTTTACACTTCTGCTCACGTTTTAACTTTAATGTATCGTAATGATCAACATAAACCTTTTTATTATTGGTTAAATATCACGATGGCACTAGGTACGTAACGGAGCGAGACAGTACTATACGTCTTTGAAATGATAAAGAGAGAAGTCATTCACTCTATCGTCTAAAAAGACATAAAACAAAAAACAGAACCATTTGTTGTTCGCGCTCTTTTTAGCGTTCAGTAGCCGTATAGTGCTGTCTCATGCTATGCTCAGACCATCAAAATATTTTACCTTCACATACAACAAAAAGGTACACCGTATAACATTACTCAACTAACAGTAAATAATATATTACTTTGAGACATAAACGTGAAATACTGTACATTAGATATATATTTGAAGTTCATCCAAGTAACCTTTAGCTTTAACCTAACTTTAAAATGAATACAAAAACAAATATTTGTTAAAAAAGCTGGAATGGAAGTCTGTTTCATACGAGTAACATTAGAAAACATTAAAGTCAGTATTTAATTATACTGCTGTAATTCGTTTATGTGCAAAATATGTCGTTTTGACCAAACAAACGATCTAGGAAACAATTCAGTGTAGTCGTACAATGTCAATAGGGAATATGCATAAAATTTGAAATGGCCTAAAATATTTTTTTCTCGAATACTTATTTTCGTAATATTATAATGAAAAGGATTTTTTTTTATTTACTTATTATTTAAACCCCTAAAATAATATTCAAAAAGTGCAAAATAAGGGAGCGAAATTCAAACTTCCAAAACGCGCCACCATTGTTCGAACGAAATGTGACGTCATCTGACACGACATTGTATTCATCAGCGTCGAAACTCATACTGTTTTACAAGTTTTTGTGAAAAAAATAAATAATTTAAACCTGTATTCTTGTGCTGATTGTAGTGAAGTTTAGTTAAGATTTGTAGATATTACGAAGTAACTGAAAAGTCCACAGCAAACACTAAGGTAAACACCCACTGGACGTGTCATGTGACGTCACGCAAAGCGCGCGCAAAATGGCAGCGTTTGAACTGCTTAATTTTTTTTAAAGTTTTAAATTTCATTTTTAAAAATATCTAGAGTATTTTGAAGCCCATTAATATTTTTTTCTACGTTATAAAATAGTAAACTATAAATTTAAGACAAAAAAGAAAAACATGAATATTCCCTATTCCCTTTATATCAGAAAACATTAATATACAATTGTCGATACTAGACCTTTATTTGGCCAAAAACCGAAGTAACATAGCTATTACATTATATTTAAGACCTACGTTTATTTAGTCCCACCCTGTACATGAAATGAGACCGTGGACTCGAGACGAAACCGTAGAACCACAAAACAGTCAAAACGTGACGTCATATTACATTCCAAGGCTCAAGTTTCCCGCGAGGCCACAGCCTAGAAAATTTAAAGTACATGTATTCTTTCGCGAACTTATCTAACTGAACACATCAGACTATCACCATCCTTGAATATTACCCTCGTTTCTTTACACGCAGACCTTCTATAAAAGATAAGTACAAATTTATAACGTTTCGTAGTCAGTTACAAGCTTGCTATACAATCCAAATAATTACATTCATAATGATCAGCGTAATGTTAGCCATAGCTATTCATACGGCGCGACAATTTACGTCAGGTACATCTAACGCGCCTTGTATACAAAGAAATTTTGTTATTTATATAAATATAAATATGTACTTAAATATTTTTAAAGATGAAACACATCCAATATATAATAAGAACCACAATCCAGTGCCCACCCAACACTTATTTATTTACAAAGGCATATTTCGTGACAAGATTACAGCACTACTTATACGTAAGAATGAAGTTCTCAAAACTTTTTACAATAAAGCTTTCATTGCAGGTTACCGACTATCGTCCGAAAACAATACCTATTCTACTGTTTTCCTCTATCTGTCATAGTAATTAGACATTACTATTAATGTGCTTATGTCAAAATTCAATCTAGATTGAAACCACCGATAGGCTGGTTATAAAATCGGGCATATTGTATAAACACGTGCGACAGCCTTACTAATACCGTGTAAAGTACCCAAACGAAAGGAACAAGTGTTCAGAACTAAATCAGCAAATAATATAAATACAAAATAGTTGTAGTCAAAAGTGCTTCAAAAATATTCAACTCTCAACTACGTCGCATAAGTAATTGTATAGTCTTTGCAAGTATAGTTAATTTATGTTATAGTATTCAACACATATAGTATAAATTTTATTATATCGACACTCGACAACATTCATATATGTATTTTACATGTTCTACAGTCCTTTACATGTTTATTACAATTTACATGTTAAAAAGTATATAGAAAGGATAGTGAAGTTAATTACAATAAGGTTTAAAATCAACCATTCGTTAACAATAGCAGTTAACAATTAAATGAGGCGCTAAACGTTGTGTTTACAATGTGTACTTGACAAACAAATATTACAAAAACGAAATTATATTCAACAATTTGATCACTCAATGAACCTATTACAGCAAAATAATTTATAGCTTTTATGTTGCATGCTAGACATTTATGTTTAAATAATAATGTCCTTTTATAAGGTCATTAAAAAGTGCAGGGTCACCCATCACATAGGAAAGCTCACCAGGTACATTTATTTAATCAAATATGTAATACAAAGAACTAATATCTTTTATAAACATTAGACATAATATTTCAGAACGAAATGTTTCAAAACTGTCCACTAAACCCGAGTATTTTCATACAAAAATGACCAGCACTTTAGTATAAAAACAGTCGGGCAAACCGAGATCGCGAAGAAAATACAACTGATGTACGATGTACGATGAAACAGGAATCCTTAACACCCTGAATAAAACCATTAACATTATATAACACCTATTTAGTTGATAGCACTAGACGTCTGTATCAAGGATACTCGATTCGTAATGTCTTTCCACGAGTTATATAGTATAGAATAGGAGATGTATAGCGTGGTGTCACTAGCGCTAGATGGCGATGGGCTTGTCGCGGCACTGCTCGACCACGTAGTTGGTGAAGCGCTTGAGGAACTTCGGGTACTCGCGCTTGTACACCGCACGCAGCACGCCCGCCGGGGCCCAGCCGCCTGGGTTCACTGGAAGAAGATAAGTACATTGTAAATATAAGTTTCATACTTGTAACCTGTGCCTTAAAACTCTTTCTTGTTTTTGTTTTTCATCTGACCGTATTCCTGTTTAGACCATGCAAGAAATATCGAGCGAGTTACAGTACATAGACGTCTAAGGTTGATCACTTATGACACCATAGTCGCACGGCCTAGCAATGTACCGCAAGTCGCACGATATTTCGTATCGTATAGTAGTATCGCCATCGTAAACATCATCTAGTCTCTAACGCCACGAAATTCGCCCTAATTTTCCGATAGAACGGCAATTAAACCAGTAGGGCATGGTTACTGTCTTTCCTTGCGTAGTCTTTTCCCAAACTATATTGGAGTCTAACGGGGTATATCGAGGTAAGAATGCAAGCCAACTCCAACATAGCTTGGAAAAAGGCTGGGCAGAAGAAGAGTAAGACCGGTTTACTGAGTGGATGGTTACTGTGTATATAATAACAATGTAATGTACCAGTGCTGCAGTATGCGATGCTGGTGGTGATGTTGTGTCGCGAGGGCGTCTCGCCGGCGGGCCAGCTGCTGCGGCACGCGAGGCACACCGTCACGAACAGACGGATGCACGCGCTCGTGTTCGCCTAGAAATAAGCACTCAAATAATGACTCACATATCGAGAAACATGGAAAAATACGTTATTATCATTTCAGTAAGGTTCTGAAAGACCTGTTAACGGTGTTTCAAAACGTTTGCAAAAAGTTTATTTTAGTTTACAGCTTTCAAGCGATTTTTAGTTAAATCATTTTAAGTTACGTCAAAAACTAATATTCAACTTTTTACATCACTTATTTGACACCAAAAATTTAAGTAACTCATTTTAAACGGAAAATTTATAAACTGATAGAGATCGTCTAAACTAAAATGACGCGCCCCACTACATAATTAGTTTATTTATATGTGTGAGTGCAAATATCAATAACGACACTGCATCTGTGTGGGATCGTCGATTGTTCAGTGAACTACGATCAGTACGTGTACAAGACGGTCGACTAGTCGAGTGATAAATCCGACAATGCTTGCTCTATGGAGCAGCGCCGTCACATTGTATGAAACAAGACGTCCGTTCCTCTCGAGCGTTATTGTCAAACTAAACTAGTTGGACAACAAATCCGAGCACAACGGTTCTTAGCAAGTACGACCAATTACAATTGCATGTTTATGTGTACTGCGTCCATATTTGAAGTTTCCTTGTGTGCGTAAATGCGGAGGTGGGGCGCGTCATTTTAGATTAGACGATCTCTACTAGACTAGATGTACTATTCACCCCTTTTGGATGGATATACTCTTTCGCTAACACTCTGTATATATATTATACAGGATGTTACCTGTAAAGGGTAAGGTGTATAATCATTATACACCTTACCCTTTACAGAAAATGCATTATACTATAATGTATTTTCTGTCTGAATCTATTTACTTACCGGGTAATCAACGTTGGTAGTGGAATGGTTGGTGACGGCGTAGGTGTTGTCTGTGGACTGGCGCACGTGCGACCAGAACAGCGCGTCTCGCTGCGACGCCGGCCAGATGCGCTTGAACGTCTGGTGGAACACCAGCGCGTCGGATGATATCTCTTCCACGATTGTCATTGTTTCAAGGGTCGCTGGAATTGAGAGAAGAGTTAGCTTAGTTTTATGTTTAGATGATACTCAACTGTTGTAGGCTAGCATAACTTTTTCCACACAGCGATAACATAACAATAATAAAAGTACATAAAAAACTCTGTCCTATGATATATCATTGGACAGAACTTTTAATGTTTTTTTTTTTTGAGTTTTTTATATTATAATATATCGCATGTTAGGCCATCTAGGCCAAAAATGACTGTCCTCTTTTACAGAATAAAGATGTAAAACAAGAAGATGACAAACCAAGCTGGTTCACCAATAATAAAATAAGTATCATCATTTATGTCGTCTTCGCTAACTCTACCTAAAGAAATTCTATATCATCAATAACGTATAATATAACCGTCATAAATAAATAAGACATTTTGATAAGAAGTCCGAAAAATATGCAAAAGAATCAATACAACAAAAAAAAACCTGAATAGTGGCGATTTATAACCACAAAATATAAACACAAATGATAAATAACTAATATGACAGAACGTGTATAGCATTATTTAAATAATATTAACAATAGATAATCACATGGAATACGATACTAAAACTATTTATTGAAGGTTTTAAGGATTTTTCATGATGCCAATAATATTTATGCAACGTGATTCGAGTTTTAATGTAAAAGAATATTATTATTATTCTATTCTAGTATTGTATATATCATTGAACCGTCAAATCGTTGTTGGCTACATAAAAGTATAACTAACAAAGTATGATGTTGGTATTTTAAGTATATATTATATCAATGTCTACACGGTCAATGTCTTTGGGTGCAGTATTGTTATACGTGTGCGTTAAATAATTATTATCTATTTTCCATAAAATTTGTGTTGTAAGATTTATGTTCGGTTCTAAGATTCGAATAATATAATTGAACTTCAAAACTTTGTTCCATTTTGAAGGCCAAACTACTCAACCTATTATGTATGAAGTAAGCTACATCGCGTAAATAGGAAATGGGCTACATTTTACAGCGTCAACTGAGGTTTTTGAGGAAAAAAAGCACAAGGTAAAAATCTAGTGAACAATGAGTTATTGTATGTAATTATATATACACTTAGCAGCTTTTATTAGATTTTCGCTTTAATGCTAGATTTTTGTACAACATGTTATGAACAAATTATTTAAACTATCTCAGGTTATTTATTTATTTATGAGTTTAACATTTTGCAGAATTTGTTTTACAATTTCGCTGGGTTTAGGTATGTCGACTCGTTAAAACTATTTGAATATTAATTGTTAATTAACAATATTGGAGAATAAAGGTTAATTAATTTCCATTAAAGGAAACTTCTAAAAAAGTAAGCAAAAAGAACTGTTAAACTTTATTTATTTATTTATGAGTTTAACTTTTTGCGAAATTTGTTTTACAATTTCGCTGTGTATACATATTTCTGCTCGTGGATAAGTAACATTCTTATAAACTCAACAATTATTATTAACTACTCATGTATATACTCACTCTCCCACTCGTATCGGTAGCGGGGGTTGAAGAAGTAGTGGCACATCTCGCGCGCAGTCACGCCGCGCACCTTGTGCATCGCCTTCAGCGGGTCCGTCACCATGCCGTCCACCTCCATCTCCCTAAGGACAAATATAACATCAAAACATGGAATACATATGTACGGTATGGTTATGAAGGGTAGGTATCACATAGGGGTGTATGTATCCTATAAGACAGTATGTCACACAGGGGTATGTATTAAATAAGGGTTACGTATTAGGGTGCGTTCAGATCTGATTAACGCGCACCGAACGAGCATTACACGAACAGCTCGCGAGCCTGGCGAGAACTGTTAGTGATGAACAAGCTGTTCGTTTAATGCTCGTTTGGTCGGTTGATGTGGACGCACCCTTACATAAGGGGTATGTATCACATATGTTAATAAGTTTTAAAAATATGAAAACAACAACGAAGGGCGTTTTATTGATAAAGTATCTACAATGTTTGTCGCACCTAAACAAATCTTTTTATTTTTGTAAATAAAAATCAATTGAGACATTGATTTTCATGCTTTATTTGTTTTTTGAGAAGGCTGCCGTCATTTTATTTGTATGCTTGGGTAAATTTATTGAGGCGAAGTAAACCCCGCTTACACAGAACACTATTGGAATAATGTTTTGAAAACATTCAACACATGTAACCGAACTACAAGAATTCTGAAAGCGAATGATTGTGTAATGGAAACTGGAAACCGCACGTGCAAATCTATATATTATGGGGGCATAGCAACAATGTCATGATCACTTAGTTACTATGTCCGCTTATGGATAAAATAATAATATTCCGGGACAACTCACACACGGTTATTTGATCCCAAGCTAAGCAGAGCTTGTATTATGGTAACCAGACAACTGATAAACTTACTTATATATTTCTAAATACATACATATTATAGATAAATTACACCCAGACACAGAACAAATGATCATGCTCATCACACAAAGATTTGTCCTGCGTGGGAATCGAACCTACGACCTCCGGTATAGCAGTCAGGGTCACTAACCACTAGACCACAAGGCCCGTCGGAACGTCCGTAGAAATAATAATATAATATAAATCATAAATCTAAGTAAGCTCCGACCAATATACGATAATTTCTGATAACTTTCAAAATGCTATACAGCTGTTCATAAACTATATATAAGAACCAATAGATCATCTTGATGGCGACAGCTTTTAAACAAAACAAACCGCAACATCATCGGTCCATTCATTTAAGAGATACGTTGACACAGGCACACAGAAACACACACACACACAGACACGGCAAACTTAAACATCCCTTTTTGCGTCAGGGTTAAAAAGATACAGTATGGTACAATGGAATATAGGTGATGACGCTGATGTATATGAACAGAACATAACAAGCCCATACCCACGATAGAAAATAGGTGATGTCTTGATGGCGATGTATGATCAGAACATAACAGAACAAGCCCATACCTACCCACTAGGACAGTTATCCACGTACCTCCTGTACATCCGCATGTCTCCCTCCTCCGCGAACAGCTGCCAGCCGATCTCGCCGCCGACGCCCTCGAACGCCGCCTGGATCTGCTCCGTCGATATCCTGTCGATCTGGAAAACAAAATACAGTATAAATATTGACCAAAACGCTCTGACACTTAAAAAATATGAGAGAAGTTTTCTAGTCTGAGTGAAAAGGTAAAAAACCAACAAGATGAAGTTCAAAAAATTTAGAAATCGTTTTAGCTACTTTTTTAATTGCAGGATAATATATATGATGACTTCCTAGTAGTCAGTTAAATCATGATATTTTGAAATCTCTAAGGCCTGATTTAGACGATGCGAGAAGTGTCGTGCGAGTTTCGGTACATTGCCGTCTACGATCCATCTCTTATGACACCATAGCCGCGCGGCCCCTCAATGTACCGCAACTCTCGCACGACATTTCTCGCATCGTCTAAATCAGGCTTTATAGACAAATAAGCTTCGAGTTGTTTGACCGAGATCGTTTTTTTTTAGATATTATCAATTTGCAACATGCTTATATCATAAAAAAAAAAACGATATAAAATTTTCATATGTTTAAATAACTGTCCTATTGCTATTCAGACAAAGGTAGAGCAACAAAGTTTCCTTTCCTCCCAACTCAGTCGTGTATAAAGATTAGAAATCATACCAAATAACTTTCGTTTCAATACTAAGTAAGTCTGAAGTCATAATCCGTTACCAACACGTATTAATTATGGAAATTGTTCACTCACGTTGAGATCCGTATCTCTTGTTAATATAAGTTACGTCATTAGTTTAAGATAATATAAATGTTTCCCTTATCAGACCATTAAGAACATTAACCTAGAATATTAAATACCATGGTATTTAAATAATAAATTGTTAGAATTTTGCCTATAGTAATTTGATGTTGGCATTAACTCGTTTTTAGGACAACCTCGGAAAGTGGAGCAGGCTTAAGTAAGAAAGTGGGGGCGCCCAAACTAAGCCTTTGTCTTACGCACGTTTCGGTTAATCACGAAGGGCATTTCATTTGTAAAATTCAGCGTTCGTGAAACAACTTAGTGAAATATAACTAATACACAACATCATCGTATACTGTAGGATTTTATTCTATGTATGTAGTTCTACGTTATTTTGATCTATAGTTATCTAATCCGTCCCTAGCTTTCAGGGTCAGTGGTTTAGGCTGTAAGTAGCCCTTACGAAAATTTCAAAGGTGGATGGATATTCAACACACCTATTTTCCCTTTTTACAGGTTTTAGAATTAGGTCTGAGTATTCTTCTAGGCGTAATACCTCTGACCCTAATTGTATTAAAAAACCATCAATTTCTGATGGTAGGCAGAAAACCTGTTAAAATTGTACAAAAATTTTAAATATGATTTATTAGCAAGTCTTACCTCCGACCACAAGGGATGCACGGTCAGCCGGTTGTCGATGGCCGGCGGCGGCAGCTCGACCTCGTCGCGCGTGTGCACGCTGGGCACGACGCGCGCGCACCGCTCCTCCTCCATCTTGTCGAAGCCGGTCTCCACGGCATCGTAGAACTCGTCGTCAGGTAATGTGGAGTGAGGACCCTCCTGAGAACAAGAGAAATATGTCGTTAGAAAACAGAAAAAAAATCGTATAAACTAACAAATATAAATCTACATGCGAATAATATTGTGGGGCGATGTTAAACCATCGTTTGCCAACGAAAGAGAACTTAATTAGTTAACGAAGATCGAAGGTAACGTGCTTGGTATGATGAGCGATTACAATACAATGTCAATAAAATGGATATTTGTATGCAGTAAATGCAGAGAGAGAGAAGTTTGAAACTGTCATGTTTTAACATGTTGACATAATATAGGCAAACATTTATAGATACATTGATACATTTAATACAGTTCCCGGCCGGAAATTCGCTTAATTAAACTAGGCGAAGCTGCACGTGGACTAATAAATAATTGCACGAGTACATTTCGTTTTCAGAGAATGGCAAGAAGTAGTTATTCAGGTTTCAGTTTCAAATTACTTATTGAATATGGCCATACGATCGATAAGATCAAGTTTAAACACATGAAATTGAACATTAAAATAACTGGCACTCACATTGGATCCCATAGATACTACGTATGTTAAGTTGCGTATGTTCTATCGCAAATAATATAAACGCTTTATTTACTTCAATAACTATACAAATACTACAATAAAGAGCTATCAGTAACCTCCAGATAATATTATTCCGCGTCAGTCCGACCCACATACATACATACAGTCACTACCTACTACAGTAAGGACATGCTAGTAAATGAAATTTTGTTGATTGCGCGACACACAGATGCTCTGTCCCGCATTATTATTAGTTACGATGGTGACACGGTGTTAACCCAAGGACAATAGTTTACGAAACAAGTAATACACAGTTTAATTAAAGGAAAGCGTTCAGCTACCATGGCATTATGTTACATATTAGAGGCAGAATAAATAACAAAGAAGTCATAAAATTTTTGATGCGTCTAACACTGTGATTATATGTAGGTATAGTACTGAATACAAATTTGTTCAGAGTGCAGTTAGAAAACCCACGGACATAATATTTTATAGTGCACGTGGCAATACGTAATATATGTATAATTAATAATTATTTTTATACAAATACTTCACTCATCACCAGAAAGTAAACAAGAGTATTCACACTAAAATCGTTATGTCTCATGATAGAGATAAATTACATGTGCAATTGTACGTACTTGTATAAACATCATGTTAAACATTAAAACAAGTTTCCATTCTTTTACTTCATAAAAAAATATCCAAAATAAAATGACTCATTTGATCAATAAAATTAAATGACATAAATTCGTCGGCTTATAAATACCGTATTATCTATGCAATTATTGTCTTGACAAAAGAGGTTCATACAACGTTTCTTATATTTTCAAACCTGTTATTATTGTTGTAAAAACTTGTGTATTTATTAACCTTTCACACTTTTATCAGAATTCAAATAATTACATAACAAAAACAGTTCACCCTACTAGATACGAATCGGATGACATGTTAGAAATTTTATTTTACTTTTTGAAACATGTCCATCATCGTCCATTATGTATATCGCCATGTACAATGTGATCAACCAACCGTTTACACAATGAACCGAGTGCTCACTTCACGAAATCATGCATGAAGGCCTTTTTGACCGTAATTACTGAAGAGTATGAATGGGAAATGTAGCATAAATTATGTTTAATGATATTATATACAAAATTTGTATTTTAATATTTTACAAATTGTATATTCATGTATCGATCTAACTCTATGCAAATTGACTCTACAGTATAGAATTAACTTTTATCATATCGTAGAAATAAGGATAATAATCGCTGTCTATGCGTAAAAACCTGTCTGAAATACACACTAAGATGTAAATAAATAACACCTTCTTAAACATTAATTAAAATAGAAATTCCAAATGGTAAAAATCCAAGAATCACATCTGTTAATACTGGGATATAAAACATTGTTTATTTCAGTTCTTAAAAGAAATAAAACCGCGATGAGGTGGCAGTGATGAAGTTCTTTTAGATATAAATACACTTCTTAAAGTCGAGTGTATAACATGGGCCTAAAATCTATATACAGGGTATCCGGTAAATAGTCCGACAAACTGTGGTGGCTGATACCTTAGGTCAGGTCCTATCAAATGAACACAAGATATGTTCCCCGAAAAGTTACAGGTTTCAAGATAAAATCGATTTTCGAAAAATTTTGAATTTTCTTCCTTGCATGAGTCTTTTCCATTTTTCTTGCTGATTAATAGCTTTCGTAATACTTTTTGTACATCAAATTAATTTTGAATAGTTACTCTACGCTTTAGTAAGTCTCATATTTATCTAAAAGAAGAATGCATTGACAAAAAAGCCATTCGCTTAACAATTTTCACTTTTAGTTTTTCTTACTGCTCAACTTTGAACTGTAGTGGTGAAAATAAATGTATGTAGGAGTTTTGTACAACAATCTTAAAAACTTGCTTGAATATTGGTGATTTAGGGAATGTACAATACTTGCGTATTTTCCTTACAAAATTTGACAGAACAAGCAGCTGAAGTACACATGGGCTTTTTTATTGAAATATTACTAGTGTAAAAATGAGGAAAAATGAGACGTAACTTAACGCGGATCGTCATTGTACAATGAAATTAGGTATTTTCTTCTCGCCATTAACTCTCTATGCCAGATTAAAACATGTTTTAGTGTAAAGTTACCTTTTCCTTCAATACTTTCTTACTAGATGAATCGATTTTATAACACTTTATTTTTCATGCCTCAACAATGAAATTGCTGGTTTTGGAAGCCCAATCCATCTGCCCTGGTATCCCTCATTAGAGGAGGCTCTTACTTCAGGCCCTGCACTTAGCACCCATTTTCCCAAACCATATTGTATCGTTCAACTTGCCTAGAATGTATTTACGAAGAGTGGGTCTTCTAAGAAACCGGTCAAGTTGGAGGTGGACATGCAAACGAAGGGTTCCGTAACTTTGCAAAAAATTTAACAGAGCATTTTTTTTTTCATTTCCATATTTTCCAAATTGAAATTGGCCACAATTATTTTGTGTAACTAGTTAGTCGCTAGAAGAAAATACCTTATTTCACTGGACAATGACGATCCGCGTTAAGTTAAGTCTCATTTTGCCTCAGATTTACATGAGTAATATTTCAACAAATAAGCCCATTTGTACTTCAGAAGCTTGTTTTGTCAAATTTTGTAAAGAAAATACCCAAATATAGTACCTTCCCAAAATCACCAATATTCAAGCAAGTTTTTAAGATTGTTGTACAAAACTCCTACATACATTTATTTTTCACCACTACAGTGCAAAGTTGAGCAGTAAGAAAAACGAAAAGTGAAAATTGTTAAGCGAATGGCTTTTTTGTCAATACATTCTTCTTTTAGATAAATATAAGACTTACTAAAGCGTAGAGTAACAATTCAAGATTAATTTGATGTACAAAAAGTATTATGAAAGCTATTAATCAGCAAGAAAAATGGAAAAGTCTGATGCAAGGTAGAAAATTCAAAAATTTTTGAAAATCGATTGTAACTCGAAACCTGTAAATTTTCGGGGAACATATGTTGTGTTCATTTGATAGGACCTGACCTAAGGTATCAGCCACCACAGTTTGTCGGACTATTTACCGGACACCCTGTATATAAAAGAAAGTCGTGTTAGTTACACTATTTATAACTAAAGAACGGCTGGACCGATATGGCTGAAAATTGGTGGGGAGGTAGCTTAGAGCCAGGAGACGGACATAGGATACTTTTGTACATTTAAAAAAAAAAAAAAAACAATTAGGTAGTAGGTAGGTAGTAGGTAGGTAGTAGGTAGGTAGTAGGTAGTAGGTAGGTAGGTAGTAGGTAGGTAGTAGGTAGGTAGTAGGTAGGTAGTAGGTAGGTAGTAGGTAGGTAGTAGGTAGGTAGTAGGTAGGTAGTAGGTAGGTAGTAGGTAGGTAGTAGGTAGGTAGTAGGTAGGTAGTAGGTAGGTAGTAGGTAGGTAGTAGGTAGGTAGTAGGTAGGTAGTAGGTAGGTAGTAGGTAGGTAGTAGGTAGGTAGTAGGTAGGTAGTAGGTAGGTAGTAGGTAGGTAGTAGGTAGGTAGTAGGTAGGTAGTAGGTAGGTAGTAGGTAGGTAGTAGGTAGGTAGTAGGTAGGTAGTAGGTAGGTAGTAGGTAGGTAGTAGGTAGGTAGTAGGTAGGTAGTAGGTAGGTAGTAGGTAGGTAGTAGGTAGGTAGTAGGTAGGTAGTAGGTAGGTAGTAGGTAGGTAGTAGGTAGGTAGTAGGTAGGTAGTAGGTAGGTAGTAGGTAGGTAGTAGGTAGGTAGTAGGTAGGTAGTAGGTAGGTAGTAGGTAGGTAGTAGGTAGGTAGTAGGTAGGTAGTAGGTAGGTAGTAGGTAGGTAGTAGGTAGGTAGTAGGTAGGTAGTAGGTAGGTAGTAGGTAGGTAGTAGGTAGGTAGTAGGTAGGTAGTAGGTAGGTAGTAGGTAGGTAGTAGGTAGGTAGTAGGTAGGTAGTAGGTAGGTAGTAGGTAGGTAGTAGGTAGGTAGTAGGTAGGTAGTAGGTAGGTAGTAGGTAGGTAGTAGGTAGGTAGTAGGTAGGTAGTAGGTAGGTAGTAGGTAGGTAGTAGGTAGGTAGTAGGTAGGTAGTAGGTAGGTAGTAGGTAGGTAGTAGGTAGGTAGTAGGTAGGTAGTAGGTAGGTAGTAGGTAGGTAGTAGGTAGGTAGTAGGTAGGTAGTAGGTAGGTAGTAGGTAGGTAGTAGGTAGGTAGTAGGTAGGTAGTAGGTAGGTAGTAGGTAGGTAGTAGGTAGGTAGTAGGTAGGTAGTAGGTAGGTAGTAGGTAGGTAGTAGGTAGGTAGTAGGTAGGTAGTAGGTAGGTAGTAGGTAGGTAGTAGGTAGGTAGTAGGTAGGTAGTAGGTAGGTAGTAGGTAGGTAGTAGGTAGGTAGTAGGTAGGTAGTAGGTAGGTAGTAGGTAGGTAGTAGGTAGGTAGTAGGTAGGTAGTAGGTAGGTAGTAGGTAGGTAGTAGGTAGAAAAAATTGCATTGCAACGCATGCCGGGTACAGCTAGTAACATAATATAAACATGGATTATACAAATCTTTGTAACATTTCCCTTGTAGAATATCAATTTAAACTTTGAACTAACGCTAATAAATAAGGACTTTATTGAACTTTTATAAAGAATCAAAGTGCATTTTTACGTATCTCAAAACTCTAGTCTCCTAGATGAAGTAAATACCAATAACATTAACCAATATCCATTCCTTATGATCTGAATTAAGATTGTAACTGTCGTCTTATTTCTTAGCTATGTTAAAAATAAATTCCATTAATACTTTTCAGGAAAACCGCTTTCGAATAACACAAGCAAGCACTTGAAGACTGATATTTTATCTGATTTAGGTACTTTGAATTACTACGGATCATGTCAATTTGTAATCGTAATCTTATAGCATCACCTTTCGCCGAAATCAATCTCAATGGAAAATATATTTCAATACTCCAAATTTTCGCAAACGTATTAGTTAAACAATGTGTTTCAATACAAGCAAGCCTTCCCAACTCCCTTGAGAAACCAGCCCTGAGTAAGCACATTTTATAGGTAATGTATTTTACGAGGCAAAGCTTTTAAACAATGCCCGTAAATCTGAAAGTTAGGGCCTTTCCCACCTGTTAAGCAATACCCCTTATATTGTATTTAGGTTAGGCTGTTAGGCAGTTTACTTTTCACCCTATAAACGAACAATAGTGTTACCTTCAGCGACCTCAATTGGTGGTGTCTGGGGTAACTAAAGGTAATTAGTTGACTTAGTTTTATAGATGCTATCGCTGTCTGTGATAACCTACATTCAGATTTCGGTCTGATATGAAAAGACAATAAATATAATAATTCTTTTATTAATTTAAAACGCGTGTCCTTGCATTTTTTGCTTAAAAAAACATTTCATACTATAAAAAAGCATGTTTGAAATAATTACACAAACCAAGAAAACATCAACGAGCAGTTGTTTCATGTAATTATTCTAGTTATGTTTGTTGCGAAAAACAAAGATTGGAAACAGCATATTTCCCGAGCGTAAAGAAAACAGAGTTTAAAGGTAAATACCAAATACTTATGTAGTCAACCTTGTCATTTTTAGATTGGTTAAAATTCACGAGGTTTTTGTACTAGTCTCGTGATCACACGTTTTACCGTCGCCACATCGTACTCAGAGACGTTTATAGTATTTTAAGGGGTTAATTATCATCGATTTGAGTTTACCTCTCATTATTTTGTGACTTGACTTATGTAAATCGATAGTAATGTATCCCTAAAAAAAAATAACGTATGTTAATAAGCATTTTATCACTAAGTACCTAAGTTTTATATGATAACTCGAGTTACATTATCTTACAGGAGACATTCATTAATTTGTTATTTACCTTGCACGATTTTCAAATGACAATAATAATAATTTTAAGTTTCAGTAATTTTACATTATGTAAAACAATACATCGTTCTCAACAGAAATGACAATTGGAGTAAAACGAGACCGTTTTATCTTTGTTGTTTGTTAGTACATATTTATTTAGCGGAGAACTAAACGAGATTGTTACTGACAACATTTACTGTGTGATGTTCTGACAAATACAACAATAACATGTAACGTAAGGAATATTATCTTTAAAAGTAGTTCCTTTGAAAACACAGCTTTAATGTATCTGAACATAAGGTGAAATGACTGTAAACTTAGATGTGTATGACTGAAATCACCTCAGTATTGACGTAGGTAGGTCTTTTTATTATCATGACATCACATTTGTTACCCCTCTTTACTATACTCGTGACCATGAGTAATACTAGTAAATCAGTAGTACAATACAATATCGATAATAACTGTACATATAGAATATGGTAGCTACATAATTTACACACCATTTATTTGTAACTAGCTTTGCCCCGCGATGTTACTCGCGTGGCACCTCGGTTCTCGAAGTCTTTATAGTTAGTTTAACAAAACTGGGGCGTTATGGTAGTACATACTTAAATTATATTAAAAAATAGTTGCTAAAGAATTTCTCTGAACGACTCACAAAGTAATTTAACAAACTATGTACGTGCTTAATTAATTTGGCTATCGGATTACGCGGCATTATTTTCGTAATGCCCATAGTAAGTAAAATACCATTCGCAAAGCAGGAATAATTCGAATTCCCTGTGAAGGGTAGCACGGGCGCACCCCGTTACGGCGAGGACGCCATTTCTCGGTGACGTCACGACGGCACTCCCTGCCCCAACAAAACGCAACGCTAAACATAGATAGTTCCCTTTACGAGTCGTAAGCGTAATGATCTCTATTTTCGGACCACGGAATTCGTTTGGGGAAGCAATAACTTATGAACGTCGATAATCGTCAATATCATAATTACCACCTGCCAACGATTTATGACAACAGAAGCCTTGGCATTCAGAAGAAAAATTATAAGTGTCAATTTAAGTAAAGCCACTAAAACTGAAACTTGAAGCTATAATTATTGTCTGGTAAACAATATTAAAAAAGCACTTGTTTCCACCTCTGGTAAAGAACAACGATATAACTAATAGATTAGTTTAAGAAAAGAAGAAAAAGACTTCTGCAAAGAACACATTCTAAAATCAGAAAACAAAAACATTGACAAGAAATTTTCTATAGATTTTAAATGTTTCTCTGCTAGAAGTAAGCATGAAACCCCACAATATCTACCAACTAAAACCACATGAAATATTAAATTCTCTTATCGACTATGAAAGCAAAAATGAAACTGCTCATATTTTTTTATTTCCACCACAATTACATTTAATTTAAATGCTCAGCTAGCCAGTTTGTCACGGCAGAGCAATGCGTGATCTCCACCATTTATTTTACAAGCATAATATTTATTTTACGATCCCACCTAGCACGCGAAAATCGCATCAATTTCGCATATTTTTGTATGAACCATGGGAATCGGTGGCTGCACGTCTAATAGAAATAGAAAATGGTAGGTATCTCAAGAGTAGTTAGGATAAACGATACTAAAAGTACACCGTGAAAACTTTTACAGACCATACATAATTTGAAACAATGAGACAAACAATACACAGAAAATGACCGTACAACTATAAAACACTTTGCACTCTCTACGCGAGAACATTAACAAAAAAGACCATTAAATTATTAGTGTCTTGTCCGAGGCTGCGCTAAACGATAAAAATCAACGAGAAAGAATAAACAATTAAGTTTGACGGGCCTGTTGGTCTAGTGGTTAGTGACTCTGACTGCTATACCGGAGGTCGTGGGTTCGATTCCCACTCAGGACAAATCTTTGTGTGATGAGCACGATCATTTGTTCTGTGTCTGGGTGTAATTTATCTATACTTATAATAAATCTGTAAAAGTGAAAATTCTTTACATTGAAAATATCAAAAAAAAAAATGGCGGGGGGTGTTACTAGACCGACTCTGAACCCAAATATGTAAAAAAATAATTTTTTGTCTGTCTGTTTGTTCAGGTATCACGCAAAAACTACCAGTTCGATTACGATGAAACTTGGTACAATTATTCTTTATTATCCTGGGCACCACACTGGGTAGTTTTTATCCCGGAAAAGTATAAACAATAAAAAACAAACTAAATTTTGCGGTTAAAAACTCATTGATATCTAAGTTTCGTCATCCACGCGAACGAAGTCGCAGGCACAGCTAGTCTATAATATGTATGTATTTAGAAATATATAAGTATGTTTATCAGTTGTCTGGTTACCATAACACAAACTCTGCTTAGCTTGGGATCAGATAACCGTGTGTGAGTTGTCCCTGAATATTATATTATTTCTTCTACTGTACAATAAGTACTCACATTTTGTAGAAGCACATAAAATGTTTGACTTCATTAACCATCTTTCTATTTAATTAAAAAATATACTGTCTTTTTAACATCATTTGTAGTCGAAAAGTACAGAAATTGGAAGCGAATCAATACGTTATCACCTGCATGAGTCACACGTTGAACGAATTACTCTATACCACAGCAAGGTCAACATTACATCAACTGAGACTATTTACAATAGTTCTTTGTTCTGGAATACAGACAGGGAATTAGCACATCAAAGCCAGATAATGACGTACACATTTTCGTGTTAACGTTAAGCTATAAAAATACCTGAATGTTTTGGTGGTTAGGTTATTGTTTTTCTCATTTCTTTTGTGGGGAACTTCATGTTACAACAACAAAGCATGTTCTGGACATGTTGGTAAAACAATTCAAACAGATACTAAACAACAGCATTTAACAAAAATAAGTGTGAACTTTTTCTGTACTGACGTAGCTTATTTTCCTCTAATTATGGATTCTAATGTGTTTTATGTGAATCCTTGTAGTGTGAGATATAACATGTGGAAACCCTATACCCTAAAATTTATAAAACGTAACATCGTTAACGTTACTAATTAATGTTTCATCAAAAAGGATGGTACAGTAGTCATTTATTAAGTGAAAATGAACAAAACATATTTTCCAACGATACATAATTTATTACCCCGTCTACAGTAATTATTAATTATGTATTTTGATCAAAATTTAGTACCGAGAACATTCGTTGTTTGCTTATATGTTACACGTATTATCATATACTGTAGATCGAAACCAATTTTACAGGAAAATTTTGAGGAAGCCAGAAAAATTAGCATCAATTCATTAACAACGAAAGTCTAATTATAATCTGATATAATCAACACTTATGTGTTTCAGAACCTGCAAATGACTGCGTAAGGTTTTAGATATACCTTTCATAGCATTGAAAAAAATATCTACCTGTCCATAAAGTCAACACAAGTATATCCAGTTGGCAACCAAATAAAATGTTACCAACTTTACTAGCCCATCACCTGGGTTCGTCCACTACCAAAATGACATCATAATAGGCCCCTTACGTAGCGGGCATCAACCAAATCGCTTGTTACGGCTCTAGGGTAGGATGACGTAATATTACCGCGGCAGACATCGTGATGAGCTGAATGTCTACCAATGAACGCGTCATTTGGAAACCGAAGCCTCTAAAATGATGATGTCAGACTAAAGGTCAGGAAATGTATAACACTTGGTGTTTCTAGATGTTAAGGTTTTGTAGAGGTCATTTTAGCATTTTAATAACGATTAAAAAAAGCACTTACTTTGATTGTTTTTAGAATTATATCCTCAATGGACGAAACATTACGTTTAACAACACAACTGTCAAAAACAAGAAACCATCACGATTTTCAATAATGTTGTTTTTAAATAAAACAATAGAAACTCCACGAAGTTTGAATAAGGTACCTATATAAAATATCTGAGACTGAATTAATCATAATAATTTTACAAGTGCACTTTATACTAAAAACTTATCCCATAATAGCACAATTTACTTTCGTCTTTTCAAGATAATTGACTTGATCATGAGTGATTATCGAAGATTGGGCGTTTAGGAAGGGAAATAATGTACTAATAACATATAATTGTAGGTACAGAAGAGCAACAATGGACGAACGGCGATAATTGATGCTTTAGGTACTTGTACAGCTGTTACTTTCTTTGTGTAATTACTAACAGCAACGAAGGTAGTAATGTTTAACGAAGAATAAACTTGGAATACATTTAGTTTTATAGCTGAGGGTGTTATCAAGAAGGTCAACATGGTATTTGTTTGACTGTAGGACATAAATGTAATAGAACAGTACCCTCTACCTAGCATTTTTCCAAAAGCTATTCTGGCATCGAATATCATTCTCACTGGATTCAGATGAATACCGTACCATGGAGCGAGTCTTTGACCTTTATAAACCATTTACTGGGAAGTATAGAATTTTTAAGTATGACCAGTTGCCAATAAATAAACTCTTTTAAAATAGAATTGAGTGCATTGCCTTATAATAAAATTGCCAAACTATTCATGCACGATACACGAGTGCTCTACATTACAAATAGGTACCTAATATAAGGTCGTACAAATGTGAAACCAACACAATAGTAGGAACTTCCCACCAAGTGGAAGCCTATCAAAACCCGATGGACATTAATTATACTTGAACAGACAAATGAAAAGGCCCTCATCAATTATATTGCAGGCCGACTGGCGGGCTCTGATTGTTCAGTATTATTATCTACACATATTTATATACGCCAACCTAAACTGTCATTACCAGTACTTCCTGTATTTTATGAAAGGCAACAGAGGTTGACCACACACATTCGCATTTCACCACTACAACATTATATCAGAGAGAATTTGAATGAACAGTCGTGATAATGTAAGATACATTAAATTTGTGTAAATAATGCAATTACAACAATGGGCTTAAATAGTACAGCGTATAATTTAGTTGACCTAAGAACTCTATCAATTTCAATTGATACCGTCCGGTCTATTTTAATCAATCAATTACAGAACAATGCATTGATGACACAGAAAGACAAAAAAAAAAATTGCGATGACTTCAGTATCCATTACATATACATACTTGCTTAATGTATAATAGTTTTTTTCTAGAAATTTGATATGATAGACAAACATAATATATATTGTGGCCTTAGGCAGACCATTAACATCGCTCAGCACATCACACGTCAAACGAAAATAATTTATTAGTTTACTTTAAACCGTATAAATCACATACACGTCAAGTCATCCAGTAAATGTTTTGACAGGCGAGCATTATAAATTAAGTTTATCACGAAATACACATACTTAGGTTTCGAAAATCGATAACCGTTTAGTAACCTTCAATCAACTAATCGGTTCCCAATCGGAAACGATTTTGGAGGCAGATGTGAATAACGAAATGCTTAAAATAAATCTCCGTATTTGCAAGGTCATGGTAAGACACAATGGAATGAACTATGCTGAGTATGTTTTAAACTATAAGAAGTATGTTACATTAATATGATAACAATTTGAGATCTTTAGCTTTCGGGAAATGTTTTTCTTAAGTAAGCTTGCTTAACAATCAAATTAAGTAAAAAAATATAAGATATAATGACTTAAAACGTTACCTTTATTCTATTTGTTCAGTAGCCAAATCATAAGCTAAGGTGAACTCAGTTCATAAAGAAGGACATTACTAATTAATGACGTAACAAAAGCATTATAGCATAATCTTGTTTCGCGAAGATTAAAATTAGTGTCCCATGGTATGACGTCAGTAGACACTAGGTATATACATCCTTTGACATAATAAAGATCGTATTAAATACGTCACAATCAACAGGTTACTCGGTCATTATCATTCGTTTTCCAAGTACTTTCTATGACTAACTTTGAATAATAAAAGTACGTCATTTTTAAAAACAATTATTTATGGTCTGATTGTATGAATCACTAGTAATAGTAGCCAACTGCTTAGTAATCCAATTACAATGCCGGTCACTCACATTTGTGACGACATTCGCCCTTATGCAAATGGTGACGACCACCAATGCTGTCTTCGCAAATGCTTGTTACCCTCACATGCGTGGAAACATTCGTATAGTGTACGAATATTCGCGCGTACGATAGTGACAGAGAAATATCAACCGGTCATTGTCTGAATAATCACATAATAAAAAGAAAGCATAAAGTATCGCGTGCCGTATAAATTAACACGGTACTTATACAGATGGGATCTAAGGTAATGATGTATAGTTTGCTTTAGATTGAATTATTGCAAGGCGATCGACTAGTGGAACGAGAATCGACCAGATGGTCTGATAATGGCGTGCTCTACTATCGACAGACGGCAATCGATGGAACCAGCTCTACTTTACACGATGTATAATGATATTCATTTATCAGTTTATGTAAAGTAATTTGTACAGAAATTAAATGTTTGATAGCAAGCTGTGTCTCGCGTGTCTCGCATAAATTACTACTTATGTTGACAAAATTATGGAATCTAATAAAAAAGATGGGTATGATACGTCAAAATACAGGGATCTAAAATTTTTACTGTTAAGAAATGTGGATAACGTAAAAGAGCAAGTCGGAAAAATAATATAATTGCCTAGCAACAGATCTCACAATTCTACACAATTCACTTATTTCGTATATACACACACAAACACACATTTAGGGAAAACACTTTAATTTTCCTAAGTTATATGCCCTTTGAATCCCACACTAATAACTTTAATTAGAGTGAACTTCTAATACTGACCTTTACCATGGATTGTACCGAAGTATTTTACAAAGCAATACCTTTAGTATAAAACATTTTTAATTACTTAGCAATTAAAGCACGATCAAATAAAATTTACGGTCGCATGCAACTATTCTGTTTAAACGTTTACCGACTAGACTTCTATTAATCAAATTTTGTCGCGATTTTTTTAATAAAAACTTGTAACAAATTTTATAAATTTTATTTTACAAACCTCAAGTTATTATTTAGATTCATAAACGACAGGAATGTGAATATAAAAAGGTAGGTAGTTAACCGAAATATGTATTTTCTTTTACATCGTTTTAATCAATATTTTTTTACGAGTTTGCAACAGCATAGTGTAAAATTAATACTTAATGGTTTGCGTAACAACCAATCATTACTTACAGTCTCCTTACATAGGTTTTTAAGCATAATAATAGAACTCGATCAATGACAAGTGGTTACGGTTAATGAACTCCCACCCCCTCTACGTCACTGAACATAATAAGTATCAAGAGGGTTCTATAACAATACATTAATATGTAAAAGACGAACACAAAGCTATGCCAACTTGTAAAGACATTTGTGTTTACAAACAAAAATGTGTTATGATTTCAGTATATTGACTTTTCTTTGCTATTTTGCTTCAGGTTAACTGTCCCGCTAGTAGACACAATAGTTAAATAATGGAAATGTTCATATGTGACTCACGGGACAGGGAAAGGGTTAATAGATTTTTGACCATGGCTACGCCCGCACGGATGTCGGTATCTAGGCTAAAAGTAGCATATGTCCTTTCCTGGTATTCAAGCTTATCACATACGAAGTTTCATTAAAAATCTGTTCAGCTAATTAGCTGTGATCGGTAACAGACAGAAAAACATCTTAATATTAGTTAGGAATAACAGATTTTGGCGAACAATTAGCTACTTATACTCGTACTTAAACATGAATAGCTCGATGTGTCAGACACACATCGAGCTACAGTGAATGACATAATTGCCAACCCTTATACTGCTGTGCAAATGGAACAGACGATGAGGTTTAAGTGCATTTGGCACTATATCAATAATCCATTGTCCTATATCGAGTTACTGGAGCCATGCGACACTCGTTGACCTAGGCGCTGTGCCAGGTGGCTCTGTACGTTTAGGGCTGTCACTTTCCAAAATTACATTAAAAATATTACATTGATAAACTTATGTCTGAGGTAACAATAATAAATTAAAGAAATATGTAGGTATGCGCCGAATTGAGAACCTCTTGCTATTTTTTCCTTTTCATTTTTTGAACTCACAATATTGTACAAGCCCTACAATAGCTTACGACGTCGAAGAAAAAGAGTAAGAAAGTTTATGCTTACACGTGCGTGCACATTTTGTGGTCAGGTACTTTAGAAACTGTGTCATGTTGTGGTCGAATTTTTCGATGACAACTCATTTTTCACTGCAGTCGAATACCTATTACATGTACTCGTCTAGTACGCTGCGCACGCGTCGATGACGTAGAACACGGTGCGTTAAACGCATAAATGATTACACTGGTCGAATCCTAAACAATGTCAGCATTGTATCGTTTAGACAAAAAATAGTTCTGAGAACATTTCTGATCAAGATATATAAGCTGCTATTATGAAGCTGAGCTCATGCGACTAGTAATATCGAGTAAAATTATATTATTTTATTATATTTTTATTTCACAAAATTATATTAATAACTCCAAAAGCAGTCAGTTTTAAAGTTACAGCACGTAAAATATCAATGGATAAGAACCATTTTATTCTAAAAAATATTCAAATTTTATCAAAATTTAAATAGTATACAGTACTATACAGTAATGAGAAGTTTTCAGAGCATAACATGTCACTGAAGGTCAGAATACATTGAATATATTGCTGTAATAATCAGATTCTCTACGGTACTGATTGAAACTGTTATGTAAACACTTACTTACATTATAATCTACATAGTATATATATTCAATACAAGTCATTGTTTAGCTCTCTTTATTGGTTTTATATTTTTTACTTTATTTTTATTTTTTTATTATAAATACACTATTGTTTGGATTTAAACTGTATTTTTTCTATCCTTTTGATTACCTGACAGAAAGTAACAAACTTAACTTGCCTTTTATACCTTTTGTGTACCACATCAACATCAGCAGTATACTAACAGTAAGAAATACACATCAAGCAATTTTTTATTTTAATTCTGTTTTTTTTTTATATAAGAAGGTAGTAGCCCTAATACTGTGCTGTTATATGTTGCTATAAGTTAAGATAAGAGCATACAGGGGGTCTTACGGTCGGTGTAAGCGGGTTAGACGGGTTGCATTTACTAATTAGCTTGTAAAACACATATACGTCGGTCGTGTGTTTGCTTTGATGTCATCTTTAGAAAACAAGTAAAAAAGTTTTTTTCACAATCGGGTGTATTTCTTATGTGTGTACGTTCCTAAGTGTCAGCCCGTTTTAAATATCAATGGCAATGTGTAATGTGTAAGCATGAATTTGAATTAAACTACGTTATTATTATTTTAAAACTAATTTATGTACCATTAATAGAAAGCACTTTATAATTTACTACAAAATGTATAAACAGCTCAATTAATATAATATATATATAACTTTACGATTAAAGTTAAATTTATTTGGTGTAAAATTTTGTAGAAGTGGCATTTTCATGTGTACAGGCCTTTAGACATATCAGATTATCTGTGCCTCGACCGCAGTCGAATCACGTTTTACGTGAGGCAGTTTGTATGATGACTGCATGACTTGTAATGTTCTGTACTTATTTACTTGTTTTCCGATCAATACAAAGACATAATATGGCACTATATTGTATGAGCAAGTAACTATTTAAAAAAAAAAGTAATTTTCTTTAAAATAACCTGGTAACTAATCTCATCATGAAATATAAGTAATGGTAATTAGAAAGCACGAATAACTTCCATAGGTTTGTATAGTTTTCAGTTCAAAACATTATTTCCGTTATCAAAGAAAGATACATCTTCTTATATATAAAATTCTCGTGTCACTCACAATGTTAGTTACCATACTCCTCCGAAACGGTTTGACCGATTTTTATGAATTTTTATATGCATATTCAGTAGGTCTGAGAATCGGCTACTATCTATTTTTCATACCCCTAAGTAGTAGTAGGTAGGTAGTAGGCAGGTAGGTAGTAGGTAGGTAGTGGGCAGGTGCTAGGTAGAAAAAATTGCATTGCAAAATTGTATAGCTAGTAATTAATATAATTATCTACATTACCTAAGTTAGTTTCTATTCAACCAGCTATAAATTTTCTTATTTGTCACATAAACGAAACGTGTCATAGCTACTAAGGTTAAACGCTTCATTAAAGACATTTGGTTTTCACGTTTACAAACACGATAAAACGAAACGTTTCTATAATTTCAAAACATGTTAATATTAGAACAACATAATATGTAACTAGCATCAAGCCTTCCTGTTTAATTTACGAGGCATCTTAATAGAAAAAAACTAATGTAATCGCTTCAAATGTTAATGATCATGTTTGCATCTATTCTACCAAAATAGTTGATTGTATTTTGAAATACCGAATAACTAAAAAGATACCTTTTTACTAATGGTTTTCCATCTAATTGTATAAACGAAAACCCAAGTATATGATGTATATGTTGATATGTATTTACTAGTCTTATTTATTTTGATAACTGACATAATAGCCTCTCGTCCCTGTTGTTTTGCGTTCAAAATTCTCGTAAATTACATAATTGGCACTATCAGTACGCAGTACGCACTCTTATCTCGGGTTATCACCACGAATAATTTAGTTGATACTTAGTTACATAGGCCTAACTAATTACATATCGGGATGCAAACAACTTGCTGTTAGTAGTTTTATATCCATAGTAATATTATAAAAAAGTAAATTTTGATATAGAGCTAATCTTCAAAATAATAAATCGATTCCCATCTATAGGATTGATCAAATACTAATACGAAAATCAGAGTTATATCGCCGTAAGTCTTATTCTGTCTGTTTCTTTTATTAAGATACTAGCTGACTCGGCAGACTTCGTACTGCCTCAATCGATAAATAAAAGCCTAAACTTTTGTATAAAATAAACTTAAAAAAAAATGTTTTTCTTTTTATTTAATACCCAACATTTTCATATTTATTCACCTTTGAAACCTTCCCTGGGCTTCCACAAATAATTCAATAGTCCAGCCATTCTCGAGTTTTAGCGAGACTAACGAACAGCAATTTATTAATTTTTATATATATTGATAAAGAAGAGACAGATAGACATTTAAAAACCTGTTAAAGTTAATTTGTATTTCAGTTTTTGGGAGTAAGACTGACTGAATCTGATAGTTGTTTCACGCCTGAGTGACATTATGGTAAATAATTGTCAATATGGGCAAAATCGCAAGCAAAAGAGAGTATTAAATACACTTATACACTCACATTGATTGCCCTAGATAATAATCCTATTCTTACGTGTCACAGTTATGAATATCACCTACGTTATTAACCTAGTTAAACAACCGCTATGGAAGCGTGTTACACGTTTCGCGAAGAACATTCTTATACTAAGCGATATTATAAACGCGAATTACGTAACTTCAGCGTAAGAAATAATGAGCGAAAACTATAATTCTCATATCTTTAGGAACTGTAGGAAGTTTATATAAGCGGAATGTACTGTCGAACGCACGTTAATGGTAACAAAAAAAATTTATTAACAATCTTTTTGCTCTAAAAAAGAGATATAGTTTTAATGTTGTGTTACAACTAATGTGGCTTCGAGTGTACATAATCCTTTCACTTTCTTTGTTTATTTTTACTTGAAATGAGTTAGTTTCTATCCGTGTTGAGATATAAGACGTTCTAATGAGAGAGCGTCGTTTAATTACTATAATTATTAATGTCCTTGTTTGTGTTTTTATTACACAACTCTTCCTTACCTTCCTTCCTTTCCTTACCTCTCCTATGTTACTGTATGTACACCGTGGGCCGAAAATGCACATATTTATTGAGATTAATGTATTGAATTTACTTATTAGTAGTTTTTTAATTATGGAGTGTTGGTATTTATTATGGCTAAGAACTTGAACCACGTTAAGCTATCGTAAAGAGCTCTGTCTCATAATATTTCAAAGGATCGATATATGGACATAATAAATTTACTAGAAACCTTAACTTACTTTGAACTGCAATATTATACAACGCAAAATATTCGTGAACATCAAACAAAATTTCAAAGAAATAACTTTCCTTTTTAATTACATACTTTCTTAATTAACGATAAAACTTCAAACAAAACTAAACTTTTGGTGTATGACAAACCACTTCTTGTTTGTCAACTTTGAAATAATTTGATGTTGAATAGTTTAAGAAAACATAACTTCTATTATGGTATATTATTATCTATTATGCAATTGAGGCAATGACCATAACATAGATAGGCATAAGTATGGATAAGATAATAAGGTATTAGGTACCGTTATGCAACTATTGTATAGTTTGGGTAGTTTCCGATTTCCGGCTATAAGTGCATACGCTATTTCCATTTTATATTCCCGATTTCTTTTTTTATCTAGTGATCCTTACTAACTTTATTACTGCAGTAAAGTAACTATTTCAAAACCACGAGTTTATTTGGAACTAACAATAGTTTTTATTTTTATATTATTTTACCTATTAAGTGTCCCACTACTGGGGAAAGGTTTCCTCCGTCTGACTCCAGACTTTCCTGTCCCGAGCCACATGACACCAATCGCTTAAGAAGCGAGCGATGTCATCCCGCCACCGTCTCCTCGGCCTGACATTAGTTAATTTTTTTTTATTATCTTTTAATCTACCATTTTATAAACAGTAATATTTATTAATCTTAAGCTAAGAAAACATACTTCTTTGAACATTTTTGCGGTCAAGAAATAGACGGAATTCGAAATAACGCAAAGGATTCTATGCTCCACTTTAATGTATTTATTTTAATCATTTATTGTGAACAGAACAAATTCCTCCGTTACCTTCTACTTTTAACATATACATTCCTATATTTGTTATCTATAATAGTATAATCAAGTCGATGTTAAACGTGATTTTAATAGCAACATTACTCACACCCGCTTGTTTCATATCTTCGATCGAGAAATGTAACAGCATGCAGTACTATTGTTTAACTGGTATATTAATAAAATGTTGCTGATGTAATAACATGCACGGTGTATGTGCAAGCTGGTATTTAGGTATAGGAATTTCGAGAATTCGTGTTGACATGATATGAATGAATATTTAGTACAGTCAAAACTGTTAATAAAAGGTTTTGTGAATGCCAGAAGACGAGTTTCACACTTTGCCCTATGAAATACTTTTTTTAAACGGCTTCCAAAAAAGAGGATGCATTTTTGACTCTATCACCCTTTTTACCCGACTGCCAAGAAGGGTTATGTTTTTCGCGCGTATCTTGTATGTATGTATGTATGTATGTATGTGTGTAATATTCTTTATTACCTCATATCTTCGAAACGGCCGAATGGATTTCGATAATTAGGGTATCGTTGATTTCGTATCGATTACCCAAGTGTTCTTAGATATGTCACGTCAAACAAAAACCAACATGGCGGCCACGAGGTGCCATAGATTTAGGTAAAAAAAAATAAAAAAAATATGTTTGCTACAATATGGATATCAAATTAAAGGGCTTGTAACGAAGATTCCAAAATGGTATATCATATACGTATAAAAAAAATACTATATGAAAAATTGTCCTTTATCCAAACTACATACTCGAATGCTGTACGCTAGGTCGATTATGATTTTAACTAAGAAGTGTGAAATAAAAAATAAATAAATTTAAAAAATAAAAAAACCCGACTGCATAAAAACACTTTAAATAAAAGCTGAAAAGTAAAAAACAAGTTCAATAAGTCTAGAAGTGTTATAGCAATTTTACTGTAACAGTCGGGACCCATTAAATAAGCTAGACTAAAATCAGTCATTATGGTTCCCGACTGTGACAGTAACATTGCTATTACACTTCTAGACTTATTGAACTTGTTTTTTACTTTTCAGCTTTTATTTAAAGTGTTTTTATGCAGTCGGGTTTTTTTATTTTTTAAATTTATTTATTTTTTATTTATAAATAAATACTGTATTTCTAAGTAGAATGAATCACACAAACAATTTCACACGTCAATAAACATATTAAAAACTATCGGAAAAAAAATCGTGAATAGTTCGTATTGGGCCTTTTTTTTTGTGTTCTGGATTATAGCGTATTTTAAAACTGCATTATTAATTAAAACACTATCTCAGTTGTCTCAGTTCTAATTATATTAATACACTTATATGTATTGATATCAACTTAACTGGATTAAGTTATAAATCAACAAGAAAGTGGAAGAAATCAGGTATTAGTAGGTCAATGTGGTACAAACTAGATGTACGGGCTTCGATCCGGCTGTCGTCGGATGTCTAATGCACTGTGTTACTATGCAGGATGTCCGTCATTTAAAATGTCTGTCTTAGAATGTAGGTATAATGTTAACTGTTAATATAGAAAAATATTTGATAAGGTTTCGTGTAAATTAACTTCGGTTTGAAAATCAGCAAGACGTGCATTGTTTATAAACTTATTTCACTTATTTCAAGTAAACATTTGTTTATATTATGTAAAAACAGTAGCATTTATTCACAGCAGTGATATAATAAAGACACAATAATGAATTCATAAAGTTAAAACAACAACAAAATTAAGGAAAAAAACACTTTCAAAATTTTATTGAATCTTAACTGCGTGTCACTTTGCATATTTAATTATCGTAGCAACGAGACAGCTAAAAAGCTTGCTTGTTTGAATGCGCTTATCTCTAAAACTACCAGTCAGTTTTGGAAAAAAATATTTTTATTTGATAGCCCTATTCGAAAGAAAGTTAGGCTATATAAGGTGCTATAAAAATATCTGCCACGGCTTTAATGGGAGGTAGTATTGTGTTTATAGATTACAATAGTGAAGAACTTTCGTACCCCGGAACAGTTAATTAAATTTTAGAAAATAAAATTGTTAAATTAACATTGACTCTATTCTGCGTAACGTGGTTCACAAGTTACGTGAATTCGGTGCGGAGCGGCAACAGCTTAGGACACGGGATGGTTTTATACTAATAAATCAATTCAAATTTATACGTTATTTTTTTTGTATGAAAAAAAATATGATAAATAATCAATAATTTATCTATACTATTGTAATCTATAAACACAATACTACCTCCCATTAAAGCCGTGGCAGATGTTTTTATAGCACCTTATATAACATCACATTACTTTGCCTTTAGATAAGCAAGGCGTGTTAAACCGCGTTGCACACCTAATTACCACATAAAACAAACTTTGCTTCAGAATATTATTATGCACTATATTCAACGGTATCACATGTTTACCCATGTGTTTAAACTATGACGAAATGTATTTATATAATACCAGTATAACAAAGATCAACCTTAATTTGACCGATAATATACTGCGAAAACTGGTTACATCGACAATTTTTTAGCGAAAAAAAGTAATTAATGATCTCGAAATTCGTACATTGTTATTAAATGTAGCCTCGAAAGAAAATACGACCTTGGTTCTGATTTTATATGGTTAATCGTGTAATAACCAATAAGTCTTGCCTTGCGCTGAATACCTGTATAGGTTGTATGTTTCTGAAGTTGAGAATAAACTAATACCGCAGTGGATAAGTGATGAATGCTTCGCTATGGTTGCGGGTTCAATTCAAGTACGTTTTAGACATACGTATCTAGATACTTGTAAATTAAAATACATCATCAGAATGTAGAAACAATGGTATTTTTATTTATTAACAAATACTAGTATTAAATAAATTTAATTTACACTTGTATCAACAATTATTAAAAGGCTGATTAAACTGGAAGGGAAAACAGCCATAGTGTAACATGAAAGCAAAATCTATTTATAAGAGGTGAACCATACAGTTCATCCTAAAACGTACCGCACTACGATTACATCAAACTGTAGCAATACTGAATCAACATACCTGACGCTGAATCTTCTTGAAAATCTTAAACTTCATATCGGGAAAATTAACTCACTTCAACACAACAATAACATCACAAAACTTAATGGAAACTGAGAATATATCAAGGTTACAGATAAAAGCACAGAAATAGCGGCAAAGTCAACGAAACACGAAAGTAAATAAATAATAAAGGAAAGGTACGCAACGGACGTCCGTCGGCTGTGGCGTCGGCGCCCGAAGTGGCTCTGGCTCGGCGGATAGAAAATAATTCTGTGCACGATACTAACAAAACATTCTTTGCTATGCAGCTCGGATCTGATATCGGTTGTGTATTTTCACTTCCATAAAAACATGGAAAGTTATCTGTGCATCACACCTCTGGATAAAATAAGAGAAACACATAATAAGTGTTTTTGTTGTGGGCTATATTTATATCGTGCGGTTAACACAGCTTTCGATTTACGCTGTTGGTGGTTTGTATTCTAACCGTGTTTAGTACAGTTTAACGTCATCTGCTATTAGAACATAGATGGCCAAAACGTTTTTGTATTACTCATTTTAAGTAAAATATTGTTTCCTTACATCCTTTATTATTACCTACATTTTATGGTCTTTTTTATGTGTTGTAATGCACTAAAAACAAAACTAAACTCTAATACAGAAATCAGACCCGATATTTGTAATGTATGAATAAAATAATTATTTTCTGAACGAGTGAGTGTAGGACAACAATGTACGACAACATATTGCCATATTAATTTTCATAGATGTACCATATTTACAAACGCAATCAAAATAGATAAAAAAAATTGCGTTTGCATAATTCAGCGAACGTAGTATCATACAAATCACTGAATAAACAAAGGAAGTAAAATTATCAAAGTTTAGCAGAACATAATAAACAATGTTGTCATAACGAACGAATTGATGAGTAATTTGTATTGCTAATCTAACGAACAAGGTCCGTTGATAAAATTATTTATTAGAAAAATTATGCATCATACTGAAATAGGGTCACTTACACAAAAGGATATGAGAAATAGCAGAGCGACTCAGACGACTGACTAAAAACATGTCAGACTTTCCCGAGAAAAGCGTGAGAAAATCGTTTATAAATAAATCATTTTCTAGTATAAAACAAAGCCGAGTTAGCAGTTACTCAAGAAAATCGTCCAACTGGGACGATTTTTTAAAATCTTTGACTTGTTTGCTTTGTCGTCGTCCGACTAAAACTTTGGAAAAATAAACGATGACACGGAAAAAGGCAAAAAAAAAAAAAAAATAGTGATGTATTAAACCTATCCTAATATGTTTTGCTTACCACTAAAATTCAAAAGCCAGCTATTTCTCCTGTGATGAGTACAATTAAATTAGACGAGAAGTCAGGTAAAGCCAAAGCCTTACATAAAATGTTTGTATATAATGCTGTTAGAAATCTCTACTTCATAAATAACCTTTGTTAGAAGGATTAAGATATAAATAAAGCGATAAGAGACTTCTATGACTATAAGAGAATAAATAGCATCACAGTTTAGCACACAACAGTTGCTCAACACTTTGTCTACTATCTTCCACAAATATTTTTAATTTGTTAATAAATTGCTCCTGTCAATGAGTTATCTTAAGCCAAAGCTTTTTGTGAATAGGGGTTAGAAAATAGTACAGGTAAATAAATAACATACAAAATAAAATATAAATATATAAGTATATTGTTGGTTAGTATTAAACATAGAATAGTAATAAATAATATGCATACACATTATTAACACAACTTTAAAAGTCCTTCAGACGTCATGTTATACGCCATAGAATTTATTATAAATGCCTTAACAGGTATATATAAATTATGTATCAAAGTATACGCTTTTTAATCATTACAAAGTCCACTGAAGGACGTGTCATGTTAGGTATTAACTTTAACTCAACTGAATACAAATCATTAATAAAATTATGGCTAAAGCAGACGTTTACAGAAAAATATAATACATAAATTATAATATACATAATAAATAATTGTTTTTTTTTTTATAATAAATATAAACATTACACTTCTTCTTAGCAGTGAATAGGAAAACTTAAGATAACCTAACCTATTTTTTTAATTAAACTAATCTTCAATGCAGGATTCCTCAGCATATTTAAATCGGATAAAATAAATACTAAAATATGAAATTGAAAAGTTCTCCTCGTTATTTAAACTTATTTTATGTGAAACCAATTCATATATGTGAATGTATTTACACATATAATATAATTTTATATCTTTTTTATTCTGAGAAAATAAAAATTTCATTAATAATTCTAAAAGTATAATTAATTATATCCCATGTAGGAACTTGCAGATCTTGCAAATCATAGTAAATATAGAATATATTTTGGCCTGACATGGTGTCTGTCTTCTAACCCGTATTATCTTAAATAACATATTAATATACAGCTTGTGTAACTTACAACTAACGTCATAAGGAGCACTGGAATTATCAATAGTCTAATCATTTATTGAATACTAAAACTACAAAATACAAAGTACATAATATGAGACGTGTTTTTTTCCGAAGAATTTTTTTCTATTAGAATAATAATAAAATGTTTATCATCGACACCTACTCAATTTCTAACTCGCTAAAGAGTGAGAATATTTTTAAGAAAGCTTGAATATTTATTCCAATTATTTCATAACCTCATTAACGGTGTCACTTTAATGATTGATCGAATTTATTTGGGACCTACTTCTGAGGAGTGACCCATAACAACCAATAAAATACATAAGAGCAAATTAAGAACCTCCCCTTTTTGAAAATCGGTTAAAAATAACACCTAAGAATAACCTACACATATAAGTGCCTACTTGCACACAATGTGTCATATTGTAAAGCATGATGTAAATAACGAAGAAAACAATGACACAACTCACAACAAAAGAACTTATTAGTTTTTATTGTCATGCAAATGTATCTTTGTTTATTTGCTTGTGTGTAAAGGTAAATAATATGTAACCAATATAAACACGTTTAAATAATATTCAGTAACCTGTTCTGCCCGTGTAACTAAGTGACATTAACATAAGCGCTGACGATGACAAAAATCGCTAAAATGATATTAAATGTATAATATAATATTCCGGGACAACTCACACACGGTTATCTGATCCCAAGCTAAGCAGAGCTTGTGTTATGGTAACCAGACAACTGATAAACATACTTATATATTTCTAAATACATACATATTATAGATAAATTACACCCAGACAACCAATGTATGGAAACTATGTCACGTGACTTAGACTTGTCACATCCATACATTTGAACTCTTCGATCAGCGTTCGATCAACGCTTGTAGACTTGTCACTAGGCTAGAGGGACCGAGTGACATGGGCTAGTTAGTTAGCAATTTACTTTTGAAATATATCAGCCACTTACCTCATGGTCTGGTCCTGGTTTTGATGCTAATCTAGCCTCTGTCAGCTGATTCTTCAATGCCCTGCCAAAAATAAAATTGATTAGTAAAAACTATTCAAATGGATATAACACAAAATTATCTCGGCGTAGTCTGATACGTTAGCGCCATCTATGCAAACTTAGCAGTACTAATCTGCTAAGCAACAGTAGCACGCGTATTTTAGTTTCTCGTTTACACCACTTGAGAAATCTATCTCGATTGAACTTAACTTGTTCTGTTGTTATTATAGTAGCACGTTTGTATTATCATATAGGATGCAAACAAGAACTATTGCCTAGAAAATTATAGCACATATGCTGGATTTTGTTTTTTACAGTAGCTAGCGCCAAAGTTAGTTAATTAAGCAAAACTTATGACAATCATGATTGTTTACTCATCAGACTATGGCTGCGAGCACACGGACTGCTTCAAGCTGTGACTGCATGGTGCACAGTTTGGTGGGTTTAATTACTTTGTAATGATGTTTAAACCAATAAATGCCTTAATTATTATTATTATACAAAATTGCTCTGACCGCAGGTAAACGGATTGCTTTTGTTTCGACTGTTTTCAAAAAGCCAGGGTCGGAAGGCTCACAGAAACCATATACCATAACCACCAACCAGGTGCCATAGTCTGATGTTTAAAGGAACATGATTTGTGTTTTTGGAATATAATTTTTCATATGGTTTTGTATCAGTACCAGGTCCAAACTATATCTACATAGATTAGTACTGACATGTATAGCTCCTCAGCTTGCCTGGCTTGCTTCTCGCGGCGACGCAGCAGGTCGGCGCAGTGCGTGAGCGTGGCGAGCGTGGCGCCGCACGTCGCGCGGAACGACGCACTCGTCGCGCGGACCTCGCCCGCGTGCAGGCTCAGGTCGTTGGCTACAACAATATGATCACACAATATAAGCATACTAAGGTTCATTTTTAAGTATGCGTTTATTTCACTTATACTAAAAACTCTGCATGTAACAAAAACAAAGCCTATACTGAATCAAACTTGAAAGCAAAACAACAAATCTGCCTAAAACTAAGTAAGCTGCACCACTATCGCCCCTGTTCAGGCTTATGTCGTTGGCTGTAACAACACATGGATCGTGTTAAGTTGCATCATCTGCCAAGCCTTTTCCCAACTATCCTGGGGTCGGCTTTCAGCCTTACCATATTTTACATGGTGCGACTGCCTATCTGACCTCAACCCACAAACTGGGTAATAAAGTATATTTGTGTTAATTTACGTTCTTGTATATTGGGGTAGGTGATGTTTATTTATTTTTTCATTAATGACTTATGTGAGTAGCATCAGACATCGATTCTGACCACGTCTCTACTTGGAAGAACAGGGTTTTTGTAACACACGCTAAAATCATAATTCAAATTTTGGGTAAGAAAACGGCAATAATTTACAGACTTATTGTTTCAAGTGTGTGTACTTGAAACAACGGGGTGAAAAACGGGGTGTACTTGAAACAATAAGCCAATAAATTTGGTAGTTTAAAGTAATTACCAAAATTAGGTAAATATATTAATAAGCAAAACGTAATAAGATAATCATTATTGTACATTATGCAGATAAAATTTGCCCTATAACATAGCGAATGCTTTGAATGAATTAAATGGAGTCTCCAATTAATTCTAACTAATATATCAAGACATTATGTCCAATTTAAGTGCAATCTCATAAATCAACAGTAATAATTGTTATCATTTAAAATGATGTCATTTAGCACGAGGCTAAAGCACAAATTCTACATTTAATGAAGATTTTAATCTTGATGAAAAATAGAGTTTGTGAGAAAATCGTCGTTACAGATTGGAACATCCGTTCGCGGGTCGTTTGGTGGAAATAAACTTCACTTGACGGATTACTTCTCATAATTCGCTTAGATAACAATCTTAGATTATGAATAAGTTAACTATAAAGTAAGCTTAACAGAGTATGAACTGTGAGGACCAATAAGAACACGCGTCGTCAAAACCGAGTACACCATTTTATTAATGTCATCTCAAAATCTAATACATACATACATACATATATACATACATATAATCACGCCTCTTTCCCTGTAGGGGTATGCAGAGACCACTTCTTTCCACTTGCTATGATCCTTACCCTTGTTTCGCTTTGTCCACTTTCATTATTCCCTTCATACATGCTGTTCGGTTTATGGTACTGGCCTTTTTTCATTCACACTCGCCTTATACACTTTTTTCGTCAATCGTTCATCATTCATTCTCTCGGCATAGCCAAACCGTCTCAGCATACCTTTCTTAATTTTTGTCTCAACATCCATCATCTGACATGCTTCATCCACCTTACCATCAATTCCTCCTCGTACATATAACGTAGCGAAGTGGCTCTCCGTGGGCCACTTTTCGCCCCCGCGAGAAACGAGACGTGATGGGTGGCGAACCACATCGCCGCCATTTTGAATAATTAAATTATTTTTATGATTATCCATTGCGTTCCTGCGGGATAAGGAATTGAGAAAGGATACGTTGGAAAGGATAACAAGGTAGGAAAGCGTTATAGGATGCTACCATCACGGAGGTACAATGAATGTGACAGCAACAGCTAGGGCAGTCCGGGGTCGCGAACCCGTAGCGGAGCTAGCCAGCCGTCGGACAGATAACTGGTAGATCCACCACCTGAACGAAATCAAAATCTAATATTACCCTAATTATATCGGAACCATCGATATTTTCGCATAAACGTCTGTCGACGCACACAAAATCTCTAATAATTTCTTAACGATTCGCTCTACTAGCGATGCGCACACTCTATACTTATGCATACAGTATACACTAAAGGGTGTTATGGACGAGCGAGGTTTACGGCGGTTTTATTGGCTCGCCGGTAAAGATCGCTCGTGGATCACCTCAAGACCGCGGTTTTTTTTAGTGGCGAGCCGGCACGCAGCTCGGCACATAAGTCCGGAATTTTAGCACGGCGCGTTGCAAAACAACAGTTTTACTCGCCCGTATATCAGGCACGACGAGCCCCGAATAAAACCGCCGCGAGGTTTCCCTTGAGCTCGTGCCTCGCTTGTCAATCTCACTCTATATATTCTATATACTAACCATCAGCCAGCTTCACAGCATCTATAGCTTCTGAAGCGTCATCACTAATCTGCGGGTAGGTCGACACGCACATGTCGAAGTACTGCTGCAGCTGCACCGCCTGCTTCGACAGCAGCTCGTTGTAGGTGTCCAGCTCTGCGATCTTCTCGGCCAGGCGTCTTGATGTGCGACCTGTACAACAAAATGTATAGTTATATTTATTTTGCAATTAACGACCCGCTCCAATTTTGCACAGTTTCCGGATTTTTTCGTCTTTTCTGTAGTATAATAAGCATGTGTTATACATATAAACCTTCCTCTTAAATCACTTTATCAATTGCTGAAAATTTTATTAAAACAGTTGAGTGGTTTAAAAGATCTAAGCGAACAGACAGTGGACTTCATTTTATACTATGTAAAGATAAATTTAACTGTGGAACACAATCCTATGCATTAATTCATGATGCATACAAGATAGATGAACACTGGCACCAAAGTTAAGATTTAACTTGTATTTTGGACGCCAGTATAATATTCAACTCAAAATGTGGCTGTGTGTGTTTGTTCGTCAATCACATAAAAACTACTGAATCGATTTATTTGATACTTGGATTGGTTTTTAAAAAAAACTTACAAGGCGAATCGTCCTGTTGTGGAATGGAATAAGCTATAAATATTGACATTTGGCTATGTACGTAAATATGCGACGTATATAGCGCACACCATTTGTGTCTTTTTGATATTACTACACATGTTTTTAGGCAGGATCATATTTTTTTGTGACCAGTTGCCTGTTACATGTAATCTATAGTACCATTACTAAATATCAAGATGTTTTGGTTTTGGCAGACTCTATCTATCACATGTAAAAACACTCTTTTCTTAATCTAACGATAAAACTATACATTGTTTATACCTAAAGGCTTAGAAAACGCTTCAAAACACGTGCCTTACAGATAAGTATTATCTCAAAGAAGAAACTACGATATTAATGTTTATAAAACTACAATCAAGCCGAAGTTTCCAATCTATCAGGATATACTATTTACATCATAATGGTTTTAGTAATTAGTGTAGTAAGTAGCGTAAACTAAGTATTAGTAAGAAACAGACAAATGAAATATCTTATATATAAAATTCTCGTGTCATAATGTTAGTTAACATACTCCTCCGAAACGGATTGACCGATTTTTATGAAATTTTATATGCATATTCAGTAGGTCTGAGAATCGGCTACTATCTATTTTCATACCCTTAAGTGGTAGTAGGTAGGTAGTAGGCAGGTGCTAGGTAGAAAAAATTGCATTGCAACGCATGCCGCACAGCTAGTAGGTATATAATATTATATTATATTTCCCACGCGACGTCGTCTAATAACGGAGTAATTAAATATAATATCTTCGAGGTTTACCTACTGCATAAGAACTACTTGAATTTCTTATAGAAAATTTATTTAGCGTGGAGATCAATGCTCGTAACTTCGCTATACGGGAAGAGGCCTGTGCCCAGCAGTGTCGTTTATAGGCTGGTATTATTATTATTACTAGTTTTAGAAAGCGAATCCGTTCGCGTACACTTCAGGTTATTAAAACGAAAATAAAAATAAGTAGCATCATGTTATTTTTGGTAACCTCTAAGCCTTTTGGTAAACCGTAAAAATAAATCACTTGGCTCATTTCAATTTGCATGAATGTTTCTATAAAGCTATACCTATTTGTGAAGCTAGAACGTAATTGTCTATTTGCGGTCAATTACATAGTATTGCACTGGCAAACAATAGAAGAAAAAAAAACAGCTAGGTACGTAATTAATGTGGCCGCTGGAATAAATCTGACCTTTATGCTAATAATAACGAGGGGCCGCAAGACGTAACCACATCTCTGCAACTTATCTATTTATTATTTGTAAAGAAACTTGGTTTTATTGTTATACAGATCATTTACTAAGAGATCTAGTCCCTGTACAGTGTATAAGTGTATAATAATATTCTGTGTAAATAAAGAAATACACTCATTTTTAATCAACGTTAAAAGGCGAACATTCTCCAATCGACTACCTTTCGTTTTGTATGTTTGTTAGAGATACATACCATTACGCCTGTATCCCCGAAGGCTTAGGCAGAGGTGTAGTACCAATGTACACCCACAGTTCGCCGGTATGTTTAGGTCCCATGTAATAGGGGGCGAGCCTATTGCCACTAACCGGGCACAAATCCAAACTCCGACCTGCTACTGAGAATTTCATAGAAAAACCCAATAACACCTTAGTCGACTTGGGAATCGAACCCAAGACCTCTAGCGTAGCAGTCGCGCTAAGCACCACTAGGCCAACGAGGCAGAGATAAATCCGGCAATTGGGAATCCTTAAGGCCTACCTCACAGATAGTCAGTCATACTTTTATTCTAAGTTTCTTTTTTACATTTGTGTAATATCAAATTTTATAGCGAAAAAAATAAGATGAGTTTGTAAATAAGACCTGTGGTATTTATTTTGTTGGCCAGTACAATACCAAATTCATCTAAAAAGATTTATCTTTTGTCTGACGTCAACCGTTCGTTGTTTCAACCGTCATTTATTATTCCACTTCAATTGATTGCAATACTGAAACCGGAAGTGGAATCCATAAACAGATTATTTTTTATTCTATAACTTGTTCGAAAAAAGTGCCAAATTCCTACTTTATATACTTTGAAATAACAGTTAATTAAATTCCAATATTAAGAAAAGATCTTCATACAAAAAGTTTAAAACACGTCACTATAACGGTATTTTATGCTTATAGATAAATAATTATTGTCCTGTTATACATTCTTATAGGTTTTATTATAAACGGCGTCACAAAACCGCCACGCCACATTGACGGACGTTAAGTGATATGATAAAACCGATACAGCTATATATTAATAACTATAGCTATTAGCTGTATGAGTAATACTCGACCGCAAATAAACATTAATAGTAACTAAGTAACTAATTAGAGTAATGAAGGCTTTACAGTCTAATTTGGAATTACGGAAAGGGCATTCTTAACATAACTGTTTCTATTTATTACAAGCTGTTTGCAGCCGTTTTACTCGCCTCATTTTTTTCCCCAAGGCCATTCAAGCCCATAACCTTCCCCGAGAATGGGGCTATCAAATTCAAAAAATAATTTTCCTATCTCACCAGCAGTTTTAGAGATTAGTGCATTCAAACAAATTAAGTTTCTAAGTTAGTCTCTTCCTTCTAGATGGTATTGAATTTTAACTAGTTCATTCATTCAAATTAATTACATCAAAAATAGTGAGAATAATAAAATATATATTAACCATGAGAGCCAGTAGACTGCAGAGAAGTAGCCGAGCCATGTCTCCGCAAACCTCCTCCATTTGAACTGCTGTCTGAACTGGTTCCATATCCCGATTCAACCTGAGAAAGTACATAGAAACTTCCATTAGCTTCATAAAATTAAAGTTCATATAGTTCTTGGTGATGAGGAGTACATAAAAACGTCCTTAATTTCATTAAATTATAGTTCTTGGTGAGAAACAAAATGCAATTGTAATGAAGTGCATTGTGATTGTAAGATTTTGATTAATGTTTGTTCTTAAATTAGTTATTCTATTGTTATGTGACTATTTATTAAAGCCACTGGAAATGTGATTATCTTTAGTTTAACTTGCATAACTTTTCTCCTAAGCTAAATCTGTCTTCCTAGATAAAGTTTTATTTAATCAATGATGGTTTCAGATATTAGCATGTTCAAATAAACTCTTTAGCTTTATTTTATTAAGATAGATTATAATTATTATAATTTTATTTTTGTAGATTTCTTATTGGTTTATCATTTCATCACTAAAGAATAAATAAAATATGCTAAACCATGATCATGATCCGTAAATACAGTAAAAACATACCATAAACTTTTACTACTTATTTACAGAACAATCAATTATGAAAGACAATAGCATAAATACTTTATCTTTTATCAGTATTAGTCAGAAAGCCGATAATATCGAGTATCGCGAACCTGCCGCGAATTCGATAACAAACCATACATTATTGAGATAGCAAATGATGACTAATTTAGGAACAAATAAACTTGGTAAAGAATTGAATACTTTTATAAGTCCAACAGGAAGCTTTGTAAAGCTTACAATAGGATACCATTGTATACTAATGTTATCTTTGTAAATCAATTGTTGTATGACAATACAAGGATGCTTAAAGAGGAAGACGAAAAGAAATGGATAGATTGTGTGAAAGATGATATTAGAAAGGAGTGAATGCCAAGATGATGAGTAGTAGAGATTAATGGAAGCAAGATATGCATTGCGCCACTGAAATTTACAAAAAATAATTGCAGACAATGGAAGGGTAGGGAGATGAATGATAATACCAGTAACAATACAAGCTATAAATTGTAGAATTAATGTAAAGATAGGTTTACTGTGGCAGTAAATATGACTGTGTAATGAGGCCTCAATATGGTAGTTCTTAATATTATTTTTTTCATGTTAGTCAAAGGTTTCAGTGCCTACAAATATCTTACAGATAATAATCAGATGGTTTTAGTGTAGGTAATTATGTGATGAACTTTTTTGCTGAGTTACGTGAGTTGTGTCAGTGTTTCGGAAAGCACGTTAAACAGTAGGTCCCGGCTGTCATACAAAGGTCTTTGGCATTTGTTAAGTCAATTCTGACAACCAGTCTTACTATGGGATACTGTGTTCCCAGTAAAATGGGTTGTGGAGGTCAGACAGGCAGTCGCTCCATGTAAAATACGGTATTCAGCTGAATCCGGTATGACTGGTAGCCGACCCCAACATAGTTGGGAAAAGGCTCGGGAGATGATGTGGGTTGATCTACTTTGGAATTAATAAGTACATTAGCCCAGTCTTTATATAAAACAGTTTATCAGGAAACGGCACTATAAAGATATTATACTTAATCTAAAATCATAAATTCAAGGATTTAATTGTATACTGTCAAGGTAAAACTCATCAACGATAATAATAATTACTAAGTTTTTGTGAAAATATGAAAAACATTCAAATCATTAACATTGTAATTGCAAATACAGTAACGTAATATAACTTATTAGTTGTTGGCATTCAGTTATGTGATTAGCGAATGAATGTTTGATAACAGGACTCTCGCACAACATATAAAGTACTCTGATTAAATGTTATTATTAAACCATGTACTTTGACTCATTTATAAATAACATGTTCTTAAAATAATGATTTACTGATTTTTTATCACAGCCTCACAACCTCTTTGGATGTGTCAACCTTATTTATAACGTTGCTCAAGGTGATTAAACTAATTTTTTTAATAAATAAATAATATTCCGAGACAACTCACACACGGTTATCTGATCCCAAGCTTAGCAGAGCTTGTGGTATGGTAACCAGACAACTGATAAACATACTTATATATTTCTAAATACATACATATTATAGATAAATAACACCCAGACACGGAACAAATGATCATGCTCATCACACAAAGATTTGTCCTGAGTGGGAATCGAACCCACAACCTCCGGTATAGCAGTCAGGGTCACTAACCACTAGACCAACAGGCCTGTCTATTTATTATAATTATTATACTAATTATTATAGTAATTAACATGATCAGCTAATTTGACATTTAACATTCATTAATCTGTTTTCAAGAATTTTAAACTTAGAAAGAATGTAAACAATGTGAAAGGATGTTATGATATGGGTGAGGGCCTAAGTGTAAACAAACAGTTTTTAGGAATTGTCCAATTACGACTTGGTATAACTGGTTTTGATAATACTATGAATGTAATAAATACTTTTGTAATCACAATGATTTTTACAAATAATGTTGTATGTTATACTCACTTTGAATGACTCCAAGACATCAATCCATTGCTGTTTCTCTTCCGGGCTCGCTGCCCTCAAGTACCAGACACAATCATTTACAGAGACATCAAATCTGCAGTCATCAAATTCGTGAGGCTGAAATAATAAACAATCAAGGTCGAATATCTGAATATTAGATCACATGCTAAGTCTGTTTGTTTCATTGCAGAAACATTGACGACGAAAAAAAGACAGACGCAACAAGGACAAATTAATTTTTTATTGGACTTCGTCAATAAAACTAGTATGCATAGTCACCTTGACTTTGGCTTTTTTCAGACATAAGGCACCACGGCATCCAAGATTACTTTCCAGTTCACTCTTGTAGTACGATAAAGTGGAATCCTTCAAAACAATAAACCTGTCCTGCCAACCATGAATGTAATTTGTCCATTTACTCAAGTATCCGCGAAGTTCGGGATTTCCGCCATCCTCTAAATCCGAATTATCGCTCACTGTTATATTTTCTTCAGTCATGTTGCCAATGTTTAGAATTATTATTTACATTAAATTCTACACCAAACAAACAAAACGAAAAATAATAATTATCAAAAACTCGTTACATGGGAAGATACACACAACGAAAATTGTTGCTGTTTTTTGACGTTTAGTAATTCTGTTCCATGGACAACAAAAACTGTTAAAGCACAGATAAGTAAATCACAAACATAGACAAAAGTGAATGACATGCACGACGTCATGTGATAACATTAAATCATTGAAATCCTTCCTAGTTCAACCGTACAATAAATGGATTCATAATTGCTGTAGGTAAGTGTTGCCCCGAACAGGGGGGTGAAACTCTCATACAACGAAGATTTCGCAAAAATGGTGCTGCCATCTATATTTCGTATTCCGTAATTTATCTTTTGTGTAATTTTTCTGTGGTTTAAAGACTGTCAAGCGTAAACAATCTTTTTCAAAATTATTTTAATAAAATAATTAAAATAAGATAAATACATTAATTTATATACGGTTTTCACCAAAGGACATTCAGTAAAAAGGTTTTGTGTACATAATTCGTTAATTAGTTTTGTGAAAATTGTGTTTGTTTTTTAAAATCGATAAAGTGGTTGAACGAGAAGTGTTCGGTGTATAATTCATAAAAGTTTCGTGTAAATATTGCCCCAGAGGGTCTATAAGTGTTCATTTATACTAGCTTTAGAGCGACTTGTGAAATAACAAAAAAAAATACATAATTATAGTAAATTATTGTTTTCCTACATACTGATGTTGCTTTGTGATTATATTAGTTCATAATATAGATGTTATGTTTGATGTTTTATAACATTGTTAGCAAACAAATAATTACAAATGATTGTTATTCCTTGCGCCCTATATGGTTTATCATTTGTTCCTACGTACTGGGGCCCGATGCCGCTATTTTAAGTCAGTGAGTGGCGGGTTAATTAACGTTCCAGTGTACTTGTTATTGTGCCTAATTTTCGTATACAGATAAGAACAGTCACTTGCAATCCTACAATGACAACAGTGGCTAGTAGGTGTACATTGTAACATAACATATAACATAACATACTATCACGCCTGTATCCCCGAAGGGTTAGGCAGAGGTGTACCAATGTACACCCACAGTTCGCCGGTATGTTTAGGTCCCATGTAATATGGGGCGAGCCTATTGCCACTAACCGGGCACTAATCCAAACTCCGACCTGCTACTGAGAATTTCATAGAAAAACCCAATAACACCTTGGTCGACTTGGGAATCGAACCCAAGACCTCTAGCGTAGCAGTTTAGAACCACTAGGCCAACGAGGCAGTTAAATGTACATTTGTAAACTAAAATTATCTGAATACGAAAATTAGGCACAAAAACAAGTACACTGGAACGTTTATTAACCTACCATTCACTGACTTAAAATAGCGGCATCGGGCCCCTGATGTTGCTTTATGTCATTATGTTAGTTCATAAAAATTTTATGTTTGATGATTTATAATTAAGGATTTATAACATTGTTAGCAAATGAATAATTGTGCAATAATGGTTGTTATTACTTGTGCCCTATATGGTTTATAATTTTTTTCCTTCATACTGATGTTGCTTTATGTTATTATATTAGTTCATATTTTTATAGATGTTATGTTTGATGATTTATAATTAAGGTTTTATAACATTGTTAGCAAACGAATAATTGTGCAATAATGATTGTTATTACTTGTGCCCTTTATGGTTTATAATATTTTCCTTTATACTGATGTTGCTTTATGTTATTATATTAGTTCATATTTTTATAGATGTTATGATTGATTCTTAATTTATGTTTTTTAACATTGTAAGAATAACTAAATTGTCCTATTATTATTAAGTTATACTAGCTTTAAGACTTGTAAAAATAATTTAATAAACTTTACAGTATTAAAATGAATTAGTGGGTTTTATTTAATACATACAAAGAAAATCAAATTACGTATGTGTGTGTAAACGTATACGGTAGTTTATAATAGCAACCACCAGAGGCCGCTACTGTAGCATCACTCACACAAAGAAAATAGGATTGCGTATGTGTGTGTACTGTGTACGTTAGTTTAGGAATAACAACACCAGAGGTCGCTCGCTTGCTAGGGCGACACGTTTTAGCCACGAGAGGTCTCTCTATACCCTACTTATTTACTTTTCTCTATGGCCCCGAAACTAGATAGTGTGGTATAGTTAAACAGTCGCTAGATACTTGCCATGACTGAGATAGTTGTCTGGTCAGAACCTAAATAATTATGGCTTATTCTATTTTTTGTATCACTCCTAATGCCCTATATATATCCTAACTTACAAAAACTCCTGTAATTAATTAATACCAAATTTATAATTTAAATTAATTAATTTTGTATGTTCACTATTTCCGTTGTCAGGTATTGGAACGTTTGTTGTTTGACATTTCAAAGAGTGCCACTATTTCCGGAAACAAGAACCTTTTGCGCATTGATTTTAGCCGTCTCGAAATTTCATTGGTTACTAAACGTTAACCGCCAAAACTACACCGTATCGGCCAATAGAATACCGCCATTCTACAAATAACGCGCCATATCCGTTCAAGATGGCCGAAAAAACTATGCCTATTTTTGTTCCATCTGAAAAACCCGTAAAAGTTGTTAAGTGGAAAGTAAAACAAGGTGTTTTTGTGTCGCAAGGGCAAATATTATTTTTATACAACGATTCATCGGGCCAAGGGACCGAATTGAAGAAATATAAAGCTGGTCGTGCTGGTACTATCTCATCGATCAAGGTGAAGGAAGGAGACATTGCAGAGCCTGGGTAAGTGACGTCACGATATAAATGCGCTATAACATAATTAATAATATTTTTATGGAATGATATTTACAAAAAACAACAACTTTTATATACATATATCACCAATATGGTTACTCTTAAATTATAATGCAGTTGCATTGTTTGCGCGGCAAATACAACTACTGCAAAATCTTCCCGCCTAACATATAACCTAAAAGTCTAAAATCCTAAAAATGTAAACAAATACATGTTGATGCACTTTGAATTTGACCTATTTATTTCGAGTATTATTGATTATTCAGAGGACTCTTGATTCTTATACTTACTTATATTTAAAACCAACATCAAATCTAATAAACAAATACATCGTAAGTAAACAACAACAAAAATTCACGAGTGTTTAATTCAATCTTAGCAGCATATTTAAATATAATGTGTTAACTTTTCCAGTGATGCTATAGCAGAGCTAGAAGAATGTCGACATCCTACGGTCATGAAGGAGATGTGTGCGGAATGCGGGGCCGACTTGCGGACCGACGAGGTCACCAACAGAGACGTCGCCGTTGTGCCTATGGTACACTCGGTACCTGAACTAAAGGTAAAGAGGTTTTACTTATTTATGTACATAGAAAGTATTAATGTACAGAAAAATCAGGTATAAAGCCAGGACCAGTTTAAAAGCTTTGATAGCACTTGGTAGTTCTGCAATAGGCTATGTTTGAGCAAATGCTGATAGTGGCAGTATTTCTGCAGGAAGTGTACAATATATAATGTATAATAGAAGAGATAAACAAAATAAAAAAACCATGAAAAATTAAATGATCATAATTAAACTAAGGAAATATAATGTAAATTGTTTTAGATACTCAACCTGCATGTCCCATTCCAATTAAAACAGTTCACCTACTAACTCAACTTACTACTCAATAGAACTTAATTTTATATCCTTTCATAATGTTTATCTCAGCTGTCTTCATTCGCACTCAAACTATGTGTAATTTATTTATGGCTTATAATTTTCATTTTTGTAGTGTTGGATTTGATACAAGTTATAATATTTAATTAATTATAACTTCATAACAATCCATACAGTAAATTGTCCTTATGAAGACTTTCTGTTATCAAGCTTTTACAGATAGACAGATACGAGGACTACATTATATCACAATAAATAGTCAATACACTTAATTATACTTTAAACAATTATTAATTATACTTATCTTCTGTTTTTCAGGTTTCAGAAGAGCTGGCTCAGAAACTTGGTCGAGAAGATGCTGACCGTCTGCTGAAAGACAGGAAGCTAGTATTGCTTGTGGATTTAGATCAAACATTAGTCCACACTACTAATGATAACATACCAACTAATTTAAAGGTTTATACCTATTATCCTTTTGAAATATAATAATATTATTTATTACTAGGTTTCACTAGTGGCTTCACCTCCATTACTGTTTGTTTGTAGTTAACAACAAAATATTATTTCAAAATACTTTGACATTAATGATATTGCTATGGATAAACATTAATTTTAATAATCAATAGGAAAATCTTATATATATAAAATTCTCGTGACACAATGTTAGTTACCATACTCCTCCGAAACGGCTTGACCGATTTTTATGAAATTTTATATGCATATTCAGTAGGTCTGAGAATCGGCTACTATCTATTTTTCATATCCCTAAGTGGTAGTAGGTAGGTAGTAGGCAGGTGCTAGGTTGAAAAAATTGCATTGCAATGCATGCCGGGTACAGCTAGTAATAAATAAATATTTGGCAATTTTTTTTATATACTTTTATCATTATTACCATAGTATCTTATAATAATCTACTTTAATGGTTTTAGGGAGTTCTCCACTTCTTCCTCCGAGGCCCAGGCTGTCCAGGTCGCTGGTGCCACACGCGGCTTCGGCCGAGGACTCAAGAGTTTCTTGAAAATGCTTCCAAGAACTACGAACTTCATGTTTGTACGTTCGGAGCACGGCAGTACGCGCACGCCGTTGCTGAATTACTAGATCCGGAGAAAAAGTACTTCTCACATAGAATATTGTCGAGAGATGAGTGTTTTGATGCTAGAACGAAAGCGGCGAATTTGAAGTAAGTTAAAACCCTTACATACCGTATTTTACACTTGATTTACTCAATTTTCGACTCACACCTTCGATAGTTTCGATTCGATAGATGTTGAGCCTTCATTTTAACTAACATCATCATGAGTAACTAATATATAATATTAATTTTCAGAGCATTATTCCCTTGCGGCGATAACATGGTGTGTATAATAGATGACCGCGAGGACGTGTGGCGGCACGCGACTAATCTGATACACGTCAGGCCTTACTCCTTCTTCCAGTCTACAGGAGACATTAATGCACCACCTCCTCCTGGTAAGACACAGTTTAATTCACTCATTATATAAAATTTATATAGCATTTACTTCTAAAAACCTAGGCTAAGACACTCTGCAATAAAGTACCTATCTATTAGATAAAAAGAAATCGCCATAGCTTCAATAATTTTGAAGCATTATTAAATGCAAGCAACTTTTCTTGCTAATAATATTAGTATGCATAAATATAATTTTACTTATCATTACAGTTGACGAAAAACCAAAAGACAAATTACCATCCGGTAAAAATGGCGCGCAAGTTAACCAAATGCCAAACCTAGATGCTGAACCCGAACAAAAAGACGCATCAAAAAATAAGGAAAATAAAGAAGAAGGTGGTAATGGTAAGATAGTGTCTAAAGATGTGAAGACGAATAGTGCTGATGGCAAGGAAAGCGAGGAGGCTGACCAGGAGGGAGATGAGAGGATAGCGCAGGACCCGGCCGAGCCGCGGTGGCTGGAGACATCAGACGGACAGATAGAGGTCGAGGACCCTGATGACTACTTAATATATCTAGATGATATACTTAAAAGGATACATAAGTAAGTATTGTAAAAGTTTATCACAATATGTACGTACAACTTTCGACACGGGCCGAGTGTACGACTATTATATATAGAAGTAGAAGAGTACGACGAGTGTACGACTATTATATATAGAAGAAGTAGAAGTGCCACAAAATTTGTGGCACTTACAGTATAGTACAAGTATTTCGTATTTATAATATTTGTTAAAATGCAAATTATATCATTCTATTTCATTGTTAATTTTCAGGCACTTCTACGAGCATTACGACAAAATGGGCAAGAATCAAATTCCTGACCTCAAGTCAATAATACCAGAAGTGAAATGTGAAGTATTAGCTGGTACTAGTCTAGTGTTTAGCGGTTTAGTTCCGACGCACCAGCGGTTAGAGACCTCGAGGGCTTACCAAGTAGCGAGAAGTTTAGGAGCTGAGGTCACGCAAGATTATACTGATAAGACTACACATTTAGTGGCTGTGAGAGCAGGTATGCTATTCAATGATTAAAGTATTTTCATATTTTATACTTTATTTAGTGGTTCTCTAGTAAATGTTGGCAATTAAGCGAGATTAAGGCTAATTTTAATGTTTTTATTATCAGGTACGGCGAAAGTGAATGCGAGTAGACGTATAGGCGAAGGCAAACAGAACAAACTATATGTAGTAACTCCAGATTGGTTGTGGACGTGTGCAGAGCGATGGGAAAGAGTCGACGAGAGGCTGTACCCTTTACAAAGAGGTGGACAGGTACAGTACTAAAGAATAAATAATATGTACTATTTTAGCCTTATTTCTGTCATATAGGTGGAACTAGGTAGTGTTGGGAGTATAAGCTGGATTTATTTCGGAAGACTGCTCTGTATTGGATCCATAAAACTCCATAGTGAGATAAATGGATGAAGAGTGGCTTATACCCAACCCGAAAAAAGGCCTGATTAAGAAAAACTAGTAAATGATTAATTTGATAATAAATGTGCTTATAGGAGTCCAAACCTAAAATTCAACAATTTTAGTTTTAAGTAGTAATATCTAGTGTTAACATAGATGTGTACATGAGCAAGCAAGTTCCCTCTCCACAGAGCAGCTCGCGGCGGCCGCCGGCGCACTGCAGCAGCCCGCCGCCCGCGCCCGCCGCCGCCACGCGTCGCCGCACGCCCTCCGGCAGGTTCATGGACACCATCAACCCACTGCTGTCCTTCTCAAGCGATGATATCGCTGATATGGATCGAGAGGTAATAGCGTTACTATATACTTACTAATTTTATATATGGAAAAAAATGCAGTTTATGCACTTCACAACAGATCTTGAGGAAAAAAAGCTACTTTTCGACGCGACATATGGAAGTTAGTAAATGAATTACCGAAAATTACTGAATGAATGAAGTTCTATTAAAATAAGAAATAATTATTTGACGGGCCTGTTGGTCTAGTGGTTAGTGACCCTGACTGCTATACCGGAGGTCGTGGGTTTGATTCCCACCTAGGACAAATGTTTGTGTGATGAGTATGATCATTTGTTCTGGTTGTCTGGGTGTAATTTATCTATAATATGTATGTATTTAGAAATATATAAGTATGTTTATCAGTTGTCTGGTTACCATAACACAAGCTCTGCTTAGCTTGGGATCAGATAACCGTGTGTGAGTTGTCCCGGAATATATTATTATTATTTGTTCAAAAAATATATATTATAATTGCAACTTATATCCCACTGAACAACAATGATCAGAGATAGTATTAGCGGCGACAAATTATTTAATACAAACCCTAAATAAATGTAAGTAAGTTTTAATACCATAATATGTTACAGGTGGAAGACATATTCAATGAATCTGACGAAAGTTCTTCAGACGATGAGAAACCGGGCGACGATGACCTAGATGATGAAGAGAACCCTCCTGAGGATAGACTAATATCTGTCAGTGCTGAAAACAGTATGCAGGACAGTCTACAAGAAAGGTATGTTAGATATAGTTAATTACCATTGGTCTTGAATATGTATGTGATAAACTAGATTTTCTCTTGGCATTTCGACATTGCACATTTACATATTGATTTTATAGTACATCACAACACTAGTGTGATGTACCTTTATTTGGCTATGATTTTGAAAACTTTAAAAAACGCATTATTTTGTTCAACAGGTTACAAGATTCGCAGGAAGCAGACGCAACAAACGATTCGGAAATGGGTCAGTATTAGTATTTTTAGTTATGTATGCTTTTAGGGACTTCATAATATTTTTAATTAAAAACTTCATATAATTATATTCTTAGGCCAGTATTTAGCGTATTATAGATCCCAGTAGTATATAGATAGGCAGCTCCTTTACCAATCCATATATTATAACTACGAGAGTACCTAACTGTGAGTCTGATAGGTTTTCATGTATAAACTGCTGAACCAATTTTGGTGAAACTTATGAAAGTAAACTAGAATCCCATGAACGACAGGTTATTTTATGCTGCCATAGTCGAAATCTACGCTCGTGAACTTTATTTTTGTCACAAATATATCCTATTCATCTATTATTATAGACGATGAACCCCGACCCCGGAAGAGACCGCGGACGTCATCACCACCATCAGACGAGGAGCCGCCAGATGATGACGACAGCTCATGGAACCTCATGGGAGCGGCACTCGAGAAGGAACTGCTAGCGCAGGACTGATGTTCACCAATACAAGCAATCTTAACAAATTATGGAGCCTATGGCTTAAAATAAATGCTCTTTTCTTTAGTATGGTTTTTGTTTCTTTTCAAATCACACCTTTTTCCAAAACACATGAATTCATACACAAATTAGGTAACTGATATTAAAATATACTTTTGTATGGTCATGATGTCAATGTTTCCGTATGTAAAATAAGGGAAAAATATCTCTAAATAGTGGTCTAGCTACCGGAGTTCTTATGAATATAAAGCGCAATACACACTGAGCCCGCCGGGCCGCCGACACAACCCGGCGGCCTGTATAAAAAGAATCATGTCGGCAACATGCGGCACCATGCGCGTGTTGCCCGCCGACCAAATTTTCCGACTTGTAATAAGTGAAGCCGCCGACAAAAAGTTACCGACATATGTCGGCGGCCCGGCGGGCTCAATGTGTATTGCGCTTAATACCTTCGATGACATTACTTACTTCACATACATTACATTAACAAAATAATATCAACTTGTTAGTGAGCACCAAACATACATTATTTGCTCTACACAATGAAAACCTAGTTGTCAACAGCCTGCATGTAATGAATGGATACTCCACTGCTTAATCTGTTTTACAGCTGGTTAGTGATGACGGGGTAAAAATCTAATAAGTACTCATAAAAATAACAAATAAACACTACAAATACTTTATTTCTAATATTTACACTAACAACATAATTCTTCTAAATTGCATAAGGATCATTTTCATCAAACACATGGAATTTGGTGTAAGTAGGTTTGGATGTGAAGTCTTTCTTTCCGTCTTGCCAACCTCTGCTAGGTGCTTTATCATAGTCAAAGGTAGAATCTAATTTTCCATAAAGCTCTGCCTGCCTGTCCATATCCTCTCTGTATCTCTCTTTAGCCACCTTTTTCCCAGTTATAGGATCAGTAATATCTCCAAATGGATAAACAACTTCTTTCACTTCATGTGTTATTAGCTTGGTTAGTTTCTGGGGCAGTGATTGGATTAGAACGATGTCTCCAGTCTTGCAGACCTTTTGGGGATCGTGGCAGTAATAAAATTCATCTTTTCTGAAGTACTGAAATGGAAAGACATTATGTAGTGGTCGCTATAGCATAACAATAACAATCTAAAATAAATATGTGAACGAAAGGATAAAGCAGAGAAAAACCTAGTTGGTTTCTACTTAAGTCAAAATTAACATCACACCACTGGTAAAATAATCAAGTATACAAACCATTAACAAATTTTCGTCCAATTCTAACCTCTTAACTCTAATTTTGGCAGCATTTTGCTTCACTGTGGGAACACATTGACCTAATAACATAAACTTTCGTGCAGTTTCAACAACGTTACGCGCCATTGTAATTAATAAGTAATACAATAAATCGAAATCTTATTATAATCAGGTTAGCTAATTTTGCCTTCCCGAGGCATCCGTAATTCCGTATATTCCGTATTCCGTAATCGGTTGACAGAATCGACAGAATGACAGAATAATAATAATTAATGTATGCAGCTAAAACTGTCAATGTAAAAACCACAGACACAAAAAAAGAGTTGTTTTTAAGTTTTCTGTGTTATCGCTTCAATCGGAGATTATCCCAATCAAATATCAATTAATTTTAGAACGTTACGATTGTTATGAAAGTTTGCATAATTTATTTCTGAATCGCATTTCTTCAGGTATTGCTTATTCAGCAATGACCTCTATTAAAATACATGATTGTGCAGAGAAGTACGATACTTCATTTACAAAATTTCTTGATTTATAATAAATGGTGTAACTAGCCCGACATTATTTCATGTATTAAATATATCTCGCGGTTCCATACATATCTCGTATTATTTTTAGCCATTCGTCCAAATTATATGCAGTAAAAGAGAAATAAAAATATTTTTTTAATGTCAGTCTCCTCGTTCCATGCTACCTACCCACCAATTTTCAGCCTAATCGGTTCAGCCGTTCTTGAGTTATAAATAGTGAAACTAACACGACCTTCTTTTATCTTCTTATATAAATAAAATTCTCGTGTCACAATGTTAGTTACCATACTCCTCCGAAACGGCTTGACCGATTTTTATGAAATTTTATATGCATATTCAGTAGGTCTGAAAATCGGCTACTATCTATTTTTCATACCCCTAAGTGGTAGTAGGTAGGTAGTACGTAGGTAGTAGGCAGGTGCTAGGTAGAAAAAATTGCATGCAACGCATGCCGGGTACAGCTAGTAATATATAAAATTCGTTCCAAGCTCAAGCTCACTACTCTCTCTGCTTTCTGCGCTAAAAAGGCGACTTTCACAATTCACATAGAGAAACAAAATGGCAGTGGTCATCAGTCCAGCGTGTTATAATCGAGGTGACTTATCACCGTCTGTTACTTTTAAATATGAAAGCCTATCGATATAATATATTATATAGTTTGTTGAGATGGCTATTTGACCTTTATAATGCTGAATATGATTTACAACCCGACAACAGTTAGAAGTTTGCATAGATGATTGCTCATAATAATATAGGAATAATTATACTTGCGAGTTGCAAATTTTATTGATGTTATCTGTAATTGTGAATGCATTTATTTCTTATTGAAAATAAATCAAACATTTTATAACCATAAACATTTCTTTATTAACAATAAACCGCTTAAATACAGAACTGTTATAACAAAATTCATGTCTTAGTGGGTACTGAGTAGTTTGATACAAACACAAAGTATGAACTGATAATATATAAAATATTCTTAGGCTACGATTACACTAAGACACTATTACGTTATACCTAAATGACAAGTTTTTTTTTGGTCTCTTAGAACCAAGACATTCGCAATATTATATTACAAAAGAAACTCTATCTTTGATCTTTTGTGACGTTTTTGTAGGTGAATCATAAGAACCATTCAACCGATTTTATGAAACTTGGAATTGGTTAAGTTTGAACCCCATGGAAAGATATAGGCTGCTATACCCTACGTGAGCGGGACTCCGAGTAAAAGCTATTATATAATACGACATCAACCCGGAAAAAAGTGTTGTATAGTAACCTTAGCATAATAGTTTACACCTCTATCCAATAACCTTTTTTTTAAATTGACTGATTTTGCTACCCAAGGGTAATTCTTATACATTTAAGTAGCAACTTTAAATGTAGGTTTAGATTAGCCCAGCACCATTAACAATATTAAAATGTTTTCTTCACGCAGGCACCAATTTTGTAATTGGTTTAATTACAGTTACCAATGCAGCTGCTGATGACAATGCTCCTAAGGTACCAACGGTACTTGGACTTAACTTTGTGAAACCTAAAGCTGTAAGGGGGATGAAAATGTCACAAGAATTCTTCAATGTATCTATAAATACATCCTTATGACAACTCATTAGCATATACACATATTTCATGCCTGCATTCCAATCATAATTTTTAATTGAAGTATTTAACAGCACTGATGGTTTTAAAAATGTTGTCTTATGCAGATCCATTAACTGCACTATTTCATAAAAGTCTCTTGCTAAGTTAGCAATTATTGATAAGAGCCAGAACTTATTTGCAGTCCTGTTCCATTTCTCAGAGTCTGTTTTCAAGAACCCACTTTTTGTGAGCCAAACTATGTGGTCTGCATATAAAAACAATGCATTTGCCAATTTGCTGATAGTAAGTGTTACTCTTAGGATTGGATCTTCAATGTGCATGCTGTTTAAGGCTGTATAACAAATGTCTATACATCTTCCAAGTCGCAGAACTGTGAAAACAAGAATTAAAATAGTTAAACATGTAATGACAAATAGGTTTGTATTATAATGCACATATAATCTAAATACAAAGAAAGTTGGGTCAGTTAAATATTTAACTCAAGATAGGATGGACCAATTTTCATGATGTACCTTTACCTTTTGTCTCCACCCTTAATTATGGAATAACTATAAAAACATCACAGGTGAAACCACGGTAGTGTGCCTCATGTTTATATTTAGATATATTATTCAAGGTGCTACTCACTTTTTCTGAAAGAGCTGAATGTAAGTTCCAGATTTTTGACTCTATCAACTGAATATTTGTTTGCATTCCTTAATTCCAACTGATGCCAAACTATTCTACTTGTATATTGTATAAGTCTGTAAAAAATACAACATTAAATATATTGTATAATCCAATGTAAGGAGTCAAGGTTAAAATAATATTAGCATGCAGGATAGGTAATAAAATTATAATTTTAATTACTGACCTTGCTAATTTATCTCTTCCATTAGATTGGTTATTAACTTTTATAATAATGTCCATCTTTGCTATGTTGTGGTCTCAAAGACTCAACTATTATAAACCTAATCAGCTGTAAAATTCAAGAATTACGTTATCGTAAGAATTGTATTCACTATCAGTAAGATACAATATTATTGCCGGGATTATTACACCTAATATTTATGGCTTTAAAAATAAGGGGCATACATACATAATGAAGGTACCTTGAACTGTGTAATGTTTTGTATGTGATGAACTTTATTTACTTTGCAATTAACACTCTGATGGATGAATATTTATTACCTATAATTAAGGCAACTGGTTTTAGTCAGTGAAAAACCAAAACTGCACTTATATTTAAGATAAAATACAGAAGTTCGTTTCGTAATCTGCTACAGTGAAATAGCAACAATAATATTGCTGATTGGCCGCGAAGAAGATATAATATATCAAAGTATACTTATTATCTTGTCTGACTGTCTGATGGTCTGACATGACACAGAGCTGACAGTTCAGTTCACATCAACTAAAAAACAAAAACAAACAAAACTGACGACTCTTCATTGTAATGCTACAGACTCACTAATTTAGTTACTATATTCTTTGCTCACTAAACACTGTTGTCCATCCTTATGTATCTAGTAGCACCCCGCGTTCACGATTTATTTCTGACGTGATTTATCTGCCGTATAAATTGTATTTTCAAATATGCGTGGAAAATTATTGACGAGACCCCTAATAAAATATATAACGTTGAATTGTTTTGATTATAAATCATAAATAAATAAATCATTTATTTCTCACTAATTGTACACAAACACTTACATGTAATACAGTGATTATTCGATTGTTAAATTAAGGTTAAATTATAGTATTTTCTCTCTGTAATTAGCCATCCCATTTCTAAACGGGATTTCCAGTTTTACGGTTGGTACGACTGCGAACTTGTGATGGAGGACTGAACTGAATGATATTGAAAAATGCATTCATGATATTTTGGTGGTGCCTTGTGAATGAACTAAATAAATAAAGAAGAGGGGCGGGCGCGGCGGCAAACGGAATCAGAAATTCAGAAAGGCCGCCATATTGAATTAAATTTTCCCAAGCCGATGCGTGAGTGACTCAGCTATCGAAGTTTCGATTTTATTTTACATTTTGTGATCGTCTACAATTTGTGACTCTATTTTATCTTGTGCAGAGTGGAGGTGTTCAGTGATTTAAGTGACTATAGTCGCTAATTTCGTTGTGGTAAGACTAAAACACTATTGTGCGTTGTGGTGATTATCTTCTGGAACAAAGCGACATTTTGAAGTGACGTGTAATGTTGTGCATTTCAGATAGTGGTTCGTCGAACTGAGCTTTCATGATTGGATTACCGCGTAGCGATAGAGATAGAGATCGAATAACGGTGAAAATTCGTAACATGAAGAGGAGTTCGTCAAGGGATAGTATGCCGCGATCTAAAAGAACACGCAGTAGTATAGGCAGGTACGATGACAGTTCTGATGAGCGGGTCACCCCCGAGCGGGTGCGCCGGCGGGTGCGGTCGCCGAGCCCCCGAGGGCGATACGTGTCGCCTCACCGTGATGATTATGTTCGATCGCGTGACGTCAGAGAGGACTCAGTGCGTCCTTATTACAAAGTTCTGTGTGTGAGTGCATTGCACCCAAAAGCTTCTGATGAAATTGTCAAGGATACTCTGTACAGGGAGTATAAGAAGTTCGGTGACTTCAGCATTAAGATTTCACATGAATTGGATGAGCGGGTTGCTTATGTTTGCTTCCGGAGTGCAGAAGACGCCAGAGACGCTAAACATGCTAAACCTAGGATAATATTATATGACAAAGTAGCTATTGTTGATCCAGTGTACGAGCCTGTTCGTGCAGAATATAGAAACAGACCAAGAAGCATCTCACCACCCGAATATGAGCGGCCTTACTCTTACGCCTGGTCTCCAGTGCCGGAGCGGCGTCGGCCCCCACCTGATGATAGAGCCTATGGTATCCCTCCAACAGTGCCACCTCACCACAGAGATTTTCGTCCTCCCATGCATGAATATCCCATGGCAGGCCCACATGGTCCTCCAATGCACCACAGGCCACCAATGCATCATCCACCACATCCTCATTACATGCCCCGTCCATATATGCCTCGTCCCCATCACCCACCATTTGAAAAGATTGAAAACAAAAAAGACAAGTTCCCCAACTATTTGCACCATGTTCAGCCAGAAGATGATCCTTTAGCTACAAGGACACTCTTTGCTGGTAACTTAGAGATCAACATATCAGATGAAGAGCTCCGCCGTATCTTTGGCCGTTATGGAATTGTAGAAGATATCGATATAAAACGCCCACCACCAGGTACTGGCAATGCATTTGCATTTGTTCGTTATCAAACTTTGGATATGGCTCATAGGGCTAAAGTTGAACTCTCTGGTCAATACATTGGCAAATTTCAGTGTAAAATAGGTTATGGTAAGGCTACACCCACTACTCGTGTATGGGTTGGTGGTCTAGGCCCTTGGACATCTGTTGCCCAGTTGGAGCGAGAATTTGATAGATTTGGGGCTATCAAAAAGATTGAATATGCTAAAGGGGAACCTCATGCATACATTTTGTATGACTCTATTGATGCAGCTCAAGCTGCTGTTAAAGAAATGAGAGGATTTCCTCTTGGTGGAGCTGAAAGACGTCTCCGAATCGATTTCGCCGATGTAGGCACTGGAGGTCCATACAGACCTAAGCCTTATGCTCCGCCTGTTGGTGAAGATGGCAGACCTGTAGAGGGATATGAAGGTTATGAGGGTTGGGAGGAAGGGTACGCTTATGGAACACCTGGCTATAGAGGCAGAGGTGGACACCGTGGTCGAGGGCGAGGAATGTATAGAGGAGTGTATCATGGTTCAGGTGACTATCGTGATGACGAATGGAGGCGCGCTCAGACTGATCCAGAGTATGAGGGAAGAGCCCGACGCTCCGGATCCCGTGAACCGGGTGTCGACCGATCTCGCTCACGAACACCCCGCCGCCGCTCGCCAGACAGCGACTCGGACGGCTCTCCCCGTCGTGGTGGGGGCATGCTAGCTTCCGCTAGGACTTTGCCTGAAGTTGTTCGTAAAGCTACCACAATTTGGAATGGTGCATTAATTCTGAAAAACTCCTTATTCCCAACTAAATTCCACTTGACTGACGGAGACAACGAAATTATAGACAGTCTCATGAAGGATGAAGATGGTAAAAATCAACTAAGAATTACTCAGAGGTTGCGCTTAGATCAACCAAAACTAGATGACGTTCAAAAGCGCATTGCTACATCAAGCTCACATGCCATTTTCCTGGGTGTCGCTGGGTCAACAGCCTCTATCACAAATGAAGATGCCAGTATTCAGACTAGACCAATGAGAAATTTGGTGTCCTATTTGAAGCAGAAAGAAGCTGCTGGTGTAATTTCCCTGTTGAACAAAGAGACAGAGGCAACAGGTGTACTGTACTCCTTCCCTCCTTGTGAATTTTCTACTGAGCTCTTAAAGCGAACATGTCACAACCTCACAGAGGAGAGTTTGAAGGAGGACCATTTGGTAATAGTGGTGGTGAGGGGTGGTTCTGCCTAGCACGAACTGGATAGTTAGATGTACACATTTTGGGTTTACATAAACTAGCTTAAGTTCTTTACAAAGTTAACTTGTCTTCAGAAATATAATAACTTTATTATGTATACTTGTGATGTGTAGTGACGTGTGGTGTTTGTAAACTAAGTTCTGTGAAAGTTTCACACAACTAGTGCAAGTGCTGTGTTAGCCTTGTAGTGACAACAATAATTGTTATTGCAAATTTGTAGATGAGATAGTTTTGCTAGAATAACAGCAAATTATTTTTTTTGAACATTTTTAAGTGTATATTTATTATGATAAAAGTTATAGTGTATACTTATTCAGTGTATGTTAGGTGATGTGTAGTGTAAGTGTGTGAACTTGCAAATAGAATATTTCATCTTATGATGTAGTTTTTTTAAACCTTGTGAGTTTGTGATAAGGCAAGTGCAGTTGTTTACACCAGTGACTGGTTTGTGATGTTCAAATATGTGCCCTCAGTGATAAATTATCACTAGAGTGAAAATTCAAAAGAACTAAGTCACTGCTCAAAAATCATGTGAAAATACTTCAATCTTAAATGATTCAGTGGAGCTTGTGTTTGTGTTGTGGTCAGTAAAAGACAAAATTATAACAGTGTAAGACACTGTGTTGCCTGACTTGGCTGTGTTGAAAAAAGTTTAGTTAAGTATAGTGTATCAAAGTAATAGTGACCATTAGGTATTCATCAATTTATAGTTATTCCAACATTGGGTAAGTATTTTGTGGGTATGAACACATCCCTTCCGCTTTTAAAGCTTTTATCCCTGCTCAGTGTGGCACCCTAAACTTAGTCCTAGTCATTCTAATAGTACTTACTAAACGTGATTTCAGTGTCTATAATTTATCAAAAGTGAAGTAGGTCAATGTTGATTACCATTAGGTTGAAAGGAAAATTGACTGTTTCCTCCAGGTTGTGACTGCCAAACAAGACAGTTTGTTTGCATCAGTTTTGTATGCATGTAAATAGTTGGTTATTTTTTAGTGTTTGAATTTCATTTTATATCAAAGTATGTACATAAATTATTTATTTGCAATGATAACTTAGTTATCATAAGGTCGGTATTTATTAGATTGATTACTTATCTTTTTGTTATTTTAGTACATTCATTAATGCTACTGGGCTCTGCGAATCACTGATAAAATCATTTACTATATCTTGTTGCATCAGTATCATTATTATTTTCATTGAAATTAGTTTTTTTATAAGTTTTATTAACCCTACCTATCACAATATCACAGCTCATTTTGTTGATCCATTCATATCATGATTTATTTTTACTTGATAGTTCTAATTGTTATAGTAAATTGATGATTATTTCAACAAATCATTATAGCACATGATTTGTTACTAACAATTAACTAAGCAGTAAAGATATTTAAAAAAAAACAAATTAGTTTTATGAATAAAACTATGATCTCAATCATATACATTTGGCAGTAGGATAAAAATATACTGTATGTTTGTGTGTAAAATATTTGGAAAAAGTACCTATTTGTTTTACTTAAAAAATTGCATTTTCCTTACACATAACTAAACAATTCGAACTATCAAGTTAGTGAAACTCACTCAATAGTTGTGAATACATTACCTAATTAGATTTAGAAAATAGTTACAAACCCATTAAGACTTAGGTACCTACTGATTATAAAGACTGCAGTGTCCCGAAAGGTCGCCTACTGATAACAGCGTAAGTATTGGAAATGGTACGGTAAGAAAAATATTATACCTTACAAAGCAAATTTTATAGCTTTATTGCCTACTAGCTGTGCCTGCGACTTCGTTCGCGTGGATGACGAAACTTATCAATGAGTTTTTAACCGCAAAATTAAGTTTGTTTTTTATGGTTTATACTTTTCCGGGATAAAAACTACCCAGTGTGGTGCCCAGGATAATAAAGAATAAATTTATCAAGTTTCATCGTAATCGAACCGGTAGTTTTTGCCTGATACCTGAACAAACAGACAGACAAAAAATTTTTTTTTCACACTTGGGTTCGGTGTCGGCTAGTAACACCCCCCGCCATTTATTTTTTTTGATATTTTCAATGTACAGAATTTTCACTTCTACAGATTTATTATAAGTATAGATGTTAATCTTGCAGAGGTAGGTATACCATATCTGCAGTAATACTCGAGAGATAAGGCATTTTATTTACAAACAAGTACCTACCGCAGTAACCATTGAGTGTTTACTCGGGTCAGTGACCTAACGGTACGTAGGACAACAGTGGTACGTCATTAAAATTGATGTTTTCGTTAGCAAAATCTTTTGAGAGTTGAGTCGTCGTTTCAGAATAAGCCCGTACCGGGTATCTTTACGAATGGTAATTCGATTTATTATAATAATAATAATAATCCGGGACAACTCACACACGGTTATCTGATCCCAAGCTAAGCAGAGCTTGTGTTATGGTAACCAGACAACTGATAAACATACTTATATATTTCTAAATACATACATATTATAGATAAATTACACCCAGACAACCAGAACAAATGATCATGCACATCACACAAACATTTGTCCTGGGTGGGAATCGAACCCACGACCTCCGGTATAGCAGTCAGGGTCACTAACCACTAGACCAACAGGCCCGTAAAATTATACATCTTTGTTCTACTTATCTACCTTAGTCCTATATTATATAGGTACCTGCTATGATTGTTAAATATCATTCTGGATCAACAATCTCTAATATAAATTATTGATAAGTTTATTTATTGTACCTACAGCCTTTAAGAATCGTTGATTTCATGAAGGAAATGCCTATAATGTAATAAATAAATGGAAGAAAACCCTGACATATATTGAAATTAATTCTCATAATTTTCAAAATGCTGAACTCATCTTCAATTATAGCCAAGAATTATTCTTGGATCACGTCAGCTTTTAAATAAAGTAACCGCATCATAATCGATCAATTCTTTATGGAGCAACGATGCCACAGCTATAGTTTATGAAGATCTGTTCCAGTACCTATATTGAAAATTATGTCCTGAATTTTATAGTTATTTTTAAATTTCTGTTTCTGTCTAATTAAGCACTGGAATGCATAACTACCTACTAAAAGGGTATGCAACCATAATAATGTTTTATTTATGTGCTAACAAAAGCGCTTGTACGTGTGTACCGCTTTGCCTCTTTATTTATAGGTCAAAGGTTGGACTTCGAACCGAAGAACAGTTTACCACCTGCGAGCAACAAGACTTCCAATGTTGTTATTATTGATAACGTGATTCTTTATTGATTAATCAATAAATGAAGTTTTCTTACAATTGGGTTCTTATTTATTCCCGTCAACTGATATTTCCCTTACACAAATGGTCTCTCAATGGAAAATAGGTTTTGGGCTGTTTCCTTGTATAATAGTGATGTACGGTGCTGGTTCAAACCCAGCCCTGGCTCAGTTCAAGACAAAACAATAAATTCTAAGTGCAAATGTTGAAACATTTAAAGCAAGTTTGATGTTTAATTACAAATACGGTATGTGACTTTTCTATTATTTTTATCACCTAATTGTGTGCTGAAATAACTGACGTGAGGATAAGTATCTAGGTACTTTACACCTGTGACTACTAATAGTACTAATCATTCGACTGTCTGTAGGTACCTACTGTGAGTACCTACCTATCTGAGTAACGTGTTAAATACCTATTGCAGACGAGAAGGTAAGTACCTACGGTATGTTAGGTCGCGAGTTCGCTACTTATAGACTGAGATGGGCAATGCGTATCATAGGGGATAGATGTCATAATATAGGTTCATTGTGGCAAGATCAGAGAATTTATAAAATAATTTAGTTATTTAAAAATAATTAACTGCTTTCATAAGAATCAAAATAGACAAGATTAAAATATGGAGGCTTCTTTTTGCTGTACCTGTATAAACAAGAATTATTATTGTTTATTATCTACATATTGTATTCTGTGCACGTGTCATTAATTGCAGAAGCATCTTCTTTATCTATCCAGAATAGGATTTTTCGTCGACTGCGGAAAGAAAAATATTATTCTAGAATGGAGGAGGAGAAGAAAGAGAAAGCTGAACACGAAGAACGTATGTATTGTAGCAATTTTATAGTATCTAATAGATTATTCTTAAATAATACGATTACTTTTAATTCGCTACCATTCTCATCAGAATAAACTGTAAGTCCAAGTACACACAATGGCCGAGTGGTATAGATCACCGCGTATAGTAGGTACCACTGCGCGACGAGCTGTGGGTTCGATTCCCGCATGCAACAAAGATTTGTGTACAGTCACAATTGCTTGTCCAAAGTAGTTCTTTGATCATATCATTTGAATGTTTATGCAACAGCATACCTTCTTATCTGAAATAGGCTATAATAGACGGTTACCTAGGTACCTACTTATTTAGTTTCTTCAACTAAGAAGAGCCACAGAATAATGGAAGAACTAGTTAGTCTAGTAATATTTATGACGTTTTTTAGATAAAAATTTCGGGCAGTCTATGCTGAATGCTCGGAAAGCGCTGCAGGATAGGAAAAGCGAGACGAACTATGACGAATACCTGATGGCCATGAAACGGGTTCACCACCGACACTCGGCCCTCACGCTACCTTCAGAGATCGAGACTCCGAGGGTTCGCCATAGGAAGCAAAGCTTACACAAACAAGCCATGTATGTATTAGTGCAGGAAGCTTCAAATATTTCGTTATGTGTATATAAACTAGGAATACGAATTTTGATCTTGCTTGGCTAATAGGAGATCTACCTAAGTCTAAGAAAAATAAGTGTAAGTAAATAGTGTATAAAATTATAATTCAGATTTAACAAAGCCAAGTACCGTACGCAGTAAATAAGCCCCTTTACAAACGAATATGTTTATAGATTGGACAGCGTTAGAGGAAGCATGAGTACGGTAGCCGAGGCGAATCGTGTGGGCATCATATCCTCAATGGTCCCCGATGAAATTATCTACAAGCATTGCGATTATTCCATTAGGAATTATGAGACTGCTTTGATGTTTTGCGATGTATCTGGTAAGGAATATAATCGAAGTACTTCTTGTGATGCCTGATGGTCTTTCCCGGGGTCGGCTTCTTGTTTTAGATACTTAATTTAGCTAAACTTCTACATAATAAATACTTAGATACAAGTAAGGCCGACTGTAATTTCTCAATATGTTTACTAGGAAAGTAATGAGTATAACCGTATTCTTGCTAAGAGTGATGTGGTGAAATAGGTATTAGGTAAATGTCCTAAGCTATACCCAGTTATAGGTACCTACCTTATTTAACTAGGTAAGTAATTGTTGCCTACTTTGTGACGTAGAGGTTGGTAGGTATACTTAACCAAGTTCACTTAACCGTGACTCCAGAACATTTTTAAATACATTACCTAAGTGTTTTTTTAAGACATATATTTTAAGGTTTCACGGACCTATGTGAACGATACACAAGCAGTGGTCGTGGTGGACCTTCGCGGCTGACTAAAGTCTTGAACTCGTACATCGGGGCGATGGTTCAGGAGATATTGGCTCACAACGGTGACGTGCTGAAGTTTGCTGGAGACGCCTTCCTCTCAATGTGGAAGAAAACTGCGAGGCTGTCTATGCAAGACGTTGTGCATAATGCTATTGACTGTGGCCTTATAATTCAAAAGAATTATGGCACTTTTACTACGGATATTGGTGTTGTTCTTAAGGGTTAGTGAATTTCTTCTATTGAAATAGTCGGTAGACCAGATTATACTTACTTTCCAGAGGAATGTTGTTATGTTGTGGTCGAAGTTTGTCTCAAAAGGTATAGATACCTTATAAGGTAGTGGCGGTAGCCTTTTAGCAACATGTTATAAAAAGCAAATTTGATCTACCATTTTGGTACTTATACGGACGTATCAGGTAGGCACTTAATGTAGTGTAGAAAGGAGAGTCGCGATGTTCAAAGTAATTAGTAATTCAATTAACCTATTTTAAGACATAATTAAATATCTAGAAAGCTATTACATATTCCCAAACTTTTGTAAACCAGTGAAAGTGGCGATCTCGGCCGGTCTCTCCCAATTCTCCATCATTGGCGACGAGAACATAGCCCAGTCTAGCTTCGTGATAGTCGGCCAGCCAGTGTGGGACGTCAAGATGGCCCAGTACCTCACCAAGTCAGGAGACGTGCTCACTTCAGGCAGTGCGTGGAAGTATGTGAACGAAGCGGAGTATTGCACGCAGCCGTGTGGCGATGGAAGACATACGAAGGTTCTCGATTCGTCTAAATGGTTTTTTTTTATACTTTTATTTATTGTTTAATTGTGTTATGCGATATCTACGACGAGGACCGATTTTAAAAATAAACTGTTGGGATACCAAAGAGGTGATCACATACAATTTCATGAAAATCGACCCAGTAGTTTTGTGGTTTTCAATTGGATTCGTTTTAACACATTTATTTGCAATCTATTAGTTATTTAGTATCAAAATACACTATGTTACATATACATACTTACTTATCTAGATTGAAGGCTTCAAAAGCGTTTTGTCTGAAATAGGTATTAGGAGTTGGCGCTTCATGGAAAAGAGTGGAAAAGCTGCACGAAAAGATCGGTGAAGGGTCACGTTTAGGTAGGTGACAAGTTAATTTTTATTTAAATAAACAATAAAAAATTAGAAACAGGCTTGTAAGTAAATAACATGTTTGTTGTCACACTGCAGATTCTGATACAGTAGGGTTTCCTTCAAAGCCAAATGCAAGATACTCTGAGGATATCCCTGCTGCCGCTGCTGCTGCCGATATACATTTCAAGGAATATTCACGTAAGCTTTAAGTACCCTAATTCTAAGGGGCTAGTGCGGGAGCTAACGAACAAGCAAATAGTCCCGTGACCCCTCGTTCCTTCTCCTATAATTAAATACATACTGCCGCCAGTGTGGGTCGGTAAATGACGAGAGTACTACTGGCATAAACTTTTTATAAAACACACTTCATATAAATTCGCCATTCGGTGTTCGTAATACAGAGTCAACTGAATAGCTTTTTATAAGAATCTTAGAAATCTCCAATTGCCATAATACTGACCAGTATGTCTATTCTGTAAATAATTTCGGTATCGAGCTTCACCTGAGTGACAATAAAGCTCACTTCAAAAGTGAACCCAATTGGCCTTGATTTAGAATTCAAATTCGAGAATACGTATTTGACATCTCACCGCGGATTCCGCTGTCGAGACGTGAAAATAATGTTACAGAATAGCACTACAGGCGGCTTACCTCGGCTAATACATTTAGGAACATACACACTTACAGAAACATACTCTGATACAATTCTTATTTATTGGACATTTTGTATGTAGTTCGACCAGCAGTTATAGCGGCTATGCGAAGCTCGTGGTGGCCAGGTCTCTGTCGGTTTATGGTGACTCCTGTTCTCCGCGCAGTAGAAAATGATGAGCCAATGGACTTCCTGACAGAAGTGCGGCGTGTAGTTGTCGTCTTCCTAAATATTATAACGAAAACTGTGACTCCTGATGTTCTGATTAATGTGGTTGATACAGCTTATAAACATATTTCTAGGTAAGTTGTACCTACGTATTATCTAGGCTCCTCCTATCTACCCTGTGCCTAATATATATGCGTGCCACGTTTATTGTACAGATATACCTTGTGCTGGTAGGTATAGTTATCCCTTAGTTGCGTACATAGCTACTACTACATACGTACGTGTTCTTAAAATCGTTTGCATTCAATCACCCATTTCAGTATGACGTCACAGTGTGGTGGTTTGGTGAATAAAGTGTCGATGTTCGACAAGGACATGATGTTCCTCATAGTCTTTGGTTTGAGAGGACTCAAGCATGAGGACGAAGCCCAGCACGCGCTCCTATGCGCCTTCCAGCTTAAAGAGCACCTGGCCAACGAAAATATTATCAGCACGTCTGTTGGAATTACTTCTGGTGAGAAATAATTCTACCAACTTCATCATTATCATCAAAAGCATTTTTTATCCCACTGCTAGGCATAGGCCTTTTTTTTGTGCCTTTCTCTACGGTCCTGTGCCAGTCTCATCTAAATTCGACCCGAAACTTTTATTATGTCGTAGACCCATCTTGCTTTTTTTGCCTTCGCCACCATTCTGTCATCGCTTTAGTCCATGCCGTCTACCAACTAAATTACCTACAAGTCCAGATCTAATGCTTTATTGTCATCTTAATGTTCTGAACTAAGGAAATAAAGGAGTCTCATCTTGATATTTCTATGTTCTGAACCTATTTTACCGTTTACATTTAATGAATTTTTCATGGGAGGCAAAGAGTTATATGATGACAGACATCGCAGGTCATTGCCTCACCCTTATGTCTAAGTAAGGTAAATTTTTCGTTAGTCGTTGTAATATAAAAAAATAAATAAAACATGTTCTAGGTACGACATATTGCGGCGTCGTAGGACATGTTCTACGAAGAGAATACACTGTAATTGGACCTGCTGTCAATAAGGTAAATTAATTATTAGGGCAAAAGAAGACGAAGGTAATATAATTAATACTTTTGATCTTATCGAGTGTACCTAGGTATGTAAGATCAAAAGTGCATGTAAACAACTTCGCTAGGGTCAAACCAGAGTACAATTAAAAAAGTACGAATAGACGAAATGTTGATGTTACGCTATACCTACAATTATATTTGCTAGAGCTGAGGATCTGTAAATTTTTATTAACACTGCTATGGTTGCTACCTAACTGCTTATACTTTGTTATTCTGGGGCACGTTAGTTTCTCCGCAAAGTCAAACGCTGCCATAGATACCTATCATCCTTTTCTGAATGATACTTCGATCACTTTCTCTAAAGACTAGATAAAACAGTAGTGGGTAGTGGGTAGTCTGAATGTACAGTAACTATATAATAGACTATTTACATAGGCCGCAAGATTAATGACGTCGTACGTGGATAAAGTGACTTGTGACAAGGAGACCTTCCTAAGAAGCAAACTTGATCAGGAGTACTTCAAGCAACAAGAAGCCAAACCATTGAAGGGTATAGCAAAGCCAGGACCGGTGTATGAGTTTAATAAAAATGGGTTAGTAAATCAAAAAACTAACTATATAATTCAACATACATTACTTCTTTATACTTAAATATTCATTCTCACAAACAGTTATTGAAAAGTCATAACTTGGATGCTCTTTAAAGTTTCACTCTAAATCTGATTATTCGATTTTTATGAATCTTTTCACTATAGCTATGAATAAAATATGTAATAGAATAATATGTAAATAAATATAATAGGTGCAGCCTACATAAAATAGGATAAATATTTTTTGGCGAAGACGAACTATACCTGTTTTGTATTAAATGTAGGTAGGTAGATATTTACAAGATAAGCTACGTGCGTTACCGACACAGATCCAAAAACGGCCGAGTACGAGAACGAGAAGGGAAGCCTCTCATATTCACGCTTCTCTGGGTTTTCTCGGGTGTTTTCCTCGTGTGTTTATTTTCGCTTACAGACTACAGTTGATAATCAACCTAGCCCCTTAATTTTTCATCAGATGGCCAGATCGCCCTCTTGGTAGCAGCCATCCGATACTAGGCCGGAATGAGGAGTTACGCAAGTTTAAGATGACCTTACAGAACGCCTTGCAGCAACAGACTAAGGCCTTCACAAGATATCGGGATCATAAATATGGAGTCGCTTTTACTGTACGCCTAAATTCTTAGCCATTATTTTATTTACAAAATAAACTTTATGTACCCTACAGTTATGGGTACTTGTTATATCATACAAATTTGAGGCAGTATGTATTAATAATTAAAAAAATAAAAATATGAGTTGATTTTATAAACTCCAATTTTATTGGTTCATGGTATTAAAATTTCTCTGACGTTATAGGGGCCTAAACAAGTTGGAAAGACGCGTATGGTCGAAGAATGTCTAAATCTCACTCCTGATTTTATGCGTAAGGAGAAAATGGTGTTTACTGAGAAAGATAAGGTAAACATACTTAGTTTTGAAAATCCACTTAGAACAATCGAATTAACGACTTCCTTAAGAACTGCTGGTACTTATTATCGACTGTTTCAAGCTGTAACTGTGTGGTATAGAATCTACTTTTATGCACCTACACACATACATTGATAGCTTCAAGCAGTTCGACTGGTGCAGAGCCGGCGATAAAACAAAAAGCGAGCGGGCGCTTGGCGCACGGGCAAAAGAATAGATGTAAGAAAGGAGTCTTATATAATTCTAGGGGTGAAGGGGTCGTCAGCTCGAGCAGTCAGTTTATGTTCATCACTGGCTAACTGCTCGAGGTTAAGTTTTTTTTTCCGTAGGAACCTTACCATGTATTCCGGAACATAATGAACAAGCACTTCAGAAGAGGGAGTTCAAGAGTTATGAGCGAAAACAAAGAAAACAAAATTCGATTTAGGTACGTACAACAAAAATTTTATATGATGTATGAATAGGACAACAGATCCGGTGCGGTGGTCTCGTGGTCGCAAACGTGACGTCCCGCCGTGATTTTGATAGGATTGTCGACTGTTATTTGGCTTCCCTGAACTAGCTGACCTGCCAGACGTTGTTCTGTCTTAACTATGAATATTGAATTCCGTCAATTCTATGTCAAACGTCATAAGGTTGCATTAAAAAAGGTTAGATTAGAAATAATTTTATATGGTGGTAAAGTATTCTTAAATTTTCTAAATTTCCGCGCAATTTTCCATTTTTTTTCATTCATAAGAACCTTAACCTGACAATAACAAACACAACAAAAAAAGAATTAGCAAAATCCTTCCAGCCGTTCACGCGTGATGCCGTGACCAAGGGAAATAGGGATTAATTTTTAGGGTTCCGTACCCAAAGGGTAAAACGGGACCCTATTACTAAGACTCCGCTGTCTGTCTGTCCGTCTGTCTGCTTTCAGGCTGTATCTCATAAACCGTGATAGCTAGAAAGCTGAAATTTTCACAAATGATGTATTTCCGTTACCGCTATAACAACAAATAAAAACCGTTACCGCTAAAAACCACATAAAATGAATATTTAAGGGGGGCTCTCATACGACGGTGGTACGGAACCCTTCGTGCGCGAGTCCGACTCGCACTTGGCCAGTTTTTTATATATATAGATAGATATAAATACGAACATAAATAGCCTCTTAAATGTAGTCATACTGTCAGATGCCAGTATTTTATACAGAACATGGACACTAAAGCTTACACTTGATTTTAATAGCTTTTCTTCTTCCACTTAGTATCAATTTGATGCACGTCACACCGCTTCAGATTTACGGTATTAATACTGCATTCGACTGCCGGTTCCCGTTGCCAGAATCCTTTCAATATACCGGCAAAGATATTATGGCGGAGTTATCTGTCAAGGCTGTTATTTTGCAGATTTGTAAGAATGTAAGTTTGAGCATATTGACTTATACAAGTTTAGATAAAATCTCGCGGAATACAAAAGTGTCCCAAGACTCTTCTAGACCCTTTTGAAGAGCCTCATAGTTTTTCTACTCTGAGGGAGGCAGACTAGCGTCTAAAACCAGAAGGCTCCTCAAAAAACATTTGTAATCTCACTCTCGTACTCATTCACAGTGAAAAGAAATGGGTCATAAAATAGGTAAGGCGAATGTGTGCCCTTGCCATTGACGTCGCAAATATACCAGCAGCGCGATTGATAATGGCAATGACGATGTAATATTTCTCGTTTCATGGTTAAGAATAAACATAAGTTTGAACCTATTTGACTCTAATAAGAAATACATGCATTTGAATCTCTAGTTCTGTTCGAAAGTTACTAAATTTTGTACAATTTAAGGTGTTATCCCAACTGTGGGTGGTAGCTTTGGAAGAAGCTCAATACGTGGACAACGAGTCTTGGCGCTTGATTGTAATCTTACTGGAAACTAAGCAGATATTCTTTATCATGTCCATTACAGACGTTGAGATTATTTCAGGTCAGCACACCTTATCTTATTTATCTTTTGTTTTTGTCCAGAATCATTACTGAATAACTGAATAGAGTGCAATCATTCTCACACACTAATAAAATGCTTGTATTATGTTTTTTTACAAGCACAAAGCTAAAAAACCCTCTGCTGTATAAAATGCCCCTTTATGTACGTAGTACCTACCTAGCTTCATTTTTGTAATCTGAAATTGTTTTGACTTTTTATCTTAATAACCATAAACGCAAGTAGTGTTTATATTATTTTTGAGCATGTTCTAAAGGCAACTTTTATCTTAGAAGTGGCACAGAGTTGTCTTGCGAAGAATATGATAGTGACAATACCTCTGGTGGGCATCGATCGCACGTACCACGCCGCGCTCGCTTGCCAGCTACTCGACGTGCAAGCTATACCTACAGACTTGGAGAAGTAAATTGACTTTGCCTATCATACCTATATTTATGTGTATATAAATCTTGACGACCTTCGTGGTCGAGCGGCATGCTCGCCAGTTTTAAAGGTTTCCCTGGCTCTGAGGTCCCCGGCTCGATGTAGAAATCCAGTTTTCTACATTGTCTTTTTCCCTCTATTACTTACTTATTTATTATTATCAGATAAAATGTAATTAATTGTCAGAGCTCTTATTTGTTAGCTACATATCAAACATGTTAGTCAAGTAACTCGATGCAACATGTGGATAATTAGCAGATTTTTTCCTCATACATATTTACGATGCCTTCTGAAATTGTCTGAATAGTCTAAAGCAATAAGTTCCCAATTGTATCCTATCTTCATCGGTTGAATACTATACACGAGATATTTTTTGATTCAGATATTAATATTTCCAGGGTGATTGAAAGTGCAAGCGGCGGCATGCCTGGTTGGATCCAGAACTTCGTGATATCTTTGGTTCAGAGAGGTGCTCTGACTATAATAACGCTTACTCGACATGAAGCGCAGAAGAGGCCTGGTTTTGTGATACCCTCGCCGGCATTGCTACAGAAACCTAATATTGAGTTTGAAGAGGACGAAGATACACCTTTAGGAAAGCACCATAGTTATCAGGTATCCAATGTTTATGCTTATAACAGGTCAGCTAAGTGACAGCGCAGCTTAAGTTATTACAGTGTTGATCCTCTCCTTATAGCACGAACTACCACTAAGATGGCCGCTTTGCATGGATATAACGCTTATTTTACCGATCCTTTTTACTATTGTTATTTTGAGTCTGAACTGTCCTACTGCAAGGCAAAGGCCTCCCTTTCCTCTTTCCACAGCTTTCTATTTATAGCAACTTGTTGCCACTTTTTTTTGTATGCTGCAAAAGAAAGATTATTTTATTTTTAGAAGCACGGGCTAATTAAGTATACTCAGTCCGTGCTGAAAATTAACGGTAGAAAATACGTTTTATAAGACCAATAAGTCCTACATTTACTTTCAGTTTTTTACCTTTATTTTATTTATATTATATTTCAGAGCATTTATAGTATGATTAGCGTCAGTGTAGTGAGCAGAAATGAGAGTCCGACGGGTATCCAGGATAATGAGACGATACAGATGGCAGTGTTGGCCGAGTCCTATACATTTGAGGACCTGAAGGTGGATATGACCATGGATGGTAAATATTATGATTTATCCAATCGACTGTGCTTGGTGCATAAAATCGTGATGGAAAATTTAGCTATACCTAAACACACCATAGGCCAAGCCTTGCAATAATTTAAAGCAGATAAGGAAATGCAGCTTTTTGATATTCGTTTTTTTTCGTCTGTTTGAATGTTTCTTTATTTCAGCAATAATTCTGAAGACGTACGATTCATTGAATCCGTTTGAGAAAATGCTACTAAAATGCGGCTCAGTATTAGGAGACGTTTTCTCAAGACGCATGCTGTTAAATTTACTTCAGAGTGATTCACCCAGAAAAGTTGCTCAAGGTCAATCTTTACTATATTTACTATTTCTTTACTTCTATACGGCACATATGTTGGTAGTTTGTACTTAAAATATTATGTCATTACTCAGCGGTGGCAAAGTTATTCACGATAAGAGTACTGGAGTGCGAAGGCGGGGATTTCACTCGGGACACTTCGTTCGTGCTCGTGCACCCTGCGCCTGCGCTGCCAAAGACGAAGCCACCGTATTGCGCATGTTTGGGAACAAGACAACCAGGTAAGGCGCTTTATAATATTAAGGTACTTAGGTAAGTACTTAAGTTATATTTTTAGGCTATGTTTGCCGCGTTGAGTCTGTCTCTGGGTGCCCAATGACCATACCAAAATTTCATATAGCGTCCCGCCTCATCGGTCTTGAGCCTTATATTTCTCCTTTTGTGGAGGATTGACGAAATTAGTGGCAGACTATGAGAGTCCAACTATGTAGCTGTGTATGTCCTGTTTATGTTTACAAACCCCGGTGGGAAAATCTGCCGCGACTGAAAGTTGGGGAAGCAGGTTTTTGCCTTGCAGTGTGCTGTGTGATAGTTCAGGCTCAAAATCAAATCATATGTTAATTTGTATTTATGCTTTATGTAGATAATTTTATATGACTACATATTCTCCGTAAATTTTCAGCAAATTGCCGAGATCTGCCGATGTACGCGTTCTGTGGTTACATGAAGTTCCGACATTCTCTATTCAGGACTACAACGTATGAATTATTGACTGAGAGCCAAAAGGTCAGAAATTACATCTAGCAAGTACCACTTAGCACTGATCAGAGCTTACAGTGAACTGAACTAATTCGATACCAATGCCTACTTGTAGTTACCTATGCTAGACACTGTCCTTTTATCTATAGGTTGTCAAATTTCGAGTGTTAGTAGTAATGCCAATCTATATTTTGTTTCTTTTCTCTGTTTTTCTACAAGCTCAAATGTGAGAGTAAGACCTATGTCCTAATGTTTCCCGGTGTAATACGTTTAATTGTCCTCAGCATGAAATGCACGCTCGTGCCTTATTATACTTGGAGCGGTACACAAGAAGATGTGCGAGTTGCGGCGCTGGATGTTTCACTAAGCTCCTCGGATTACCTTGCGATGACGTAAGCATCATTCAATGATTCATACTAATGCCAACACTTCAAATGATGTTATCTATTTAGATACAGACCGACCGCAAAGTCATCCTACAAGAGTACTTTTATCCTTTTGAGATACGGGAAAAAGATACGGAAATAAAAGGGTGACAGAGCTTCACGCGAATTTGAATAAATAAATACGCGGAAATAGAAATTAAGCTTTTCAGAGATTGAGATTGACACATCATTAAACCAATAGCCAACAGCAGCGCTCTAAAAAGACAACTGAACAAAAGTACCTACTCATCCATTACACCTTTTATTGTAGATCTTTTGAAACTAAAATTTTAATTTTAGGGTCTTATTGAAGAAAGTGAAGACTTGAAGCGAATGCGTCTACAAATAAGTGCGTTAAGCGCCGAATCTAGAATGGCTGGTGAAGAAAACGTTAACTTATATTACGATTCGGAAAGCAACTCTAATTATTCGGTAAACTCATGTTAATATTATCAGTAAATGCGAAAGTAAATCTGTCCGTCTGTTACGCTTTTACAGGTGAACCTCTGAACCGGTTTTGATTGACCTTGGCATGGGCACAGCTTACCTAAATCCCAAGAAGTTATGGTTTGAGCAAGGAATGTCTTTTTTTTTCTTGTTTACATTTATAGATTAACTAATATGTCGTTAGCCATTGCCGAAGGATTTCTAAAAAGTCCAGATTGTTGTTTACAGTTTATCATAAACTAATCAATTTTTTTTCGTATTAGAACCATATACCAGCTGATCTTTCTGGCTACGAGTTGTTAGAAACTGAAGGTAACTTGATGAGCAGGATACTAGGTAGGTACTTGCAATTACCTACTTATTTCCTATTTTTAGAAGCTTTGATTTTCGGGCTATGGTGAGAAGGTAAGAATAGGCGTTTGCACTGAAGTCGTTTGGAAATAAATATGCATCAGTCATCTTTAAAAATTGATGCAGATCAATTTAATAGCAAACATTTTAATCTGATTTTAGTAACTCTGCGATTATGTGTCGCACCAACTTTCAAAGCTGTAAGCTAGACACCATTTCCTCTTAAATTTACGACTTTCACAACCGGTTTTCAAGGTGAGTCTGTGGTCCCGTGTTCGATCCCTGGACGGGTCAATGTAAAAAAACACTTTTCTGTATCATCTCGGGTCTGGTAAGTATCGAGGTATGTAACCGTATGTACGTTTGTGTATCTGATTCGTGACCCAAAGTAAGTACCTAAAGCATTTGTATTTTTCACAAATGCTTTAGCTACTTACTTAGGGTTCAAATCAATTTTTGTGATGTTGATCACGTCTATTTATTTATCACGTTGTCGTTTCAGAGAGCCAAACGCCAAGGGAATCGAAGCAGATATATTCTAAGCATAAACGCGTTCGGTCCTTTTCGTCATTGGAGCTTGAGAATTGTGAATGTCTGTCGATCCTGCAGAGTGTGTACTGTCAGGTCATAGACCACTGTAGAGGAGCTGGTAAGAGCCTCCTAATTCTAAGTCATTAGCCAACCTTAATTTATTTATTACACACCTTACATCTATCATTACAGTTTACCCTAATTCAATAGATGAAGTAAATCTAAATTACAGTAAGCACATAAATCACAGATTAAGACTAGACTATTACAAACTTAAATACTTATAATTAAACATTACAATTCACCCAATACTAAACCAAAAGCTTTGTGAACTCGTTCAACTAGCATGAAAATAAGTCGAGCCTTTCGCCACCATAAGATATCTCCCGATAACAATGGCTAGCTAGCTGACAGACTTTGTTCTTTACCTAGTTTGATCCTAAATATACATATAATTACTGCAAACGGTTATATGGCAAATCTAAGCAATATAACTGGATCCCTCTGTGCATTTGTTGTGCTTTTTTATTTTTACTTCCACTTTTTTATAACTATTTCGTTAGCTCTTTAACACATTTTTGTATCTGATGATGTCTTTCAAAACGTTCTGAGTTTGTCTTTTCAGGTGAAAATCAGAAGTTATACGAGGCATATTTGGAATATGCAGACTTGTGTATCAATGTTAATCCAAACATACCACAAGCGGTTCGTCTTTTGTTTGAAGTTGAAGATTTTCTTAAGGTAAATGTATCTATCTACCTCTTGAACCAATAGTCAACGTAAGTACATAATTTTTTAAGAAGTAAGTAATAAGACCTTTATTGTATTCAATAAATTGGAAGATCAAGTGTAACCCACAAAAAAAAATAGTAAGTAACGAGGCTGAAACTACTTTGTTTACGTTTATGTGATTTGAATGATGATTTATCGACTTGAAATTGAATTTACATACATTTAAGCGATTTCTATCATCGTTTATATGGCTATGGCTGACAGGATCCCCGAGTCCGCTATTTTAAGTCAGTGAGTGGCGAGTAATAAACGTTCCAGTGTACTTGTTATTGTGCCTAATTTTCGTATTCAGATAAGAAAAGTCCCTTGCAATCCTACAATGACAACAGTGGCGAGTAGGTGTACATTTGTCATTTAACTAAAATTATCTGAATATGAAAATTAGGCACAAAAACAAGTACACTATAACGTTTATTAACCCGCCACTCACTGACTTAAAATAGCGGACTCGGGGCCCTGGTTACTTGTCCAAGATTCCATCCAACTTATTGTTCTTAGAGTGAAGACCACTACCCTGGTCATTCGAGCCTGCAATGGGTGAAGGACTTCAGCATGGCGTGCGTGTGTTCCATGCGCGGCGTGTGCATGCTGGAGTCAGGTGATCTGACGGAAGCCAGGAAACAGCTGATGCTCGCCATGAAGCTATATTGCGAACCTTTTCCTACTTCCAAGTGAGTATATATTATTGCAGCTTCTTAAATTATACTACTGTCTCATCTCTAAAAAGACTGAAAATGCAAGTTATTATATTGGGCTGATACGACCGATGAGATCGCCTTTACACTAGTTATACCTACTATGCGTGTTCAACGAATAAAAACAGTCAAAAAAAGAACATGCGCTGTTCAAACAAATTAAATATGTAACTATAACATTGACAAGGATGACGATGAGTATTTTGACGCGTGTTAGTTTTATTTATTTATATAAGACTAGCTGATTCCCGCGACTTCGTCCGCGTCAATTTCTTAAAATTGCGACTATAATTTGAGATTTAAACTATCCTATCTCTCAAGTTGGATCGAACTGCACATGGTGTGCGAATTTTATTATAATCGGTTAAGTGGTTTAGGAGTCCATTGAGGACAAACATTGTGACACGAGATTTATATATATTAAGATTTCATTTTAGTCTTTGTTTGTTCTTGTATTAGATTTAAGTATTGAATTGTAAATATGTAACTTAAAATCAAAGTAAAATGCCAACACCTTTAAAAAATCCACTCACCTGTCAGCTGTAGGTAACAAAGCGGCAACGTCGTTCGTCGGAAGGCGGCGCGTGTTATAAATCGAATAAAAATCTGTAAGGTAAATGTACTATATTACGGGATAGTACATTATGCCGCGATATTTTGATTTTTGACGTAGAATAAGAAAAGAAACAGTTAAATCTATATTTACTATATTACTAAATCAAGTCTAGTTATAATACTCCAGGAAAATATTTTTTTTGAAACCACTGGACAAGTTTTAAAAGCCTTTTCGCACCTCCGAAATCGCCAGTCGGAACTACGCAGTCGTTTCTAACAGTTTGTTGTCGGTGGGCGTAAGGTAACACCGGAAACTTCGTAAGCATTTGTTGTGATGCCGGGAAGTCTATTTAATGTATCATTGTAAAATTATTGTTAAGTAGTTATTAGAAGAAGGTTTTGTAGTCATATCAAATTTATTTAAATAATATTTTAAGGGAAATAGACGATTTTGTGATTCCCGTAATTATGTACACAGCCGAGACGCGATGTACGTAATTGCGTGATACTCACGCAATTAAAGAAACTCAGTCAGAAATGTTTTAATTCCATAAATATATCTGGGGCTACATTTTTTCATAAATTTTATTTGAATAAGCGAAGTAATGACTGTAGATTATGAAGACGTAATTACGGTATATGTTTTTTTTGGAATCTTAGTCTTACATTCAGGTCTAAAATTAATGATAACCACGTTTTACTTAAGTTAAATGGAGTATGACATGAAAAATAAATTAATGATAGATTATATAAGTAATACAGTAGAGTTATTTATATCGATGTCATGCTTATAATAGTAATATCACCTTCCAGCTTATTAAGAATTTTTAATAAAAATATTTAATTTACACACTTTTTTTCACTCCCGCAATAATGAACGCAGATTTTCTACTAATGTCTCTTATTCTGGTATATTCGATATTAGTAAAATATTTAAGCAAATGAACTAAAAATGCGAGAAATGCTTGCAATAACTATTTTGTGTGTGTGCACTTGTAAATATTTTTATGCAATAAATGTATAATTTCATTATGTCATATTGAAGCTAGATATTTCGGGTTCGATCCACGGCTTAATAGGGAATAAGTAGTTTAATTTTGTTTTTGTTTTAAGAAACTTTGATTTTGTTGAGAAAGTTTAATTTTGTTTTTGTTTTATTATATTTGTTTCTGCAAAGTTATGTTAATTATTAAGTAGAAACAATAATTTTAAAAAGCATTATGTTTCTTATTGTTTATAATGTGATTTTATGTTTAGCAATAACAAATGTTGTGATTCTACTTCAAGATTATAATATAAATAAAAGATTTAAGATTTTTTTAAATTTTTATTTCAAACTACCTGCCCAAATTATGAACGGTTAAGGTGTAACGGAATTACGTGCATCAAATCCCGGAATTAAATCACGAGCCTAATTTTGTCACGGAATTAGAGCCAAAGAAATGATTTAGCAAAATATCAATTATTTCTATAAATTAAGAGGTATGAGGCAAAATAATATCCAAAACCCATCTTAAACGAACAATCTCTAGAATGAACAAGAGTTGTTACTTTTAGCACCTTCGTATTTTTTTTAAATCGTCCTCAAAGTGTACAACGCCTTAATATACCGTAATATGGTACATTTACCTTAGGCTAATCTACTGCCAGCTACTTATTTATTTTGTTTTTGGTATATAAGCCTAAAAATAATAGAGTATGTGGTAAATTTATGTGAACAGCTGTTCTTTTTAATAGCTTTGTTCATTTTCCAGACACTGGGTCAAGCTCTGCAATATTGAAGCGTCTATACGTCAAGTGATGACACTGTATGTGGCTCCTAACTTCTACATAGCAAGGAATAGCGGAATCATCGGACTTTTTTATGAAGACATCGCTAGAACCCTCAACAGATTGTACAGGCTATTCACTGTAAATATTACATATTTTATGCATACTTAGATGAATCTTTTAGGTCTGTATTTAGAACTATATAAGTTGTCTGGAAACCATAGTACAAGCTTTTAGTTTTTTTTTTTGTTTAGGAATGTAAGGAGCCAGCGAACGCGACCTTAGCAGCTAAATGGGCATTGAACTACGCTTTACGAACTAACTCGAACCTTCGAGTACTGAGCGTCAGTTATGCGAACATGATAGCTGATTACAGGCAGAAACAGGACGTAAGTTATATTTCTTTTTATTTAGAAAATGGCGGCCTGGAGTTGATACTTAGGTACTTAAAAAATATCCAGAAATATCGTAGACAGGTATAGGTATAAAGAAAAGTACATGGTAGATAAGGAGACCTTCGGTCTGCAGCGACGACGCAGTTGGTAGATGGAAATAATAAAATGAAAACAATAGGGTCTCCGATTTTCGCAATTAAAAGGAAAATGGTTCTAAATTGACAGCTGCGATGACCAAAGCTACAAAAGAGGATTAACATCTTGACAAGCCAACTTTCTTGACACAGGAATGATTGAAAACAAATACCTTTAACTGTAAAATAGTAGTTAAGTTAGTTAATTGTCCTCTGACTGCTTTTGGTCTAACAAGTTGCTTATTTTCTCTTAAAACTGCAATTTATCTTTAGTTCTCAAGATGTCTTAAGCTGGAGAAGCGAGCTATAGAAGTGTGTCGCCGTAAGCGTGGCCAGCTGGACGTGACAGAAGTGCAAGCTGTTTGTTATCTCTACACCAATATATTCCTCTTTTAGTTAGTATTCAGAACTATTTACTTCTTACTAAAGCTTTATAATAATAATAAACATTACAATCTGTAGACTAGACTGTACCAACTTAAGCACACAAGGAGGTTCGTAATGTATAATTTTTTTCGAGTTAATTGTTTTTGTGATCTGCTTTGTAAGAAGTATTTATGTTATGTATGCTCATTACACTTGGGAATACCACAGTGAAAGTCATGTGAAATGAGAGACCTATAACATTGACCAGCAGGGGATGACAAGGGCGGTGGATGATTATGATACCATAATAGTTAGCACTTAAAAGTGAAATTCCCTTACAATAAACCAAATGATGTCTACACGTTCCAAACGATTTGCAGTGTTGATTACGGGAAAAAGATGGAAAGCCTAGAGTTCGGTCTATCGGTCATGCACATGTTAACAAGTCGTACTGACATGAACACGCGGGAGACGCTGGTGTTATGCATGCTGAAGCTGCTACTCAGCGACCTGAAGATACACGACATGGTGGCCATCATGAGGGAGTTCTTCTACTTGACTGATCATTACGACTTGTGCTGTAAGTATTGAAAAAGAAAGCGTTTAAATCACCGAACTTCCGCTGTGAAGACTGAAAATAGGTGTGGAATAGATCCTCTTTTTCACTGAATTATGTGGCCTCGAAATATTAGAAAATTAAAAAAAATCTCTTCGTCAAGAAACCTGTAAAGAATTAAAAGAAACAGAGAATCGTTAGAATCGTGCTCCTGAGTCTTGCCCGGTTCGAATATTTGGTCTGTTTTACATTGTATACTTCAGAATGGATCTGTTAGGTCATGATGACTTATTGCAGTTTATTGATAACTCAGTGATATATCCACAATAACATTGAATAGATAAAATAGTAAATTTTTTTGGTAACTACGTAACATAATACGGAAATGTGAGACGAAAATACGAAATGGAGATTAAATTGTAGCCAAATTGTAGAAAAGTTCGACTAACTTGATCAGTTAGTCGAACTTCTCCGGTTGTTCCAATCGTTTGGTGTTGAAAGCTTTTCTGTTTTTCAGCTGAAACGTGGTACTATTACTATGCTATAGTAATACTCCTCGACACGGGATATTGCGTCGAATCGTACAGCGTTTGCGAGAAGTTTTACATGAAGAAAGGCGATGCTTTGCTGAGGGCGAAGACTCCGGAAGCAGCTTGGAACTTTTTTGTTTGCATGTGGCTGATGTAAGGACGCCATTTTTTATTATGATCTTTACGAACACACTTCTTACAATTGAACAGGCTGTTGGTAAATACTCTAAATTACGCCTTAAATATTTGTCGATAAAAAGTAGGTATTAAATAAGGCATGAATTATATGAATAAGAATAACAATTATCTACAGCGATTTTACAGCAGCAGTCTCTGAAATCCGTTTGTTACCACGAAAAGTGGTTCTTTGCGCATTTTAATTTTCGATTTTTTTAATAATTTAGTGAAACATTCTTATAACTGAAATATTCCTTTAAACTTTAATTAAATAATATGTTTTATTCCCAACTAGTGAGTTAAGAATAAAGCCTTCTAATTACAGAACTATCAGAATCGGTGCATGGGAGAGGTCAATCCTCTGGGAGGATAAAATCAAACAGCTTTTGTCTATGAAGTTAGACAAACACGAGTTCAATATGATGATTGTCATCAGGCTGGTTGAAGGACTTCTCGTTACACTAGTTAAAGAGGTAGGTAAGCAATACCTTATAGAAACTGCATATAATCTACACTAATCTACACTAATATTATAAAGAGGAAAGATTTGATTGTTTGTTTGTTTGAAATGAATAGGCTCCGAAACTACTTGACCGATTTGAAAAATTATTTCACTGTTGGGAAGCTACACTATCTCCGGTGAACATAGGTTATATAAAATTTTCAAAAAAGTTAGGGATCCATACTAAAACCTCAATAATGTAAACCACGGTGTGAAAAAATTACCAAAACCATCTTTCTTGCATCGCGTGCGCTGCGAAAACTATTGATTATAGAACAAAATAATTTACTACGTCTTTGTAGAACATATAATTATCTACAAAAAGAATCGCGACAGCATATGTCTAACTATTACAGTTAGGTCACAATAAGAGATATTTTATTAAAAAAAATATTATTGAAAGGACGCCGCTAGAAAAGGCTCTTTATTTGTTACTTGGTATTGATCCTTATCAAAATAAATTACTTCATAGTCAAGACTGCTTCAATACCTTTATGTAACTTTTTGAATTATTCACTTTGGACATTCCCTTCGAAAGATATCACGAGTTTAAAATATAAGAATTAGAAAAAAGTCGCGTGATTTTCGCTCACTTTGCTCGGCTAACTAGGCGATTTAAGCACTTATCACTGAGGTACGGGAGTGTCTATACTAATATTATAAAGAGCGTAATAGTAGTAATAACACAGAAACCTTAATCCTAACTTTTTAATAATGTGTTAAATAGCCGTGCGAAGCCGGGACGGGCCGCTAGTCTAAACATAAAACTAATTCCTCCGTCGCGTCTGTCTGACGGAACGCGATACACCCAAAAGACTACCGTATGGATTTTTTCACAAATGGATAGAATGATTAAAGACTTACAAGAGGAACGTTTGTGTGTTTAATTCATTGACGTTTTGTCTGTTCATACTGGGACGGGGGACTAGCGTAAGATAAACAAAAATAAAATAAAATTGGCAAATATAAGAAGAAGTGTGTGATCCAGTAATGCGACTGCCTATAATTTATGAAACTAGTTAGATAACTATATCTTGAGATTTTGGCTAGGCTTTCGCAATAATCTGTTAAATGCGGAAGTTATAGAATAGTTATAGAAGCGGATATCATTTTGTTTAAATTTCAAAAGGTCTGCGAAAGCAGTTTTATGTAAACGAGAAGTGAGACGAATCAAGGATTTATTTATACGCCTACCTTATTGATAAAATGCAGTTTATAGGCTTTTATAGCAAAACATTTCTTATTTTTATATCTACCTACCTTTGATTATATAATGTCTAGATGGACTGTCAAGTGCGCGCAGACCCGTCAAAAAATTACAACCAAATTTGGTTGTTAAGTATTTTCCCGCAATTCCCGCCAACCAGTACAGATCGTGCCGCTTCCGTGTCACTACGTTTTACGCGCTCTAAGGAATAACCACATAACAGCGATAAAATGACAGTATGTGCTTTTAAAGTGTGCCGGAATTATAAAGGAAGGCTAAAAAATACCAAACACATCACCTATCACGTAGACAAGACACCAAGAAACTTCATATTTATTTTAGTTTTTTTTATAATTACCAAATTACGCCATATTTTATCAGTGTTGCCAGTTTCTGTTTCTTATTCTCCCATTTATAAGGGTAATTTTTTTGGTTTATCATTACGTTTATAAAATTTCGTTGATGTACTTCGAACGATCGCCTGTAATTAAAACTCATTCCTAATTAACGAGATGTGATCTTACATTTCAAATTTCAAAATCCTAACTGCTCAAAATATTGTACTAACTTAGTTGATTTAATACTCCATTCAAACACACAAATCTATTTTTTTTTTAATTATTTAAAAAAGTAACTACTTAATAAAAATACACTTAAACTGAATAATACCACATAAGTACATAAAACTAAAATATTTTTTATTATTATAAATTAGTCTTTATTTTATGTGATTTATGGGAGAATTTGTAATAGCTGGTAACACACACTTGAAATTGTGGTCTCGTTTTTTTTTATGATTGTAGGGCGACGCTCCATCTAGACATTATATAATCAAAGCTACCTACTTAGCTATTATTAATATTTTGGCAGATGGACAACAGAAACATAAAGAAGATAATAGTATTACAAAAAAATCTAAAGACATTATTTCAAGATATGCAGAAAGCTAGCGAATATACTGCTTGCCATCGACCGAGGTACATATTTACTTAATTAGTCTATGTTATCAATTAATATTGTAGATTTTTTTTTTTTATGTACACAGTAGTTGAGAGATTATATAACTAATTAAAATAGTTCATTTATACTCTGTACGAGTGGCGAGGAGAGCCACGACGCGGCGACGAGACGAGTGTAAACGAGGCATAAGATTTACATTTAATTATAGATAAGTATAAGTGTAAAGAAAAAAGTTTTTGTTCAGAATGATTAGTATTTTCATTATTTTTCTTTCCAGATACTACCTTATGTTCGCATATTACAACTACATACGCGGAAGGAAGTATCGTGCCTATAATTATCTGAACAAGGCGAGGGACCTATCTATACAGTATTCTCACCTTGTCCTTATGTTTTGGGTCGAGCATACACGCAATGTCAGTAACTATTACTTTTATTTTACTGTTCATAACGTAGCTTGTTTGCTTTTTCTGTTGATTAGAACGCTTGCTTGCTATTTTTTTTTTATTATTATGTATAATACAGCAGGCAAGAGATTGGCTTAACATAGGTATTTATGCAAAAATAAAACGATTATAATAAGCGGGTACTACACTAAACGGAATCATGGTACCTAAACCCCTAAATAAAAATTAGGCCGTAACGTAACGGAAATAAGGTTAGGCACCCTAAATTCTGGGCCCAATTCACTGCTGTGTAGAACCCACTTTATGTATAAAACAAAAGCTAGATCTCTGATTTGTCTATGAAATATGAGTTGCTTTTTTAGGCGCTTGTCATATACCGTTAAATTCTGTTTATTAAATACTTTCATATAAGTAGACAGGTACCTAGTCTTAACCTAGAGGTATGTCATTGAACTTCTAAAACTGGATACCTACATAATTCAAGTAGGTACAATTACCCAATTACTGAGGCAATTTCCATTGACCAAATTTTAGTCATGATTCACGTTTTATACCTAGCAGTAAAGTGACATATTCATGACATTCGCAGTAGATTTGGGCGAATGAGGTTGGAGCAATTTATTCAATTCGGACAAAGTTGAAAGGTTAAACAGGCTTTTAGTGAGAAGTTTAATGTTCAAACATACCGCGAAAGCCAATTATGATTTGCAATTTGAAGGTTATAATGTCTGTGAATGGTTTGTCTTTTTTTTTTTTTTGTAACGGTTCATTCATATGACAGTAGGCTATAGAATTATTAGAAAGTAATGTAGGTAATACAACCCACACAGTTTACAGTTTACAAGTGTGTTTTTGTCTGGGTTTTGTACTTATAGTTCGATATGGTGGAATAAAATTAGTTTCCTATAAGAAAATAGGGACGCTACGATTTCTCTCACATGAATTTATAGGAACAAGTCATTTAGGTTAAATTTTTATATTTTGTTAGTTAAGTGAATACAAGTAGTTTTATATTTATATCTTTATTTTCCAGCACTGGAAAGGAACTTTGAATCCTAAATTTATTGACTATTGGACAGACCACATAGAGCTTGATAACTTGTTGGACTACAGAGATTTCGACTCAGATAAAGGTATAATAATACCATACACTCTGCCGCTGCCGCGAGATTTGGAAAAATAGGACAAAACACAACTACCTGAACGTACCTACCTACATTGGAAGAATACACTTTAAGTTTTTAAGCATGATAAGCTGCATTTTAGTTTTTAAAACAAAGTATTGTATGAACTTATATACTGTAAGTGCAGAAATAAAAGATTGTTACAATTGATTTTTGTTTCAATAAGATCTCAGATACGAATATGCAAAATAGCGATAAAATTTTATGGCAACCTGGAGCCGATTTAGACGAGGTCGGGGGACGTTCAGCCTTTACTGGAAATTAGCAATGTATTATTAAATTCATAATGATAACCAGTAAATATTCATTAATATATTCAGTTTTAGACGCCATCATTAACTTCTCGACATTTTGCCTTAAGAGCATCTAGCCTTTTTTTTTTGTTCTACCCTTGACCATTGCCGTGTGCTGCCGCAATTTTATTTAAAACAACCATTAAATAAAACATTTTAAAATACTTAAATAAATGGTTTATATTTTTATCACAAACCAAAATCGTGTTAAAAATGACACTTGCATAAAGCATGTCTTGCGTAGGTATTTGTTTATAAATGAGCAGATATTTAAGGAGAAGTTTTTAAGACGATTTCTCGTCTTTACAGCTCACTCAAACCTTCAAGGCAAAATAATATAGCCTTTTTATAATATTAATAATATTGATCAAAGCTTCGGAACATAAAACCGCTTTACATTCACATAACTTACGATGGAATGAAAATAAAAATGTACAAAGGTATCACAACAAAAATATACAAACGTGTAGGTAAAAATATATGGAAATCATGAAAGGTCATCAATGTAAAAATGAGCTTTGCTGCCTTATTTTAAAGCTAAGAACATTTTAAACTATAATAAGTACAATGTTCACTTATTAGCTAACAATAACGACGGACATAGGTCCTCTATCCCAGATTAGTGTACTCCATATTTTGAGAGTGAACTAATTACATAACGTCCATTTTACACATAATTATTGCTGTTGCATACAATTCCCACAATAGTCTACACTTGAATGTAATATTTTTATCAATTTTCATAGGCCCTTGATGACATCTTTAGCTCTAAAGCTTGGGCAAACAAAAATACTATATAAGAGTATATCCCTTCAACTGTGGCGGCTATTTTGCGCGCACACATATATCGAACAAACACATATTAATAAAATTGATATTTATTGCATTCATACCCAAATTAGAAGAAATTATAGTGTGCATAAGTATCAAAATTAACATTCTTATGATTATTGTGTTCATTTTGCATAAGACAGAAAATTGGTGGACTTTGACTTTTTATGATTTGTTCAGCCTCGCAATGTCCTTGGCTTTAAAATAAAGATCAATAAAAACTATTACTTAAAAGTTACTTGATTGTCTATGGAGTATTAAAATGTAGTGGTTATAAATCATTCAAACCTATCATTCATACTAATACAATTTACAGTGGGATAAAGCCAATAGGGATCTCGACATTATGTTTTATGTCCATCATTTAGATAAAAAAAATTCAGACACATATTTTTCCTTTTTTACGATACCATAAACTTACGTTAATTTGAAATGTCGCATGACGTCATGATGTCGTGGGTTTTAGCGAATATGTGACGTCATTAGTCCCCATTATATTTATTTATTTTCTGACTTACATATTATTAAATAGATTTTTATTTCCATACCCAGTCAGCAATCCCTATAGTTATATTTTCCTTGATTTGATTACAGAAATTCTGATTAACAACTCTTAAATATTTCTAATTTTGGCAATGTAGCTGTAGAGCCACAATAAAAACTGTATTTTGGTCCTATATTTTAGTGCAGTGAATTTAATAAAATATTAACATATCTCATTCCCAAACATTTGCATTATTATGTCTAAACTTAATTATAAAAAAAATATCTTGTGTCTTGTCCCTAACAATTTTTTTTTTCATTGTTTAATAAAAATAAATAATCACGACTCATTCCAATGGTGCAAATTATATTTGCACAAATTAATTACAAATCACTAACACATTTTTTAAGGTCATATACATACATCCTATTGAAGAAATAAACTCCCTAATTCAAGTATCCAATCAAATACAAATTCTTGGGTGACACTTAACATATTAAAAATGTACCGTTATTTTTGATAATCAATGAATTCAATGAATATTTTAAAATGTTTGTAACTTATTAAAAAGGTACAAAAACACAAATGAAATATGCAATGAATTAGAACTAAACATTACACATGAGTGATATAAAATCAATACAACAGATTATCTATTGGTCTAGAATAAAAAAAAAAACAACAAAGAAACAAACATATTAATAAAAACTTCCATCCCTAGTTTTTTTTTTTTCTACATCATAATATTGTCATCACTACAGGTTTTTAGAAAAGGAGACCAATTTATTATTTTGCAAAAATCTATTCATTTTATTTACTCTAGATAGATAACAATTCATACACAAACTGTCATCAGAGATATTTAGATTTTAGGCTTACTCACATTGATAATATGAAATCCCATGAGCAACCATTAAGGCCCTTTTCCTGTCACACGTCTTTTAGACTGCACGAGGGTCTCGCCTGCATGCGGACTGCCCGCATCCTATCATTTGATACATGTTTTTCCTAACATGCGGGTAGCACGCGCGCGGAACGCGGATTGGCTGTGGGCGCGCAACACTGCAGCAGCATTCGAAATCTTTGTCCCGCGTGTGGCCCGGAGCGTGCTATCACCCGCATGCGGACGAGACCTGCGTGCGGACTAAAATACGCGTGACAGGAAAAGGGCCCTAAATATCTTTGAGTGCAGTTAATAATATTTCATATAAATATATACAAAACAGTAAAGTGTTACAATATCACCCAATCATTGTTTTAAAGAACAGTTGTAACAAACAGCCTTATTGTCATAACCATTTCACATACATACTCATTGCTTTTAGCCAAAACTCTATGAAAGTAGAAAGTCTTTTAAGCACTTTGGCAGAGGTAATGACTTTATTGAGCCATTATTAACATATTGTAGAATTGCATCCCGGCAAACACTTTGTAGGGTTTTCACTGAAATTTATAATAAACAATTTTATCTATTGGGTTGTAGAAAAATAATAACAAAGTGGAATTTAGGTTTCTTGTAAAGGTAAATAAATATAAGTTGATTGACTCACCTCCATACAGTTGAACTATTTTCACTTGTTTTGTTGTACCATATACATCTACAACAGCATGTAATGGACCTCTTGAGTATGGGATAGCTTTTGTGCAGGGCCCCTGATCCTCACCATTTATTATAAAATGCATCTCAGCCAAATCCGGGTCATCCTTGTTCACTTTGGTACAAGGCACAAACATAACACCTATGCGACTCCCAGCATCCATAGGTAAAATGCCTTGTGGTGTGCCATTTTGTGATAATGTTTGTGGTCTTAGCACCATCTTAGATACGTAGCCGCGAGGCGTCTTCACTACATGTCCATCACCCAGCACAGACACGCGGGGTTCACTCTCCCGTCGCCCACTAACCACTTGATTTACCAGTTCCACAAGAACATTATTATTTGACTTTGAAATAGGAAATATCCACGACATACCGGTATTTGCAAGATCAGGGAGAGCATATTGCGGCAGTCCTTTATCCCCCAATGCAGCAGTCTGAGGATCAAGCAATGTCAATCCTATTCGCATATGACCACTCCAACCGCGTTCGGTTTTTTCAATTTCCACCAAAAATATTTCGCCAGGCAGCAGCGGCTTCTCACTGAAGGTTAAGCCATGAGCAAAGCTCGCTTTTCTGTACGCAACTGTGTTATCTTCAAACAAAATAATATTGGATCCGTGATAATGGTGAAATCTTGACAACATATTTACCACATTTGCACTTCGCAGTTAGAACAATAATTACAGTTTATGTCAATCCACAACTATTTACTATATTTACGTAAGTAACTGTATTACAGTTTTATGAGAGAGATATAAATAAAAAAACGAATTAACAACATTGATGTTCAATTTATTGTGTAGAGACGGAACCTAGCCAGAACTTGATTTGACATCAATCAATGACAGTGGATGTCGGATGACAGAAATATGTCATAAATTGTCAAATTTACGAAGCTCGATGATGACAGCTGCAAGCTGTTGACTATAGACCGATAGTATCGCTAGTTTTCCTTCGTGCCAAGCGAGAGCACTTTTCGTCTGTATCTAGTACATTCGTTTACTGATTTAAAGTTATTTTTCGCGCAACGACAGACTTATATGCGAAAATATCGAGGGTTCGACATTGTTAGGATAATATAAGGGTTTTAGATAGTTTTATTAAAACGGCGCGCTCCGTCTTGATACAAAATTTACGATAAAACTAGTTCATACTAGTGCTCACGGTTCATACACTGATAGGCTCACTCTTTAGTTTCTTATCTATGCTCTAAGTTCAGTACCAATTTCATCCCTACTTAATTACTTTTCTCTATGAAATTCATGGTTGGTGTGTTTTGATCTCAGATAGAGAATAATTCTATATTTTAGGATTTGATATGCTCTAACACTATTCGGAACAATGACTTTCGTGAAACATATTCGTAATTAAAGGCACACTTATATATAATATAACTCGCGCATGTTTTTAAAAGAGATCACCTGACAAAACATCTCGTGAAGCTGAAACTAGTCTGATGGTACTGAAAAGCATGCGAGTTTTAGCCGTTACTGCATGATTACTTATTGCAATAATTAAATATTTAAAAATTCAACAAAATACCTCCGGGTAAACTTGTAAATATTATATAGACTCTGAAGTTCATAAGTTTATTGCTGCGTAAAATGAAATAGAATAAACATTAGCTTAAAAAACGAAATTAGGTATGTCATAACCTTTTCTTAAAATTTAAAAAGTCAAAATGTCATCCTTCGGCAAAGTGATCACGCGGGTTTTTCAATTAAATTTACAAAATTGTGTTAGAAATAGTACACAAAGATCCTGTTCTATTCTGTTAAAACAACCGGTATATTGTCATAGTACTTTATATCGGCAAAAATCATATAGTTCCAAAAGAAATTTTCATGTCGACATATCAAAGAAAAGCATTCAGAGGTACAGCGTTTTGTTTATGCAACGTTTGTTATTGTATGATTCGAACTATTTCGAACAACATGCTATTTCATTTTACTATACTCATTATCATTAATTTGTAAATTGATTCATGCCTGAACAGATTTTCTTTGTAGATATCATCTAAAAAGTAGCAAATCTTTACTTTATGCATGTCATAATGAGAAAATGTTACTAAAAAATTGTGGGTAAAATACATTTTTATGATATCAGTTCTATGAAGACGAAGTAACTAAACGATAATTTGACAGAAGCGATTGTGCCGCGTCAAGTACCTAGGTGCAGTAGGGACTTAGGGAGTAGCAGGTTAAAAACAGCCGACTCTGTGTTTCGTATCTACAGTATTTTGATCATAACTTGTTTATTAGTCTAAAATCTTTAAAGTATTTTGTGTTTCAAGTCAGTCAGATCACTGGTAAGTTCCTAAAAGTTCATGTTTAACTGAAGCCATCATATTATCATTGTATTTTCTTGAAGAGCTTAGTCTCTGTTACTCACTCACATAACAGATGCTTATTTGCTTTGGAATACCTGATATGATCATAATATCTATGTGTATATCCATTGAAACCGTATCAAGGAATTATGTATGTTTAAAAAAAGTTATCAACTATGTACATGTTTCATGCCATGACAAGACATAATACCTATAACAAGTATCTTTGTTGTATCCACATATGTTTATACGTGGTTTCCTTCATAGTGTACATTAATTACAGCCCATGAATAAACAATTCTAAAACTACATAAGATGGCCATGTAATTTAAAAAATGTTTATTCCAATCCCTAAAAGTATTTGTATCTATTTACAATAATATGATAGAAGAAATACTCAATTAAATAATTATTAGACAGCTAATAGTATGCCATCACTTAAACAAACAAAGTTCTAAATATATTCAATAGAAAAATAATATTGTTTGTAGTTACTACTAATCCATTTAAAATAAATGATGTAATAAAAACAACATAAGCTTACATTGATGACAGCACTACCATAGTTATCTTTTGAAATATGTGAAATAGTGACAACAGAGAATATTGTATTATCTTATGTAGGATAAATTATTATATTTTATTAGCTATTGTCATCATGTAGCTGCTACGTAATTACAATTCTGATACCTATTGATACTGTATTACCCAGTATAATGGGCTGTGGAGGTCAGATATCCAGTTGCACTGTAAAAACTACTGGTATACAGCAGTATATGTTATGATTTTATTTATGTTGTTACTAAAAGCCAACCTAACATAAGATGGGAAAAGGCTGGATATATTTATAATTTTGCTAATTGAAGACCATAATAGAGTTCAAAATTTATATAACATATAAACATTTTGCATGATAAAATAGAAGAAGAAAAGAAAGAAAAAAAAGTTTATTTGAGACAGACACAGGACACACAAAAACAACAATAATATAAAAATAAAAAAAAACGATATAGATAAAAAGAAAGAAATATAGAATAACAAAAACTTAGAAAATAAAACAAGGGAAAATGTGTGTCCCACCTGTACCAAACCGAACATTGCTCAGTAAACGCTGTGGTGGTGGTATTAACATCACAGCCCTGGTATTACGCAATGCCCGTAAAAAATCTGTTCATTGACGAAAATGTCATGCAGGTTGCAGTACATTGCCCTCAATGATTGAGCACTAATGATACCTTTGCAGCGCCGCCCTGAAATGTGACGTAAATAGCTCGGTAGTTCTTCCATCGTCTAAATCAGTCTTAAATCTTGTCTTTCTAGAGGGATATCAACACTCGATTTAATAATAATCTGTACTGTTCTTGTTGCGAGCCTCAATTTTGTTCACATAATATCAGTTGTCTTCATTTACCAGAATAAAAATCAATCGAAAATGTGCCAAATTCCATACAAATCTGTACAGCACTTTATGCGTAAAACAGTTACAAACGTGCATTCATCCTCATTATCTTTCGCGTTTTTAATATGAGTAGGATTGCAGAAAATGTAAGAGGAGTGAAATCTTTCGATCGCCCTACGTCATTCAATTACTAGCAAATATACGACTGTATAAGCTTCCATCGCCAATTGCCATCACATGTTAGGCTGTTTACAACTTCTAGTTTCGTCAAACATTATAAACTATATTTATCTATATTTACCAAAATGTATAAACCTATATCTCCCGAAGACTGTACGTAGAACTGTTCGGTCCTTGGCAGTCGAATTTCATCTTTAAAGTTCTCAAAATTAGCCACTACCTACTCTCTGTAATACGCAAGTTTTCCCACAACTATAAAAAAATAGAAATAATATAAATCTGCTTATTTAATCCTTCTTTGACTTAGGACATTTGAACATACAGCCAAAAGTAGAACTGGCGAAATACTGCAAAACCTCCATAGTTACAAAGACGAATATCATTGACAATGTCATCAATAAATCTAAGTGACATAAGTGGACAACGTGTAATAAAGAATACGATATATTAACAGTTTAATTAATATAAAATGTCGGTCGTTGAGGAGTGCACTTCACTTAGCCTGATGAGTAGCGGCGCGTCAGATTCCAGTAGTAGTCAAAATTCGTATGTATCCTTGTTTTATTAGCTACGAGTCTTTACCAACAAAAAAAGTTTGATGTTATTGTAATCTCGCGTCGCAAAACATCTCGCTTCGTGTAAGGAACTCCTTATTTGCAGTAGCGAGTGGACTAAACTATGTTCTCCTTAAACGTGCCCTTAAAATAACAGATTTTTGGTTCTATTATGTATTATGTTCATGGATCGTGTAAATTTATGAACTTTGTTTTTTGTTAATATTGTTAACTTTAGCAAAGTTCACTTTTTCAGAAGTTGATAAATATTTGTTCAATTTTGTTGTACCTAAATCTCACTATAAAAAGATTACCCTTATTCCAATATCAAGTCCACTCGCTTTGCAGCTGGCCTAACTTTCTAATCATTTAAATCTAGTTGTTTGAATTGAGAGCAAGAGTCTGTATTACTATATCACTTGTGTCGCAACAATAGTGCGGTGTTGACGTGCCTGAATCGATAATGGCCGATAGAATATCAATTGTGCTATCATGTTTCGTTTGTATTTTATGTTTTAGTCAAATCAGAGCTATGGGTGCCCTGAGTCCTCTTGACCCGTCTTCCTATTCGCGCCCTGGTAAGTTATTCAATCTTACATAGTTATAGTATTTGTATTTGACTTATGTATACTACTTTGGTCATAATTAAGATATTTTCTTTCTCGAGACCTTCCTTAAGGGTTTCCACACATAACTGCGAATTCGCATCGCATTACAAATATCTGCAAGCTCGCGTTTCATTTTAACTAGAAGTTCCCGTGGATGCGGCGTCGCATCGCATTGCATCGCGGTTTTGTGTGGGATGCCTAAATACAAATAATTTGAAGCAGAGAAAGAAGGCCCTTGCTCTAAACGCTTACGTTTTATGTAAAAAGATGAGTGAAGGAAAATAGACTATTAAAATGTATTATAATTTAAGAGTCAGATTCCAAAACCACGTTCGACGTAAAAATATGCCTAATGATTGATACTCTTTTCTTGTTTCAGAAAAAGCTATAATAAAACATATATCGTTGGCGCTGAGCGTTGACTTTGAAAAGCAAATATTGAGCGGCTCGGCAACCTTGAACTTCGATGTTTTGGAAGATATTAATGATGTGGTATGTTTTACCTTACTAATAAGACACCATACGCAATAGGGAATATTCATGTTTTTCTTTTTTGTCTTAAATTTATAGTTTACTATTTTATAACGTAGAAAAAAATATTAATGGGCTTCAAAATACTCTAGATATTTAAAAAAATGAAATTTAAAACTTTTAAAAAATTTAAGCAGTTCAAACGCTGCCATTTTGCGCGCGCTTTGCGTGTCGTCACATGACACGTCCAGTGGGTGTTTACCTTAGTGTTTACTGTGGACTTTTCAGTTACTTCGTAATATCTACAAATCTTAAATAAACTTCACTACAATCAGCACAAGAATACAGGTTTAAATTATTTATTTTTTTCACAAAAACTTGTAAAACAGTATGAGTTTCGACGCTGATGAATACAATGTCGTGTCAGATGACGTCACATTTCGTTCGAACAATGGTGGCGCGTTTTGGAAGTTTGAATTTCGCTCACTTATTTTGCACTTTTTGAATATTATTTTAGGGGTTTAAATAATAAGTAAATAAAAAAAAATCCTTTTCATTATAATATTACGAAAATAAGTATTCGAGAAAAAAATATTTTAGGCCATTTCAAATTTTATGCATATTCCCTATTATGCTCATGGAATGTGGGAAAAAGAACTTAGTTACCCTTGTTTTCAAAAAATCCACGCTGTTTGTTAAGGCCATGTATCAATATGATTGCGGATATATGTATCTATAAACGGGTAAAAAAACTAGAACCACCACTGTCTCCTAATCAAATTCATAATTACCTGAAGTCGAAATTTGGCCATATTGAAATCAACTTTTATTTTTTTTCTACAATGTGATATAACAGGTTAAAATCTAGGTATATTATGTATTTTAAAAATATGTTTTTATATCGTAATCGGTTGAACAGAATTACGCGAGTTTAGATAATGTCAAACTTCTTAACAGGGAGCCATCAAAGTGATAGATATTTATCTGACTGGCTTTTCAGTATTTGTAGAAAAAGTATTTCCATTTAACTCGATACTGAACTGATAATATTTAGATGTATGACATAAATAAGTTACCTTTGTAACCCTATAAATAAGACCATTACCTTTGAAAGATACAGTTTACCGAACAGGGTTCCTTTTGTGGTTTAGTGTTTGGTACCCATACGAACATAAGAAAATCGATATGTTAAAAAAAACCATCAGCATAATATAAGCTACTTAAATTTTTGAAAAAGTATAAGGGTTCTGCACGAAATATGAAAAATCCATAAAAGTGAAAAACCGCGGGCGAAGTCGCGGGGTACACCTAGTGTCTAATATCCATAAAACGAACATAAACAACACAATATTCAAGTTCAAAAACACATTTCAACTATTCACGGGCCATTTAACTAAAATAACTTTATTTATTCGTCTATAAACTGATATGACTACAATACTACATAAGTGCATAAGTATTATGTATTGATAAGGGTTAATGTTTCAGATACTAGACGTGAGCAATCTAACAATTGAGTCCGTTGAAGCTGACGACGGCTCGCAACTGCAGTTCAAAGTTGGGGATCATGTCCCTAACTTTGGATCTAAGCTGACTGTTCTACTGCCTAAGAAACTAGACAGCGGCGAAAAGTAAGTACATTAATATAGCAACTTTTTTTACTACGGTCGGGCCGCTGAGAGTGTATTCCTGACGAATGTCAGTTGGTCTTTATTTGTAGGGGAAAATAAAAAACTGGCCAAATGCGAGTCGGACTCGCGCACGAAGGGTTCCGTACCACCGTCGTATGAGAGCCCCCCTTAAATATTCATTTTATGTGGTTTTTAGTATTTGTTGTTATAGCGGCAACGGAAATACATCATTTGTGAAAATTTCAGCTTTCAAGTTATCACGGTTTATGAGATACAGCCTGGAGATAGACAGACGGACAGACAGACAGCGGAGTCTTAGTAATAGGGTCCCGTTTTACCCTTTGGCTACGTGCCCTTTTTTTTTTTTTTTCCGGGTGAAAATCTAATGATTTCGACCCACGTCGAGGGCACGACGTGGGGATAAGTCGGACTTTCACCGACCAAAAACACCCCGGTTCCCTTCTCGCCTTTGCTGGAGCCGCGGGATCGCTAAGCATTCTCAGCGGCTACGGAACCCTAAAAACTCGTGTTATATTTATATTATTCATTGTAACCATAATGAATAGTTTTGAATTATATTATTCGATTTAAAGACAAATTAGTGATAGTAAATTCTTCGCCACCATAAAGTTATATGTTCCTGTTGACCACAAACTGGACCTGTCAGGAACGCATTCTCTCAGTGGCCGGAGCATAACAATAAAACATGCAAGAGTAGACAACATCTGTATTTACATCAGTTTATGAGTTTCAAGTTAATCCCCTTTATCAATATTATAAATGGCAGCAAGCTGTTGTCAACTTGGAAATTCAATACATAGTTACCATGACACAGATTAATGACTCATTAAGAAGTACATAATAATATATTTTCTAAATTATATCACGTATCGTGCAAAAAACATGAAGGTGGCCATTTGTATGTCCAGTGTCAATGTTGTGGCCTTATTTCAAAATCTGTCCATGAATGAACCATATGAATCGATTGCTATCGACACGCTAAGAAGAAGCAGAATGAACCATTTGCACGAATCTTCTTGTTTTGATGTAAACCAGTGGATAGGTACTATTCGATATTTATGTGGAACGTTTTACGATATGGAGTTAGATAGTTTTTGTATTATAATGCGCGTCAGTCAGAATACGGCGCAGGACGGTTTATCACAGGGATGTATGTTTTGTGGGATTTTATGGGTGTTTAAGTAGGTAATTATTAATAATATTACTATTGTTTGACGTTCTATATTGAAACAAATAGTATTTATGCAAAAAATTACAATTACTGCACCTAAACCCCGAGGTTTAGATCCCCCTTGTCTGACGCGCGTTAAAATACTCAAATGCCTTCGTTTATAATTTTAGAATATAACTGAATATTTTCATTTAGTAACTGACTTCTTTTTCCTTGCAAAGAAAAGATGCAACCACAAGCTTAAAGGAAGACGTGAGCGGTAGTTTCAAAAAGTTTTGCCATAAATACGTAACTGTTCAAGAAAGTATGGCGTTATCCTTCAATGGATTTACGTACCAACTAATGTCAGATCGGATTAACTCGGAGGATGTGACGTCATCGAGTGTATCGACGTCGACTTCTTTCACACCGTGTTGTAGCAATGTTGCGCTAGCGGATTACGAGGGAAATAGGTTAGCAGCAGTTTCGGTCTAAAGGCTAGATTTCTGCGTCGCTTTATGAGTATTTTTAATGATTTGCATGGAAAAATACGAAGCTGAAAAGTAACATTTGATATTGCGATGCATTGCGGCATAGCTTGACCCAATTTATTCTAAGCACGCAACGCAAACGGCTATAGCGTTATCAATAAGTATCTTCCGCCAATGTTTTGTCAGGACTTATATAGTCAATCCTTTAACCTCCATAAACCTAACGGTATTTGAAGATTTCAGAAAAGATATCTCATTACATCTTTTTCGTTGAGCTCCTTATTGTGACGTTGAATTCTAGTCTGCTTCGCAAGAGTAGTTCAGAACTGTAACTAGCATTAAACTAATTTATTGTAGACACGCGCGGTCAGACAAGGGAGGGCATTTTTAGGCGGCTATACAGGAAGTATGAATATGCCATTTGAAAAAATACTTTAATTACACGTGATATACACTATACCGTTAACTAAGCATCTTTTTGAAACCTAAAATTAATTTTGAAAATGTTTGGTATACCTAAAGCTTTTTTAGATTTTTATGTGGGACGATCGTGACCAGTATTTAAAATAAAACTGTTATAGGACTTATTTGGCTCGCTTTCTCTCTTCTCTGACACGCGTCAGGGTGTTTAGTTTTTAGAAAATAGGTATACTATGGCAACTTAGACAGACTTCGTATACAACTGTAGTTGTTACGAGTAAAGTACCTTGTCGAAATTAAATATAAATAATATTATCCTATTTATATCCATGTTGTTTTTAACAGGTTAAAAATTAAAATAAAATACGCGACGGACCCTACAGCGTCTGCGTTACAATGGCTGGACGCGGAACAAACATCAGGCAAGAAACATCCATACCTCTTCAGTCAATGTCAGGTAATATAAACTTCTTTGACAATTTCTGTCATATATTTCCTTTGTACATTGTGTGTGAATAATCCAATCCAACCTCTCAACAACTTAGCCTTTCAAGATTAGTTAGTAACTTATATTATAATATAAGTTACTAATAAAATATGTACCTAATGTAATAACCTAATGTAAAAAATATGTACCTACTTAAATTGGATCCTATAGGAACTTCATAAATATTGGTGTTCTTTTATATCAATACCGTCGTTGAATTCTTCATCGATGGAAAAAAATAAGCATACCACTTACTGGCTTGTGAAAACACCTGGAGTACTTCTTAGTTTCTTATTTTCCTACGTATCAACTGATTTTAGGATTGAAGTAATATTTATATTTGTATAAAAATATCGTCTTACCTCTTCATATCCTCTCTAGCCAATCCACGCACGATCCATCTTACCGTGCCAAGACACGCCCGCGGTGAAGTTCACGTACGACGCCGAGGTGGCCGCGCCGAAACAGTTCACGGTCCTCATGAGCGCGCTGCGAGGCGAGGTGAAGGCCAACAGGACCACCTTCAGGCAGCCGATGCCGCTGCCTTCGTATCTCGTGGCTTTAGCCGTGGGAGTGTTGGAGTCCAGGACTTTGGGGCCTAGGTGAGATATATGCTTAAAATTATAGGAAATCTTCTGGTCACGGAAGTTGGAGACTTCGGATTTTTTTGCAATAACTTGCTCAGTTTGACCTAAATATAATTGTGTGTATTTACTAAGAAACTTGAAATGCGCTATACCTTCACTATTTTTTACATTTTATGCGAAAACTTGACTTTACAAGTCCCCACTCCTAAACTTTGATTTGCTGTAACTACCTAGTTTTTTCTTATTTTGAAAAAGCAAAAGCTATGTACCTAATATTTTTTCTCATCTATCTGTCCGACTAAATAGATATTGTATTTTCATACCCAGTCATCTACCCCATTGATTGGAGTACCTACAGCAGATGACTGATACAACGATCTAACTTCTAACTCAAATTCCAGGTCATTAGTATGGTCAGAGAAGGAAGAGATCGAGCGCAGTGCGTGGGAGTTCGCGGACACTGAGAATTACCTGCAGGCTGCGGAGAAGCTGTGCGGGCCCTACGAGTGGCGCCAGTACGACCTGCTGGTACTGCCGCCCTCCTTCCCATATGGAGGCATGGAGAACCCCTGCCTTACTTTTGTCACGCCTACGCTCCTGGTAAGTTAACCAATATTGAGGTTCCACGAGCAAAAAACATGTCGCATATTTGATATACTTTATTACTACTTTATTGATATACCCTTGCGGTAACATTCTGTATAGACGTACAAGGTGTTACCGAAAGGATATATCTATCCAAAAGGGGTGAAGAGTATAACTTCCGGCAAATAACTTGGCAAGATTTTGACGTAGTGGGGGTAAACCCGCGCATATTCGACCTAACTCACCAATCTCTAATCGACTCGGTCGACGAACGCACCAATCGCGCGCTCGGATCGGCGCTACCTCATACCCCGCGTCCCGCTTGACCACCAAATAGACCTAAAAAACTATTTCTGCGCATCTAACGACTCTTGCCAAGTTATTTGCCGGGAGTTATACATTTGGTATAGAGTCAGTTAACAAAATTTCAAATAAAATTGAGTTATTTAATAATTAAAATCTTTCTCTGACACGGCTTACTATTGCTGATGTTGACTGGAGAAATACAGCGCCAATTGACCGAAAACAATTGAAAAGTTGCATCACACTGTTTTTGCTTAAATCGATATACTCTTTTAGGGAATGCGCTAGAAAGTATTGCATAAAAATAAAAAATGAAATTAAAACAACATCGTCATATTTCAAAGAGACGCTACACATGGATCATAACTATTAATTCTAAATCTGTTTAGCAGATGCTAAAGTGAATCAATTTATTTCGTGATTAACACTTACGAATACGTTATTAACGTGTTCATAGTTTTGTTATGATAGCGCAGTTGATTGACAATGCCACGGTGTTATTGGTATTGTGTTCGGTCAGGCGTAAACCTTTGTACGTCATGTGGCAATTTATAACGTTTATGTGTGCGGTGTCGTGTGTGGGAAATCTGAATTTATAAGTTTCAGCAATAGGTAGGAGGCAGAAACTGCTTTGATGCATAGATTTTATTTGAAGCGTATCTTGTACGACATAAATTACTTAAAAGTTAATGCAAATATTAATATGAAATATATAATTTATATCTGAACAGTTTCAAATTATGCGTAAATTTTTATTATTTTCATGACTTTCTTTTGATAAGAAAGATTAAAAAAACAAAAACAGATTAAACCGCATGTCCTAAGTTACTAAACTAAAACTTAACATAATACTAAAATCTTGACATGGTCAACCAATCACAACTCACAACCCTTGTGATTCAATTTCGGTGAAGCATATAAAGCCTGCGCTCAGGCTATCTGCGGTAGATCAACTTGAAAAAGAGTGACTCTATGTGTATTTTATCACACAACCTTACAGGCAGGCGACAGGAGTCAAGCTGACGTCATAGTCCACGAGATCATGCACAGTTGGACGGGCAACCTGGTCACAAACAGGAACTTCGAGCACTTCTGGCTGAACGAGGGCTTCACCGTCTTCCTCGAGAGGAAGGTCGGGGCCTCGCTCGTCAATGACACCGCTGAGGCTAAGAAGAGCAGGGACTTTCATAGCTTGTTGGGACTGCAGGAGCTGAGTGAGGCTGTGAGTAGATTTAGATTTAATTAGATTGTGTTGTTATTTGTTGATTAATTTGATAGATAATAGCAATGATATCTTGGGAAAACTCACACAGTTATCTGATCTCAAATTCACCAGAGCTTGTAAAACTATTTAGAAAATTGATTAATGTATTTATATATTTCTAAATACATACTATAGTAGATACATTATACCCAGACACAGAACATAATGATCACGTTCATCACACAAAGATTTGTGCTGGATCATAATCAGAAATGTGTAGAGATGTGATGTAGTATTTGGAAACATACCTTGATACCTATAAACTTTATTCTACCAGTACTTTAGTACCAAGTGGTTGTAACAGTACCATTTAGCTTTGAATTTATATATTAAAATTCTATGTTTATTTTGTATGATATAATTGAATAAATAACAACAATTTGAAGTATGTTATTTTGAGTAACCTTTATATATAAATTAGATATACAATATATCTAATTTATAGATATATCTTATTTAATTTTTTATGTATCGTCTGGGTGGGATCTCTTAACACTTTGACTTGCAAATAACTAACATTAATTATAAAATTTTGTGTCGTTATGAATTTCGTTAAACTCGAGTCGTTTACAGGTCGAAGTGTTCGGCGCGTCTAACCCACTCACCAACCTAGTGGTTGACCTAAACGGGATCCACCCGGACGATTCCTTCTCGCGGGTTCCCTACGAGAAGGGGAGCCTCTTCCTCCGGTACCTGGAGGACCTGGTCGGAGGGCCCGGTGAGTACCCCTGCCCTACCCGTTCCTCTGTTGTAGGTTAACGATGAATTGGGGGCAACCAACCCTCTGACGAAACTAGTCGTCAATCTGACTGGTGTACACCCGGATGACGCGTTCTCGACGGTTCCGTATGAGAAGGGATCCCTGTTTCTTAGGTATTTGGAGAATTTACTCGGAGGGCCGGGTGAGTTGTTGCGACTGTTTTAATTTGCTGATAATTTTACACAGACATAAAGAAATTAAACTGGATACCAAATTCGAGAAAGATATATTGATCAAGATTATCACTAATACATATGCCAACCAATGATGCACAAGATTCATTGTGATAGACCTATAAAGTTTAAGATTTAAATACAAGAACAGAAATATAAAGAATATCTGAAAATATATCTATGAAGTTTCTTGCCGATTCTTCAGAAATAAAATTTTCAGACCCAGCAGATGTTACGCAAAACCCTTGCAATACGTTGACGTTAATTAATAAACTCGTTAATTTTTTTTCTTCTACAGAGGTGTTCGACGACTTCCTCCGTTCGTACATCTCGCACTTCAGGAAGAAGTCGTTGGACACGGAGCAGTTCAAGGCGTACCTGACGGACTACTTCAAGGACGACAAGCTCAGCGCCGTCGACTGGGACGCCTGGCTGCACCACAGCGGTATGCCGCCCGTCATACCCAAGTTAGTTATACATTAATACTATTATTGTTTTCATAATGTCTTTTTTGCCTTCAGTTCGTGGCCTCACCATTAAAAAATATTGTGACTTGAAAAAAAAGTGATTTTTTTAGTTTAATCCCCGAAAAATATGACAAATTAACTAACATGCATTTACTTGTGAAATACATGGCCCAATTTGTCCTTTCATATAAGAAATTAATGTCTAATACATACTCATATTCTTCTTGTGCACTAATAAAATAAAAATTTATCCAAAAGTGACATGTAACATTTAACTTAACTTGTTGTGCTCCTAAAAAGCAACACAAAATACACACTAATATCATTTTTACCATTTATTCCTTAGCTACGACACATCAATGACAAAAGTAATAACAGCTCTTGTCGCGAAGATCGCGGACCCCGCCCACAACATAAGTCACGCGGACGTTGCGAGCTTCACGCCGCACCAAATGATACACCTGCTGCAGCAGCTGGTTGACAAGGAACCACTGCCGTTAGACAAGCTGCAAACTCTGGGTGAAGAGTATAAAGTCAGCGGGAACTCTAATACGGAGATAAGATACAGGTTGGTGTTGTTCTTGTTTATGTTGCTACGTGGCGAGCTTCACGCCGCACCAGATGATACACCTGCTGCAGCAGCTGGTCGACAAGGAACCGCTGCTGATAGACAAGTTGCAAACTCTGGGTGAAGAGTACAAAGTCAGCGGGAACTCTAATACGGAGATAAGATACAGGTTGGTGTTGTTCTTGTTTATGTTGCTACGTGGCGAGCTTCACGCCGCACCAGATGATACACCTGCTGCAGCAGCTGGTCGACAAGGAACCGCTGCCGATAGACAAGCTGCAAACTCTGGGTGAAGAGTACAAAGTCAGCGGGAACTCTAATACGGAGATAAGATACAGGTTGGTGTTGTTCTTGTTTATGTTGCTACGTGGCGAGCTTCACGCCGCACCAGATGATACACCTGCTGCAGCAGCTGGTCGACAAGGAACCGCTGCCGATAGACAAGCTGCAAACTCTGGGTGAAGAGTACAAAGTCAGCGGGAACTCTAATACGGAGATAAGATACAGGTTGGTGTTGTTCTTGTTTATGTTGCTACGTGGCGAGCTTCACGCCTCACCAGATGATACACCTGCTGCAGCAGCTGGTCGACAAGGAACCGCTGCCGGTAGGCAAGCTGCAGACTCTGGGTGAAGAGTACAAAGTAAGCGGGAACTCTAATACGGAGATTAGATACAGGTTGGTGTTGTTCTTGTTTATGTTGCTACGTGGCTAGCTTCACGCCGGTTGATGTTGATTGTTTTAATTTTTGATTAGATATAGCTGGCTGATCTTATAAATTAAAATTGGGTAGAATTAAATCTTCAATTTATGAATCCTGGATTCAGTATGTGTAGCATAGCGTATAGAAAGGTGTTGAACAAAATAAATGACAAAGCATAACGTGGGCAGTAATGCTTATTCGAATCGTGTTGCATATCCTAAACAATCATTGATGATTCCTTGGGCCCACGCAAAGAATCGTTGTTACAAGTTTCCATGACTTATTTAAGTATAATTTGAATTAAAATGCGTGTTATGGTATAGTGAATACATATATTCGTTTTATTCCTCAGGTGGCTAAGAATGTGCGTAAGAAGCAAAGACCAGAGCAAGTTGAACGACGTATACAACTTCGTGAACAGCCAAGGTCGCATGAAGTACGTGCGCCCTCTATACAGAGACCTCTATGCCTGGCAGGAAATCAGGCAGCAGGCCATAAACAATTTCCTGGAGCACGAGAAATACATGATGCATGTGTCTGCCTACACTGTTAGGAAGGACCTGCATCTCACTGAGAAAGCTAAATCTACAGAGTAGTTTTGTTTTATACAAGTTTATATTGTAAGATAGTGTAACTATAATTTTATGCCATAATATTGCATTGAATAAAATTATTTTATGATGTTTAATTTTTGTATCATTTTTTTTGCCATTACTAACTCGCCTGCACTTGGTATGGGGAAACTTGAGATCGAGGATTGGTTAATCTATACCAATATTATAAAGCTGAAGGGTTTGTTTGTTTGTTTGTTTGGTTGAACGCGCTAATCTCAGGAACTACTGGTTAGAATTGAAAAAATCTTTTTGTGTTAGATAGTCCATTTATCGAGGAAGGCTTTAGGATATATAACATTACTCTGAGACCAATAGGAGCTAAGCAGCAGTGAAAAGTGTCACAAAAACGGAGAAAAATATTCATACTTGAAAGCTTCCGTTGCGTGCGCTGCGTAAACGGTTCGAGTTACCCAAAATATATGTATGAAAGAATTGTTCCTCTTTAAATGATCTAAAAAAATGTCTGCAACAGTATATGTCTATCTTTTAAGATTGACTCACTATAACCTTTTTTAAGGTAATCATTTGGTCGAAATTAATGCATTATTGCCAATTATTTGCTACAGAGTTTTATCAACATAATATTAACTAAAGTTATCATTTACGCAGAAATACTTTTTTTTTAAACTTCTTAATCGCGGTCATAATAACAGAAATTGACGCGGACGAAGTCGCGGGGATCAGCTAGTTTAGACATAAAAACATGCAAACCCATTTCCCCATACTTCATTATTCGTCTGCAAAAGAGGACTACTTTGCTCTGTAGTCTGTGGGCAAGGGATACAATATACTCTGATATAGATCGATCTTTTTTAAATTATGTCTTTTCTGTTGCTATGGAGTAAGAATTAATTAATAACCGTACAGTCCACTGCACATCAAACCTATTGCGATTAAGGCACCATTTAAACTTTCACTGATATATGCAATTCAGTATACTTACACTTCCCGTTAGATAGCACTCCCACCTATTTTTATTTACATAACATAACAGCATAATATAATCACGCCTCTTTCCCTGAGGGGTAGGCAGAGATCACTTCTTGCCACTTGCAACGATCTTTACATGCTTGTTTCCACCTAATTTTGTTCTTAAGTATTTACAATTTTTAGTATTGCATGGTAGAACTAATAACTACAACAGACTACGAATACAATGTAAAAATAGAATGTTGAAATGCCTAAATGAGTTTCTGAACGAAAATTTATTTGTCAGCGGTCTCAGCTGTCAATTTCACAGAAATTAGATAACCTCAAATTAATTTCTAAATATTGGTAAAAATTGTTATTGGATTTCTTTTTCTGAATTGATTGTATTCTAAAGACATTAACAATGTCTGCAGCCAAAAGAGTGCAGGTAATATTCATTATAATATGTATTACTATTTAGTTAACCCTATAATATTTTGTTTAAGTTCTAAATAACCTAACAAAACATTACATTTTCAGCAATGGGCCACTTTTGCTCGTACTTGGCACATATTCGACTGCAAATGGCAGGACCCTTACGACTCTGCCAACGTTATAAAGAAGTATCTGATGGGTTTACATAAACCTATTTATCACCCGATGAACGACTCGGGCGATGTAGTTGTGTGTATAAACAGCCGGGAAATTGCGTTAAGAGGTGATGAGTGGCGAAAACGGGCTTATTTCCACCATACTGGATACCCTGGTGGTGCCACTTGGACTTTGGCTTGGGAACTTCATAATAAAGACCCTACTATGGTAAGGTTTTGATTTTAATAATATTTTCTTTAAAAGTGCCTGTGACATAAGAACAGGCAAATCTTTAAATTCGATTTTCATGTTGCATTGCATCTATATAATGTTTATATCAAGTGTAGCTCAAGATTGAAAATGGTTAGTCAACCAGAAACATAATATGATACAAAAATTGAAGTACCTATTTCTTATCAGATATTCCCTTCACACTACAGAGTAAATGCCTCTTCTTTCCATTTAATATAATTTACACGAAATTAGATTTAAAAGTCACAGTATGGGAACCAGAATTTAAAGGTGGTAATTGCCTAGTTTGTCAAATGGACAACAAGTTAAGTGTGGTAGCAGTCTACCGCTCTCCCTCGTATAATTCCAAAGATAATTTTGAAATCTTTTTAACTAGCTTGAATAACATCTACGATAACTTATCCAACTGCCAAAATATAGTTCTCGTGGGCGATCTAAATATCGATATAATGCAGAGTAATAGGAATGACCGGTGTCTTGATTACCTTATTCTAAATGCATCTCATGGGCTATTGCCATCACACCTATTCCCAACACGACTGGAAAGTTGTTTAGACCACATCTTCTTAAAGACTACTTTACCAACTACCACGTTAGTATTAGACTCGTATGTTACAGACCACAAACCGATCATATTATCTATTGCTAACGCTAATCCTGCGTGGAAAACTAGTAGCGCTACTACGCGCCTGAATTATGAGGCTATTAGGCTAGAGTTGGAAAAAACAGACTTCACGGAAATATACCACTTAGATGACGACAACGCTGCGATGAATAAATTTATTAGTATAGTAACAACAATAATATCCAAATATACTAAATATATCTCAATTCCAAGGCATCAAAGAACAATAAAACCGTGGATAACGCCTGGTCTCCTAAAATGTATAAAAAACCGTGATAAGTTGCACATGAAATCTAAAAAAGCACCAGACAACCTAGTACTCAAAATTACCTACACTCGCTATCGGAATTTTTGCAATGCCTTACTACGAAAATTAAAAATATGCTACGAAACGAGTAAGCTCGAGAAAGCTAGAAATAATCCAAAGGCCCTATGGAGAGTTATTAAAGAAATAACCAGCACACGTAGAACATGTAATAGTCCTGTGGAACTGTTAGGAATCAGTGATCATCCTGAATTATCTGTAAACAATGTATGTGAATTCTTTACCAATGTAGGAAGAAACTTGGCTGTTAAAATAACCGAAAACACTCCACAAATCCCTTATAACACTTATCCCTGCGTGAACTCTCTCGCCATTCTAGAAACAGATGAAATTGAACTAGAGTCTCTAATACTACAATTACGTAACAACTGCGCTACTGGATGGGATGGTATTCCTTCCATGATACTAAAAAATAGTCGTCATATACTGGTGCCGCCTATTACTTACCTCTGTAATCTGTGTCTTCGTACGGGCAAGTTTCCTGATGCACTGAAAAAGGCAATAGTCCATCCTATTTACAAGGGGGGGGAAAGAAACTGTGTCAATAATTATAGACCCATTTCGGTTCTGCCTGCTCTCTCCAAAATCCTGGAAAAGGTTCTTAATAAGCGCCTTAGAAACTACTTAGACAAATATAATCTAATAGCTGATAATCAGTATGGCTTTCGGATGGGCGTGTCAACAGAGGATGCTGTACTTGATCTAACGCAATTCATTGCTAGGAACCTCGACAGTAAAATGAAATGTCTGGGAATATTCCTGGACCTCTCCAAGGCATTTGACACAGTTTCTGTTCCCATCCTCATCTCAAAGTTAGAACACCTTGGGGTACGCGGCGTAACACTCGAGATTTTCAAGGACTACTTGAGAAACCGTAAGCAACAAGTTAAAATTGATACGCACTTCAGTAATGAGCAACTTGTGACATATGGCGTGCCTCAGGGAAGTATACTTGGTCCCACATTGTTTCAAATATACGTAAACGATCTTTGTAAGATGAGCCTACCTAATTGTAAAATCTATGCATATGCAGACGATACCGCGATTCTTGTTTATGGACCTACCTGGGAGATTGTTCAATCCAAAGCAGAAACAGCACTGAATAAAGTAATGACTTGGCTCAATTCGAATTTGCTCACATTAAACTTACAGAAAACCGTCTATACTCCGTTTGCAATTCGGCGTAACAGCTCACACACACACGCCTCCTACATTCTCAATAACGGCTCATTCATGTTCGAACCCGTTAGTATCTTGCCTTTGTCCGGCACTTATAAGAACCGACCACGTTAAGTACTTAGGTGTACTTATAGATGACGGACTTCGTTGGGACAAGCAACTTGACACCCTCACTACTAGAACGATGCGGCTCATACACATTTTTAAGTCCCTTAGAGAATCGGCCAACTTCGACACGTTAAAAATGGTCTATTACACTTTGTGTCAGTCTATCATAAGTTATTGTATTTCTGTGTGGGGAGGTGCCATAAAAACAAATTTTCTTCGGGTTGAGCGAGCACAGAGGGCCATACTTAAAGTTATGACCAGAAAGCCCTACAGATATCCAACAACACAACTGTACTCTGACTGCAAGGTATTAACTGTTCGCCAACTTTTCGTGCTACAATGCATTTTCAGAACACACTCAAATTCACCTCCATCCGACCCTAAGAAACGAAGAAATCTCCCTACAGGTACTCAGCATAAAACCACGTTTGCCCAACACCAATTCTACACACTAAGCACATACATTTACAAAAAAATACATAAGCAACTAAAGATATTAGACCTAAACACAAGCTAAAATCTAAAGTCACTGAGTGGCTACTTCAACAGGACTATTTCACTACAGAGACACTACTCACATACATCGCCTAGCAAGCAAATACTTACACACTCGCCCGCACGCGCTCACACACACACAGACACACAGACACGCACACGCACGCACAAACACACACACACACACACCCTCATACACACACACACGCATATACGCTTTCTTATCAGACAGTTAAGGAAAACATGTAAAGGGTAGATCGACACAGTTCACCTTGTTGTATTAATCATATTATAAGATCTCTTAGCCGAACACTGTCTCTTAAGATACAGGTTACCCTAGTTTAAGAGGCAGGGTTTGTATAACTGTGAACAGATTTCTGCAACTTACAGGAAATAAAATGTTAATTTGTTCTACCTACTAGTAATAATCTGACACCTTGTAATTCTTGTTGCTTTTATCTGTATTTTTTGATAAATAAACATTATTATTATTATTATTTAATCAAGAGATATGGGCACTAGTACAAACTTTTATAGTCTGCAAATGCTAATTATACTTAATGTTCCTTTTGGTAGATGTGTTTCTTGATAGTGTTTATTGAGTAGGAGGTGATATTAGTACCAAGTATCAGTACATGTAAAGATACTAAAACATTAATGTTGTTTTGAATATGAATCTTGGAAAAACCTAGTTTCTAATTATATTTTGTTTTCAGATTGTCAAAAAGGCAGTCTACAGATCAATGAAGGGCAATCTTCAAAGGCGTCACACAATGCAAAGATTATTCATATACCCCGGTGAAGAAGTGCCTAAAGACATTATGCAAAATGTCACCAACCAGATCAGACAGCTCCGATTTGTACCAACCCGGCTTGATCACATACCTGAGGAGGTGGCCAAGACTTATCCCAAAGTTATGGACTACCCAGAAGATTATGTATTAAAATAAATTACCTTTGACTGTTATATTAAGTAGATAAGTTTAGATTGATAATAAATTAATGAGGATTGATCACCTTATTTTTCTTTAAGTAGATTATGTTTTCAGTAATTCTTGTTAAACATGTTGGCAAAAACAACACATATTTTTAAGGAAACTGTCTATTTACACAATTTAACTCTGTGGTCTTATTCAGCTTTATTACATTCTAACTTTACAAATTAATTACTTAAGTTACCTAACAAAATAAACTAATGAGACATGAATTAAATTCAAAACATCATAGGTATACTTTTGATTGTTTATTTGTGTTTTAATTTAGGGGGTTGTAGCAGTTTCTTAAGGGTTTTGATCGTAAATTTCAACTTTCTGTACGTTTTGCGACATTATTTTATATCTATATTACTCCAATCATTAATATTTCTGTAAATAAAAGTATTAAATTTCGTTTTATATTTATTTCGGAAAGCTTAAATCTTTATTTAACGGAGCATGGCGTTGTCGTAAACCTTAGCGGGGTAGTGAAGGGGAGCGTCTACTACGCGGACAGCGTCGGCGACGGGAGCAGACTCAACGTTCTCGGCGAAGTCGACAACTTTGACGGCGTCAGCGGGGACAGCGGATTCTTCGTACTCGATGTTCTCAGCAACTTCAACGAAGTTCACCTGGGAACCGATTTCCGAAGCGAAAGCGGCGGCTTCCTCAGCGATAACCTGTTCTGAAATGCCGAAGTCAACGACCTTGACGGCTTCAGCGGGGATCTCCTCGGCAAGGACAGCGGACTCCTCAGCAACTTCCATGTTTTCGGCAACCTCGACAAAGTTAACGGGGGTACCGGCAACCTCCTCAGCGAAAGGGGCAACCTCCTCAGCTACGGGAGCAACATGCTCGGCTACAGGGACATCCTCAGCGTTGTCAACAGCAACCTCAACAAAGTTCACGGCGGTACCGGCAACTTCCTCATCTAAGGGGGCAACCTCTGCGATTTCGATGTTCTCAGCAACCTCAACAAAGTTCACGGCGGTACCGTCAACCTCCTCAAACAAAGGGGCATCCTCAGCGTTGTCGACAAAGCGTACGGCATCAGGGGCCACTTCCTCAACAAGGGCGGCGGTGTCTTCAGAGAAGTCAAGACCTTCAGCGACTTGGACGAAGTCTAGGCCAAAAGCGGGGAATTCCTCCTCAACAGCGGAAGACAAGACTGGCTCGTATTCAATGTTTTCAGCGACCTCGACGACGATGACGGCTTCGGGGTTGACTTCAGCGAGTTGCATGGCTTGAATGATCTCAACGGGGACGATTAGTGGTGAGATGTCGATGGGCTCAGGGATGGCCACGTACGGGGAGGTCTCGATGGCGGGCTTGGCGGGCTCCGGCAGCACGACGGGGGCGGGCTGGGCCACTGGCGAGGCCAGCGCCACTGACAAAAGGGCGAGTGCGGCAATAACTTTCATATTTGCTGAAATTTAAAAAAAACATAATTTTATTAAGGCCACTTAAATCATATGTGAAAAATAATTACTTATCATATCGTTAATGCTATAGGCTGAGCCTTATCTGTTTGTAAATCAGAGCAAGTTTCCCAATGATACGATTAAACAAAGGTAATTAGTAGCCTTTGTTAAATACTACTCAGCACTAAGTTATTTAATTAAATCCACTCTTAATTAATTGTCCACTCAAGCAAAGTAATTTACGATAAACTGATACGAGACCAGCGAAAACTAATACCATGAATTATTGAGAACTCCCTTAAACTAACACCTCAAGGAAGAAATGTTACGAATATATTTTGCTGCAATTGAAATACGATTTAATTAATTAATACACAAAATATTACAAATAAGTATTCACTGGACTTACCTGTCCGTATTATTGTCCAACAAATAAACAATAGCGTATTAGGTCCAAGTACTTTATATATCTAATTTCTTGGTGTTATCCATAATCTTTCGATAACTTTATCAGATGGATTTGATTTGTCCACGTTTTTGATGATTTAATTAAATATGTCGTGACTAAGCCACGCATTGATTCGTAAAAACAGTGATTAGTTACAAAAACAATACTGTATCAGTCACTGGACTTATTTTTATAGCATCAACAAACAATTTGGTGTTCTACCTTATATTGTTGTCCTACTGGGTCTAATAATGCTTCCGGTTGCACTGAATAGTTTCTAGGTCAAACAAAGCTATCGAGTTTTCCTAATAAACAATTTCATTAACATATGCGCATATAATATTTTTCCTCTCTTAAACCAACATATACTTACTCCTAAAATCCTCATTAATAAAACTCTCATCTCTGACACTGTACTTTATTTGCAATAGACGTAGGTTTGTGGACGGGTAAGTATCGCTGTTTTGGTAGTACCGAGGTACTTATAACTTTTTTTTCCGGGGAAAAGCGAATGCCTTCAACTCGTCAACCCACGCTAAGGCATATTATGTCGTTACTACAGTGTAGTAAGGTATACATAGACCTTTGGGATCGTGCATTGGCTAAAACTGCTTGAATCCTTTCTTCCTCTTGTTTTATTCAGAAGGGATGATACTTAGGTATACTTAGTACAAGTAGGTATAGCTTGTTAGTCATAATTAAGATTTTTCCTGTATATATCGATATTATAGCAGTAAATGATATAAGTAGGTAGTACTAAGTAGGTAAATACTCACATAAGAAGATAACATGTTTTTTATAACATTATCCTTAAGACAGATTATATTTTAAATCAAAGTCAGTAATAAAAGCATTTGAACACTTCTTAGGTATGTTTTAACACCCAGATCTCAGATAAGGGCTCTTGTATACATTTTGAAAAATCATATTACTTTTGCTTTCTTCAAAAGAATTACTGCACTGGAATACAGGAGCACTAAGTGACGGGGTATTTACCCACTTCTCAAATTACAAAAATATATAAAGGAAACCTATAATTTGACGGGCCTATTGGTCCAGTTGTTAGTGACCCCGACTGCTATACCGGAGGTCGTGGATTCGATTCCCAGCCAGAACAACTCTGTGTGATGAGCATGATCATTTGTTCTGTGCCTGGGAATTTATGTACATATTTAGAAATAAATAAGTACGTTTATCATCAATATGGTTACCATAGTACAAGCTCTGCTTAGTTTGGGATCAATGATCGTGTGTGAGTTGTCCCAGGATAATTATAATCCCACCAAAAACATTCAATGTAAAAAAAGCCAAGTCTCTCTATGCAATTCTTCCATCGTAAAAAGTTTTGAGATCGCATAGGAGCCAAGTCCTGTTCAACTTAATTTGTAATAATAAATCAGTATTTTGTGACTATATCAATAGTTTTATTTACATTACAATAACAGTGACTTGGCCATGAGCACAAGTTAAAGGTCGTTTGCTCCTTGTAATTACGTGCAAATTTTATACCGTTGAATTTATATATTATATATAGGTATTATGGACATGATTTTGTAACTGATTGGAATTTGAGATCACTATGGACTAAACATGCGCCATAGAGCATGTGTAGTTCACTGATCTTGGATGATATCGACTGTCGGTTAAGGTGTCCTGATATTATTTATTATTTACTTGCAACTTCTCCAAATATGCCGTTTTATATTTTTATCTTATTGTGCTCATGGCCAAGTCACTATTATTGTAATGTAAACAAAACTATTGATGTAGTCACAAAATATTGATTTATTATTACAAATTAAGTTGAACAGGACTTGGCTCCTATGCGATCTCAAAACTTTTTACGATGGAAGAATTGCATAGAGAGACTTGGCTTTTTTTACATTGAATGTTTTTGGTGGGATCTCATTTATTTTTTGTAGGTCTCTTTCTTTTCTTTTTATAAATAAACAAAATTGCAATAAAAAATATTTGCTTTTTGTACATAAACAAAGAACAAAGTTAATAATGCAGTCAAAATTCATATACCATGTTCTTGTAAAACCGCAAATATAAATTTGTTTCATATTATTTACTAAGGTATATTGTACCGTTTTTATAATTTTCCCTTTACATGTAGCTAAAAACCTATCTTGGTGCCAAATTTGAAGGTTCTAAGTTTGCTAGAAGTACCTTAGATTTTTGATGATCGGTCAGTGAGTGAGTCAGTGAGTGACAAAATGGTGTAACTTTGATCGCTCATAACTCGTAAACTATTGGTTCAAATGTCATGTAATTTTGAGGCTGAGCTTGTTTTAATACTTACTCTAGGTCATCGAAAACCTAAACCCCTAGCTTTGTCCGTATCGATGAAACAGGGGGGGTGAAATAGCCGCGAAACGCTTCGAGAAAAGAATGGTACGGCCGTGCCCGTTTTGCTCGAGACTTGGCTGGGGCACTGCCGTGCCCCCAGATTGCAAGTTGGCTTTGCAGGGATTGATGGAACTTCACAGTAACGTAAATTTTCTGTAAAAAGTAAATCGCTGATAGTATAAAGAGAACTAAAAGTATACCTACTCTTTAGTTCTCTTTATACTATCAGCGATTTAAACAGAATACCTTATGTTCTTACTTAAAACAGAAATTAGTAATACCTACTTCCATTAATGATGACATTATAAAAATAATATTAAGATAAATAAGATTGATTTGTAATTATCCTATGTTGTAATCTTTTCGAGATAGATGGAAATTCTGGTCCGGAATTTGTTTGTGTAGAAATAAAAAGAACTTTCGTCCTGTAACCCTGTGAAATTATCATTAAGTTTCCCCGACCTTTTGAAAACGGAACACCGTTTCGAAAATGCAGGGCCTATTTATCAGATAAAATCACTTCTGCTTCGTTATCCCCCTTTACCAGGACCATGCGGAAATAAATTGCAAATTACTCGTACTGCGATAAGAATGCGCCCTAGTTAAACTGCGTTAAAATAAAATATCTTTAAGGTTATAACACGGTTTTCTTTTTGGGGTATTTACCTTATAGATAATGATAAAAGTAATGTACCTGCAATCTGTATATTTTACAGCTTAGAATAAATGATTACATACTATTGGAACTAGGTTACTTATTTACCCAGGGACTTTAAAATAATTAAAATTTTAAAAGTTAAACGCCATGGTTATCTTTAACTTACCAGTTTCGAGCCTTCGGATCCTTATGGTTGGCTGTATCGTTTCAAGCCGTAAATAACTTAACGTATTTTTTTCTGATTTATCCCGTTCGATTACCGGGTGTAGTGTAGCGAGCTTATTTTCATTTATATGTAAATGCAGATTTGCTACCTATAAAAAAATAATGTTTTCTTTGAGTATTAATTATTGCCAGTATTTAGAGCATTTTCGCTTCATAAAGCATAGCTGTGGGCTACCCTTTATAATAGTATAAGATAGTTTAGTCTAATATAGGTATGTTTTCCTTCCATCATTGTCATCATCCACAGCCCTTGTCCTCTCGCTGCTGGGCATATGCCTCTCCTTTCACGTGTAGGTTTAATTCAATTCAATTCTTTATTGCATACCATAATGTTACATAGGTCGTCAATAGTTTAAGTACCTACTATCTATTCGTTTGAAACAATAGTAATCATACTGTAGATAATCTTTTTGTATTATCAAGGGGGTTTTCCCACTAAGCATACTGAATTAACATCCTTATAAATGGATCGCCTACCTTGACAGATACTAGAATGTCAGTGTAATTCCTAGGTAAAAATGTTTTTTTTTTTTTGTGATTAATCTTAATCGGTATTGATACCACTTTTGGTATTAACTTCACTCAAAAAAATTAGGCAGGTTTAACACTACTGATCGAGTTTGCACTGTACTTAGTAATTGGTAACAGCTATCAAGCTAGACTTTGCAAAATTTCGTAGCAATCATCATCATCAGCCGGAAGACGTCCACTGCTGAACAAAGGCCTCCCCCCTAGAACGCCACAATGAACGACAACTCGCCAATTGCATCCAGCGGGTGCCCGCAACTTTGACGATATCGTCGGTCCACCTGGTGGGAGGCCTGCCAACGCTGCGTCTTCCGGTTCGTAGCAATAGACAATAGGGAATAATGCAATCACATTGAAATGGAAACCAACATTATATACTTTATTCATAATTATTCATCTCTTCCATTACACCAAATTACCACTAAAATATATTTGGCAATATAAAAAATAAGGAATACATTAGAGTCGAATTTTTTTTCAATCGTACTACCTAATTTCATATCTAAGGTAAATATTGTGTTACTGTCAGAGTAATGAATTTGGACAGATGGGAATTTACATTACGATCATAAACTACAACATAGTTATTAAAATATTAATACCAACACATCGACACCGTACAACAAAACATTCTGGAAAAGTTCTAACCGTCTCTCTCTAACTTATATAAAATCTCCAATTTAATACTTTGACTGTAACATACGCATAACCATTCTTTTGGAATACAATTCTAATATGCAATATCTAGTATTCTTACATTTAAGATAAAAAACAAATGACTATATAAAAATATACAATGATGATAACAAATCCTTAAGAATAATTTTACGCGAAACTAAAGTAAAAAGCAGTTGAATGCGCTTGCGTTTGTAATGAAACCATACGTCATAAGAAACGAAAAAGATACAAAAAATATTTAAAGTAGTTTTCCCTATTATTGTCGATGAGCAATAATCAATTTATTATAAGATAATAAATCATAAGATTGAAACTTATTAGAAATCAGAATTAATACAGAGACAGTAATAAGACATCGTAGCATTATTGCTGATAAATGAATTACTAGTATCTAACTTCAATTACACAATGATAATACAATAATCATCATTTTATTTATCTCTTCCTCTGATTTCCAAAGAACATTATTCCTTAAGTCGTCATGTGACGTCATAATCAAAGATTACAAGTTGATTTTCATTACAAACGCTGCACAAATAATAGCAACATTAAAATACATAATTTAATCGAGAACTAAACGTTTCCTTATACATAATTTTGATATAAAACATACGTCACTTAGCAAACAGGAATACATCACATTTTCATCTAATTAAGGTGATTATTTAAGCGAGAGACATAACTGTTTAAATTAATAAAACATGTAGGAACCCTAATATATATTGGGTCTTTTGGTTCGGTATTTTAGGGATCCCAGAAGCCCCTTTTCGTGTGCTGATGATGACCAACTGGGTAGTTTTAGAGAGGTTAAAGTCCACACATTTCCCGGTCTTATAAATCCTCATAAGGCCGGGTGCCTTTCGAGGTTTCACCCCACAAAAAGGTACTGTAATGTTGGATTTATAATTGTTTTTTTTTTTGCTGTTTAACAGTATTCGCGTTAAATGAGCATATGTCTGTGCGTTACGTACTATACGTGCGTTCGATTTATAAATTTCAATTCAACATTATAATAATATGACATGGGACCATGTTATATAATGTTCCTAAATAAACCTCTCGCTTAACCAATCACCTTGTATATTAAAACTAAATTGAAGCCAGTCTGCTGCGTGTGCGATGCGAACAAATGCAAGTTGAAATGAGATGAATGTTTTAACTACAATAATGATTCATAAACATTATATATATCTGATAGCATATAAAGACTATTTTCACTAGAGATGTGTGTGTAGATGTATAACCACATATTGAATGTAGTGGCCTTTGCCCAGCAGTGGGACAGCTACAAGCTGGTGAATCAATGGGGAGATTGTGTGAAAATATTATGGAAAAGGTCTTTGTCCAGCAATGGTTTTTCTGCCTTTTCCCAAACTATGTTGGGGTCGGCTTCCAGTCTTACCAGATACTTCTAAGTACCAGTATTTTACATTGAGCTACTTTTTATCCGCTTTCTAACCCATTTAGTGGGTCATAAATCTTAACTTAATAAGACTAGGTAAAATGAAAGAAATTAAGATTTTGCGGGTGCTGACGGTTTAATGCTTTCCGAGAGACGAAATTGATTGAGCAGGTTTTCAATTAAGTTAACGACTGCAAAAAAATGTCTCGTGCTTCCAAAAGCCAAATATTTTTTTATTTTATGAGTTTGGGAATCCAAATCAGGATTATACCTTTTCAGATCTGTATTTATCCTTAGATTACTTCGGGACCGAGTTGATTACACATTGAAAACGTCTAAAAAGAATTTGATAGTTAGTTTAGTTAAATAACTTAACTACAGGAACATAACAATAATTAGTAATTTAATCAAGATGCAGTCTAGGCTTCAATTTCCACTAAACATTAAATGTATACATTTTCTTATTTTATACATAAAAATGCAGATATTTACTTGACGAACGAATATATTGGACCTTCGAAAAACATCGTGTGACGTGCAAAATTGAACCTTAAAAAAATGTAATAAGCCTTATATTTGTTTTATATAACAATAAATGGTTGAGATAACATGAACACATGATTCTTATTAACAATCGGTCTTCATGAATTAAACAATTAACATATGTTCACGTATATTATTGTCTTACTCAGAGAAATTAATGTTTAATTAAGGAATTTCATATTATCGATTTAAGTAAACTTAACTCTCAGACTTGTATATAATCACGATTATCGATTAAACATATCGAGTAAGAAGTTCCTTAAGTAACCGTTAACGTCTCTGAGTAGGACAGTTAGACAATTTAAAGTAACGTTAGTAAATGAATCTTAAATGCTGCCTTTAAACTACAGAAAAATAATTTGGAATGTTTATTTATTTGGCATTAAAAATTCCGCTTACTTATTCAGAAGTTACTTATCTATCTACCAGACATATTTACTCTAGATTTAGATAATTTATATCGTATTTTATTTAATCGATTCTTGTCGAAATAATAACATGATAATAAATCAATTACATTTTCATTTATTACAGTTCCACTTACAAATGTTAATCGTATTTAATTTGATAACTACTGATTCAAAAAGAAAAAGAAAAATATATAAATATACGAAGCTCTATGTAAACATTTTGTAATGTTTATTATTTATTGCTATAATATTATATAATTCTTGTAAACTGATAATCGATATATTAGGCCGCCCGTACACGAACTGCTGTCACAGTGAGTGACACACGGACCGCGCGAGCTGTCGACCGTTCTCGCGCTGTTTTGTCGACCACGCTAAGCAGTCAATCTGCTTCGAGCAGTCCGTGTGCGTACAGCCTAAGTTTAACAAAACTCTCCATCTCCTAATATTACGAAATATGTATTTGAAATAGAAAAGAAAATCTCATATACAGAAAGAAACGTCTTATCCCACGCTTGACTCTATTCCGACTGTACCTTCAATTTTCTAGTATATATTTTACTATTAAAATCCGCTATCCTTGACTTACCTATATAACAATACATATTATAATCTGGAAGTAATATATCTATTAAAACATACGATGTATGTTGGTTGTTTCACAGAGTAGTAAACAATGGGGACTGTAAGGCAAAATTTTTGACTAAAGCACGTGACTGGTCAACTAATGCACATGACACTGGAGCTATGTGATCATTGTCAGTTTGTAATAATTCTTGGACTATTATCAACTGTTGTGTAACAGAGAGCATATTATTGCAAACAATAACACAGAAAAAAAAAACAAGCTATTTCTCTTTAGACCTCCATGTTCAGAAAGCTCAATACACAATTTGTCTTAAGTTTATAATAACGAGAGAATATTACAATCCAACAAAGTTCAAAATCCGGTGACATATAAGATAAGACGCTGCAATTTGATTGGTGGAGAAAGCTTGTAAGTTATACCTTCTACAATACTTTATTTATACACCATTTGCTTACCACTCTGCGTATATAAATAATAATAACATTATTCACAGTATGGATGGTAGATCAATTCATTTACTAACGTTAGAGCAGGCGAGCGCGTTAGGTAGAGGGCGCGCGGTGTCGCCGTCTCTGTCCCACTCATTTGATCGCCCGCGCCTCTGGCAGGAACGCGTCCCAGTATCTAATTGCCTGGTAAACAAACATATTATTATTTAATTATAACAGGGTATATGTCACTTTTGGTTCGATTGAAATAAAATTAGTTTAAAGAGAAATGGTGCTATTTCTATTTTATGTAGTCCTGTCTGTGTACTTAAGTATACAAATCGTACTGTTTCTATTTTTAAAATATTATGCCAGTAATGTTCCCAAGACCATGAAGATTGTATAACTTTCTACTTTCATACGAAAAAACATAAAGTATCAGTTAGTAAGACATGCATATTATTATTCTGTAAATGATGCATGTTGCTTAGACTTTTGTGATCTGTGTAGTTTCCCATTTCATCTGCACAAGCTGGTACTACCAACATGTTTATCAACCAGTTGCTCCACAAGTTGACACTCCCTCCTTGATGATGCGGATATTTTGTGCAACGTGTTGGTCAACCAGTCGGGCAACCGGTCGAGCGCTATATACTGCAGACGCAGCTCTGTGTCGGGCAGGTCGTCCCACCACACCAGCTCCTTGATGACGCGGATATCGTGCAACATGTTGGGCAACCAGTCGGGCGAGCAGTCGGGCAACAGGTCGGGCGCTACAGAGTACAGTACCTGCGCCTGGTGCTTCATGTGGTCGTCGAGGTAGCGCAGCAGTGCGGCGCGCAGCTCGGTGAGGCGCAGCTCGTCCCACCGCTCCAGCTCCTTCTTGATGACGCGGGATATCGTGTCGAACTCCTGCTGGCCGCGTTCCACCTTCGACTCCCACTATGTACGAGATGTATGTATGAGATAGAAGATAGTCATAAGAACAACGTTCCCCCACATTAGCCTCGTTCGAGCGTCGTCGTATTGCCAGCGCCTACACAACGTCGAGTACGCGTTGGCGTGGCTGCGACACAACGCCAACGTTAAGCGTTCTACGTTCTCGACGTATTTTTTTTTCTATTAATGCTTTATCATCATTTTGCGCCGAATCCTTCCAATTCTAAATATATATTTTTCTATATGTACGATTCTAAAAACATACAATAATAAGAAATTTCTTTCACAGACACCTTCGACCAAGTAGTGTACAAACGCAAATAAATTACACTCATTCAGATATGTATGATAAACATAGTAGAAGTGTACAAACTAAAATATATAACACATATTCAGGCCTATATGATGAACCTACCTCAATAATCTCGTTGGCGGCTTGTTCGATCTTCTCCGGGCGGTTGGCGAGCTCGGCCTTCGCTTTGTTCTCTCTCCGCTTGGTCAGCTGCATCTGAGCGTGCTGCCAGTTTTGGAACACCTGTGTTTCAAGGTAAGTAGGTAAGTTTTAATTTAATACATAACGTTATTTGGATAGTAGATATTATCGAAATAACACTGAATGTAAATTTTCAAAAGGGTTGCACAAAATTTATATTCAACATACTGTCGCTGCTTTTATTCTATACTTTATATCATGAAGAAGACAAAACCATGTACGAAAAATGATTGATATTGTGGAAAGAATGTTATGCTTAAAAAAACAACTGAAAAAGATTATTATTTCCGAATTAGCTTTTACTACTATAGAACGAACAGCGCCATTTATACAACAACTTTAGCAGAGCACGTATAAAATTCTTCATAAATAATTATTTTAACAAAAATATGGTATACGAGTAGAGGAGCACAAAGGGCGATCTTATTGCACACGAAAAATTCATTCACGGCAAAACTTAAATGACATTGACTTAAAAGGAATGATGGATGATTTATTCCTTACCTTAACTCTCTCGTGGAAGACATCCTTGATAGCGCCGATTAGTCCGAGGTAGTCCTTAACGTGTTCAGCTAGCACGTAGAAATCCGTGTTCGACTGCTCTAACCTCAAGTGTTCTATCTGTAGGATAATTAACATTATTAGATGCTTTGATATGTTTTTGCTTATTATATGCACTTTTTTTTTATTTATATCGTTTCCTAGTTGCGATGCTAAAGTAATCCTAACAAATTCTTGTGTTGCTTTATTTTTTCCTAAGGTTGTCTACGTACTAGCGTTTTGAGTGCTGCCAAACGCCAGGCTTACGCAAGACGACGCTAGAAAGACGCTAATGTGGGGTCTCTTAGTTGACATCGATTCCTAACATCGGTGCGTCAAACTAATGCATTGCGCGGATGTGTGGGCGGGACGTGAGCACGTATGTGGGCGAGGCATTTGAGCACGGATGTGGGGGAGGGACGTGAGCACGGATGTGGACGAGGGACTAGGGCACGGATGTGGGCGAGGGACGTGAGCACGGATGTGGGCGAGGGACGTGAGCACGGATGTGGACGAGGGACTAGGGCACGGATGTGTGCGAGGGACGTGAGCACAGATGTGGGCGAGGGACGTGAGCACGGATGTGGGCGAGGGACGTGAGCACGGATGTGGGCGAGGGACGTGAGCACGGATGTGGGCGAGGGACATGAGCACGGATGTGGGCGAGGGACGTGAGCACGGATGTGGGCGAGAGACGTGAGCACGGATGTGGGCGAGGGACATGAGCACGGATGTGGGCGAGGGACATGAGCACGGATGTGGGCGAGGGACGTGAGCACGGATGTGGGCGAGAGACGTGAGCACGGATGTGGGCGAGAGACGTGAGCACGGATGTGGGCGAGAGACGTGAGCACGGATGTGGGCGAGAGACGTGAGCACGGATGTGGGCGAGAGACGTGAGCACGGATGTGGGCGAGGGGCACTGCGCGGTTTTGTTGCGGGGCGTTGACGCAAACTCGAGGGTGTCTACGTTCTGTGCGCATGCGGCTGTTAGGAGCTGGTGCGAACGATGCGATGAACAACGCATATCAAATAATCCACCGCTATGGTAAGCCAGCATTGCAGTGAGACGTAGCAATGTCGTGACGTCGTAGCGGCGGCGTAGTCCAGTGCGTGCGCGCCGCCAGCTCGCGCCGCTCGCCCGCCAGCGCCTCGCACGCGCCCGGCAGGTAGGTACATAGCTGTGGTGTGTTACCTTCTCGTGCAGGTCGGCGGTGTGCGAGAGCGCGCGCGAGAGCGGCGCGTGCGGGTCGCTGCCGGAGAGCGCGGCGCAGGCGCGGGCCGCGTCGTGCGTGCGCGCCGCCAGCTCGCGCCGCTCGCCCGCCAGCGCCTCGCACGCGCCCGGCAGGTAGGTACATAGCTGTGGTGTGTTACCTTCTCGTGCAGGTCGGCGGTGTGCGAGAGCGCGCGCGAGAGCGGCGCGTGCGGGTCGCTGCCGGAGAGCGCGGCGCAGGCGCGGGCCGCGTCGTGCGTGCGCGCCGCCAGCTCGCGCCGCTCGCCCGCCAGCGCCTCGCACGCGCCCGGCAGGTAGGTACATAGCTGTGGTGTGTTACCTTCTCGTGCAGGTCGGCGGTGTGCGAGAGCGCGCGCGAGAGCGGCGCGTGCGGGTCGCTGCCGGAGAGCGCGGCGCAGGCGCGGGCCGCGTCGTGCGTGCGCGCCGCCAGCTCGCGCCGCTCGCCCGCCAGCGCCTCGCACGCGCCCGGCAGGTAGGTACATAGCTGTGGTGTGTTACCTTCTCGTGCAGGTCGGCGGTGTGCGAGAGCGCGCGCGAGAGCGGCGCGTGCGGGTCGCTGCCGGAGAGCGCGGCGCAGGCGCGGGCCGCGTCGTGCGTGCGCGCCGCCAGCTCGCGCCGCTCGCCCGCCAGCGCCTCGCACGCGCCCAGCAGCCGCCGCAGACACGCTTCCAGCGCCTCTACGCGAGATGACCGCTCCTCGAACCACTGAATAATCACACATCACAGCGTCAAATAAGAAGTATGTATATACCAACGCACGAGAGACGGGGATGTGGGTGAGGGACGTTGGGGCGGATGTGGACGAAGGACTTGACCGCAGGCGTGGGCACGGTGGGCGAGGGACGTTGGCGCATATGTGGATGAAGGATGCGAGGGACGTGAGCGCCGATGTGGATGAGGGTTAGCGCGGATGTGAGTGAGGATCGTGGGCGACGATGTGATCGAGGGAAGTGAGCGCGGATGTGAGTGAGGAACGTGGGCGACGATGTGGTCGTGGGAAGTGAGCGCGGATGTGGTCGAAGGATGTGAGCAAAGATGTAGGTGAGGGATGTGGACGACATACGTGAGTGAAGAGGTGATACAAAATTATCTAACAACGGAACGTTTTGTGAACATTTACTTACCGGATCCGACTCATCCATCCTGTATGTGATCTTGTTAACAGTCTCGCCGACTTTGTTGAATAGACGAAGAACTCCAGCGCCGCTCAGCGCTGATGTGCTCGTCGCCTTTGGCAGTTCTGTGTCTTTACACATAAAAAATCAACTTTTACTACATAATAAAAAAAAAAAAATGTGATTTAGACTACACATAAATGGCTAGTTTCTGCAAAATTGTAGGTTGAAAATACAGAACAGAAAATACAATACTGATCATCATTTGCCCTATTGTTTCCAATTATTTGTACACAGAATTATTGCTTCTGATTTTAAAAGGGCATATCTAAGGAGATCCTTAAGGTTTAGAAAATCTCCTGTAATGTACGTACCTGATTCCAAAAACTCCCTGAAGTCCGGATCGATACACAGCACGGGGTGCTGAGCCACTCTATTGAGGAACCGTTCGAGCGCCGCGCGCCGTCGCTCCACGAACACGGACTGCACGCTGCCGGCCGCCGAGCTGCCGTTAGCGCTCTCCGTCGACGGTGTGGAAGTCATCTTAAGTTTTGTTGTGCCTGGCAAGGATCATTAAAATGGCGTGAATAATGTGGAAGATGTCCCTTTTGGATATTGGTATAATTTTATGAAATTTCGGTGATAATTCGATTATTTGTGAGGAAACTGCAATTTTGTGTGTTTTTTTAAATAGAGGTAAAGTCAGTTGGTTTGGAAACAGCGTTTTTGCGAACGCTGAGAAACTAGAGGGTAGTATAAAAGATCCTGGTGTAGTCATATTTATTGAAGTATATGCACATACCTCCAAAAATAACACCTAAGCATTTCAGTTGAACGCTTAATTTCTACAGAATTGAATGAAGATACATAGAGACACAAACAATACAAGCTGGACTTAACTATTCTTGCTATTTAACCGACGAAAAAGTAATCAAATATACGTGAGCCTTTTGGCATTAATAACCATACAGTGCATAAAAGAAATAATATTTTTCGCAAGTTATTCGTATAATATTCTCACAAACTCACCAACTATACTCTTCTCAGGCGCCGGTGGTATAATCCTGCCAGACCTCAGATACTTTTCTATCAGCTTCTCATGTAGCCCCAGAAAGTCGCTGAACCGCCTCAACACAGCAAAGTCGTGCTTGCTGAATATAGGCATGTTGGTCTTGGTAAGGACTCGGTACGCTACGTACGAGCTCATGCCCTCGCCAATCTTCTGTGGCTCTGTAATTGTTATGATTATGTTGTTGGCGCGTTCTGTGGCGATCTGGAAAAGGAGGTTCATTAGTGTAACTAATGGCTGAATACAGAAAAGTCAATCAGATTGAAATCGTCTCATGCTGTCTCTGTCACTTTAATGGGTATAGAGACAGATAGAAGTACGTGATAAAGTTCAATAGTATTGAGAATTAGGGGGTAAGCCCCTCAGGATCGTAAGAACGGAAAGAACCAAGAAAAAGCCATGTGTTTCCTAGTGCATGGTTATACGAAAAATCAGAAGTGCAACATAAATCATTTTAGAATCAGTTAGGCAATAAAATTAAAATAAATAATAATTAGAAGGTTCAAAGTTAAAAGCACTTTTTTACGAAAAACATTAAATATAGATTTAGATTCAGACATAGTTTTAATTTAAACTTAGAGAAATTACTAAAGCATAGAGGGAGCGTCAAATTTCACTATAGTTATACTCTTTTAACCTATGACACATTCATTGTGAAAAAGAAGGATAGATATATAGTTTTAAGGGTTGCTTGCAGCAATACTGTCCACTTTTTTTGCCTCGGTAGTGATGTGCCGTATTTGGTAGAGGTATCGAAATAAATTTAGTTCTTGACAGAAAATGTACTTCTATTGAATGTACGTTATTTTCATGTTACATCTTTATAAAACAACTACACTAAAATTAAATCTTATATAAATAAATAATACTAACACGCGTCAAAAAACTCATCATCATCCTTGTCAATGGCGGGAAACGTGCCTAGAAGGCTGGCAGCATTGCCACGTTGAATGGCTATGTCGATTGCCGATTCTCTGTGCAAGGAACAAACCAGCCCTCTGATCACGAGTAGAATCTACCAAAAGTTCATTAAAAATATTTCGTGCACTAGGTGAGGACCCCATGACCCGAGCGTTTCAAAGTTTCAAACCCAAACGGCTCGAAAATATAATAACCTATTAGGTTATTATACTTTCGCCGCTTAAGGGTCTCCGCAGCTCCAGCAGCAACGCCAAGAGAGGCCGCCGAACTTAGAACGTGGGATAGCGCAAGGGTGTCGACGCACGTTGCGTCCCACACCAAATGCCTTTTTATAAAACATACATCACCAAGGCAATCAATATAAATTTAGTCCCAAATTTACGAATTATCATTAAAATTAAATCATCGTTTAAAATTAAAACAAATACGTGATAGGTTGACTAAAAGATCTATTGCAACACAACTCCGCCAATCACAGTACTTGATATGAAATATTTGATAAATGAATGTCTAATCTTTATGTTGATCGGCCTTTAGAAACTGGGAGTAAAAGTAAAAACATATATAAATTATGTAAATTTTTAATACATAAAAACAGTGAAAATACATTATTTTTTTATCTCTCTGTGCCCCGCGGTTTCACCCGCGTGAATACCTAAGTGTAATTCCTGATGTCTTTGTAGTTTTTCTGTTATTCGGGGCGGAGACGAAGTAATTTTTTCGGCTATGCTTAGTCCAACAATTTCTGGCTCTTGAAAGCACTTTACAGTTTACACCAGTTCTTCTATCATTTTGTGAGGCATACTGTAAAATAATACGACATTTGCTACATTATAATGACATAAAGTTAATGAGGAAGATGTAAATAAAAAAAAAACGCATTTTTATTGGCTTATCGAAAAATTTAGGTGAATAAAAAAATAACTGCGAAAAAATTATGTCGATATCTCCAGTAGTTAATTTTTTATAAATTTTTCAATTTCGTATCTCCCGATAACTTTTTGAGCCGGCCGAGAACCTGTCGTGACGTCACGCCGCCGTACCGCAGGCGACGGGCGCTCGGGCCGGCCGGTGGTTATTTTAAAATTATGATACCTCCTAAGATGTTGATGGAAATCAAGTAATGTCAAAGACAATTTTGTTCACAATTAAATACTTGTGATTAATATCACATTTATTTAGATAAGGATTAGTATAATTTTGACAAAACGCCTTTGCAAATAATTCATAATTTAAAACAAAGTTGATTTCCATAAAAATGCGGTTATAGTATTAAATCTTGAAAGATAGCCATATGTTGTCGCTGACTTTTTTGTAGAACTTTTAAAGAGGAACAATTTCGTCATACATGATTTTTGCCTAACTTCAACCGTTTACGCTGCGCACGCAACGGAAGTTCACAAATAGGGATATTTTTCCGTTTTTGTTACATTTTCCATTGATGCTTCGCCCTATTGGGTGCAGCGTAGTGTTATAAAGTCTGAATCAGTAGTTCCTAAGATTAGCAAGTTCAAGCAAACAAACATACTCTTTAGCTTTATAATATCAGTATAGATAGGTAGATTTCTATGTTGAACATTTTACTCATGTTCGAGAACATGAAAAGCAGCGGAATGCTAAATATTCAGTAGTATATGTGCCCCAATGTTTCACAAAATCCCCTTTTAAAATAAATAAAATTTAAACTTCCTATTGCATTATCTATCTGTGACTGAAAGTTCTGTCAAAATCGGTCCAGCCGTTTCAAAGATTTCGTTTCAGAGCCAAACAAAAAAATTAAAACATGTTTTTTTACGTAAGTATGTACCGTATTTGTAGTTAGTGTAATGCTGTTAACCTAAAGTGTGTTTGTAATTTCATATTAAGATATCTATGATAATATAAGAAAGAGGCAAGATTTGATTGATTGTTTCTTTGTTTGCATTTTGAATAGGCTACGAAATTATTAAACCTATTTAAAAAAATCTTTCATTGTTGATTAGCTACACTATCGTTGCGTGAAGTAGCCTATATTATATTAAAATAATAATAGGGATCCTTACTAAAACTCCAATAATGCAACAAGTGTTCTTTCATTAAAAAAAAATACAATGACGTCGCTGGAAATGGCGACCTTGTGTTTGACCTTGGTAGTAATCCTTATCAAAATAATTTGCTTTATATTTAAGACTGCTTTAATACCATTATATCATCATCATGTCAGCCCGGAATCACCTACTGCTGGGTATAGACCTCCCCTTTTTTCTGCTATTGTTATCTGTCCTGCTCGTAATATAATACATTATATTAAATATTATTATTATATTAATATACATTATATTAATTCAAGTTATATAATACCATTATATAACTTGTTTTTTTCAATTTGGACATTACATTCGAAAGATAACACGAGTTCAAAAGTATAAATATTAGAAAAAAGTCGCTTGGTTAATGGTGGCCGCTCTCTCCGCTCGGCTAACTATGCGATGTAGACGTCACTGGAGTACGGAAGGGGAGTAAACTAAAATAAAATATAAAATGTAATAGAAAGATTCATAAACAATAATAAAAAAAGAAATAACAATCCAATTTTCTTTATAATGAAATTTAATGTACCTACTCTTTTTTTGTACCCCATTCAAAAACGTGTTTGTGTGAGTGTTTATTAAAATTAATATATTTTAAAATGTTTGTTAAATACTCGTGCGAAGCCGGGACGGGCCGCTATGGATAGAAATAAAGTTTTAGCATTATTTTTCACATTGAAACGATCTTTTCAAGAATGACGACTTGTTCTTCCTTTTCATAATTTACGACAATATAATACACGAGCACATACTTTTTTTTTGTCATTTCGGGCACAAATCAGTTTTCAGTTTCTAATATAAATTAATTTTAAACAAAAGCTTCAAATTTAACTAAGCTCACAGCAATAGTGTAGACTTATCAAACAAGCCCAAACGCGATGCGATTACGTCATTTAGTTAGAGAGTTCCTCGGGCCACCTTCTGGCGCCATCATCAGATTAGCTCGAAAGTACTATAAAATTATATTGTCATCCAAACTTAACAGATATACAAAATTTCAGCTCAATCAGTTAAAGATATCTGTTTCAAAATTAAGTTGCAAGATTCCACTCGTAGCTGTAGGTACAAACGTATACATTGAATGTTAAATAAAAGCTTGTAAAGATATATTTTTTGGCGTGCTAACTGTTGTATTAGTACAAAGAAGACTATTCAGTAACTTTACGCTACTCTTTTTTCCATATTTAGCAAAATCTAGAAAAATATGCGAGTAACATAAAAATACTGCACGAAATCGTATGTACGGGAGCGGAGGACGGGCGTTGTGACGTCACGCGTTGATCGGGCGAACCAAAACTAAATTTAAGAATGCCCGACTTTAAAAATTCGTAAAAAATAGAGTTTTTGAGATATCGCTAAAATTTTTTCACCATTGTTTTTCTAATTTTTAGTTTGATTTTTCTAGATGATAAAAAAAACATGCTCATCTTCCTCATTCTCGTATCGAATAGTATCGATGAAAAATATCTACTTCACTATCATAACATAACCTCACAAATAAACAAATTACTTTTTTTAAGATTAATTCGTTTACACGATATTATTAGTAAAAAAGATAGTCTGAAGGTATCATTATCAATCTAATGTGTATGTTATAAGTGATCGCATACAAAAATTACGCATGATTTTATTAGAAAATTGCAAAAAAACACTTACCGTTGAACGCTTACATATTCATTGATATCTTTCCGTAATGAATATGATTTACACGATAAAACAAAACGAGCCATATTAAACGCTTATTTATCTGTCCTTTGCACCTTTTGTACACAATCAAGTTGCTTATATTACGCAAAAAATAATATTATTTGTAAAATAAACAATGACCAGCAACGACTGACATTCACAACGTATGATACGACTAAATCAAATGCTTTGTACAGTTTACCGTGTAGAAAAGGTTCTACTAAGCAACTATGTGCTCTTTTAATTGGTCGTGTAGTAAGAGACCAAATATGACCATTTGACAATTTCGGAGCGTCCATTTAGCTTTAAGCATATATGAGTCCATATATGTTTGTCTCTTTTATATATATAATCTGCACCATAAGAGAGAGGAGCTTGGATTCATCGTAATTTGTGTCTATTTTGTTCGCTCCCTCTATGCTTTAGTAATTTCTCTAAGATTTAAAGAGTATAATTTTCACGGCAGTAAGTAGTTAATATTTTAATAATTAATATTTTTAAACACAAAATGTGAAGTATATGCTGTTGGTGTACCTTTAGGAAATAAATAAGCATGAAAAAATCAGTCTTGCATTTCATTGCACTATAAAATGCTTTCTATCTATTCGAACAAGGCTTATCTTAATAAATACAAAAGATGAAAGTGATGCAATATCCACTATAAATAAATTCTGTGTTAATTAGATTCGTGTTTTTGTTCGTTGTTCGCGAATTTCAGTCGGTAATTCCTTTCTATGGCGCTAATAAGGTGTAAACACGCGAAGGTCGAATTCATGTAGGATACTCATTACAGTAAAATGGTATTAAATGTAGTAATGCAATTTTATGAAATATTCAGAATGAATTGTTTTCCTATTGTATTTTAATTTTTGATATCTTTGTAAATGGTATGGTTTTCTGATCATAGAAAATTTCTTTTGCAAAATATTTGCTTAATTTTTTTACATGAGTAGTTTTTGCAAGTATGTATTGGTTGAAAGCTTTTAATTTTTTTTTACACAGATTTATGTTTATGATTAGTAAAGAACAGAAGAACCTAAACTAATTTGAGGAAACCTTTTGTCACCAAAATCAGTAACCACAAACTAAAAAATATAAGTACAAAACAATGCATTACTAAGCAATGGCAGAACAATGCTGTAATATAGTGTGTAATTATAGAAAAACCATTACTTCTTCCATGATTGGGCTGCTCAGTGAAGTGGTGATTGATGGAGCGTCACTAATGGTGACCTTCTCAAGACCTTCACGAGCTCCATTCACCTCCGAGTCCAGGCTGACTTCCTGTAATTAAAACATAGTTTGTACTTAGATATTTTGTATACTACTGTTGTAGTACTAGTGTACTACTGTTTTATAGCTAGGCTAATAAAAAAAAACTTGTTTTAATAAAAGTAACTAACATAATTAATTAGATAGTTAAGTCGGCTTTGTTGTTACATGCTATCTATGTAGTTGTTTTTGCATTATATTCAAGTTGCAATATTATAAGTACTTACATGTTTTAACTAGAATGAAAATTAGGTATAAGTTTAAATTATAATAACTACTACTTATTGCAGGTAATGAACACATTGTGAGGCTAATAAATAATGGAATAATTCATCATTTTTTAAAAAGCAATCATTGATAACAGGAAAAATATGTGCAAAGATATTGTAGGTAAATGAATTATTATATTTAATTAAATTAATAGTTGTACATGTAAAGACACTCTTCACCAAAATGTATAAGTTTTTATATTAATTTAGCTTTGTCACACACATGCATATAGTTCACACGAATAACTAGTTGAACAATGCTTTTAACGTTGGTAACTGATTACATTTGTATCTAAGGATCCTAGTTTCTTTTGCCAACATAAAGATATGATACAGGAAAACATTTTAAACAAGTTATGGTACAAGAATACTGATTATAAAAATCAGATTGAAAGATAAATTTAAACAGCTATGTATATGCACTTGTTGAAACAAATATGTACAAACTACAATGAAATATTGATAATTTATGTGCCTACAAATTACCTTAACAAAAGTAAACACAGGTTGAAATTCTAGTGCCATTGTACTTATATCTGTATGTTTTTAAACTCTTCTTCAAAACAAGATGTTACTTCTAAAAGATAACTAACAAAAACAACTGTGTAGAAAGAACATCAGTAAGGTGACTAATGCAAAAGATAATGTGACCATTACAGTTAAGCCATTGAATCAGTAATTAAATTAAGTTTCAAGGATATTTTACAGAAACACCGCATTCACCAGAAATCCGCAAACCGCGGTTTCGCATCTCATATTTTTTGCCGACAGTAATTAATAAGCTATAATTAACCGCTATAATGCAAGTATCATCAGTAAGATAATAATTATAATCATTCCTCGTTTCTTTCATGTCATTATCAAAGTCAGGGGCGTTAACTGACTGCCGCCAGGCCGCCGGGGGGCGGACGCAACACAACAAGTTATTAAAACAGGATTCCAATAAGATACCTGGACCGCAGACGCGAAAAGATCTTCGTCATCCCTGTTATCATTGTTAATATCCACTGTGCTAAAGGGCGGAGTATCTGGTTCTTCCGACATAGTGTATTTTCACTAAAATTAGACACGACCACAAATGACTCAATGAACAATAAAAGCGTCTAATCAAATTTTTCCCGAAAACAGCGAGATAACTTTCCGATACCAAGGTTCGCTTGACAGAAATGAGCAACCCCCCCGTGTACAATTAAGTTCTCAGATAAATAACAACTTTTAACATGATTAATATGTCGTGTATTGTAAATCTGAAAGGTGTGAAAAAGACAAAATATCTGTGATGTTTAAATTCTTGACATTTTTACGAGTATGGAACTGTTTCGTAGTGTCAGATTTTTAGTGACGTATTCAATTCTATTTACAAAGTTAGTTCCAATACAATATTCAAACGATTTTGTCTCACTATATTTAAAGGCAAATTAATTTTAAATAATTTACAGGAATATATAATTCCTTTATATGTTTAAAATCTTTAGAATCTATGTACTTGGTTGGGAACGTAAATTGAACAACTTATATTTAAGAGAAAATTATTTACTGATTTAAAGGTAAAATAGTGTTTATTCTTCAGAAACACTACTTTTTTCTGACACAAAACATCTGTCAGATCATAAATATCCACGAAATTGTTTTGTTGTGAAGGTAAAAAACATGTTTTCATAGTTAATGTTCTGTTATATTACTTGAAACAGTGAGAAGTGACTGTTAGAATTTCTATAAGCAGTGGTAAAAGAGGGGTTAAGGGTTTTGTGGTTTATCATTGTTCTGTGAATTTGTAGTAGTGATAAAATGAGTGGGTCTGATAAGAAGGCGAAGATCCCGCAGCCGCCGACACCAGCTGGCGGGACCGGGAACCTGTTGTCAAGTGTCGCGCCTCCTTCGCAGCTGCCTAACTTCGTGACTGCTAGCCCTGTAGTACCTGTGGCTAGCACAGCTGCTGAGGTATGTCATTATTTGAATAAATTAGATAAGTGATAAAGAATAATGAATTTTCTATTATTAATTGAATATAGTCCATATTCGTGAGTTTGCGTTTAAATACTGTGTACTAAGAGTTCTGCAAGTTACAATGCTAACACAATTTCTTTGAGAATTATATAGTAATCTGTTTCTTTCTATTTGTTCTACAATGTTGATAGGTACAGATGCCGCATCCAGTAGTACAACCAGTACCAGCTCCGGTCCCAGTCCAGCCGATCATAGTGCAAGCAAGAGATGAGCCGAAACCACAGCCTACACATGAGACATTTAGGTGAAACATATGGATACATTATCTAGTGTTATGTCGGTTTAGTCTAGGAATGACTGATTCGCGAAATGACTACATGGTTGACTAATTCTTGAAATGTACAATTCTTTAAATGACTGATTCTATAAAAGACCGATTCTTTAACTATAAGATGCTGGATACTGTAAGTCTGATTTGTTGCTATATAACTGTAGAAACACATCATGAATTTACATCTTTTTAAGTCCACCTGTTGGTAAATATTCCTCCTTAGAATTTAATTGCATAAGATTAAGACTGAGAAGATGAGATTTATTGGTAGCAACTTTTTGGTTGAACAGAAGTAAAAAGAATAATTAACATGTAAAGAAGAAGAATCATGACGTATTTTTTCTGATGTTTGAGTATTACCCCTTGTTAAAAAATGTTGTGAAATCCTAATGTAATATAAATTAATGCAAATTTAGAAAAGTGAGTTAATTTGTTGCATAACTCCAATTATAAATATTTATTTCACCAAAATTTCCTTTTCAGCTAATTAAACCTATTACAAATTATTATTTTAACTAATTAATGACCATATGTAATACATACTCACTTGCCTAGAAATTTTAATTACTACCAAATTTGCTTAAGTTATTTAATAAAAATATCTTTCAAGTAATGTTTTCAGCATTAACAGCCTTTTGTCTCTTATATGGTCACAGAACCCTATATTTATTAATTAGGGTCTTCCCACAGCATATGCTTAAAAATTTATGAAAACTACTTAAATATCTGATCTCTCTTCTCATCTGAGAATCTGAGGCTTACGCACTAGCCAATATTGGGCTCACCAACATTCTCTAAAACAAGCTAGTATGCATTACAAAGTAGACAGCTAAAATAATGATACTACTTGATCTTTTTTCACCAGTCCTGCTATACCACTAAGCAAGGGGGAGCCAATGCTGTCCATCAGGTCCCCGGAAGACTCACAGACCACTCCTTCTCCGGACTCTCTGCCGGCAGACCCCACATCAGAAACTGAACAGCTTGGTAGGTAAAGTTATGTTTTAATTTCTTAATTTCTTAGGAATTTGGTAAACTTATAATCCAGCCTATAAACGTCCCAGTGCTGGGCACAGGCCTCTTCCCATATAGAGAAGGCAGGAGCATTGATCACCACGCTTGCTCTCTGCGGATTGGCAATTTCAGATCCCAAATTTTGGAATCTAGGTTTCCTCACGAAGTTTTCCTTCACCGTTTGTCAGTAGTGTCTTAGAATAATTAAGAAAGTACATATAACTTTGAAAAAGCCATATTGGTACTTGCCTGGGTTCGAGCTGGTAAACTTGCATTCTTGTTTTATTATTTAAGACAGGAATGTTTGGTATATTGTCTTTTAACAGCATGTTTGTGATAAGTCATAGGAAATATAATTATAATGATGTAATAATGCATTGTGAAAGTGAATAGCTCTTGAGCTAATGAGCACTCTGCACTTGCATATGTTATTGCTATAAGCTGCTTACGATCACAGTAAACTTGCTTCTAATTACTAAATTTTATTATATGAGTTATAGTCGCTAATGCAAAGAATGTTATCCAAAGCTGTAACTAAATGTGTTATTGTTGGACTTATAAACATTGCAGAAATTAGTGTATAGCAATTAGTTTTTATGATTGTTTTTATTCTGACCTAGTTTTGTTCGTGTTTTATTGCCTTATGTTCTTACTTAATGAGTTATTAACATCCTGTATATAAATATCGTATGAAAAGTCATACAGTTAAATCTATCCAATTTAACTAGTCAATTAAATCTCGAAATTGTTATTAAGATATATATATAATCAGACACAATAGAAAAATATGTATTTAATAAAAATATTTAGTAATAAAAATGCCTAAGAAGACTCAAAGTGTTTTTGATAATTTTTGGATAATATTAAAAATACTATTTACATATGTTTATTGGTACAGGCGACATAATGCCCGGCAGCGGTCTCTTCACATGGATGAAGGGCGCGGTCTCGACGGGCGGCCTGCTGCACCGCGTGGCCGAGAAGGCCAAGAGCTCGGTAGACACCATGATTACTACACTAGACCCGCAGATGAAGGAGTACCTAAGTAAGTATAAATATAATTAGTAAACTACCTGGTTATAACTTTACTTACTGGCCTATAAACATCCCACTGCTAGGCACAGACCTTTTTTTAATATAGACAAGGCACAAGCATTTACCACCACGTTGGTTTTTGCTTTTTGGAAATTAAAAGACCCAAAAAAGGCTATAGTCTGTTGTTATATCATACCTTAAGCGCAAAACACACCAAAACATGGCGGCTTATAAAAACATAATATAGAATGTATAAAGGCCGAGTCGAATTCGGTGTGTGTTGCGTTTACAAATGACAACATGATAATGATACGTGACAGTAGGATGATTGCATTCCGAAATTCGGATATTGATGTGTCGAAATTGTAAATTAAAAAGATATATAATTTTTTGTTCTCAGGAAGTGGTGGAGATCTACTGATTGTTGTTGCTTCAGACAAAGAAGCGAAGATATCACCGATCAGAGATGCATTTCAGACTGTGTTCGGCAAGGCTAATGTAGTGTAAGTATACACTTGATATCAGTATAAAAGTATAAAATGAAAAGTACACAAATGCAACTTAATACCCCACTAAGATTAATCAACCAACTCATTAATTACACTACAAATACTACAATACTAGGTATCCTCCCATATATAATTGAATACGTTTCCCAGCAAGACGTGAACACGAAGCAGCAATAGCATATAAAATTAATGTCGTTTAATAACCTACCTTAAAGACACTTAACCTAATGTTATTTTCCTATTGCTAAGCAGCTCAGACATATTGTTGAGACAGTACGACTAATAACAATTAACTATATATGAACCTTATTTAATGCCTACCTTATTTACACTGCTACACGGTTCATTTCCAGTGGGTACATAGCTCAACGCAATGACAAAGCAGCTAGACAATTTTTACTCAAAATCCTGCCTTAATTACAAAACAACACGGTCTATTTCCCAGTGGCTACGCAGCACAAAGCGACGTGACAGCAGAACAGCCGGTGGGCTACGCGGCTGCGTACGCGGCGGCCAAGCAACGCATCGCTCACATACGCTCCGTGCATTCTGAACTGCATAATAATATACCGATAGTCGCCGTGGAAGGCTATCTACATGAATCTGTTACTGACAGGTTAGTGGGTTATATGCATGTAAAATGTGTCTGTTGTATGTAAAGTATTTACCTAGATAGAGGCTGGTATGTTGATCTAATAGTTAGTGACCCTGACTGCTAAATGTGAGGATGTGGGTTCGATCACCACTCAAAAATTATCTTTTTTGTGTGTGAGCAATCATTTGTTTTGTATCTAAGTGTAATTTATCTGAAGTATGTGTGTATTAACGAATGTATAAGTTTAACCCTTGTTTGGATATTTTTATATAATTGTCCCAGGATACTTTATTTTCTTTAAATTTATTGATATATTATTTATTTGATTCCCAGATGGTACGACATGAACCTACTCATCTTATCACAGCCATCACTAGGCATCGAGCTGCAGCTGCAGTCGCAGGGCACAGCAGTTCCGTCGGCGGCGGTGGCTGCAGCGGCGGCGGCCACGCCCACAGACTACGTGCACGCGCAGACCGGGTACAGCGTCACTATAGGCTCTATTATGGCGGCTAGCTTACAGGTGTGTACTGTGTATTAGACCTCCTTATATTATCACATAGAGCTGCAGTCACAGGGCGCGCCCGTAGAGACGCAAACAAAATGGCGCCTCTAAAAATAAGATGTCTTCATCACGATTCTTGATAAAAACGGTCATTATTCTAGTTACTGTGTCATATTTTACTATGCAGATTTGATTGTACTAAATATTGTATTATTATTTGCTACAGGCAATATTAGGATGTTACGACGGGCCCGATGCGATAGTGTGTTCTTAACCCTAGACCCTTTTAAAAAAGTACAGCAGCTCTCTCGTATAATAATAATTTTATCAAAACATGGACAAACACTTACATCAACATCAAAAAATCGCCAAACTGTATAAAAGTTTGTTGGAGATATAATATTAGCCGACATCCTAAAGTAAAAAGAACGCCTTGCACAAAAGTAATAGCAACTCTGTCCTGTACGTTTGGCCAGGTCCCGCACCCGCAGTGGCAGGCGGCGGCGTGCGGCGTGTCGCGGCAGGAGCTGCTGCAGCTGGCGGCGCGCTCGCTCGCCGGCTCCTACAAGCGTCTGCTCGCCGTCTCCGCCGCTGAGACCTAGGAACATGAAAACTAGAGACTGGATTGTGAAATTATTGTGTACAGTTAGTATTAACATCGTACTATGAGTATTAAATGTCAAAGTTTCTGATGATGGATAAATGCTTGTTACGTTTTCACCCAAACAGTACGTAAGGGATTTGGGCGATCTACACACAGATAGTTTATTACTTGGATTGACTTGACAACAAGGATAGAACATATACACATAGGACTTTTTATGTCAATAAGGAGTCGGAGTAATTCCGTGGGGCTCACAACGGGCCGGGGTAGGTGTTTGGATAAAATTTTAGAACGGTGAGGAAGGCGTGGTGCGATATCACGTCAATTTATTAACCTAATACCAAAAAGAGGGGAGGGGTTAAATAGTTGTAAAAAATAACCACGTGATTTATGAAAGACCCCTACAGTCAACCAAAAACCGTAACGACACGGTCGAAGTTTGCAGCTTGAAAATAATTACTTCCAAGTTCTTAAAATTAAATATTAATTTACTTTATGTTTGTTTTTGTTTCAGGAAGCCGAGAAGTTGTAAAGAATCTATTGATATCGTAAAGTTTACTTATTATATCCTAATGTTATCATGTATAGATAAGTTATAATAAAGTTTATTCGGGGCCAACTGTGTTTTTGTTTTAAGTTCTTTACTTTTTTTATATTACCTTACGTTTTATGAAATGCCTGATTTAGATAATGTGACAAACTGTAGTGCAAGTTGTGGTACATTGAGGGACCCCGCGGCGATATTTTTGTAAGTGGTAGATTATAAACGGCAATGTACTGCATCTTGCACGGTATATCTTGCACCGTTTAAATCAGCCTGACTATGTCATAAGTAAGCAAAAACCTATACATGACTTTCATTTAAGGTAAGCTAGGTTCCAAATATGATGACAGAATTACTTATTTTTTTTTTAAGTAATTCTGTCATCGCAGACAGAAAATTGAAAGTAAACACGTTACTATCTACATTTTAGTGACACAGGTGTCTGCATTTTATGTAGGTATTTTTTAATATTTATTATTTGATTATAATGTTGAATTTACACAAAAAAAAACGGCTAAGAGTGTGTCGGACTGCGAAGGCGTGCATTAAAATGTACCGAACAAAACGAATAAGTATAATAAAAAAAAAGAATATAACTAATGGATCGACTTTAATGAAATAAATAAGTCAATGGTTTTTTCAATCGATTCATAATTACCGTAGATATAAAAAACAAGCGAATTGAGGACCTCCCCTTTGAAATAAAATAAATAAATACCTAAATAAATAAATAAATAATAATAATAATAATAAATAAAATCCTTTATATTGTCAGGCGACTAAGGCCCATAGATATATACCTTATAAACTAACATACATATTTTATAAATAAAAAACTAAAAAACTAATGCACACGAAGTGTCGGCATCGTGTTTCGCTGCGTGGTGTCGCGTATCCTTCCTCTGAATTTTCGATAGACGACACCCTTCGGCCAAAACTCTTCCTTGAGGAAGGTCTCGATGTGGTGAGTTGGAACTCGCACCATGAACGACTTGAAGTTTGTGTTGTGGCGCGACTCCAACCTTTCCACCCTCAAGGTCCAGTTGGTCTTTGACCGGACATACTCCACGACCTGCTCCACCGTCGTGGTGTGATGTACACGGGACACGTACAGCTGCGTCGTTGGTACTGCAGGACGCAGCAGGATGTTGGGTCCAGTTGGTGCGGTACCGCACTGGTTCCTACAAGTAGGCTTCTTTTTCTTCCTTTCTACCTTTATGAAGCCATCCTTGTCGCACGTGTCCTTCTTAAGACCACTCGGTGGCTGTGGTTTGCCACGAGATTGTTTGTCCCCTTTCGCTTTAGCCCGCTTTGTTTGCGTCACAGCGGGCTTGTTGGTGGCTGCAACTGCTGCGTAGGCGCGTTTAGGGGTCGATGTACCTACGCTAGCTTCAGCCGCACGTGTTGACACAGCGGCGGCGGCGGGACGGGGCGCATCGTCAGCGATATCAGCGACCGGTGACGCACTCGAATTCGCCGACTCAAAACTGATGATGGACGCATTTTGCGCCCCGCGACGTGTATTTACGTTCATTTTGTCCGATGACCCACTTACAGAAATAACGTTGCGCAACAACGCCACTTCTCCACGCAGGTCATTGATGGTCACCTGTGATGCTTCCATCTTGGACTTCATATCTTCCAGGCTTGCCTTTAGACACGTAATGTCTTTTAGCAGCCTGGTGACGTCGACGTGATGGAACGTGACGGGAGGCAGCTTGTGCAAGTCCTTCGCCACGAATTCAGGCACGTCGTCAGGATCAGTCCTCTTCAGCAGGGAGATGATATCCTGCAGGCTCTTGTCGCCACCGTCCCTTCGGCGGGATGGCATCTGCTCCAGTTGTCCGAGCGACTGGAAGAGCATCAGCTTGGCACTGCAAACCTCCTCCTCTTTGTAGGCGGATCTGCAGATCTGCACGATGCTGACCTCGTCCATATAATCGATGGCATGGATAATAAATGCCAACACTTCGTTGGCGATGAGTGGTTTAGAACTCATCGCGACTAAGACGGGCAGCGGCTATTGCCGCGCAAAACGCGAATATAAATTCGTAGTGAGCAGCGAAAACGCGACCGTTCTCGAGCGCGCATCGCACTGCACTAAATGCGGACAACATCACATACATTGCTCTGAACCCAAAGTAAGTAGCTGAAGCACTTGTGTTATGGAATTCAGAAACAACGAAGGTACCACAAACACCCAGACCCGGGACAATGTAGAAAAGTTGGTTTCTACATTGACCAAAATCAAAATCAAAATCATCAAATCTTTTTTTCACATCACCGATGCAGGAGCTTTTATTTTATAGCCTTTTTCAATTTCTTATTAGACTTCTGAATGCGAAACCCTAAAAAAGGTGATAAGTATTCTGCAGAAAAAGTAAACATAATTAATTTTAGATATTTGCACTGCTGTCAGTTAAACTCATGCACTATTTTACCTACCAGAAGTTTAATTAAGTGTATCGTTATAGAACAGCATTTTTAAAATTAGTAAAAGAACCTGTCTGAAACACTGTCGTGGAATCAGCAAGTGATCAAGCAATTCCAGTCAAGTAAGTACATATGAATGATTTATATAATTAGAAAACTACCGGCCCGCGTCCGTGACACCTGCAAAGGCGAAACGTCGGGTACTAAAACCTAGATTATATACAGCGATAAAACCCGATAAAAGTAGTTTTATTGCAATAAAAAACAGAATTTACGCATTAACTTAGGTAAATAAGTTGCAATAACGCGGTCAAGATGTTATTGAGTTGATTTTTTCTTTTAACGGCTTTCGATAAAAGGAAATTAATAATGTTTCAGAATTTACTATAACCCGTTAGATAAATGCAGCGTTTAATTACACTTTACATCAATTCGTTTCCAGTGCTTTCAGAATTTTAGTTTTGTTTCGTATTTACAAAGTTGGATTCGTACGGCGAGCATTGCCAGGGATTATCCCGAACAGCGCATTGCAATTAACTACATACTTATAACGCACTAGCGGGCCTCCAGCACACTTGTCTGATTACTATAGCTTTTATACGATATCATATGGTGACGACACAGTCCAGAAAATAAAATAAAATTCTGTTTTAGCTTATATGGAAACGAATTGTCACAGGCAGCGGAAAGTTTTTGTAGAAAGCGACTTTAGTAATTACCTCTTTGTCATGTTAGACTTAATAAAACAGTAAAGCGTAGCTACAGTAGGTAAGTAGGATTGTTGACCGAATATAATTTCTGCATTATTTTTAGGATCTACCAATTTTATTTTTGAGAGACAGCAATAGACACCGTCCTTCTGTATGCAAAAATACGGGATTTAAAAGTACACATTTACGTACCTTTTAGGAGAAAGTAACTATGTAGTTAGGATACATACATAAAAAATCAAATTGAAAAGGCGATAAAATCCGTAAAAAGTATTTTTATTTCAATCTAACGTTTGCGTAAACCTCAGAAAGCAACAAGCTATTTATCAATGTAACATTTTATTTGCAGTTCCGGGTTTAAAAACATTCAACAATAAAAATCGCACGATTGTTGATTCCTCGTGTTTATACTAGTGTATGTATATCTAAACAAGCGTGATTTTAGCGTGCTAGAAATTTTTCACCAATCAGACCATGCTAGTCTTAGGGAACTGTAGATAATACTTAGATATTGTGGTATTACATCATTCATTAATAAATAAACGTGACACACTATTAATTTATTGGAGACTGCAAAGTAAATAATAGGTAGATGCCTGATCCCTCGGTAATGGCGCCCAACGTCCCTACTTCTTTGGCTACATACGGTTTGGTTGTCATCGAGATCTTTCGACATAATCTAACGATTCCCAAGGTTCAAATTCTTACGTATCGAAATTTCCAAATAAAAATACCATACTCTACTACTCTTTCCCTTGTAGGGGTAGGCAGAGACCACTTCTTTCCACTTGCTACGATCCTTACACACTTGTTTCGCTTCGTCCACGTTCATTATTCCCTTCATTCATGCTCTTCGGTTTAGGGTACTCTTGACCTGGCCTTTTTTCGTTCACACTCGCCTTATACACTTTTTTCGTCACTAGTTCTTCATTCATTCTCTCGACATGGAAAACCATCTCAGCATACCTTTCTTAATTTGTGTCACTACATCCATCATCTGACATACTTACTTCATCCAGCTCCGTCCGATAATCTGCTTCGCTACGTTGAATGTAAGAGAAAGGAATGGATGGTAAGGTGGATGAAGTATGTCAGATGATGGAAGTAGTGACAAAAAAAAATTAAAATACCATTTATATTTTTTAAGCATTACCTAATGGGCGTCTGCTTTGAACTTATTATATCTTTGAATATTAGGTATAAGAGGGTATCATTGTCATGGATTGATTGAGATTGTAATCATAGGACCTTTTTCAGAAATTTAAAGTTCCTATAGTACCTATATACCTAGCCTGATTATTTTCAGATTGTTAATATCTACTTAATGGAATTGTCCAAATGCACTGATATTGTAATGTACAATATTATCACTAACACGAGTATACACGTCCTATAGTATCTTTATTATACTAGCCATAAAACACCAGTAGTCCGTGATATGTAGTGTTTTTACGTGTGGTAAAAATACAATTTATGGCCTTTGTACACGGACTGTTCAAGCATTTAGAAGGTGATCGACGTACCCGGACTGATTGACTGTCGACCGCTCTCGCGCATCACGTGCGCCTCCTGCCCAGCCGACTATGTGCGGGGGCCATTAAAGTATATAGTCCACCACGTAGTCGCAGCTTAAGGCTAGGATTAAAAATGGCTATATGTTGCACTTTTTGAAGTCTTCAATAAAAAAAAAAATACATCTAATTCGTTCACCGTTCACCGCTTTCAAGATGTGGACAAAAAATGGCACAAAAAATCTCCGCAGCAGGAGGACAAACACAATGAGATAAATTCAGATTTGGCATTTTTTCCGTTTTTTGCAATAAATATTATAATAATATAACTACAAGTTTGCAACGTACCGCGGAATACATAAGATTATTAACGGAGTTGATTTACAATTAAATATTTATTAACATCTTTTATTACCTTCTTCATCCGCTAAGTGGAATATACCTCACTAAAGGTATATTCCACTTTGTTCACCTGAGGGATATCACCTGGGTGAACAAATGCGACTTTTTGGATTATGCGAGTAGACTTTTATCACCTGTATATAGGTGATAAAAGGTGATAAAAATGATATAAACATGGAAATTGAAGGATTTTACTACATTTCACGTTTTTTACTTAAAATATTACTGTTTTTACGTAAAGTTTGTATGCCTGATTTACAATAAACTGATTTCTAAAAAAATCCTTCAATTTCCATGTTTATATCATTTTGTATATAGGTGATAAAAGTCTCCTCGCATAATCCAAAAAGTCGCATTTGTTCACCCAGGTGATATCCCTCAGGTGAACAAAGTGGAATATACCAAGATTAAATCAATCATAGAACGACCACATTGGACTGTTGGCCTGCCATAAAAAAATATGGCATGGCTTATAAATAATGTTTAGGTAATGCACTATCTCTTCACTCTGATCTCAGGCTTTTGTAATTAGTGAGGTTTAATGAAGAATTTAATCAGTCGATAACAAGTCTCTTTCATAAATCCGTTGCATTAATGAAGGAGACTTTTTGACGTTGATGAGTTTATCGCGAGCGAAGATATCTACTTTATTTTGTTTACCTTTCTTATTTTTAACCGACTTTAAAAAAGGAGGATGTACTCAATTCGACTGTTTTTTATTTTTTTAACCGACGAAAAAAACTGAGGAGGTTCTCAATTCGACGCGTATATTATTTTTTTTATGTGTGACCACGCATATCTTTTTACAGAGTAGTCCAATTTTTTAGTACAGAAATGTGACTGGGTAAACCGATTTTGATTATTATTTTTTTATTTGAAAGCTGGTGCTTCCCGTGTGGTCTTTTGGTCTAGTTTTGACACTGGTTTTCATAAGAAATAAATATAAGTCTTATTTTGAAGTCGGTTTTTTTGTTAGAATTATTTTTTATATATGTCAGCGATGACCGTCCAACTGCAGAATAAAGGCCTCCCTTACCTTCTTCCAACTGTCACGGTCATGTGCTATTGCTATACCTACATATTTTCGGAAAGGCTTTTTTTATTAGAGACTTAAAAATAAACAATTATTCTACTACTTTGTTGCCATGGCCTATGTAATATATGGTTCGTGACAAATTATAGCATATTTTACAATTACCTCGCAACAAATTATGTTGTTTAAACAAGTGGTAGACGAAACACATTTCTTTTGGCTTTTAAAAAAAATAACATGACGATGCAATCTTCGTTTTATTATTTTTTATAGTTTTATTACCATAAGCCATATAAAAGTCAGTATATATCAATTATATTTATTGACCACTTGCAAAGTTTGTATCGAAACGGATGAAGATTGCAATGGCTCATGAGTATAAAATCATCTTTGTTTACCTACGATTGCAAATATTTCTTAGATTTATATTCGTAACTAGCTGACCCGGCAGACTTCGTACTGCCTCAATCGATAAATAAAAGCCTAAACTTTTGTATAAAAGAACTTAAAACAAATTGTTTTTTTTTTTTATTTAATTCCGAACATTTTCATATTTACACACCTTTTAAACCTTCCCTGGGCTTCCACAAATAATTCAATACCAAAATTAGCCAAATCGGTCCAGCCGTTCATGTTTTTTAGCGAGACTTACGAACAGCAATTCATTTTTTTATATATATAGACTAGCTGTGCCTGCGACTTCGTTCGCGTGGATGACGAAACTTATCAATGAGTTTTTAACCGCAAAATTAAGTTTGTGTTTTATTGTTTATACTTTTCCGGGACAAAAACTACCCAGTGTGGTGCCCAGGATAATAAAGAATAATTATACCAAGTTTCATCGTAATCGAACCGGTAGTTTTTGCGTGATACCTGAACAAACAGACAGATAGACAGACAAAAATTTTTTTTTTCACACTTTTGGGTTCCGTTTCGGTCTAGTAACACCCCCGCCATTTATTGTTTTGATATTTTCAATGTACAGAATTTTCACTTCTACAGATTTATTATAAGTATAGATATAGATTGATTTATATACCCAAAGGAATACCTACTCGACAAGTATTTTGACGACCTCCGTGGTCGAGTGGCGTACACACCGGTTTCAAGGTGTCACTAGCTCTGAGGTCCCGGGTTCGATCCCCGGACGGGTCAATGTAGAAAAAAACTTTTCTACATTGTCCCGGGTCAGGGTGTTTGTGGTACCTTCGTTGTTTCTGAATTCCATAATACAAGTGCTTTAGCTACTTACTTTGGGTTCAGAGCAATGTGTGTGATGTTGTCCGCATTCATTTATTTATTTATTTTTCTTTAAGGCTCAATGTGGCAAAAAATACTGCCAATTTTTGTAGGAGGAGCCACGTAGTAAGTACTTAGTGCATGACGGAGTTGAGTATTAGCAAGGATGGACCTATCTTTTTCTGCCTACTCTTTTCTTAAGCTATACTGGGGCTTTCTGTCTCAGTAGATTTAGCTGAATACCGTATTTACAAGGAGCGGCTGCCTGTCTCACCTCCACAAACCATTTTACTGGGTAACATTGTACCCAAGGATGAAAAAAAGTTAATACGATTACATACTCAAAACTTACATAAGATACTTTTTGGGATAACTTCCGTTTGTCCAGAAAGCATGTGCATGAAATATGATGTTGGTTACCCGGGTTGTCTGTTCGTTATTTATCAAGAAACTAAACAATTGATTACACTTAAATGTAAATAATTATAATTAATAGCAAGTAAATGAAAAAAACAAAACTACTGGATCGATTTTGATCGAATTGATACCTCAGAGGTACCCTATCCTTTACAAAAAGTTTTTTAAACATCCATCCACAATCGCCTTGAATATTATTCATGTTTAAAAAATATACATACAAAAAGAGAACTTTCTTTAAAAAAAAGAAAGTTCAGAAAAAGAAAAGAAAATACAAAAAAAATGAGTTGAGAGTTGAGTGAGAGTTTAGAACCACCTCTTTTTAAAGTCGGTCAAAAAAATTTCTAGCTTTGGCTTAGGCTAGACAAAATAAATCCGGATTAGTAACATAAGATACAAACATCACACAAACAAGAATCTATCATTCATCATTTTTATCACTATCTTTTTTTCAATGAAATTAAAGCCGTTAAGAACTTGGTATTATAATGTTTGTTTTTATGTAATTCAAGTTGAACTAATACAATAATCGCAGTTTATTGCAGTGATAATACGTCATCAATTAGGTAACGGTATCTTTAAAAGATTAAGTTTATTGTTGTATCGATTACAGACTAGTATATATATTCGGAACTTCAATGATCACACCAAATTTGTCTACAGTAGGTAAGCAAACAATATACTTATTTTAGAAGAAAAAAATATATTTTTGTACTGAAATATTTCGTAGAAAATTCGATTGCAGTGTAAAGTATTTTTGCTAAGTTGTATAACTAAGTTTCACATTTCATATTTTTTTAATGGTATTCTTAATATAAATTACTGTGTTTCTGTAGGTCACATTCAGCTTGCCTTGTTATTTATTGGGCTCACTTTAGACTTATCAATTTAAGATTACTCTGATAAATTCTATCACCAGTCAAATCACATGTACCAAAATTATTGTTTCATTTTATCTTACCATTTCTCAACATTATTTTCACCTCAATGTAAAACAAAAGAAAGTATTCATTTTCAATAACTAAACAAAATTTTCTGCTGTTCATCTATTCAACCCCATTTTCTTTCCGCAGCAGCAAATAACTAATCACCATGAAATTCTTCGCCGTCTTCGCTGCTGTACTGGCCGTGGCCGCCAGCCACTCGACCTGGACCCTGAACGAGCTCTCCGAGGCCATCCAGAGCCCGAACACCGACCCCGCAATGCTGCCCTACCTGGAAGAGGCCCTTAACAACATGATGAACCAGATCTTCGCTGGAGTTCAAGTTGTAAGTTAATGTTCTTTTCTGAATAAAATTTGTATAAGTGCTTGTATAAATATTACAACTTTCTTATATAAATCAAAGTTCTGGGCCAGTTAGATTGACTAACACGCTAGTTTGTTTAAATAATTAAAGTTTAAATCATTCTGCCCACTGTCGAGGCAAAAAAAATAAGTTTAAAACTACCTTTAACTCTTTTGATTACCTTGTATCATTTTTGTTCTTAAAGCTCGAATAAATAGCTATGTTGGCATTTGAGAATTTAATCTCTCTACCGCGAGAATTTAACAAACTATTATTTCAGACGTTCAAAGAATACCCAGAACATTTAAAAGGAGATCCATGCCGCAGCATTTTGCTAAGTGACGACACATGCCACCTTCCTATCCATCCCACTATCATAAATCCCCCCCAATTTACTCTTATACGAATTTCTAAACGTTCCCTATGTAATTCCAGGAAGCCGTGACCGTGACCGTCCCTGCCGTCACCGACAGCTGGACCCTGGGCCAGATCTCCGACGCCCTCCAGAACCCTGAGACCGACCCCGCCCTCATCCCCTACCTCGAGGAGGCCCTCAACATCATCATGGATGCTCTCATCTCCGGAAACGATGTTGTAAGTTTTCCTATTTTTTAAGGATTTTTTTTTATAAATAGGAAATTTCTTTCTCTAAGGCTTACAATTTTTTAATTATATAAAGAAAGTTCTAAATGAACGCCCTGTATTATTCACTCTGCAAAAGCCTGTACTCATACAGAGCAGAAACGAATACCGACCACTGCGCTTGATTATTAGATTTCACGATTTAATTTGAAAGCCCCTTTCCCTTCGATGTTTTCGTTAGAATAAGATAAGAATTTTTAAGATAATACTGATGACACATTAGAAACTTTTTAACTTGTTACCTAGTAAGTTGTACATACGATATAGCCACTATGAATTATGATTGCTGATATTAAAAAGCTGCTACCTTCTCTTACAGACTGCCGTCCCCGTGATCGTCCCCGCCCTGGAGGTGACCCACTGGACCCTGAACGAGCTCTCCGAGGCTCTCCAGAACCCTGCCACCAACCCCGCCCTCGTGCCTTACCTCGAAAACGCCCTTAACGAGATGATGGACTCCATCTACGGCGGAAACCAGATGGTAAGAACCTATGCTAAGACTTTAAAATTTTAAAAGACTATAATATACATTGTAGCGCAAATGGTACAGTCTGTGAAAGAAATATCGGTAAGGTGCTAAGTAACCAGCTTGGAAACTTTTACTTTAACCTTCTTTCCTAATTTGTAACAAACAACACTGTTGAACTTGTGAAAACTATTTCATTATCTGAACAACTGTAGAACGTACAACTGAATGGAGTAGAGTTGGACCCTGTGGAGTCAACTGTTTTTCTTGGCATTACTGTTGACGCCAAACTACAGTGGGGCCCACACATAAACAAATTGTCTGGAAGGCTTAGTTCAGCCGCTTATGCTGTAAAAAAAATAAGACAATTAACTGATGTGGATACAGCCAGAATTGTTTATTTTAGTTATTTTCATAGCTTGATGACGTACGGAATTCACCTTTGGGGAAGATGTGCGGATATTAATTCAATTTTCGTATTACAAAAAAGAGCTGTCCGCGCTATATATAATCGGGTTCATAGAGTTTCTCTCCGAGAGAAATTCAAGGAGATAAACATTCTGACTGTAGCTTCACAATATATATTTGAAAATCTACTCTATGTTCACAAAAGCGAATCTGATTTTGTCAAATTGTCTGATGTTCACTCCCGGAACACCAGGAACAAAAATAATTTAACTGTTCATGCTACTCTATGCTTTACTCTTTACACTTTTAGTAGTGCCATTAAAATTTGAATGACGACCTTCGCGGTCGAATGGCACCGGTTTTCAAGGTGTCGCTAATGTTGAAACACACTTTTCTACGTTGTCTCAGGTCTGGGTGTATGTGGTACTTTCGTTGTTCCTGAATTTCATAACACAGTTGCTTTAGCTAATTGGGTTCAGAGCAATGTATGTGATGTCCGCATTTATTTATTATTATTATTCACTGTGGCGAAGTTGTCAACAGCCTCGGACACCACGGCCTATCATGTAGCCGTAGCGCGGGCCGCATGGCGCGGCATGCGAATATAAATGACATTATTCGACGAGCTCTTGTCGCCGTCGGCGTTCCGGCTGTACTCGAACCTAATGGCCTGGCACGCGACGACGGCAAGAGACCGGACGGCATGTCTTTGTTCCCGTGGAAGGTGGGTAGGCCTTCAGTGTGGGACGCTACTTGCGTCGATACTCTTGCGCCATCCCATCTTCCTAGTACGTCGTGCTGAGCTGGCGCTGCTGCTACGGCTGCTGAGAACCTCAAGCGGCGGAAATATACCAACCTAGTTGGAAGTTATTTATTCGAGCCGTTTGGGGTTGAGACCCTTGGTCCGTGGGGTCCGAGTGCACACAGATTTTTTAAAGATTTATCCAAACGCCTGGTTGACACTTCGCGTGACCCAAAGGCTGGCTTCTACCTAGGTCAGCGAATAAGCATTGCCATACAACGTGGCAATGCTGCCAGCCTTTTGGGCACACTCCCAGTCGACAGCGATGTGGATGAATTTTTTGATGCCTTGTTTTAGTTCTTAGTTTCATTTAGTTTATAATTCTTCGGCTTAGTTAATATAATATTGTAAATATTTTAAGTTTAATTCCATTAATAAAACGCGAGAAGTATTAATATTTATATTCTTTATTCCAGGAGGCTATTGTTGTCGCTATCCCCGCTGGTCTGGAACCAGTGGTCCCCGCCCCCGCCGTCCCCGTCGTCCCCACCCCCGTCGAGGCTGGAGTCGCCGCCCCTGAGCTGCCCACCACCACTCCCCTTGTCCAGATCGTCCTCAACATCAAGCAGAAGCCCGTAAGTCTCATCAACTTATGTTACTTTGAAAGAAGAAAGAACAATAATTAATGGAATAATTATAGATACAGTTTTCTTACTAAAGACTTTCTTTAGAAATTTATAGTACCTAAAGCCTCTTTGAAACTGTTCGTATATAAGGAAAGAAAATAACCATGAGATTCACCAGTTTGCTACGTGAATTAAATAGATTTCCCATCTTCATGGACCATTTGATTAGTGGTGTGTAGCTGGCTAGCCTGCTTAGTGCCATCCAAAATGACTACTATGACTAGATCAAAAGCTTTATATTTTTTAAATATAAAGTCTTTCTTTTTGACTAAATCCCAATTTTCGAAGCTAATGTATGTTTTTCTTTACCACAGAGCTCTTCCATCGCTGTCCCCGCCGTCAGCGCCCTCGCCCGCTCTTAAACAACGAAAACCAGTCTCCTCCGTATGATAACCCAGATTTATTATATATTTTCTGAGTAGATAAATCCGGTGAATATACCTACAGTTTTGTACCAACAATGAAATCTGAATAAAAGATTTTTGTCTATTTAACTTTTTTATTTATATAAGTTGTCTACAACTATACAAATAGCACACATACCTATATACATGTATACACACTACATTTAAAGGTTTTAATTAATATTGAATACATACACACATTGTAGGGTTATCCCTAGAGACTTATGTTAGCCTCTATTTACCTGTTTGAAAAACAGGCGTGACCTGTGAGACGTGTATGCGAGAGAAAATGACTGTGCAAATTCCCATGTCGTCAAAACATAAACAAATCTCACTAAGATGTCACAGCATTTGATAAGAGATAAAACGTGATAAGAAGATCGATGTGAAAATATCCCAAATATAAAAAGTAGCAAACTCTAGAGTTAAAAAGAGATACGCTATATATCTGTATAGCGCTATCCCTCTCTCTGACTGAATTGTTCAAAGTTTTGACCTGTCATAATACGTATCAAAGGACATTTATATCATGCAGTTGCATTGGAATTTAACCTATGATTTATTGCGATGGTATGACTGAGTCACTTTATCTGATAACGTTCACCGCGTGATATCCATGAGATTGATAGCAAATCTTATCTTCCCATGGATAACGTGAGAAGAAACGATGGAAATATACCAACCTACGTTCTATTTCTGAATTCCAAAATCTTCGGAACTTCTTTCTTTTTTTAAACGGTATATTTACCAGCTGTTCCCATGGTCAGGTTCTGATGATGCGATCCCAGAGAAATCAAGGGCAAGGTGAAACTTTATACGCACGTATAACGTGTTTAAAGTTTTTCATTGATTCTCTTCTAATTTAAAATGATCAATTACTTTGAAGTCGATTGTTTATATTTATGTCTAACTAGCTGTGCCCCGCGGTTTCACCCGCGTGAATGACAATTCTTACACTATCTTTATAAATTATAGCCTATGTGTTATTCCGATGTATAAGCTACAATATTGGAAAGTTTCAATAAAATCCATTCAGTAGTTTTTCCGTGAAAGAGTAACAAACATCCACACATCCATTCTCACAAACTTTCACATTTATAATATTAGTAGGATTTATTATTTTTAATGAGCTCAGTCAGACCATACGTACATAGTTATGATCTGACTGACGATTTTTCACTGATTTAGGTACTCAAAATACAGATGCATTTATTGGTATTCACTGTTCATACACTATTACACAAATAAAACGCAGTTGAGTATAACTTTCCTCGTTTAAACTTACGGGTTTCCGCATGAATTGGTACGATTGAGTTACGAATAACCGTTTAGGTTTGCATATCAGGTAATTGATAGTAAGTAAAACTCTGTTCATTTGTTTAAAAACGATGGTTTTATGTTGGCTAAAATGTTATGAGGGTTTTCGCGATTAAGTTAATGCTTTAGGCTCGCCACATTTTCAGGAGGTCTATCTGTAAATTTTCATAAATGAGAGACAAGCTACTGGCTCATGATTGGTGGAAATTGACAAAAAGACCTCATGGGAGAATAGCGAATAGCGAAAAAGTCGGATGTCCTGTATCAATGTAATTGCGTCTGCCAGTTTTAGAGATGCGCTTTGAAAAAAACCAACTCTTTATCTTTATTAAATTACAACTTCTTCGGGTAAATACAGTTTCGGCATAAGCTGTGTGACTGTGTTTGATCACAATACACCTAACTGTATGAATGGGTGTGTTCTTGGAATATTGATGCATACAAGTGAATCATTCCGAAAATCATGAACTTGAATCATAAGCAGGTATATCTAAACTGATCGTCAATAATCTTTACCTAACACGTAATTTTTTGTAAGAAATGTTTATGCGCAATATGTCATTACTTATCTATTACAAACAATCATTTATACATAAGTATACATATAGAACTCGAATGTTTGTGTTTCTAGAAAATAAAGAAGATTCTTAATGATTTATGGAAGATGAAACTTATCAATGAGTTTTTGACCGCAAAATTAAGTTTGTTTTTTATTGTTTATACTTTTCCGGGATAAAAACTACCCAGTGTGGTGCCCAGGATAATAAAGAATAATTATACCAAGTTTCATTGTAATCGAACTGGTAGTTTTTGCGTGATACCTGAACAAACAGACAGACAGACAAACAAAATTATTTTTTTCACACTTTTGGGTTCGGTGTCGGTCTAGTAACACCCCCCGCCATTTATTTTTTTGATATTTTTAATGTACAGAATTTTCACTTCTACAGATTTATTATAAGTATAGGTTAAGTTTATATTGCTATAACTGACTGCAAAGACAACCAAGTGGTATAGGTCAGGTAATCGCGCCAACTAACACTGAGCGGCGGGTTTGATCCCACTTGGCCAAATATTTGTGTTACAATCCACAAATGCTTATTAAATAATTAGATTATGAGTGATACAAGGATTATAGTAATTAATTTAGTGCAGGAGTTCATTTTTTCGACAATGATTTGGCGTTAGAAAATATTTAAATCACGTGATTAGTATCTTAAATTATATTTCTAAAAGCATTTATCTAAACGAATCCAAATCTTTATCCTTTTGTCCTGAAGATTTAAAGGTTATTTTAAGATAAAAAGTCATCCTTAAAATATAAATTCTTTACTCCTGTCTTTTTGTAGGGCATCGATATGTCACTCTTATCAATAGTTACGTTTGATGGTTCTCATTGGAAAAGTTCTTATCAGTTTGGTATGCATTTTCGCAACAGTGCATCATGCTTATATCATGTTATCAGAACTGTGCGAATTTTGGCGGGCTTGCGAAACTTTATCTATGTCTAGATAGTGATGGAGCGTCATGTTTTACTTTTGGGGTTATGTAAGAGAAATAAGGAAACGTTGAATCGTTTCGACGTACTGAAGTACTGGATGAAATTAATTGTTGCTTCCGATATTAATTGCTTTCGACAAATAAGCTATTGGTAGATAGTTATTCTATTTTTATATAAACGAACCTTATAAAGCGTACGCACGAGTCCTTTTTGCAAAAATATACAAGAATGTTTAATTATACATAATGTCTAATACAGAACTTAACTAACGCACATTCAACAATGTCTTGCCTTTTTATATTTAAAAGGGTTTACAAAACGATTATTATAGGTTTAAAGAAGGTGGGTCAAAATATTCACAACATGATTTGATTTAGGTACTTATAAATATTAATAATATATTGTGAGGTTCCTCACTAATAACCGAAATAATTACTATCAACATTAAAATTAGCAAACAATAAAAATAGACATAAATACTATACGGAACCTAAAGGGTTCCTCCTGACACATCCATGAGTCAGGTCCCTATGACAGGTCGTCGTGACAAGCCCACCTCGTATCTCGACAGGCCCCGATTGCGTGTGATTTATAAACTGGGATCCCATCACACCACGCCAGTACATCCTCAAAGTTCAAAGGGCTTAGTTTGTGCACTTTTCAAGTAAGTAAAATCGACTAAAACTTAGTTATAAACAATTTTCTTCTGTCTTTACTTTACCCAAACTATGTTGAGGTTGGCCTCGATATCCTTGTCGCGGTAGTATTGCGAAATGCGTTCCCGCCTGGTCCCCGGCAATAGGGAACAGTGAAGCACTCCGGTGGTTTTAGCCGGTAGGAGTCCGGCACACCCCTCCGTCTTCCCCAGGGCGGAGGAAGTCCATGGAGGATTGCCACCGGGACAAAAAAAAGGCCTCGATATCCTTATAGTCTTACTGGATTCAGCTAAATACTGCATTTTATATTGTCACTGCCTATCTGACATTTACCTCCTATTTTATTACTAGGTAACACGGTATCCCATAGTGACATTGGTTGTCAGAACGATTTAGCGTATGGTAGTCAGGACCATCGTATTAATTTGCTGTCCAGGCACGAACGTTGTCCCTGTATGTGTACAAATAATGTTTGTCAATATAGGGCTTTTTTTATTTTGCTACGATTGCGTTCAATTTAAGTGTTTGATTGTAATTCGTTAAAACCAACCATTAAATATTAGGGTCAAATATTAACTAAATTTGTATTAAATATTAGGGTCAAATACAATCCATAATCTATATTACATTTACGTCAAAAATATCATTATTAATATATTGCATGTCATACTTAATTAAATTTACGTCAGATTAAATGTAAACAAAGGCGCGTATATATCAGACCGATAAATACTTGAGAGTTCATAGTCTACTATTTTTTATTCTAAAGGAATCCTAATTTAGCTTGACGAAATCATAATACCTCAGGAATGTTTTGTTAAATACATATAAGTAGTGTTGCTTTCTGACGTTTAAGCGAATGTGGATAGTGTTTCGACGAATTACTTAATGAAATTGTATGTGAACATTAGTGCGATATCTAAAACAAATAGAAGTCGAGTAATGTATGATAAAGTCCATTTCAAAACATTACGCGTATTTCACGAATCATTTTATCAATAAAAACGTTCACAGATAAATATGGACACGCAAATGTTCAGGATTCCTTTACTTCGGACTGATTATAAAGAATAAATAATTGAAGCGCGTTCATGCATAAATACCTTTAGGGCTTGACGTTTCGACCGGGTTACACAGGCCGTGGTCGCAAGCAGACTCATACTCTTCTCTCTCTCTCGCCTCTTACTATATGTTGTGATTAATATATGAGTAATATTAATTATTAAATATATGTACAATACTTATTTCTATTGGCAACTTCTTTAGTCTTATCTTTGACTTACTGTAAAAAGTATATCTGCATCACTTAGCTATTTATATTTATTATTAAATCGTTAGAGCCTACAGGTATATTAGTAATTAAAAACTCTGTATTTGCCCTGTGTAGGAATTATGTACTTAACCAGTACATAAAATTAAATGAATTAACCGACTTAAAAAAAGGAGGTGGTACTCAATTCAACTGTGAACCTATTTTGATAATTCTTTTTTTATTCGAAAGCTGGTGCTTCAGTGTGGTCCCATTTCAATTTGGTTCAGTTTTGTCAGTGCAGTGGGATACATAAGACATAAATATAAGACTTATTTTAAAGTAGTTTTTTTTTGTTAGAATTATTTCACTCAAACATTTTACTAATTATAACTAAGTTACTCTGATTTTTATTATTTAATAAAACGCTTTTATCATCGCTGGTACTGTTGTTACATATTTAAACAGTCGACAGTATGAAATATAGTCAATATCGCAATGGACTCTATATCAGGATTTTCTTTAACGGTCTAGTTTTACGGTATGCTGTGTTTATAGCGATAAAACGCGTTCTTTATCTAGCTCAGAATATGAGCACATGTTTAGAATCGTTTTTCCTATCTAATGCTTATCTTTTAAGAGATTGGGATTGTTAGAAACATGTTTTTGTAGATTATTTTATATTTTTGGATGAACTGTTGCTATTTTAGATGTTTGATTATATTAATTTTAGATTAAAAAAAAGACATTTGTATGTAGAAGCCGTTACTTCCTTTACTTTATTGCGGTAACGTTGAATGAATGCGAGCTATATATTACAGGGCTCTATGATTGCGACTTTTTAGACAATTATCCTTGTAAGTAAAATATGGTTAGAATAAAAAAAGCACGAATTATGAATAGTTTTGCATTCTACCAGTATATAAACATTCGCTCATATATGCTCGCTCACGTCATCCTCTAAAATAAAATGTTCCTTGTAAAATAAAACCTAATTTAAAATGTATCTTTTGTCTACAGAACCCAAATAAAAATGGCACTCCCAGCAATCACGATCCGCGACCTCTCTGACGCGACACAAGACAACACCCTGTGTCCGAGCACAAAGAAAGTCGTCGAAGGGTTACTAAACGACTACATGGACTTGCAGTACGGTAAGGAGACCCCTTACACGACTGGAAAGCAGGTCATCCCATCCGGGGCAGCCCTCGAAGACGTGGAAAAGGCAGCGGCTGACGACAGTGCTGAAAAGAAGTTCCACGATGTCTTCGCTCAGATCGAGAAGACCGCCAAAAGTGGCGACTTGACCCCATTGTCGAAAAATGACGGCTCTTGGGACCCCAAGTTCACACCCGTTTTGGTACTCGTGACCCCCAATCCTTAGGTTTTAAGTTTCGAATCTTTTGCTATTTAATTTTGTATGTTATTTTTATCGTTTTTGTTTGATTAATAAATTGATTGTTAAATAATTTTTGTTTTGTTATTTATGTATCCTCTATCTACTATACAGAGAATAGAGTCACGTGTTTTTAATAAAGCATAAAATATCTGTTTAACGAAAACTTTTCACAAAACATAGAATTACGAAGAAATTGACAATAACGACAATAATAGGAAAACATGTACGTTGTACATACCTACACACTTTGTTTTATAGCTAAAACAAAAATAAAAACAGCACAATATTTATATCTTAAAATAAATATTTTTTTCTATGAATTTGTCGAGTTTATCGAGATATGTCATCCGCTGTCAAATAAAGGTCTATATGAGTGACGGCCACTGAGATGATTTAATAAATGGGGTATAAAACTTTGTTGTGGTACAGTTGACCCCAACTCAGTAGTGACACATTAACATTGGCAGCCTTTATTTTATAATGGTTAGTTTGATTATTCTAATACTTTTGTTAACTTAACATTAGGAATTAGGACTAGTCTTAATAGTTTGAGATCCATTAAAGAACGTTTGTAGCAGAACATGTTAATGATATGCACATTTTAGAGACTTACTTAGAGTCTGGAATCATCTGGAGGACTATTAATGTTATGGTAAATGGGTATTTTATTCTCGAGAACATAGGATGAATTAAGATTGTTATCTTATGCAAAAGCTACATTTTACACCACAAAAGAAACTAAAGAGTTACAAAAAAAAATAGAAACTAACCAATAAATATTAAACTATTTCAGTTTCTTTAAACTCGACTAGATGGCGCTGAAAGCAAGTGCTTTGACAGCATTTTACGTTTTTCATTTTACTATATTTGCTCATAAGAGTGATGTTGAGTTTATGCAGGTTAAATATTTTTAATCGAATCATCTCCTGACACAGATATTGAGTATATTTTCCTAAGAAATAAAGAATTATTAGTAATCCCTCTAAAAATTCATACGTTGGGTTGAATGATTTACGTTGAATTTCAGATACAAAGAAACAGATGGCGTTATCTGCTTGAAATGTCTCTGCCTTTGAGGCTTTTAGGCCGACCATACACGGGCTGCTTGAAGTTGCTGAATGGTAAACATATACGAGACATATAATTACATACTTGTGTATACACACATACACGGACTACTTAAAGCAATTGGACTTTAGGCCTTATTTTATTTTAAAATTCCATCTTGTAAAGTAGTGAAAAACATATCGTGAAGGAAAACAGAAACTATATAATGTTTCTCAGTACGTACTGCACAATGCTTTACCATTTCCCTGTCCCATGAGTCACATATGAGCATTTCCATTGTTTAACTATTGTGTCTACTGGCGGGACAGTTAAGTTGTTAAAATCCCGATCGGAGGTTTTAATGCCTGGAAACCGCCTTCTGAATATCGCAACCTGTAAAAAGTTTTAACAATATTAAAATAGTTTTAAGATTTTGAGTAATATAGCACGAATCATGTTCCTCATTCCTTTATACTATGTTTTACAAAGAAATCAAAAATAATAATATTACATTAATTGTAATTGCAAAGCACTGTAAAACAACGTGGCCATATTAAAGCAATAGGGAAGTAAATGTAAATATGCAAAATAGTAAAAAAAATGGCTACTGGTATAATCAGCAGGTCATAAAACATAAGCGTAACCTTTGTGATAGCATTATCCTCATTGTCTGATTACTTAAGCCTTTTCCTTTTATAAAAAAATGGATGCAAGGTTGGGGTTGAAAGCCGCCATAGAGAATACTTTCGATTATATGTATAGGACCCTGTATTTGGTGCTATGCCTGAAAATATGGCCTTATTTACGTTAAATTGCTACCTTAAATAAGTTATCAGGAAAAGATACTCAGAATTTCAATTTATTGTTATTAAATTAAAACAAAAGTAGCCTAATCTTTTATTACCGTATATCTGTAAAGATATAATTTACGACGGCTTAAACTAATTCTGCAAGCGATTATCTTTACAACATCCATTTTATAATTTAACTGTCCGCCAGCGGATCGTGGCATACGAAGTTGAACCTCTGTGGTGTAAACACGTAAGTCTTTGGTTTACATAAGAAATTGACAGAATTGACAGAATTGACAGCATGACAGAATCTTTAGCAAAACATTTTATTTCCAAACGAAGTGTTTTATTTTGGCGTTCAAAACCGTTAATGAGAGATATGTATGTTTTAGGTTGACTTAAAATGAAAGTACTACTGTTGGCTCTGTTCGTCGCGGCCGTGGCTGCCGTGCCTCTGCCCGAGGATGCCAGTGACGCTGTGCAGATGATCGTGAACGGCGTGCCCGAGGGACAGGCCTTGGACGTGGACCACATCGTGGACATCAAGCTGAAGGAGCATGCCGACGGCCAGGTGGTCGCCGCCTCCAACCTCCTCCACCCCTACACCGCTGTCGGCATCGCTGAAGCCGCCGCCGCCGCTGCTGATGTTTATGGCGCGAACTCCGTTGTGCTTCCCGCCCCCGCTGTCCCCGAAGTTGTCCCCGAAGCTGTTGTTCTGCCCGCCCCCGCTGCCCCTGAAGTGATCCCCGAGCCCGTGGTCTTGCCCGCCCCCGCTGCCCCTGAAGTCATCCCCGCTCCCGTCGTGCTGCCAGCCCCTGTTGCCCCCGAGGTGCTCCCCGAGCCCGTGGTCTTGCCCGCCCCCGCTGCCCCCGAGGTTATCCCCGAGCCCGTTGCTCTGCCTGCCCCCGTAGCACCCGAGGTAGTTCTCCCCGAGCCCGTGGTCCTCCCTGCCCCTGCTGCCCCGGAGGTTATTCCCGAGCCTGTTGTTCTACCCGCCCCCGTCGCCCCCGAGGTTGTCCCTGAACCCGTGGTCCTCCCCGCCCCCGCTGCCCCCGAGGTTGTCCCCGAGCCCGTGGTCCTCCCCGCGCCCGCTGCCCCCGAAGTTGTCCCCGCTCCCGTTGTACTGCCACCCCCTGTTGCCCCTGAAGTCGTTATTGAAGACTTGCCCGCCCCTGCTCCTCAGTTCCCCGAAGGTGAGCTCTACAACGACGGTCTGGTCTCAGTGACAGTCAACGGCCCCGAGGACGCCGGAGTGCTCGCTACCCTGCAGTCCTGGTTGAACATGGTCATCAACTACTTCAACGATGGTGCCGTAACCTCCCACCAGATCGTCTAAGCTATGTTAATGTTAAACGTGTTAATGTTGTAAGAATATACTTGGGAGTCTTAGAATTAATATTGTTTTATTTATTGTTAGGAAATAATCACAATTTCCTTTATAAATATTGATACAAAATCTCAATTTCTCTCTCGTTAATAATTATAGTCAGATCGAGTCCTAACAGGACGGATATACTAAAACACAGGTGCTTAGACAGCTAAGTCCACAGCGTTTATTGGTTATGCCACCGACCAAGTTATACCAAACGCCAACATTTAGGGTCGAGCTCATGAAAATCAGAGTAACGTAGTGGCATGCGTTGTAATAAACTATTCAAGTATTTGCCAAACTGGCTTAGAAGCTTGGCACGTTCTGGCCCAACTTCGGCTAACTTCACTTACTTAGCTCGTTAAAACCAAGTTTGGTTACCCTCGACGATACAAAATAATTGCTGCTATTATAATAGTTTAGTATGCAACGTTGCCCGTTCCTGTAGACATTTTTGTGTTATGTTAAGAAATTTGGGTTAAATATTTCTGTAATCGAAGTCTCGTTTGGAACTGTTAAGGAAATTATAATGACGCAATTTTGATAATAGCCATAGCCATAGTTAGATGTAGTACAGCCCTCGCCAAACTTCTTGACCGCTTTGAATATAGTCGCAAGTCCAAACTTGCGCATGATACAGACGAGTGGACAATACGTAATCAACCTAACAATTTTCGTTTTTTACACATTTTTAATAAGTATTAAAAATGTGAGAAAAAAGCTCTTGTGCGTCCCGCTAATACCTGATTTTTGTGTCCTGCGCAATGCAATGAGCCTAACTTCAGGGCGGTCACAAAGTTTGGCGCGGGCTGTAGTTTTAATTGTTTCATATTGTACTGTTGTACCTATCCCAGCTGCTTCTCCATTTGACCCAAAGGTTGACTGGTAGATAATGGCTTGCGGCATTAAGTCCGCCTTATGAACAACAATTGTACGTGAAAGATTAAATAAATAAATAAATAATAATTAAATAATATGGTTATTTTATTGCGGAAGAGAACCATAAGTTGAATGGCCATTAATTTGTTTTTGACGTCGGCTGATCAAAGTATCATTTATAATTTATTATTGGGATAAATTTTAAGTAAGTTTTACGACGGATAACAGTTGTAAAAGTGTCTTCTTTATCGCAATTATATGTTCTTAATCGATTGGTTTATTGTTAGACAATAAAGGTGGGATTAAAAACTTAAAGGTTTTGTTAGATTGTAATAGCTCATTATGACTATCATATTATTATCTACCTACTGTACAAGAGTTTATTTAAATGCGTGCGTGTATTATTTAACATAAATATTTTCATTGACTGCCTCGTTGGCCTAGTGGGTCTAAGCACGACTGCTACGCTAGAGGTCTTGGGTTCAATTCCCAAGCCGACCAAGGTGTTATTGGGTTTTTCTATGAAATTCTCAGTAGCAGGTCGGAGTTTGGATTTGTGCCCGGTTAGTGGCAATAGGCTCGCCCCCTATTACATGGGACCTAAACATACCGGCGAACTGTGGGTGTACATTGGTACACCTCTGCCTAACCCTTCGGGGATACAAGTGTGATGGTATGTTATGTTATGTGTATGTTATATTTTCATTTGTAGTATTATGTTGAAATATAAAACAACCACTTAACACTATTAGTGAAGAAACATATTGTTAACAAACCTGGATATTATGAAACATGCTAACATTATTGCTTTAACAGAGTCTTCTCATTCGCCGAATGAAAAATCAAGTTTTTTATTTTTAAAGAATTGTCATTTGTGAACATAGTGAAACATAAACGCTAAATTGTAAATTATTACTATGTATTTAATTTTTGATTTTTGACGGGTCTGTTGGTCTAGTGGTTAGTGACCCTGACTGCTATACCAGAGGTCGTGGGTTCGATTCCCACCCAGGCAAATCTTTGTGTGATTAGCATGATCATTTATTCTGTGTCTGGGTGTAATTTATCTATAATATGTAAGTATTTAGAAAGATATAAGTATGTTTACCAGTTGTCTGGTTAAGATAACACAAGCTCTGCTTAGCTTGGGATCAGATAACCGTGTGTGAGTTTTCCCGGAATATTATTATATTATTATTATTATTATAATTAATTCAACATTCCACAGAGTATTTATTTAGTATAGGTATATATTTGATTTTTATATTCACCCCAAATGTTCATGGATTTCCGCAATTAAATAAGTCAATGAGTTTAATAAATCATGATATTCCTGTAAGTAGGTTAACTTGTGTTCCACGGTATTAATTAAACTCTCGGAGTGGGAACTGATCGATTAAACCTATGTTTACTTATGTGGCAGATGTGTATTATAATTTTAATACATATTCATTACAGATTTCTGAGTTATTATATTTAAAATCATTAGAATTTGATTAAAAAATTAAGATTTTCTTCATAATGTTTATTATTTTAGAATATTTACTACCTACTACCACTTAGGGGTATGAAAAATAGATAGTAGCCGATTCTCAGACCTACTGAATATGCATATAAAATTTCATAAAAATCGGTCAAGCCGTTTCGGAGGAGTATGGTAACTAACATTGTGACACGAGAATTTTATATATAAAAAGATATAGGAGGATTTTCACAACATTGCGGGGTCACGTTATATTGTAAATGCATTCGGGGTTTCAGTAGGTGTCCGGCCCGCCCCTCCATCTTCTTAGGGCGGATGAAGTCCATTAGGGATTATACTGTACACAGGGTAAAATACAAAGATGTTCATACTACACAAAGATCGTTACTTGCTTGCAGAAAAAAACAAAAGAAAGTTTTAAATACAATACACTAAACCGATCTATAGTTGAGAACTGAAATTAATTGTTAGAATTTAGATCTGTTCTAATATAGGTAAAATTTTCCTTTAAAAATGTTACAAACTCGAGATGAACTTGATTGAATAATCCATTTTATTTTCCAACGCACTAGCGCGGAGGTTATAAAGCGGAGTGTCTGTTCATAGCCTAGTGAAGCTTTCTAGACAAGCACTTAAAGCGCTTTTTATCCCGTTATTATAAGTACGTTATACGCAAGTATAGCTGTGTAGAGCTTAACGAGCCACTCTTATATTGTTTACTAGCTGTGCCTGCAACTTCGTTCGCGTGGATGACGAAGCTTATCAATGAGTCTTTAACCATTAATGCTGCACACGCGACGGAAGCTTAAAAAATTTAGTAACTTCTCCCGTTTTCCCATCATTTCCCTTCACTGCTCTGCTCCTATTGATTGTAGCGTGATAAAAAGTATACTATAACCTGCCCAGGAGTATGAAGAATAATTGTACCAAGTTTCGTTAAAATCCATCGAGTAGTTTTTGTTTCTATAAGGAACATACAGACAGACAGACAGACAGACAAAAATTTTACTGATTGTGTTTTTGGTATCAATATCGATCACTATTCACCCCCTGATAGTTATTTAGAAAATATATTTAATGTACAGAATTGACCTTTCTACAGATTTATCTTAATATATATAAATCTCGTGTCACAATGTTTGTCCTCAATGGACTCCTAAACCACTTAACCGATTATAATAAAATTCGCACACCATGTGCAGTTCGATCCAACTTGAGAGATAGGATAGTTTAAATCTCAAATTATAGTCGCAATTTTAAGAAATTGACGCGGACGAAGTCGCGGGAATCAGCTAGTTATAAGTATAGATAAGTAAATGCGTGGGGTTAGAGCTTATTGAACCAAGAGCTTTATAGCCAAGAGCTTTGGGATTATGCGGCTGCATCGATATGCTGCCAGCGGTTAACAGTTTGGGAGTTAATTTGTTATATGTTTTGATTCAAGTGTGTTTACTTAACTATTTAGTAAAAGGTAGTAAAGTATAAATATCGTTTACAAAAAATGCATCATTAAAAATGCAGAAATAAAAAGGCATCATTGAAACGTTTTATAGAGAAAATATATTTTTATATTTTTGAGATTTGACTTTAAAGGAAACGAGATAGTATGAAAATAAATGAGCGATGTAGTTTTTGAGCTTATGGCATGCAGACGAAGAGCGACCCAGCAGGGTAGTTTGTTTTATAATATGTAAAAATATACATAGAAGATGTCAACTTGAAAGTTTTTAGCGTGGGTAGTCCATCAGAAGTCATATTCTTAACATAATCATGTGATTTGTATTCTTTAGTATAATAATGTGGGATTTAGAAGAAATCCTTCAGCGTTTGTTTCGCGTGGGCGAGACGGAGACAAATGATTGTGTCGTGTGGGTAGTTACATCATTATCGTGCAGTGTTCTTTGTTCACGGAGATTTTACCCTTATTGCATCTGCTTTATAGCTGTATGGACTTTTGATTTACGTAGGTGAAGCGAACTGTTTGCTTAACGGAGCTTGTTTAATGATCTACTGACATGTTAGAGTTCTGTGCTAGATTTAAACATAGTATTAAATGTACGATTAAATTGTAAAAAGGATTTATTGCTACTTTCATAAAGTCAATATCAAAACATATATTATTATCGTGATCTAAATGGCTGAGGCCTCGAGACATATAGAGTAAAATAAATGGATCGCACAGCAAAGCAAAAGTCACTTCTCATAAGAAAAAAGATACCATAATTCAACAAGAAAAACTACTTTACCATACAGAATCACAAGTTAAGCCCCAAAACCACAATCACAAATGGGGTCCTATCTAGTTTCCAGTGAAATTCAAGCAACAAAAGGAGGCTTACCCCAAAAGCATAACTCATCATTTTCGTAGTCGGTTAAAAACATACATACAAGTATCTCGGCTAGGGTCAGTCGTGTGCCAGTTTTAATAGGTTTTTTAAGAATCACAAACAAAGTAGAAAGTGGCACGCATTGGTGGTCACGCAAGGCTGTGGCACGCCACCGGAGGCTCCGCATTGCCCAATCCTGCAGCTGGACTTATGATTATGATAATCTGGGTAACATACCCTGTTAATTTGAAGCCCAAAGAATTGTTGGCAGTTATTTGTATTGTGTATATTTTGAGGAAGACGGTTTTATTTATCTACTGGCCTATCTTTAATTTTTACACTACTTACTCATTGACTGTATTATACAGAATAATACAGTCAATGTACAATACAAGTACAATATGATTCGAGAATGCAAAATAAAAAATATTATTTTCTGTTGATGGTTTTTTTTTTACAATTAATTCTATATTTTAATATAAAATTCATTTTTTATACGAAGCATACGTTCAATAATTTTAAACTAATAATCATAATCATGATAAAGTTTATTAATGTTAGTTATGGTTGGTTTGCGGTAGCCTGAACGATGTTTATTATACAAGCTTTTTTTGAACATGCCACGTATTTGCGGCGTCCGATGAATGTCATTAGTGTCAACGGAGACAAGGGCTTGTTATACATAACCTCATGAATAATAGAAGTTGATGTGATAAAATATTTTACTGAAAATAGACAAAACTGCCCGGAGATAATTTGACTGGATTACATTATTCAATATGAAGCTTTACAGTACATAAATCTTTACTTTTTTCCATTGAAATTATATTTTAATTTAATAGTCAAAGGGTTTTAAATGTCATTTCCATTTGTTGTTGTTTTTTCCAAACAAATGTCGCTTCCCAAGCTTCCCACTATCAGAAATAATCGTGATATCCGTCGTAGCACGTCGTAGCGTTGACAGCGTAGCGGCGTAGCTTATTGTAGCAGTCGTCTACAGAGGCTCACGTAGATAACGGATAAGCGTAGCTTTATTTATGTTATTTTTAGAATTACCCCTGTGGTTGTTTTTTAAATGGAAGAATAAGATTGTATAATATGTTTTCAAGAAAATATGAAGGTTAGGACAAAATACAAAAATGTTTTTACAAAACTTGCTCTTTGTAAATTGAATCTCTATTGACTCGTTTGTTCAGGCTTCAATTCAAGGCTAGGAGTAATTTACTAGCTTATTTATTGGAGCAATTTGAAAACTTAACTAGTTTAGTACTATCGTTAGTTTAGTACGAGTTAATTCATATAGACATAAAGGTAAAGGGATCAATAGTAACTTTTAAATCGACTTTGTGACCTACAAAATGACTGTATCGCGTTTTCAGAAAACCGTTGACCGCATCGAATTCGATCGAGTTAACTTTTTACTTTCACGAAACGTACGCGCTTGAATCGATAGGGTGTGCGGCCGTCGCGGCTGCAGGCAGCGGCACGACAATTATTGTGCCGGTGGTAGCGCGAATTTAGGGCATCGAAACGCGGCGGCGCGAGCCCCCGGCCGGGGCGCGCGGGTGCCGGGGTGCGGGGGTGCGGGGGCGCTGTGGTGCGGGGGCGCGCGGGGTGCGGGGGCGCGGGGCCGGGCCGGCCGGGCAGTCCGCGACGCGCCCCGCGCCGGCCGCACGTGCCGCCCGCCATGCCCGCCGCCGCGCCGCGCCGGCGTCACGCGCCCCCACGCCCGCCTAGCTCGCCTCGCGGACTTAACATGTTGCGAGTAAAGTGATCGCGGTCACAGGTGAGCATTTTTGAAGTGAAACTTTCAAGTTTTAATGTGAAATCGATTGAACTTTGTTTCGACGAGATCGATATTTGTTGGTGAGTCGTGTTACTGATACATTATTTATTACTGGACTTTTAATTTGGGCTATTAACCCTAATAATAGATTTTTGTTGGTGTACAATTTATTTGTCAGCGGCTTCAAATTTTTGATTTATAGTGAAAGTTTAGGAGCGGGATAGTCGGGAGCCGGTCGCGTGTGATGGTATGCGGGATGCATCCCATGGTATCCTGACCTACTTGATAGTGCAGATCGATGACGGCATCAGTTGTACGTAACGATACACTTCTGGGCACAACATTGTCCCTAAAAACAGAATAAGTATCGCGCGCCGCGCCGCGGTAAAGGTAAAAGGTCAGGAAGTCCAAACTAACTTCCTCACGACTTAATAAAGCCGGTGTTCGCCCGCATTACCTTCACAAACCCTACCGCATACTTAACATGAACTCTACATACTAATATACAAATCTATAATTATTAAATTACGTTAAATTTATTTAAATTTAACGTAATTTTTCAAATCTGGACCTTAAAATTTTCATCTACCCTCCAAACGTTTCAACACACAGAAAACGTAAAGTAAACTATTTGTTCATATTAAAACATAAATTATACTAGTATGTGTGGTCGCCCGGTTTACGGCATCGTGCGGTCAAAGGAATTCTTGCTTGTTGTACCGTAATAGAGCTAGATTGTACATACATTCTCAGTAAGCTCGTGTTTTCAGGCATTTTTCGACTAGAGCGAAATGGACAGAATCTAGAGCATTCTGTTTCAAAATGTTATTTCCTAACGTTTGTTTCTAACATAGAATATTGGACTCGATAAAATAAGAGAAAAATTACTTTCGATTGAGCTTGAACTTTCGAATAGGAAATAAAAAAACATTGATTTCTTTAATAATTGGAACTCCTTACTGTGTTCAGAAATTTTCCTCAGCGTGAACATTTTTGACGCATAGTAGGTAAATAGTAGGTGTTAATTTGAATAAAAAATTACGCCTAAGTCATATTTAATTTATTGATTTATAAAACAGTTAATGAGGACTGCACCAATTAAACCACAAAGGGTTAAAAGGTCGAGATATAAGAAATTGATTTCAAAAAGATGATTGGTTGTAAATATAATAATTAGAAAAAAATATAATATGTACCATTATAGCTATTGACTTTTATATAAGTAAATTAATTAAGTAACTAATATAGTCATAACTGGTCATAACCCTCTTCAATTTATATCAAAACTTCACAAAGATTTATTGAGAAATTTACATTATTCTCCAAGTATTTAATTATAAGTTGGAAGAGAAAAACAATACGGGCGATCCGATTTATCCAAAGTTGGGAAAGTTCACTGAAGCCATGTTATTGGTTTATACTTAAATTATCAATAAAATCGGTTTTACGATATTTTAACTAATAATTTTAACCTTGCGGGGCCATATCTTATTTTGACCGAAGCACGCTGTAACGGATTGATTTTGACTAATGATGTATACTGTTTAGATGTATTGAATCTATTCATATCATATAAAAGCTTAATTTTACCGATATTTGGGTCAAACCACGTGGCGGTCCAATTTTAGAATATTTTTATCGAATTCATAAAATATACCTTTTATTATTTTATTTTCCCTAATAAATAAAATAAAATAAAAATAAAAATACCGTTGACTAAAATGAATATATTGACAGTAAATATAAAAAGTAATTATGACATATGGCCGAACACTCTAATGAAAATTGTCAAAGAGATGACCCGAAGCGAGAGAAGAGTAAAAGCTAGTGTAAAATAACACACTTTTCCACGATACACATGAGGATAAAACATGAAAAAATATTTAAGGTAAAAACGTTCCTCACCTTTTTCCTGTATAAATTTTTATTACAAGTCAAATATGAATTTTGCAATAAATCTTTTACGGGGAAAAGCGGGAAAAGTCACGTAATATTTCCTTAAAAAACGAGTGCCTTGATTATCTATCAACTTTCCATATTACCACCCTGTTATTAATACTTTATGGGGAGAGAAGTCATTATTTATTTTACCGCGACAAATTAGGAAAAGGTATTTCGAAACTGAATGTAAGAGAAGTGACTGAATCGAGGGCACCATTTCATATAGACTTGTGTGTCTAAGTTTAAATCAGTAACCAGGATATTTATAATCTGTGTTATACCTTATACTCATTAATTTAATTTCGTATAATGTAGCATAAGTTTGCCCGTCTTTGCCTGTATTTAGTTCTAGTTTGTCTTAGCTTTTTTTAAGGTCAAAATTGTTGGAAAAACATGGTATCGTAATTAAATGCGTGAGGCAGAATCTACTTTTCTTTCGCATTACTGTATATTATGCAAAGCTAAACATATTTAAACATGGATATTGGATGTCACTTCAAAAAGTCGTATTTCGTTAACTCGACGCTGTCAAACCATTTTGCGCATAAGATATAATTTAACATAGCTTTTATATAATCGTGTAAGCATTTTGCGAATATAGGCTTCGAACTCAGAGCCTTTCTCAATGTATGAGCAGTAAATTTTACGTATCTTCGGAACCTAAAGATTGATAACTGTAAATTAGATTCTTCATATTTTTATATAGGTTATAAAACCAGCCTAGCAAAATGATTTTATGAGATAAAAATATATGATGCTACTTCTACTATTTTATTATTGGCTTAGTAAGTAATACAGTTTGTTTGGTAAAGATTTAGTTGCTCATGAAGTGTCGTGTTTCATTTGTTTTTGTGTGTTTATTCTTTTATGTTATAAAAATATGTGAAAGACGAGATACGGGTATTTTTAAGATGTAGATGTGTTTTTGTTTTCTAAAGCAATATATTATCTAACAACAGATTGTTTTGTCAAATGACTTTATTACCCTCTAAATAGGTTGTGGAGGTTAAGTAAACACGTTTCTTATCGTATGTAGTACCTAGTTACCTACACTTGTTCCCATATCTTGGGATTTAGTTACATTCGATATCCAATTATGATTTTAATTGGGAATCAAGGCAATATGTCATTTGTATTTAATATTATTATGATATAGACTTTTAAAAACCTTACATCCGTAACATAGGTTGGGTATAGAGACCCTAGGTCTTACCTAAGTTACAATGTCAGCTTTACCGGGATTACTATTTTTATGCAACGTTGCCTCTTTTACACGAAGTATATAGAGGATAGAGGCTCAAATCTCCTTTAACCCTTGCTTCATATTACTTTAGTTATTTAATAAGACTTTTGCATTTTCTTGCGCTCAAGTTTGTTTCATTATAATACAATATACTTTAAAGGTTATGATAGTTTATGTCACGATATTTGTTATAAATATATGTAACGTTTTCTTTAAATTAGGTAAAAATTGCGGTTTAAAGACTACTTTACGTTGGTCCGCATAAATTAATGATTACTGTGGATATTTGTTAATAAATGTTAACATTTTGTTGTTTTAAAATATTTATTTAAGTAGACATTGAAATAGGTGTTGAATAGGAATTGTCTAATTTAATTCAGAAAGGAATAGGCGAGCTAACTGCAATGCATGTGTGTGATATATCTTTGTGTGTGTATTATATGTTTTCAGTATTTAGTTTGTATGCATTTGAATATGCATGTGTGTGTATATGTACACCTTTCTCGTTCTTTCAGTCTAGGAACTATTAAAAGCTAGGTCGTAAGGCGAAACATCAAAGAGATTTCATCTAAGTCAAACACATTTTATTCCTTGCAATGAATCTAAATTCTGAAACAATTCTGTGTCATAACAACATTGAAATTACACTTCAGCAAATTATATAGTCTTAAAAGCCTTAAATGGGTCTCTAATGGTGAACAATTTAGCGTTTATAAACTCCTACATGTTATTAGACTTGATACTTCCCAGTATCTTTTTATGGGTGTCAAACTTCAGTGATTCAAAGTTGGGTAATAAATCAGACATCTTTTTGCGCACCATTTTATAATGTCGGCTAAATGAAGTGTGAAATAAATTTGAGGAGTTGACTTCGTTGCAATACAATTAATAGTTTTAAATTCTGTTAAATATTATTTTTATCGATTGAAGTTTTGTATACATATATTGAATGCTTTTTATATCATGGTCTTAGTCTATAGCAATGTTTTAAAGAAGTAAAGTGTTTTTCAAAGCATCGACTACCTAAATGATTATAAATAATGTAGCTAATACCATAGTTCACTATGAGAGTCTCTTGGGAATACTAAATACTAATGTTTAGGCAATCCGTTAGGAGTATTTACTATTTAAAAGGTAATTCGTTCTTTACACTTAAAATTAGAAAACAGATGTCAAAGAAACTAACGTTTTATTTGAGCATCAACCTTTCTTTATTGGGCAGCCATCTTCATAGTTTACGAGCTATAAAGTGAATAAAAATCAATAAATGAGCCGTAAACAATTTATGTGTTGTCTAGACCTTTTTTACCTGATTTTTTGAAGTGGAAAACAATTATATGGCTTTTGAATAGCGGTAGGTATATAGATAGAGACTAAAATAATTTCATGTAATATAACGAAAAATAATTATACATATAACATAATTTTAATATTTGTCATCAACTACAAAACACTGTCGAGACGGGTCTGTTGGTCTAGTGGTTAGTGACCCTGACTGCTATACCGGAGGTCGTGAGATCGATTCCAACCCAGGACAAATTTTGTGTGATGAGCATGATTATTTGTTCTGTGTCTGGGTGTAATTTATCTATAATATGTAAGTATGTATTTAGAAATATATAAGTATGTTTATCAGTTGTCTGGTTACCATAACACAAGCTCTGCTTAGCTTGGGATCAGATAACCGTGTGTGAGTTGTCCCAGGAAATTATTATTATTATTACTGTCCTCAAAAATAAATAACAGATTTTTAACCGACTGCAAAAACAGGAGGTTCTCAATATATATACCTCTTAGATGGTCTCATATAAATTTCACAGCAGTCTTTTTAAAATTTATACATACATACATACCATCACGCCTGTATCCCCGAAGGGTTAGGCAGAGGTGTACCAATGTACACCCCAGTTCGCCGGTATGTTTAGGTCCCATGTAATAGGGGCGAGCCTATTACCACTAACCGGGCACAAATCCAAACTCCGACCTGCTACTGAGAATTTCATAGAAAAACCCAATAACACCTTGGTCGACAGTAGTATATTATTGGGCATTCTATACCACTTTCTGTCGCTCGCCAGTCAAGCTCGGCTACACGCCGAGCGCTCGCTACAGAAAGTGGTATTGAATGCCCAATATCCGATAATCGACTCGATCCGTTTAGTCGAGTATTCTCACAGGCTTACCATGTATAATTTGTGATTCGATTGATCAAAAAAGTTTATAAGTGAATGCTATGAACGTATTTTATCATTCTTAGACATGAAGTTTATTAAACAACCCCAATCATTGAATGTAAACACTATCTGTGATGATATTCCCAAGACTCATGCTCGTCATAGTGAATTATTACCTAACATAGTACGTTGTATAATTTGTGGTCCGTCAAATTGTGGAAAAACAAATTTGCTCATTGGTCTTCTTATACATGAAAACGGTTTAAAATTTCAAAATGTTTACGTTTATTCAAAAACTTTGCACCAACTTAAGTATAGATTTCTGGAAAGTGTTTTACAACGAGTTCCAGGTATTTCTTTTAAGAAATATCATGGAAATGAAGACGTTTTAAGTGTTCAGGATGCTAAACCCAACTCTGTCATAATATTTGATGACGTTGCATGTGAAAATCAAAGTAACATGCGAGATTACTTTGCAATGGGTCGACACAAAAATATCGATTGTTTTTATCTCAATCAAACGTATAGTAAAGTGCCAAAACAGTTAGTAAGAGACAACGCTAACCTTATCGTACTATTTAAGCAGGATGATATTAATCTGAAGCATATTTATGAAGAACATGTTAATACAGATATGACTTGGGCTCAGTTTCGTGAAATGTGTTCTAAAATTTGGAGTGAACCTTACAACTTTCTGGTAATAAATAAAGATTGCTCTAAAAATAATGGATGTTACAGGAATAAATTTGACACATTTGTCGTGTTTGAATAAGAAAATGATATATATTTAAGACCGCTGACATCGTTACCTTATTACTCTTTTAACAACTCTTATGCGATAACTATACATTTATCGACTATGGAAAAATCATTGAAAAGACAAATCGTAGATGCTTCAGCGGCTGTAAAGAAAAAAGTACGCGCCATGAGAGAACTTGAGATTGGGAATAAGGAAGCATTAGAAACGGTTTTTAAACCTATAACCGAATCACTTAATTTACTAACCAACACCAATAATGGAACTACTTCTGATGAAAATGAAAAAATCCTGGAAAGCAATCAAACATTATACAAGGAAGGTCCTACTAGCAAAGAGTACGTGGAAAGCAGTGATGAAAATGAAATCGACAGTGAGTCTTCATTTCAATCGTTGGGTGATAAGAACGAAGAATGCGATACATCATCTTGGTCTCTATCTCCTGAAGCACTACATGATATACCATTTGGTGTTCGGATAGAGCGTGGAAAACTTATGTTAGGTTCAGCTAGCATTACGATTGGTGATGATTTTATTACAGTAACGGGTCGCAAATATCGAAATACACCGGGTTTGAAACAGTTGTTGCTAAAAAAAGATGTAGACTTAAGTTTAGTGACAGATAATGATATGCAACATTATAAGTCAATGCTGATCGATACAAATGCACACCGTCGAGATTTTGAACCAAGCAAACCCATCAAAAGTAGCAAAGGGCATAAATATTTGCAAGTCATTAAACCTCTTTTTAAATTACAAAGTACAAATCAGACCTACAATCAACCAAAGGGGAATGGACTACCGTTGAAAAAAGTGTGGAGAAAAAACGTAGATTATGTCTATTGGGATAATCCAAATGAACTAGTGGATAGATTAAAACTATTGATTGCTTCACGAGACGCTGGCAACACTGGGCTGGACAATGAAATAATATCCATCATCGAAGAGTTACGTGAAAGTAAAGTTATTAATTAATAAATATCTTTTATTCTCTGCATATGTTTCATTTTACTGTTAACCCTTCAATACAAAGCACATTCAACATGAATATAGACAAATTTGGACATTATATTCATAAAAGAATGCGATTGTCAGAATTATTCGAGAGTAATGATAATGCATTAACGAAAACAGAAAATGGTGAATTTGATTTAAAAGCTACTACGTTGAGAGGTATCAGAACTCCCGTAGAACCAGATGATGCTGTAAATAAGGATTATGTAGATCAATTTATGACAAACATAACGAAAGATTTATATAAATCCATGCTGTTAATGCGATCTCAAATTATGAATGATGTACAAAATACTTTAAAAGCAAAGATATCTGAAGTTTCCATTCATTTAGAAGATAAGTTTTACACAAAAACAGTTGTAGATAACTTATTAGCATCTAAAAAGCCTTCATAATGTCCAAACAACAAATTGTAAATGAAATTCACAAAGCGGCAAGAAAAAATTTTGATCGTCGTTCTGTAATTTTGAAAGGGATTGATGATTTGTGGCAAGCTGATCTGATGGACATGCAAAATTTAAGAAAATACAACAATGGTTACAATTATATTTTATTGGTGATAGATTGTTTCTCAAAATACGCCTGGGCAGAACCGCTAAAATCGAAAAATAAAATTGATGTTACTAATGCATTTGGGAACATACTCAGTAAAAGTCAACGCAAACCGGTTAATTTACAAACAGATTCAGGAACAGAGTTTTATAATACTTCATTCCAGACGCTCATGAGAAGGTTTAATATTAACCATTACTCAACCTTTTCTACAAAGAAGGCTTCAATTGTTGAGCGATTGATAAAAACTATTAAAAATAAATTATATAAGTGTTTTAGTATGAATGGAAACTACAAGTGGTATGAAACGGTGTTACAAGATACATTGAAAATGTATAACAACACAAAGCATCGTACTATTCAATGTAAACCTGTTGAAGTAAATAAATGCAATGAGTTAAACATAAAAGAAAATATAAAAAAAACACATAAGCAAGTTTCTTTTCGTTGCGTACCTAAGTTCAAAGTTGGTGACAGTGTTCGCATTAGTAAATACAAGCATGTTTTTAAAAAGGGCTACACTCCTAATTGGTCAACTGAAATATTTACCATAAAAAAAGTAAACAATACCATTCCAAAAACGTATCATATAGAGGACCAACGCAAACAAGCTATTTTGGGAACCTTTTATGAACCGGAACTTCAAAAAACATATTTCCCAAACGTTTATTTGATAGAAAAAGTTTTAAAAAGAAAAGGAAATAAATTGTTTGTGAAATGGTTAGGTTTAAGTAACGCAGAAAATAGTTGGATCAACAGAGCTGCGATAGTGAATTGATAAAAGTAGATATCATATTATTTATATAAACATTATTATTTCTTACATGTATTTCATTTTACTTTGAACAATGCAAGGTGGTGGACTAGTCAATAGTGTGATTAATAATTTACCCTTTGAACTTCATTTGCCTGGTTACAATTATTGCGGACCGGGTACTAAACTACAAAAACGGTTACTACGTGGAGATCGAGGCGTAAACAAGTTAGACGAAGCTTGTATGCATCACGATATTGCATATCAGAACCATACAGATTTACCTAATCGTCACAAAGCCGATTTACAACTGTTAAACATGGCTAAACAAAGACTTAGATCCAAGGACGCAGGAAAAGGGGAAAAACTAAGTTCGTGGCTGGTGAGCAAAGTCATGAAAGCCAAAATAAAGTCTGGTGCAGGGATTAAAACGTTTAACAGTTTTGTATCGAAAATAAGATCAAAAATTAGGAAACTCAAACACATGGACAGTAAGGCTCTTATAAACGCCGCTTACTTGGCTGCTAGAAAGATATTTCCTTGCGTACAGAAAGTACGAGTTCCTCGTGTCATACCCATACCGAAGACTGGTGGAGTTCTGCCTTTGATCCCAATTTTCGCTGGTTTATCGGCATTAGGATCTTTAGCGGGTGGTGCTGCGGGTATCGCAAAAACAGTTAACGACTATAAAACAGCTCAAAAAAAATTACAAGAAACTGAACGGCACAATAAAACTATGGAAGCATTAGCTATAGGAAAGGGGTTGTACATTAAACCGCATAAAAATGGTAAAGGTTTGTTTATAAATTCGTCAAAAAACTGATAAGTAAGCTACCTAATCGTCCATTAACTGATGTTGACATCAAAAAGCACGCTCGCGACTTGCCATACTTTCGAGGAGTTTACATGAAAGATCGGTTACCGAGAAAACCAAAACAGATTGAATGTGCTATCGTGAATTTGGACAATTCAAAAAATGAAGGAACTCATTGGGTGGCTTATATTAAATTTAATAATTATTGTGAATATTTTGACAGCTTCGGTGATTTGAAACCGCCTCTCGAATTGATACGATACTTAAAAAACTGTAATATTTTTTACAACTATACAAGGTACCAAAAATTCAATACTGTGAATTGTGGACACTTATGCTTAGAATATCTAAGGAATTTTTGGAAAAATAAAAATGTATAAATTAATATGTTGTTCTTTCATTTTTATCATTCTCAAGATGTCCCTCACTTTGTCAATAACTGGAAAGTCATCAGATTTGTCTACTTACTATCCTAACACATTACAATTAAACGGTCAGTACGAGTGCGCATTATTGCATTTCTCCACGTTTAATTCTATTCCAAATATTGATAAAAAGAACAATAAGTTCTACTATGGATCGGAGGAAGTAATTGAAATACCCGAAGGAACTTATGAACTTCAAGATATCAGCGATTATATAAAGTCTAAAATACAAAACGCTTCGATAAAACTACTGTGCAATAACAATACTCTAAAAACTACAATACTCTGTTCTAAAAATATAAACTTCGATAAGGAAGACACTTTTCGAAACCTATTAGGATATGATAAGCAGATCTTAAAAGCTAATAAATTGCATGTCTCACAGTTTCCAGTTAACATTTTGCCAACGACCGTGATCAGGATTGAATGTGATATTGTCAGTGGTTCGTACGTAAACGGAGAGCCCAGTCACATTATCCACGAATTTGCACTCAACGTGCCACCAGGATATAGAATCATAGAAATTCCTAAAAACGCAATATACTTTCCGATTAATCAAAACAACATAAGCTGCATACATATACGGTTATTGGACATAAACAATCAACTGATAAATTTACGCGGTGAAGAAGTACAGCTTTATTTACATCTAAGAAGAAAAAATGATTGACTATAATAAATATACGCATCAACCAAAAAAAACCATCAGTTTATATAAAGCTCCCAGTCATATAAGAACTAGCTCGAAGAAAAGAATAAAATTAACGAGAGAAAATAAAGCATTTCTTAAAGCTATCGGTCTCCTAAAATGAATATCTTAGATGTTTTATCCGCACCAACCTACGACAATACTGTTGAAGGCATCGAATACCATTCATATAAACCGTACGTGACCAGTTTTAACAGGAATGACGAGATACGCATACCTATCAACCAACAGGACTTGTATGTACTACCGTCAGCAAGCACCTTGTATTTGGAAGGAACCATAGTTGTTAAGAAAAAGGATGCAAAAGAAACTGCGAGCAGTGTTCATTTTACCAATAATGCTCTACTCTATCTATTCCAAGATATAAGGTACGAGCTAAATGGAGTCGAAATTGATAAAATAAAAAATGCTGGTGTAACTACCACGATGAAGTCATTAATTTCAATGAATGAGACCGAATCAAAAATATCTAATTCTTGGGGCTGGAATATCGAAGGCATTAAAAATATAAACGGTGGTAAATTTTCTGTATCCATACCACTTTGCAACATACTCGGTTTTGCAGAGGATTTTAAAAAGATTGTAATAAATAGTAGGCACGAGTTGATATTGTTACGTAGCAATACAAACTTGAACGCTGTGAAATTAAATACTGGTGAAATTTTAGAAGACGTTATTATAAATAAAATCATATGGCGCGTACCGCACGTTAAAGTATCTGATAAGGAAAAACTAAGTTTAATTAAATTGTTAGAAAAAGATCGTCCACTGCAGATGGTATTCCGAAATTGGGATCTTTACGAGTATCCTGCGTTACCTAGGACTACTAAACATACCTGGTCTATCAAAACATCATCGCAAATAGAAAAACCCAGATATATTATTATCGGTTTACAAACAAACAGAAAAAATAGTGCCAGTTCTGACATGTCTCAGTTTGATCACTGTCATATACGAGATGTTAAAGTATACCTCAATTCAACATACTTTCCATACGAAAATTTAAACGTTAATTTTGCAAACAACAACACAGCTTTATTATATGAACAGTATACTCGATTTCAACAGTCGTACTACGGACGTCGCGCGGAACCCTTATTAAGTGAAAAACAATTCAAAGACTTAGCGCCACTATTCGTTATCGATTGCTCCAGACAAGCTGATAATCTAAAAGGAGGACCTGTTGTGGACGTTAGAGTGGAAATCGAAAGCGATTCAGACATACCTGATCAAACATCGGCATATTGTCTTATATTAAACGACTGCATAATTGAGTACAAACCGCTTAGCAGCACTGTTAAGAAAATATCATGAAATCGGATACTCTCATATTGGATGTACAAGGATTCAAGGATCTTTACAACAATTTTATAATAAAAGAATTGGCATTTGCGACTCAAAACTATACGCAATCGTTTTTAATAAAACCTCCATACTTATTTAGACATCTAACAAGCGAAGAAAAGATTCAAGTTAAATGGATAGAAAAAAACCGAGGCATTTATTGGAGTGAAGGACACATCGACTACAGAGAATTCCATCGTATAATCGTACCATATTTAAAAGATAAAAATATTATAGTTAAAGGTTCTGAGAAGGTAAAATGGGTTAAGGATCTATGTACGAATTGTAATGTATCGGAACTTGATGAGAAATTGTGTCCTAATTTATCCAAGTTGCACAAAAAATACTCCTGTGATGGAAAAGTTAACTTGTGTTGTAATAAACATTCCAAACAGTGTGCTCTTAAAAACGTATTATGTATAAAAAAGTATTTAGAGGAATAACTAAAGGTGTATCTGTTTATTAGTTTTAAGATATAAAAATAAAACATTTTTAAATGACAATAATGCGTTTATTTTATAATAACCCTATACTATTTACAGTTATGTTTATTCCTATTCTAAATATAAAAAACACAAAACTATATACTATTCTACCACATAAGTAAATGGTTTTGTAAATAAAAACATTTATTTTTTTTAAATATATTTTATTTCCTATGAATACCCGACACATTGCCACAAAACATTACCGAACACATTACCAAAAAATATTATTACCAAATAAACAATAAAAATAAAAATCTATTGTATTAATCAAAAGTTTAATAATCACTATCTATTAATGATTTTGAAATTTTCTTAACTAAAGATTCAGTTTCGTCCATGATACTATCAATAGCGTCTTTAACTATATATTGTGCATTGATTATTACATTTTCACAATCACCATCACTATCACTTGTTTGAGAATTGTTATTACATAGATCTACCACGGAAACTTTTATCAACTTAATACCCCGTCGCTGCAATCGACTCATAACAAATGATTTTGTAGGCATTTGTTTTTTCGTTTTTTCTTTACACCGTTGCTTGGATTTCTTATCTTTTATGGCTGGTCTGGTCTCCGGTTCCTCTGGCATCATCTCAGTATAAACTTCGTAGGGATCCTGAGCATACTGACTAAACACAATTTCCGATTCAGAAATCTGTAACAAAATATAGACACATTATAATAATAAGAATACTCTATCATAAAACCTTAAAGATATTAACTGCAATTTAACGATGAGTCTAAGGTTTGATTTCCGTTTGTGAAAAGTGGCTAGGTAAAGGTAAAATGTGAACAAATTATAATTATAGTAATATAGTTAAACAAACACTCGCAAAAAAAAAAAAAAAAAAAACACGAAAAAATACGATGTAATTGTTGAATACTTACCGATGACATGTTTTGATACACTCTGCAATTGTACAAGTTGTCCACCTGAGTAATATTTCGTAAATGACGAAAATGTAATTAAAGGCTACTGTGAAATTGCAAAACAGAAAACTGATGGCTAAGCAATTATGTCGCCAAGCTAAAGGTAACAAACAACAATATAATATTGACTCTACTAAAAATCAACCTTATTTTTTTTCACACAAGATACATTTTTATTCGATTACTATTCATCAGTGCATGATTAAACTTGAATCAGTATAGTATTTAAATAAATAAGAAAAGATTATTTTCGTAAAAAAATCATAAATAAAACAAGCAGTAGGTACATAACATTTATTTATCTTTATTCTACACATTTAAATGAAAAATTAAATACCATTTTTATTTTTTAATAAAATAATAAATTGGATCAACGATCATAACCTTGAAATAAATTTTACAAAAACCAAATTAATAACATTCCATCCACGTCAAAAAAAATCAGATAAATATAAATTTTACAATTAATCAAATTAAATTAGAAACAGTTAACGAATTTTTAATTAATAAAAGCTATTACACACTAGACGAATATTTCAATGATACAATTTAACTGACTAATTTTACTGTACATACACTATTATTTACACTAGTATAATAAATTCTTTAAATATTATATACGACATTACAAATTATAAATATATAAAATAAGTAAATATAATCAAAAGTAATAATAAATCATTAATTACAATAAAAAGCAATTACATAAATTATAATAACATAACTATAATCTACCTAATTTCCAATTTACTATAATTTTACAAAAATAAAAAGCATAAAAAATGAATCCTTTAAAATATATACTGCAGTATAATAATAATATAAATAGGTTGAATTAATCAATTATATAATAAAATACATTAAATAATTAAGTTCTACACAAACAAATGATATTATTATAACAGAATAACAATCTATGTACCTAATCTAATTTAATTTTTAGTATCATTTACATAAGAAAATTGATAAAGGCGCTCTTCCTCTCTCCTACCTATTGTCTAATTTTGCTGTGCCCGACAGGGTACCCATAATTGTTTCTATAATTTTATTTTACCACCTAAATGTACATTATGGATTGCAATAAATCATTTGAATTTGAACATAATATGCGTAATTTAAATGTAAACTTTGTAGCTACTTAAAACTATAGCTTAAAACTACGACAGTAAGAGTCAACTTAAATATTTAATCATCCTTTAAAATAGACTTGTGACCCCAGGCTCGTGTTGATATTTGATCTACAGATATTGAACGCTTATCATCGTTGCTGGACAATGCAATTTTATTAACTGTTCGGGTAAATATTTGGTGTTTAATAGATTTAAACATAACATTCTTTCTGCGGATAACTCCTCTATTAAATAAAATATTTTCATAGTCTGATACATTTAATGTCTTTACTACACATGATTTTACACCCTTGGCTTTTTTTATAATTTTACTAGAAGCTTTTATAGAGTAAAGTTTTGACCTCAAACCAACAAAATCTGTTATACATTGTCCACTCATTTCGTCCTTAAACAGACCCGGAACTTTTTTGTTGATTGTAGGTATTTCAAAATTATTTTGTTCATCATAGTTACTAGTATCAAAATATTGTAAAAAATTATACTTCAAGTCATGATAAAAATCGTTAGTATGTATTTTATAAACAAAAGAATCGGTATCAGTATAACATAGCCGTACTCGGTCTTTATAAAAAGGTTTTATTATATTATAATGAAAATCATACATGTGTGATTTAGAAAGTTCTAATACAGAGAATCCAATATAAATAGGCTTATCTAAAATAATTTGATCCGGTTTCATTTGTATTGCAACTAAATTCTCAGATAAAATAGATGCACTATGGAAATATGGATTGGCCACAAGTCTCTCGGCGGATATAAATTTTTTGGTTCGATTAGATTTGTCACTCCATTGATTAACTAAGTGAACAGTAACCCTTTTTTCGGTATTTTCTAATGTCTTTCCAAAAACACTATTGTTTAACAACTTAAAGAAGTCTTGTTCAAAGGAACTTTTTGCGCTTTGTCTTAATTGGGTGTTTAATTCTATGTACTGCTTTAAATATGGACTCTGTCTAAAAGTAATTACTCTATGAACTTTACGCAATATTAAGCCGTGCTCCAAACATTTTTTTAAATGAACGTAATGTATTACATATTTATACTTATTATACAAGTTTGCGATAAGTTTCTTTGTTTTACCTCCCGGAGGAACACATTTTTCTGGACAAAATGGTAAATCATTATGATGGTTGTGTAAATATTCGGGATACAAAAGATCGACTTCTAATATAAAGCCCCACTCAGCGTTATTTTCAATATTTTCAACATTCAAGTTAAAGATTTCATCCTCACTTAGAAATCTAAAATTCGAATATGGTAAGTACTGACACATGCTAAAGCCATAAAGATTATTGCAGTCAAGATAAACTATGAAACACTGAGGCTGTGAGGTATTATATTCCGTCATATATTTATGATTAGCTTTTGCATAACGATGGGAACACATACATAAGCCCCCTCGTATACCACTTTGTATCATTCTAACAATAGCTAGATCTGAAATTAGTTCCAATTGAACGCCTGTTTTTAGCAACATTGCATCAAAGGATAAACTAGGAGCAGTTATATAAAATGCTGGATCTAGGTTATAATATTGTTTACATGTTTTTCGAAAATTTTGAAATATATCCGTCAACAAAAGCACGTCTGTCTTTAAGTATAGATCCGTATATTGACCTAAATTATTAATTTTGAATTCATTCCAAACTGTTTGTGCATGACTATAATCTTTATCACTGATATCTTCGTTGGTTAAAGAATTATGAAAACAATACTTCTGCGGTAATGTATTTTCTTCATAACATTTCCAATCTGTCATATAATCATACGGATATATACCTTTTCGCGTGAGTAATCTAAACTGTTTTTTATCAGAAAAATGAGATCGAAGATTAACAAAATCTTCTTCCTGCAATGTAGCGGCAAGTTTATCTAAACTGGTACCTAGAAAATTATATGAGTCTAAAAACCTTATTTGAATATATTCGTTATCGACAATGGGTATAAATTTTGTGAATGTTATATATTTTTCCTTGGTTTTAGGTATTATTTTAATGTGTCCGGGGATTTCACCCAACTTTTTTATAAATAAATGACAATCATATCCAGATAAATTATGAAAAAATATTGGTACATATTTTGGTAGTTTATGTTGCAAATTACAATGACGATGTGCTGCGCCACGGTACTGACCCGTCAGATGACAATGATCCCTCACTCTATCAGACAACAATAAGTTTTCACAAATGTGACATTTATAAGCGCGTTTAAAATCCAGAGCATCCTTTTCTGTAAATATCATAGGTTTACTTTTGGACAGAACCCTATGTATTGCTTTAACATCTTCGGTTAAAAAATATACAAATTTTGAAACACAATCTTTCCCACGATAACTTCTATAACCTTCAACAGTACTGTTAAATGATGACACTATATTATAAGCAAATGCGGCCGGCACGTGGCGTTGTGAGTATGACGTGTTGGCGGTTTCAAATTCATCGCCGGATATCGGTTCAAGCAATGTTTCGAAATCTGCATATATGACAAATGGAATATTTTGTTTTCTATCAAAATTTTTAAACTTTAAATAAGACCCTTGATCTGGCAAAACTGTAACAATTCCTCCACACATGTGGGTATCGATTTGATTTTGTGTAGGAAAAAACAGTAAACATGTTTCGCAAAAATATAATTTACTATGATGTTTAGTTATCTGATTTCTAACCAGTCGAGGTAAATCTTTGATAAGACAATAATGAGAATAATTATTATTTTCTAAAAACAATAAATGAATGCTCTTTGATTTATTATTCTTTGTTTTGTACAAAGGGCCGATGATTGTTTTATCATTTTTCAAACCATACACGAAAATATTCAAAAAAGGATTATTTTTCTCAAAAATAGCAATGTCCGAAAATGAGATAGGGAATTTCAAACCATGAACATTTAAAACATTTTGAAAATGAGGATAAGAAGAAACTCTGTCAGGATGGTGAGTAGTAGGATGCAATGCCGCTACAATACACCACAAAAAGCAATACTCATCTTGATTTCGAATATTCAAACAAGCTTTTTTATTTTTTATATATTTTGGTAAAGTGAAAAATTTAGATCCGCCAAGAGGTTGATATTTATTTATATTAATTTCTAAATGTGAATTACATAAAAATGTCCAACCACTATCTCTCTCCTGAAACTCTTCAACTTTTTTCAACAAGGTTACTATTGATGTTGTGTAAATTGAATTAAAATCATAATTAGAATAAACGATTTGGTTTTTTGTAGCAAATGATTTAATTTCTTGTTGGTCATTTTTACACAATAGAAAAAAAGAAAATAGTTCAAAATTAATCTTAATAGCTATATGTTTCTGTAGTGCTCGATCTATTAGATTTTTAACTTGTTCACTTAAATTATTCAGAAACAATTCAGGAAAATTATTAATTTGTTCGTTAATTGCCATGATTTTGTAACTTATTATTCGTTCTTTAAACGAAGTATTAATAATTGCAACATTATCATCTAAGAGGGTCGTACTATTGCTTTTATGCACATTGCTACGTAAGTGACTAGTCCATTGTTTATTATTTACAAATACTTTGCAAACCGAACAGTTAGGCATTGTTACTTAGTGAGTAAATACTTTCAAAATAATTAGTAAATTATTACTAATTAAACTACTTACAACTATCTTCACGATATTATATAGTAGGTATAGTTATGTCTCACGTTCTAATTGCTGAGATTTTATTTGTTTGAATTATCTGGAAAACAGACGAAATACATATATTATTTATGTAAGTACTTATAGGGCAAATCAAAATAAAGTTGAATAGAGAATAGATTTAAAAGAATACCTGCTTAAGTCGTTGTCCGTCGTAGCAATTTTAGGTGTTTTTATTTTTCAATATGAGTATGATGTATCCGAAGGTAATAGACGAATCCCACGAAACCCGAAGAAGGAACTATCTTTGTCTTGAGAAGTGATGATGTCTATGTATATGAACAAGTGATTTCTTAAAATAACTAAAAATAAAAGAAAAACAAATTAAAGTAGATTTGTAGATCAATATCAATTGAAAATAATAAAAAATAATGTGAGATTTATAATTACCTGTAAAACACGCAATGTAGTTAGTTCAGCCAGGTACAGATTACGTACAAATGTCTTGAGACACCAAAAATCATTAAAATGTTTTTCGATAAAGGTGTCCAGTCTCGTTGATAGATTTTTATGACTTAAAATTTTGTATTTTCAATAATACTTATAAAATATAGAAATAACAAGATTTTTACTTCATTATGTGTAATAGGAGTGCACCTAATGAAGTAAACATCCTGTTATTGAATATATTTTACTCTTATTACGATACTTTTGCAATAAATTGTATCTATTGGGTTATTCCGCACTCGAACCAAGAAGTTTCGGTCTCAATAATATTTTTTATTTTATTCCTGTTTGTCCGATATTTTTATTTAATTATGATCTCCTAGTGCTGTTTAACAATTATGTTTACATATTACTTAGTTTGCGCTAGTAACTATTAGGTACTCTAAAAGTCCTATACCAGTACTTTATCCATGAAATAATTCATAACAAAAAATTTTAAATGTTAAAGATTACCTTCCTACTGAATATTCTTTAGACAGTAAAACAATTTTATTCGAAACAGAAAATTTAGTTTAAATGGTCCAAATCGGATTTTGTTATAATGTAGGACCGAAAAGATGTTCTCATTGCAGAATAAACCAATAAATTTTATATACGTAAGCTGTGTCAAACTTAATATTTGCAACAGTTAGCTATTTTATGTAAGGTTGTCGCGCATCCACTCCAACACCATGCAAATATTAGCGATGTTTATTAATTACTTGATATTTTCATGTCAGCCCTGAGTCATTTAGCTGCATCAACATTTATTGGTAATTCAATAATGCTTTACTTTATTTTTTTGAACGGATATAACCAGTCTAAGTAAAAAAGTGTGTTTCATGCAAAGCGTTCGATGTGATGTAGTCATATTTAACATAGTGAATTATATTTACAATTTGAACTTATAAGCCACACATTTTTAAAAGTACTCATTACATGTTGTTTAAAGTCTACAAGTGCTTTACGGTTATTAGTTAGTAAACTCGTACATCACGGGAGATAACAATACCAGTACCGACGGTGAACCGCTGCCATCTCTACTATTCTCTACCTGCTGCCCTGTGCCTGTTATCACCAACGGATCAAACCGATTGGGTACCTAGGTAGCTGCTGCTTGGAAAATGTAAGTATTAAACCCTATCCATAGTTTTTGCTCACGTCATTGTAGATTTTAACTAAAAATTGTTTATCTTTGAACTAATTTCTTTTGTTGGTTATATAGTTAAGGCATCAAAGCGTAACAAACAAATAAACTCAAACTATTCGCATTTATTATATTGGTATTATCTACGCATTAAAGTTTAAACTCCTTCTCTCCAGCGACTTTTAATACTTATAATTATTTTTTTCCATGTCTGTTATTCCAGGTCCGACTCCGAATTTGATGCATATCAAAGCTCTGAAATGGCTCCGATCGCTGAAACGAAGAAATCAAGCTGCAAGCCTTCTGAAAAAGGCAACAGAAAACGCAAGTCACCAATGACGAATCCAACTCTATCCAGGTAAACAAAATCTTTAATTATTTATTTCCCCTACCTCACTTAGTTACTTTTTATCGACGTTTTCGATGAATGTACCTTAGGTTCAATAGCTACAACTAGTTATTATTTATATTTTAATATAAAAAAAGACTATTGGGTACTCTTTTTCACCATCACTTAATTTATACATTTGAGTATTTTATACTTAGTAGGTATCAGGTTATTTTTCAGTGTGTACCTAACTGTAAATAAATGAAGAAGTTTATTAACGGTGAACTTATAGCTAACTTTATTATTTTTTTGTTTTTGTTGCAGGAAAAAGACTAACACTTATAGCGATATATTTGGTATCAGTAACTCGGACTGCGGAGCTGAAGGTTCGTCGAACAACCAAACGCGCGTTTCTTCTTTTTTTATGAACCGAGTAGCCAACGGATATGAACGACGGGCAGCGATCACTCATGGAGAGTTTTACATAGATTGTAAGGTGTACAAAACCAACGATGTTGGTACTACTGATCCTTTGGAGCTGTGGAAGAAGGCATTAGTTCGTGTTAAGTTCCAAACCGACATAGACTCATTGCAATGGAGAAAACTACAGGAACTCATGCGATCGGTTGACACACTGTTCCCTGAAAATCCAGTGTTTAGTGACAAATAAATTGATTACATGAAAAAAATGTTTCATTTCATAAAAGTCGTTTCGATGGTTTAATATCATTTTAGCGCAATTCAATGAATCAAGTCGTTTCGATGGTGTATCACCGTTGGAACGCAATACAACAAGTCGTTTTAATGGTTTAATATCATTTTAGCGCAATTCAATTAATCAAGTCGTTTCGATGGTGTATCACTGTTGGAACGCAATACAACAAGTCGTTTTAATGGTTTAATATCATTTTAGCGCAATTCAATTAATCAAGTCGTTTCGATGGTGTATCACTGTTGGAACGCAATACAACAAGTCGTTTTAATGGTTTAATATCATTTTAGCGCAATTCAATTAATCAAGTCGTTTCGATGGTGTATCACTGTTGGAACGCAATACAACAAGTCGTTTTAATGGTTTAATATCATTTTAGCGCAATTCAATTAATCAAGTCGTTTCGATGGTGTATCACTGTTGGAACGCAATACAACAAGTCGTTTTAATGGTTTAATATCATTTTAGCGCAATTCAATTAATCAAGTCGTTTCGATGGTGTATCACTGTTGGAACGCAATACAACAAGTCGTTTTAATGGTTTAATATCATTTTAGCGCAATTCAATTAATCAAGTCGTTTCGATCACCTTTGGAACGCAATACAACAACTATTCCATTATATGTATCGCTCATATCCTATTGGGCATTCTATACCACTTTCTGTAGCGAGCGCTCGGCGTGTAGCCGAGCTTGACTGGCGAGCGACAGAAAGTGGTATAGAATGCCCAATAATATACTACTGTCGACTTGGGAATCGAACCCAAGACCTCTAGCGTAGCAGTCACGCTTAGAACCACTAGGCCAACGAGGCAGTATAAAATTTATCTGTAATCAATTATGTTAGGTATATCACTATCAGACAGAGTTACGTAAGTATTCAAAAACAGTTTTTGAAATACACTGACGATAATCGAAAAAAATCACAAATATATCTAATAACAAATACAAAAACCGACATAAAACAGTATAATATGTATTCTAATACAAAGTATATAATGTATTTTGTTACAAAACTTGGAAGTTATTCGTAGAAGTCACATATGTATTTTGGCTCGCTTGGCCGTACAGCACGTGTTATGCAGATCCAATTTTCCGATAGAGTAGATACCTTCAAATGGAAAATTGTTTCTATTTTCACAAGAAATTGTTTTAAGCTTTTATTTTGTTTAGGAGAATAAAGATACAGCGGCGGTCATACATATTATTTTTAGCTTCTTAGTTGTTGGTGTAGTATTTATTTTGAGGTCATTAATTCATAAATTTACGACCAGGAGGATCGATGGATGAATATTTGTTATCTATTCTAAATATGTTAACTGCTCTAAGATTTTTAAACATATGTTTCAGATTTTGAGTGATTATAGTAATTTACGTGTTTAATTTATATGGTTGTAGATGCTTTTAATAAATAAGAAACCATAATCGGAAAGAAGGACCCAAATAGAACATTGGGTTTTAATTCTTTAGTCTTCTATCTATACTTATAATAAATCTGCAGAAGTGAAAATTCTGTACATTGAAAATATCAAAATAATAAATGGCGGGGGTGTTACTAAACCGAAACCGAACCCAAAAGTGTGATTAACAAAATTTTTGTCTGTCTGTCTGTTTGTTCAGGTATCACGCAAAAACTACCGGTTCGATTACGATGAAACTTGGTATAATTATTCTTTATTATCCTGGGCACCACACTGGGTAGTTTTTATCCCGAAAAAAAACAAACTTAATTTTGCGGTTTATGAAAAACTCATTGATAAGTTTCGACATCCACGCGAACGAAGTCGCAGGCACAGCTAGTAACAAAATAAAACCATTAGCTAGCAATTCAATATAAGAAATAGTTTGGAAACATATACATATATTGACGTTAGACCCTAATGGACGATCACTATTTAATTAAGATTGTTAAGATAAGGCAGGGTGTTGCCTCAGGAGATTAAATATAAACAACGGAAGGGTCTCAATACAAAATCCTACCGATACTGGATATATATTGATATATTTATCTCGGATTCTATGAACTCTCGATTCATTTACTCACTTAATCTCTTTAACTAGTTCCAATAATACAGCGTTTTCTCTAAACCACTCATCACATAGTCTATTTCTGAGTAAGTACTTTAGCAGGATAAGTGGAAATTGCTGGAAATATTATTATGTGAAATATCTCTCTTAGATTTCACGGGAAACTTACGTTGTAAACATTTCTTTTTATTTCGAAGTTTATCCTTAACAGGAAAATGTAGTACTTGTACAGTCAACCGCACATGTTGTAATACATAAATATGAACAGCGTCTTTATTGCAACGTCTTAAGGTTGAAATTCGTAGTTTTTTACTACTATCATGCTTAGGGTACCTACAGTTAGGGGAAATTGCCATGGTTACCATGGTTAGAGCAATCGTTGTGTGGTTTGTTATAAGCACACAAGGGATGCGAATAGGGGTTCATTCGAGTAAAACATATTTGAGGAAATTGACTGTCAAGCTCATAAGATATTTACAAGAAGTATTATTAGTTTTGTGGTTTTTATGTAAAGATGTGGGTTCGGTAAAGCTTATGAACCTTGACAGAGTATAAAAGAAAGGTTTTGAATGAATATATCCGTCTCTTATGTAAATTTGGGGCAAAAAATATGTTTCATTGCAAAGTACTCTACTTTAGAAAATAAACAATAAGGTGTGTTTTCAGAAATTCTGTACCTTTTGCTACATTTACTCCCTAGCAGGAAAAATCTACCAAAAATCCATTGGGATTTAAATGTCATCGAAACGAAACTCATTTTCAAATGTGATGACATTTCAAGCTCAGTTCAGTCCATTACGAGCAGTCCTTAATGCCGTCGAACCGCGAACTTCAGAAACTTACTAGTAGGTAAAAAATACGTCAACGTAATCGAAACTACGTCAAAATTCCTGCAAAGCCTACTTTACGTATTCCAATATCCATTGGTTTGTTCGTACCTCAATGTTTTACGACGTGTACATAATATATAGCGCTTCCAAATCTTTTCTTGACTCTAAGATATTTCATGGTCCTTAAATATGCACAAACGGGGGTCTGTAGTCAACCAATCTAAGTTTCCTTGAGTCTCTCCCACGCGGACGGTTGATTCATGGCCTGTTTTGTTTTGTCTTAAGGATAATTATCGGTTTCGTCTTACCGCGGTTTGTTAATGAGAGTCATTTTACGGGTTTGGGAATCTTAAGATTTTTTGGTTGTTTTAAATTTAGGTTGTAGATAATAATAATCCTTTATAAAAAATGGTAAAATTGGCAAAAGTGATGACCTTATTCAGATTTATGTAGGTATGTCATGTCACCTTATGATTTTACACGATATTCCTGGCAATTAAAACTATAATTTTTAAGGTAATGTTATCAATGGGTAAGGTTCATGTTAACGATGTAAAATTTTGACCGTCTTTTAGCTAAAATTGTTTTAACTTATGACGTAGACGTACATATAAAACATATTTCAGGTCATCGTTCTACAAAATCTATAAATATACTTGCGAAAAAATCAAGGGTAAACGTCATGTTAAATTTTTTAGATAGTATGTTTCCGGATTAATGTTATGTTCATTGTAGAAATATAATGTAGAAAGAAATCTATTTTAGTTTAGCTTTTGTTTAGCGATTAATTTTACTACATTTAAAATCATGTACAGAATATTCTTTATTTTAAGATTGATGGAAAGGATTTTTGTTCACGTTTATGCTCTGCTTTCTCCTTAAAGTATATAAAGCTGCAATAAACCGTTAAAGTGTGAACCAGAATTAAAAATAAACCGAGGAAACGGCACAATAATCGTAAAAAAACCTAAGAAATTTGTGTGCAACATTAAAATTCATTATTTTTTGTTTGCCGTTTATATCCGTCATGGCGGCGGGGTGAACAGGGGAAAGGTCGACTCTGACGTATTGTATTATAAAGATACCGGTCCATTTGTTACGTCTCTCCCCTAACTCCCTTGGCTTGCTTCTTGATAAAATAGAGGCTCTTACTATAACAAGAGGCGGAAATATTATGTGTAGTAAGCCGAGTATTTTGGGATCTGATATACTCGTATACTTATTAGGAGTTACGCAGGTAATACTAAAAGATTTGCTTATTACGCTAGTATTGGGTTTTGAGCCATGTCCATCTACTTTGTGGCTAGGTCTTACTGGCCAGTGCTTTGTGATATTTTCTTAGAGGAATGACTAAAGCAGATATTTTATGTTGATCTAAAGATATTATTCGCTCTTCTCCTGTTTATAGGTGTAGTTTTATTATCAGTATATTACAGATCTCTTTTGTTGTTTGAAGGTGCCTATACTTTGGTAATAAAGGTGAAGTAGGCTCTATGCCTATAGGTTTAAAAGTTTATACAGTTTAAACAAATAAACTTAAATATTTGCCTATTATGGTAGTGTGAATTGTTAAAAAATTGGTAGCAGTACACAGATAACTGAAGAAAGAGGTTAATGAAATAACAAATAATGACATAGGAAGTGATCACTAATACAACCTATTATTGTTATAATATAGTCGCATTTCATACACTTACAAATAAATGTAGCTTCAATAATCCAATTTCTCAAGGAAAATTTGAGTGTATCTGAACTAATTCTTTAAAAGCCAGTCGGAGGTTATCATAGAATACATTTTTCTAGGCTACCTGTTGCGACCTATCGCGCAAAGTTTGCTTCACGCCACAGTTGAAGTGCTCTCACCGCGAATATCTGGCTAAACAAGCCGGACTCTACAGTTTTAGTGGTTTCACACTTACCTAACGATATTGTTTCTGCATATTTTGGGATTTTGTACAGCAAAGATATACTATACTTTTTAAGGTAAGAGAATTGACTAGATTCTGTGTTCTCTATGTTATTTTACTATAAATTACTATACGGCTTTCAATACCTTTAGTTTGGAGATGATCTTATTAAATATCTTAACGTTTTTGGTTTATTACATGTTATCCAGTTATACAAGTTGTAGCTAAAAAAAGTGACAGTCAAATCGACTTTATTTGTAAGTCTTGGATGTAATACCCTTTGCAATTACCTACCCGAACCTTATACTGTTAGGTTAATTCTATATTGTAATTAGTTCCCTCTCAATATGTGAAAAGAATGTCTTACACTGCTCATATCAATTCAATGCGTCAGATCTTCCAGATAACCCATCTAAAAGTCAAGGTTTTCTGCATATTTGTATCTTGGCATCTTGTTCCTATGTCGTCATAGAACGTATGACGTCACAACTCTGACGTAAGGTGCACCACAATACAATGGCGTCAGAGTGAAACTGAGAGAGGGTCTACATAATATCTGTGTCTAGATTCAAATATATCTTTGCTCAATATATACAGAATAGCATGTAACACACAAATAAGTTTTTCAATGTTTTCCTGTCGTAAAATGTCATGATTTATTTATTCAGTGCGAAATTAACTGGTTGTATATTCTTTGTTTTCATTGTACCTCAAAGCATGGTTTAATGTATTCTTAGATGCATTTTATATATTCGAGTAACACACAGCAAAATTACATAACGGAGCCAGTAAATGATGTAACATACAGTTATCTAGACCACAAACTCCGCTTCCATATTTAACTTCAAACTTTAACTGGGTTCTGCAATGAATAACTATTAAAAGTTGACCGAAGTAAACTAATTCCTTCCGTCCCATACTACGCCTGAGGGACCAATCGCATAGGCAATACTTTCTCTTACTTCAAGTAAAATTCAACTTAACCTTTAAGAATTTAAGGTAGAATTTTGTGTAACAATGATACGGGCTTATAGGATATTTTTGATCAAAGATATAAGGATAAAAAGTTCCAATTTGTTCCCATGGGTGGAATAGAGAAGCACTCAAAAATTATGAGAATATAGCTAGCAGTTATGTTTACTGAAGTTAAATAGAAGGTGTTTAGTATAGTCTACTGAACATCAATTTCGAGTTGATTTGATCTTTGTGTCAGTAAGGTCCATTTTTGTATTTTGCTAATATTATTGACATCATTTACATTGCTTATTTCCCTGACTCTATAATTAAATTTATAAGAGTTTTTAAAAGTAGAGGAAACAATAAATATTCTATCGACCAATCTCAGTAAAAGTATTGATGTATAAGTAGTAGGTATCTACTTAGTTCTAACTTCCATGTAAAACAATAAAAGCTAACAAAAAATATTTTGAAAAAATAATATAGGACATTTTTAAGGGCAAACCAAGATTTTTTAAGAACAAGTCTTTGATCTGTGTATAAACCCGTCTCTAACGTTAGCCTTTCCTTAAGTTTCTTTAGAGCATAAGAATCATATAACAATTATATACTAAAGATTTGAAATTGTAAATTTCGTAATTGTCCATTTATCGACGTTAAAGTTAGGCGCACTTGGATTCGTACCGCGCAGGGGTCGCGACCCTTGCCCGATTCATTACAAATACATATTTATATGACCTTCGCAAGTCCTGCGTCTAAGACACGAGAAAAGACTGAGGTTTCTTGTGATTTCTAAGTATAAGATACTACTGTTGTTTGAAATATAATTATTTTTATTTACTTTAGGTAATATCACGAGATTTGTATTAGGTACTAGCTGTGCCTGCAACTTCGTTCGCGTGGATGACGAAGCTTATCAATGAGTCTTTATCCATTAAGGCTGCACACGCGACGCAAGCTTAAAAAATTGAGTAACTTCTCCCGTTTTTCCAACATTTCCCTTCACTGCTCTGCTCCTATTGATTGTAGCGTGATGAAAAGTATACTATAACCTGCCCAGGAGTATGAAGAATAATTGTACCAAGTTTCGTTAAAATCCGTCTAGTAGTTTTTGTTTCTATAAGGAACATACAGACAGACAGACAGACAAAAAATTTACTGATTGCATTTTTGGCATCAGTATCGATCACTAATCACCCCCTGATAGTTATTTTGAAAATATATTTCATGTACAGAATTAACCTTTCTACAGATTTATTATAAGTATAGATAGAGATTATGGGAAGAAAGACGTAACCCATTTCATTAATGTTAAACGATATTATTTAACCTCTGCCTATACACTTTTCATGATAATTATTTATATATTTTACAAAATATAACAAAAACTACATAAATCCTCTTGAGTTTCTCTTCCTTCAGTCAACATAATTTGAAAATATGTTCATTTCCTGCGAAAAGGCTTTGGAAGTTATGAGGAAATGTGACTCCTTCTAATGTATGGTAGCCTGGTACTTTACGATTCGCGTTGATGGTAATGTGTAGGTATAAAAGATGCAATAATACAAGCGACAGAAGGTCCACACATTCCGAGTCGTGTAAAAGTCGATGGTACTTCTATTCTTTACTACTTGCGAGATGAGACTCAAGTCGTTAATTCTTTATAGTACTTTATGTACTGTATTTCGTATATGTCAGCTAGTATAGCAGGAAAGAGTAGACAGCAGTATGTTGTACGTAAACCGTTAAAACGTTACATTTCTCCTGTTTAGAAATTAAAAAAAAAACTTTTTTTACTCATTGACTCATCATCAGCCGGAAGATGTCCACTGCTGAACAAAGGCCTCCCCCCTAGAACGTCACAATGACAACTCGCCAATTGCATCCACTGGGTGCCCGCAACTTTGACGATATCGTCGGTCCACCTGGTGGGAGGCCTGCCATTGACTACTCATTGACTACTTAGTACAATCTGTATGAAAATAACGTAATTATAATTCTCTTCACGTGTATAAATAGGTAGATTTTCTCTACAGCAACAGTGTAGTACTAGTTCAAACCATTTTCCGTCGAGACATTACAATATTAAAACAGATCATACTTCTCTCATTAAAATGAAACGGTCTAGGTGCTGCAAAACTTCAACAAAACCTAAAACAAATCATAAAGTTTAAGCTCAATTAGACTCAGTTACATTTACCATCCCAGACTATTTGTCCCCAGACTCTCTACTTTACTAACTTTCTGAGAAAATAACTATAGCTACGATCAAAACGCAAAAGTAAATTGAAGATGCCAAAGTATAAATAGTTTGAATAAACAAACAAAAACATTATGTCCTTGTCTTTCAAATGAAACTGTCCTGGGACTTGAAAAGGATGGAGACACTCCGTCACTACTACTGTAGGTTGCCTTCTCGAATAGTGAACTAAATAACTGTAGCTAGTTTTTGTTAAGTAGGAATAATCTACTTATGGTGTTATTATTATGTTAAATAATGCTTTGATGACAGTTTTCATACAACATTGATCCTTTAAATTATTGTATTTATGACAAAATAAGCTTAAAATATACAGCTATTATAATAAAATAAGTAGGTACCGCAGTAGGTACCTATACAGTTACTATTCTGTAATAGTGATGCGATATATAATTATCAAACTAAAATAATGCAAAGTAAAAAAAATTGAGATTTCCTCAAGCTATAGACGTTCATATAATAGTTAAAAAGTTCTCAATTTGACCGATTACACTAGTTAGTGGGAATTAAACCGTCAAGAATGAAGCCGCGATCAGCTGGGCGAGTCGAAAGACAAGGGGAACTGCAATCAAGTATTAATTAGAAGATAAATGGAAGCTCGTTTGCCGTAATACCCGAGGTTCTTTGTAAATGCTGAGGGAATAATTTTTGTGATTAGAAAGAAGCTCGATTGTTAAATTCTTATTTGTTTTTGTAATCACCTTATCATTGTTGAGCAAAAGGGTCCGCTCTTTTCTTTCTACTCAATGTCAACAATTGTAAATCTAGAATAATATAATAGTTTTTTGCTGTAGCTGTGTAAAAGCGAATAGCTTATCAAAGATAACAGAAATCGATAGCGAGGATATTGAATCGACTTAAATTTTCCATACGTTCTAAGTATAACCTTTACAAAAAAGCAAGAAATCGCAGACAATCTTCAAAACAGGCAGGTGAAAACGAAGAAAATCTCACGTCCATCATCCTTGAAAAAAAAAACAAAACAATTTCAAAGCAAAAATGGTTAAAGTTTTATAAAGTAAAAGCCTCGACGCAGAAAAAAATGGCCGCGTACAAAGGATGGTTGCGGCGCTGTGGCAAGCCTACATGTATGGCTAGGTTTAAGCTGTGACCACAACACAGCTTCCGATCTTTTTTTTTACAAAGAGATGAGCTCTGTGACAGCCTTTTTATTTTACACTTTATTTAAAGGATATCTGAGATAGAAGGGTTAACGCTGTAAGCTATTATTACCTACACGGTTTCGCAAATTTTTTTGCATGTGCAAATAACAGAAATCGCAAAAACCAAGGTTTGGAAGAAGAAAGGAGAGGCCTTTGCCCAACTGTGGGATCTAAAAATCTATTATAATAAATGAATGTAGAAAGTAATTTATGCAATTAATGCCCTTGTCATCACCTTTTAGAACAACGATGGTTTTAAATAGAAAGAGACAGAGCTATACAGACAGATAGCTCCATCCTTTTCTGAATAGCTCAAACACTTCATAATACCACGGAAGTTACGTTAACAGTCCGTAATTAAGCATCAGTTTTGTACCCTACACTTTATACGTGTAAGTTATAGGCCATAAAAATGACAATATTTGATGGCGTTTTTATTTGGCGCAGTAAATATTATCGTTAAAGCATCTTTACTAAGTATTATTGGGTGTGTTGATAAACATGGTTGTAGGATGTTTTAGTATACGGAAACTAATAACAATACATCTGTGTTTGTCTACCGTTGATAATCAAAATACCAATATAACTAGGTAAGTTATGACACTTAGGTATCTATAGTAATATGAATAATTGCGAAATAATACGCTGTCTTTATGGCTAATGCCATTGATTGGTACGCTAAGAAGAAGAATGCAAAAGTATCTCTATCTCTCTTTATGTCTGCCTTTCGGCTTCTCCGTATAACCTTAGCTTCTACACCGATTTTGATAAAGCTTGGTTTAGGGTAAGCTTGAGTCCTAAGAAAGGATAAAATCATTTTTTTTAAACAATAACCAGTACCCATGTTCTGGTTTAACGGTTCCGGCACACTTCTTCTTTCCTTTAGTTTTTGACTTAACAAAAGTATTCGTTTCCATGTAACATCTTTTACTTTAAGCATTTACAACATCATGTATCATGCTCATTAAAAAAATCTCACTTAACCTAAAACTGCTCTTACACGCGCCGACGCGACGCGACGCATGCCACGTTCGGTAGTGAATCTCAACAACCCTTCACTGCTGGCTTGGTCGATGATACCCATGTATGTATGTGTTTGTATGAATCGTTAACCGTCAGATACGACTGTAGTTGGTACAGGCTGTCAGTAAATGAAATGAATAAAAACGTCCGCATCGCTATTTGTTCGACGAAGTTAACAATCAACGGTGAATTGAAATGATCGTTTTTGTAACAATGACGGGGCATTTTTTATACTTGCCATTCTTAAGGTCATTTTGTTTCAGATAGGTATTTTGACTATTTTTCATATAAGCGCAAAATATCAATTTTTGATGAAAATAGGTTTAAATCATTTATTCTCAATAAAGACAGAAAAGCCACTTACAAGAGAATAGAAAATAACATTTAGTACAAGTGATTTAGTAATGGTCGCCGAAATAGGCCAGAACATATTATTTCAAGTGAGCCCCCTCGTTCAGCAGTTTCATTCACAATTACCATGTTATTAAGGTTTTTGATAGGAGTAATTTTCAATAATATGTTTTGACAGTTGTGATTTAAAACTGTTGAACGAGTTTACATTTTTTATTTTAGATGGTAAATTATTAAACAGTTGTGCTCCTTCATAAGTAATATTTTTTTTTCCATAATTTGTGCGAGGTTTTGGCAACACTAAAAAATGACTATTTTATTCTTTATTTTAATTACAATTTCCTAGCAAAGTATTATTTAATCATTAATTAAATTATAAATAAACTTCTTGCATTTATTTTAAATCCAAGTACATATAAACGAAGGTATTATAATCCAAATAAAAAATTGTATTAACAATTTTATTTATAAATATAAAATTCAGATCAATGTATAAAATCACAGGCAATATGAAATGTAAATAATTTATTTACTATGATAATATGTGTGTCGATGAATTATTCTTTTTATAGTCCCTGTGGCCATGACCTTTGACACGTGTCCGAAATATCAATAAAGGAACATTAAACATTCGACGGTTGACTTTCTTTTAGACTGGAAGGATACTGCCCATTGGGACTATTATGAACATATAAACTAGGGAACAGGTAAAAAAGATAAGTGAAACTAACCTGCAAATAGAAAATGTTAAAAGAGAGTAAAGACACGTGTAATTTTTTGAAAATTACTTTGCTTATTTTTAATCTTTTTGATTCCATTATTTGAACATCCTAGTTTTAATGATTCTGAAATGGTTGATGTTTTCGATTGGACACATAACTATACCTTTTTATCTTAATATAACTATAAAAAAAAACAAATGTACGAAATATCATTTTGCTAAATAATCATTGTTTTTTTTTAATCATCATCGCACGTACAAAACTCGAACAACACGTGTCAAAATTACATTTTAATATTGTAACACAGCTTTCTTTAATATTGTGAAAAAAAAACAAGAGAACATAAACTGAATGTTGCCGAGAGCTTAAAACATATTTTGTTTTGTTATTAATGTTTCAATAGATCGGGCCGGGCCGACGCGTGCGTCTTAGCCCTGATTACCGCAGGGAAGGCGAAATCATGCATTCGTAATGATAACAAACTACTCTAATGTTCTACTATATAATTGTGTGGGAAATATTCTAGATTTATAAAATAAATAACACTTCTGTTTTTGTTATTATATAGTCGAGTGATATTTTTGAGTTTGTTAAAGGTAGCAAAACGTAACAAGTAAGACTTATATGTCATTTTCACCTGTCACCTGTCACTTGGCCACTATTTTGACGTGGTAGAAAACATTTTTTTCTTCGAGATAAATATTTCTATAGAAATAGATACAACAACATATTGTCCTTATTTTTTAAGGACTGTGGTGACTATGTATAGTTCCGATGCCTCAAGGCCCTGTAGCTATATTATTACGAAAAAGGTTTCATAATTGTTATGATAATGATTTGACAGATATTTTAAAATTTGTATCCAATTCACTCGGTAAACCTAGCATACCAACTACTAAACACATACAAACACACACATACATTACATCCACATGCGACGCCGGAGGGTTAGGCAAAGGAGCATAGTCATTCAGCCGTATTCTGCCCGTAATAGGGCCGTGACACGTGAATGTGCGCTTAATACCTATTTGTGTACACCTGTAATTTATCATTTATAGGTTGGAAAATGTTTGTGAATTTAAATTGAAAATATTTTTAGATATTTTAATGGTATGTATTGTGTAAATGAAGATGGGTATGATATTATTTATTGATATTGGATGTATGATTTTTATGTTTTTTAATTGACCTAAATAACCATGTTTCGAAGTACGTGCCTTTTATTACCATGCTACTTTATTTATAGAATTATTTTATACGATACACTAGTTAGGTGTATCGTATAAATATATCATTTTCAGCATTAAAAAAAAGTCATTTATTTCTTGCAATTTTACTCCTATAAGTACAAATATTAATCATATTAATTACCTCCTAAAGCACTTCTAAAGCCAAATTGAAAAACGGGTATCTGCAACTAATGTCCTAATTAATATCACTTTAATTACTGCACTCCCCTTTAATTGCTAATCGCTTTCCGAATAAACGGAGTTTAAAAACGGATTATTATATTCTGCTGAGTTATTAACGGTGGCTCGCATGTCCGTTCTGTATTTATACAGGGTGTAATCGTATTTTCAATACATCATGTAGCCGCTCGATCGGACATTAATGGCCATTTACAGCCGCCGTGTCTCTACGTTTCAAAATGGAGTAAAAATTCCATATTCAAATTTATAACCGTTGATAGGATTTTGTTTTGTTTTTAAAGGTTTGTTAGTGAGTTTGTTTAGCATGTAGGCCGGAAAAAATACATAATGGATTTTGAAATTAATTCTCAAAGTGGTGCACTGACGGCATTCCATGTTATTTCTTTTCAATTTTAAGTAATAAAAGTACACATTTTTAAACGTATTCAATTCCTAACTGTTTTAAATCAAGTGCATTTTAATTCGTGTACATATTATTAAGTAGGTACAAAGTGTAATGCCTCAATATTTAAACACTTCTGTTCCTATACCAAAACTAAAGGCCCAAACCAAAACTTTGTAGAAACAAACGAATATTAGGTATGTTTCATCGTAGGTATTCTCACTGCGTACACTACACATGTTTTTGCGAATTATTGTTACAACTGTACCGTTTTAGCAAGTTTCCGTTTGTTATCAACGTTAAGTTTTAGCGAATGGCCCTTTTAGTTTTAATGGCTGTAGGAGACTGGTTGTGCCCAAAGGACTGTTTTGTTTTCAGGAACTTATTTGGGCGGAATGCATTTGACTAAACCCTTTAAAAATACACAAGTAGGTAATAGAGGTCATTAAAGGAATACAAACACTCCTCTATTTTTATAATTTACTTTAACTTATTGCTTTTAAAGACTAATTCTATTCTAGCATACTAGATAAGTAACCTAAAAATTATACTACAAACAATTTTACAAATAATACAGTAGATACTTTTTTCCAACATAAAAGGATATACAAAAAAAGTATTCCACCAGTGCTAGCTGCAGAGCCTTTTTACCATACCATAGATACAGGGTATTCTAATTCATCTGACACCTATATACCAAAGCAGTATAACTAAAAACGCGTGGGCAGAATCCCTCACCACTTAATATAGAGTACCATAGAGTATATAATGGCTAGACATCTTATCTATGCCCGTAAAAGCGCGTACACGGCCACCTCCGCTGATAACGCCATGATGACGTCATTATATTATCTCCCGATAGAGCCAGGTAAGGACGTAAGCAGGGTGATTTAGGCGCAAGTCACACTGAGACGTATAACGAGCTCAGGCAATTGGTAGACTACTATAGTTTAGTAAGGCAACAGACGACTACAGAATTAACCGCCGGATATTATAGATAGATAATATAAATAAATAAATAAATAAAAATAAAATAAATATTGAAAATTAAATTAACTTTAAGATTTTTTAAATGTCTACTTGTCACTACTTTACATTATAAAGAGACAGACACAGAAATAGAAATATTTTTTACGGATTTTGTCGCGTATTATGGTCACGGGCAGAAAGGTGTCGAAGTGTCGGACCTAAAATCTAAATAAAATAAACCGCGACAAAATCTGTAAAAAGTATTATTTATTTTTTATTTAATAATTTAATGTACACACACAGAAGTTAGAAAGAAAATAGAAAGAAAGTAGTTTTATTTCAATGTCTATCTTTTGCATAACCCTGAGAAACCAATAGACAGACACAGCATGAGATTTAACGGCGGCTGCAAATACATAGACGTTTCAGTGTTTTGAAGTTTCAGTGTTTCAGTGTTTCATTGTGTTTCAGTGTTGGCTTTTAATGAAGACACGGATGGAGTGGCATTGGTCACCCGACAATTATTAATGCGCGGTTTCGGGTTCGACTCGAACGAAACGATACGTCCACCTGCCCGTCCTTCTTGTGCTTACAGTGTGTCTTGTGCCTTATATCGGGCTGTACGCCTCCGCGTGAAAACTTGTATAGGGACCCGCCCACGTTCTAAGATATGTATGATGGTGTACTTGCTTTTTCTTCTCTATGTGATTATGTTTAAATTTTAATTTTATGTAGCTTTGTTTTTTTATGTTTTGTATATTATTTTACTAATAAAAAATGTTTTTTTGTAAATCATTTCACAATAGTTTTTTTGTGATTATTTATTTATTAGAATACCTTAATACATGTGTATACTTTTCCTATTATGATTGCCTCCATGTAAAGTGTTTAGTCGAATTAAAAGAAGATAATATTACTACAAAAACCTTTTAAAAATGCATTCCGTGACAGTTTCGAATCTCAATTACTCACGAGCAAAATACCGCAAAGTACACAAAAACTGGAACAACTGAAAACTGTCATAATTTTAAATCAAGATGGATCTGAAACGAGTGGGTTTTCCACAGTTTTCTGATGAAATTATTGTGTAACTGTAAGGGTGCGTCCACATCTGACGAACGAGCACTACACGAGGAGCTCGCGAGCACGTCTGGCGGACGGCGTTATTGACACTAGTGCGTTCGCGGCATGCTCGCGAGCGGCTTGCGAGCTGCTCGGGTAATGCTCATTCGTCAAATGTGGACGCACCCTAAGACGAAGAAATGCGTCATTCCATGCATTGGCTGTGGGTGTTTGTTTACTTGTGTATTTATTATAGAAGTTTGTAAAACTGTCCGGGTTCGAATTAACTTCCCACGAGATTTTAAACGGATAGTGTTACTTAGGGTACAATGCAAAGAATTTAAAAATAAAAGTATTTTAAATTCTTTGCATCGTATATACAAGAACTATCTATGAATACCTTAGTTAAATGTATACTAAGATGATGGTGCGTCGTATACTTTTGGGGTATTTTGTTAAATCATATTAACATCATAATTGTAAAACAAAAAACCTCTCTCCTCAGACACCTACCTCCTCTATTCTATCGTGGGTAAAAAGTCGTTGAGTCTGTTTTTATAACCTAAAACCGTAATTAGATTTGAAGTCATTCAGGAAGTAGACATTACTAAGAAAAGCCCTCTTTTTATCATTAATTTAGTATTCTGTAGTTAAATGAGTGTTAATTGTCGAGAAACAACGTCTTGGTAACATTTCAAATTCCGTAATTAGCAAGAAACGTAAACAAAGGATCAAATAATTAGTTTGCACAGCTTATTTGAGTTAAACCAACTAAGTTGATGCTAACGCGGTTTAGTTTATATGAAAGATCTCTTCTTATAGCCGTTCGTTTGGTAAATAGAAGCAAGTCAACGGTTTGTTAGTAACAAAGACAGATTGTGTTTGAGTATGGAAGAGGTATAGAGTGCTGATTAGAAGATATAAGTTTCATAAGACAGAAATTATATGATTGATATGAAATATTTTATTATCTGCTATATAATAAAGAATTTCAGAAATAAAATAAGAAAATTTTAAAATAATTAGTTAAAACCAGAAAATCATTAAACCAAGCAAGTCAGTAACGATCTAGGCGTGATATTGCAATAAAATTTTGTACCGGTACTGGCAGCAAATAGTGTACAAATTAGTATATAAATATAAAAAAGAAATACTAGCTCAAAATAACATGAAGTACTACAATAGTAGAATAACGCAATAAAAAACTAGTGCAACTAGCGGTTCTGTGTGAATCACAATATCATCATGTATACCAAAGTGTTAAGCTTAGTACCTTGCCAAAACTGCCTTGAACCTCTTTAGACGAACTACACCGTCATACTCTACCTAAGCTACACTTCATACTCTACCTAAGCTTCACACTTTGTCATATCCATACTCCATAGTCTGGAGGTGATTAACGAGCGCAAGTCTGACGTCATCACAATTGAGTGATTCCACATCTTCCCTCTTTGTCTCGCAGTAAACTTTCCTGTATGTACATTTATCATTTTGCATTTGATTTATGGAAACAACGATATTAAATGGCTGTTTGTAAATGTTGTTTGTTTGGTAAGGTAGGCTTAGGGGTAGTAAAGGAGTATAGTTTTATACTGTCTTTGTATGGTTCACTTACTGGCCAGATTTGTAAAGGATTATACCGCGGGACCATTAATGGTTCTGTGATAAGCTATGCCTGAGTTTGACTCGGAAGTAGTACCCTTTTGGAACGAAAACATAAGATCAAATATCATGAAAAGCGGTATATCCGTTCTCGATTTTTAAATGGTGTAACTAGGCCGACTTTGTTTCACATACGCTGAAAAATATCCTTCACTACGGAGATAATTTTTGCGATTTTTTTTTAATAAATTGGATTTTTTCTATGATCTCAATGAAGTGACTGAATTTGCTTATTTGGTTTATTGTCTTTAGGCCCTTTTATAGACTTTTACTACCTATCTTATATTTTATACTTATTTCCCCAAAAGTTTAGCAAAGTAACTACAGCCGAGTAAATGCCTCCCACACACGCTTAATTTATTCGACTTAAGCATTACGCTACATGGAAGGAAAACATCGTGAGAAAGTTGCGAGCTAATGATCCCTGAGTAATCAATCGTCGCCTGCCCCTGATGAGGTCGTTGACCTGATCTGACTTACAATTACCCAGTTCTTGGGTAGCTTTTCTGATTTCTGACTTACAATATGGGCAATGTAGTTCGCAGTACCTAATTGTGTATATGTAAGAGTTTGTTTGTATTGTTGTCTGAAATACAGTTCTTTGTAATATGTACGAAGATTTTTGGACTATTGTCCGAAATACAATTATTTATTTAGATACTAAACTACTAATAAATGTTCAGTGCGAACGTATAGGTATTTGCAAAGATTAGATGGATATTGCGCAGAAATTTGATGGATATTGTAGACAGAAATTATTTATAAAAATATAAAATCACATATTTTGTAATTGCTAAAATATATTATATGATCATGATGAAATATAAGTGAATATAAGTAGTAGTAAATGTACTAAATAGAAGATAACTATACTAAATATGTAAATAATAGGTATGAGTCAACGTTAATCTGGATTCTCGTAATACTTTGTTCATATGAAAGAAATAATAACAAAAGTGGTAGGTAACCTAAAATTAAAAGTTATGTTCGCTTTTAAGTCTTGAAGAGGTAGCTTATTATTCCGCATTGGTATTTCATAAGAGACGAAAGAAAAAGATTGTTATAAAACTTTTGAAGAATGAGCGACGGATTTACAACGCTATGTTGTATTATCGTTATTTAAAAGATCTTTTATTTATTGGAAATCTATTTTTAACTCCACATCACACTCTCCACGCACAAAGAGTGGATTTATAAGTGTCTGGATGTGTATCTGTTTGTCTGTTTTAGGGTTCATAGCTGCTAAAGAAACAAATGGGCTTTTTTATTTAAAAGCTAATGTGATCTAGAAGTTATTTTTTTATAATTTATTAAAACGTGATCAGATTTTTTTTATCTCCAAATAGTCGGGTGTTTCTTAAATTTTTCTTGGTATCATTCAATATAACATAAATATACAAAGTACATTTATGACAACGTTGTTTCTCGATCGAGGATCATAGGATCGTATCTTTAAAACTTTGATCGAAACCTACAATGTAAGTTACAAAATCCATAACAGTGACTTGCTTATACAACTGATTTTAGTTCCTTGCTTGAGCTCTAGGGGCTCTGTATATGTTGTCATAGTAACTATGTAAGTAAGCCAATTTATGAAAAGTATCAAATTGTTGCAGTAACGGCTTAGAGTGTTATGTATTACGTATAATGATTCCGTTAAGAATATTTTTGATATTTGTGTGATGCATTACATTTGTGGCTATATAATTTGACCTGGAAGACTGCCCCTGTGATATTTATCACAAAGAAAAAATATGTACAGATTGTTTAAAGAATTAAATATATTCATTTTTTAAAAGAGTATCCTATAGAGTTTCTTGCCGGCTCTTCTCCATAGGAAGGACACTTTGGAACCGTGTAACTAGAGTCAGTAGATTTTAACCCAACGTTTCTTGAGCGCCTTTTTTTTTGTTTATAAAAATAAAAACATTTTGATTTGATTTGATTCACATTCGTATGGGAATTATGTTTCATTGAAATCATTCACCCTTTAGTCTACATCAATCAATAAAGAAGGTTAATATGAGGTCCTTCCGGATTCCGAGATCCGGTCCTATAACCGCTTATTCATTTAAATTATCCTTGTAAAATCGACCAGAAGAGTGGCAAATAACGTTAATTAAGTACATTATACAGTTAATACAGTATAGCTCTACATCTATTCCTTTTAAAAAGATTTATTCAAATTCATTGGCGACAAAACCTCGCTTAGAATGCTAGCCACGATCCGAGTATTTGAATAGTAGAGACGAGTGAGGCGTCTTAATGCAGTATTGTTTAAAAAAGGACTCTTCAGCTTAAAAGACGAAATACTTTAACCAAACACATTACTTGAGTACTTTTGTTTTAAGGTTTTATTAGAAAGGTCTTTGTCACTTACGAACGAATACTGAAACTCTAATTAAATTTTCTTTCTTTCTGATCGTTCCCTTAATGCTGAGGATCGTGACTGTATGTCAATCTTCTCCAGTCGGTCTGGTTCTGCGCCATATGTACCGCTCCCCATATCTGGCCTCCAGTCACCTCCTTGAGTTGGTCCACCCATCTAGCTGCGGTCTTCCTCTAGCGCGCTTCCCCTCCACTTGTCCGAGAATGATGAGTTTCGCCAGGCTCCGGATCCTTTCCTGGCACATAGTCAGCAGGCGCTTGGTGACCTTCAGCTCTTCGAGGATGGAGACATTGGTTCTCATAGCTGCCCAAGGAACGCGTAGCAGCTTAAATTTTAGACGTTCCTAAATGTGTATCCGTCGCTACTTTGCACCTTAAAATGACAGAGACAACATTATACTTAACCAGGACTTAAAACTTATTGACATTTCAGTATTGGCATTAGTGATACATTGATAGGTCACCTACATAGAAAAGTATATAACAGTGTAGACGTATCTAATTATAATAATGTCCAAATCAAAGTTGTTTTGCTAGTAAAGGGTAATCCTGATAGCCTAATTGATCATGATCGACCGATGACTTGAAATAGCTATGTCGGACTAGGTGCGGAAGGTCGATTACCGGGTTTCAAAAGCGGCCATTTTGGAATGGCATATGGTTTAGATTAAATCCTAATAGATTAATAACTTTATCTATACTTATAATTAATCTGTAGAGAGGTCAAGTCTGTACATGAAATACATTTTCAAAATAACTATCAAGGGGTGATTAGTGATCGATACTGATGCCAAAAATGCAATCAGTAAAATTTTTGTCTGTCTGTCTGTCTGTCTGTCTGTATGTTCCTTATAGAAACAAAAACTGCTCGACGGATTTTAACGAAACTTGGTACAATTATTCTTCATACTCCTGGGCAGGTTATAGTATACTTTTCATCACGCTACAATCAATAGTAATAAGTTCGTCATTCATTGATAAGTTTTGTCATCCACGCGAACGAAGTCGCTGGCACAGCTAGTAAATAAATAAGAAAGGTAAATTCACAATTATATAATTTACTTACATATTATATATATTTTATTACTTCATTTCAAAATAGGTAAACTCTTCTCCTAAAAGTTTATATTTCATTTTGTGTTTTAACCTGTTTGCATACTCGAGGAAAATTCTATTTGCATTTTCATATTCATTAAAACGCAATGTATCCGAGTGTTTTTAAATTATTAAACTAACGACCCACTGCCACTGGGAGGTTGCATGTGTGAATTTTTGTTGATGTGTATTTAATATTTTGTAGTAAAGCGGTTCCATATATTTTGTAGATGAGAAGAAATTAAATATGTAAATGTTTATTCTAATTTTGCGTTGATGTATTCTTTAAGTGAATTTGAAGCTTATCTGATCTGTTTTTGGCAGTCACTCCGTCTAAAATACGGTACGACTGAAAGCTGACCCCAACATTGTTTGGGAAAAAGGCTAGGCAGATGATGATCTGATCTGTTCGATACGCAAGGAAATAAATTATGTTTGTGTATAGTCACAGATCCTAAAGTATTCATCAATATTGAAATACTTTTTTTTAATTAATATTTTCACAATTATTCAACTTACTCAATAATCCAACAGTACAAAAGACTATATATTTAATAGACTAGACTATATATATAATAATCCAGCCTATAAGCGTCCCACTGCTGGGCACAGGCCTCTTCCCTGCGGATTGGCTTGGCGATTTCAGATCCCAATTTTGGAATCCAGGTTTCCTCACGATGTTTTCCTTCACCGTTTGTCAGAAGTGTCTTAGAATAATTAAGAAAGTACATATAACTTTGAAAAAGCCACATTGGTACTTGCCTGGGTGCGAACCTGCAACCTTGTGCATACAAATCCGTTTATTGAACCGCTAGGCCACCAACTGTTACATAATACACCGCAAAAATCATTAACCTCCCTTTTCCGTAAAAATGTCATATCATGCAAACATAACCTTAAACAAGAGCTAACAGATAAACAAAAGCATTTAATGCCATAGGTCAAGCGACCTGCAGTGACGTCACAGAGGAACAATAGGTTTCCTTTATAAAATGCTAAAGTTGAGGCCATGGAACATTAAGGTGATACAGCTGTCTTTAACATACAAGCATTACAAATAAGGGTAGTTTAAATGGTAAAGTAAATTGGTTTTGAGGAAGATATAGTGCTATGTACATAAAGCGGCAATCTCTCTCATATGCTACACACTAAGATTTAAAGAAGGAGACAGTTTTATATGAACTGTGTAACTCTGTCTCTTTCATTTGACAGATTATGCGTCCAAAATATCTGAATATGGTGTGGGTTGTGCAGATATTTCTGAAGGTAACGTAATGGTACCTGGGTATGAATGAGTTAATTGTCAGTTAATTGATGTTTTATATTAAAACATAAATTTTAAGCATCATTTCTATAATTATATAATTGTTGAATTTGTTTTGAGGATTTCGACGTTACTTATCAGTCATAGCCAACAGTGTTCCATTAGAGCTTTCGGTATGGTTTACGAAATGGGTACTTGCCCTAATTTTACAGACATGTACTGGAGAAGCTATGATCTATTGTCTCTGCTATCATCTTTAAGGCTTAACCGTGATAGTTAGTATGTATTGTCATTAAAGACAGGCGGTTGTTAGTGCAGCGTGCTCGTGAATGACGCGCCTCCGCATAATTGCAGCGAGCCATTAGTTTAAGCACCGCAGACATGTTCCGCACAAACGGTGCAACTAACAGCAACGCATTATGCTATTGAACTTTAAGAGCAAGATAACTTTGTATTTAAATTGCACCAAAACAATTCAAGTTAGTTAAAGCTGAATAACTGTTACTATATTTTTTTTTTGTTGTCTGAATTAAATTCGGAGGAAGGGATTTGATCACCATTCAAAGATATTTCAGGAAGACCAATACAATCTACATAAATAGGAATTCCAAAAATTTTGTTAAGCTATGGTAACGTCTTCTAATTTAAACACAGTCTTCCTAGGTGAATGAACACCTAAAAATGTGTTGGTAAATAATCTTCAAACTACAATTTTAATTCTACCTCTAATTTTACTGTTTCCTGAACACGATATTCGCATTATTATTTATGCGAATCTCATGTTCAGAAAATACAGGTTTTAAAACCGTAGACAGTAAGTCCGTAGTGGTGGATAATGCAATGCATTAATGGCATTCTGTTCCCTTTGTACACTATTACGAAAGCCATGCCACAATCCTGGTGACCCAATATTTCCACAATATTTTATAGTCGTTGGATATTATATTGGTGTCCATTTACCAGGAATAATCCTTTATTCGCCTCCAGCGGTGCTCGGAAGGTTAATCCGGATTTCGCGCCATAAAACTTTGTTGAATATCGAGAGACCGTTCTATTTCAAATGATATCTATTGAACAAAAATATGCTGAGTGGAGTGGACCCTGGATGGGACGTCGGAAAGTCGGGAGACAACCCACCCGTTGGGTCGATGACATCGCCAAAGTGGCAGGAAAGGGCTGGATGCGATTGGCACGGAACCGCAATACTTGGCGTGCTCATGAAGAGGCCTATAACCGACTATGGGTGACTACAGGCTGAAGAAGAAGAAGAAGAAGATGCATTTTAAACTCAATTTTATGAACAACACTTGTAGAAAAATATCTCAAGATGTCATGTTCCACTACATTTTTATAAGTTAGATTAGCTTTCTCCCCTTTATAAAGTAGTTTAAAAACTTTAATTTGTGTTGTTAAGTTTTTGGAATAATAATAATAATAAGGTTACAAAAATTGGCAATATGTAAAAATACTTGGGATCCGAGAAAATGCTAACCTATTTGCATCAAGCTCCAAGTAATGGATATCCCCCAAAAACATAAGATATCAGTAACATTACGACTTAGAGATAAAGCACACTCACAAACCGTTAAATACACGTCATACAAGCAGTTACCATGAGTTTAAAAAGGTCAGTTCACACGTCACAGGGATCATAGCTTGAAGCTAATTTGGATCCGAGCCCAACTCATCCCGACTTACGAATATTTAGCGACGGAACGTGTGTTGGAGCCGTGATCACGAATATCTGCTGGTCAAACTGCTGCCAGATGCCGCTTTATAGCAGGCTTAGTCAAGGTTTGATGATGTATTTACTATAATGTATCATTGGGTATCTCTTCCTGCAGTATAATGTCTTTCCAGTCGCAGGACATTGGAACAGACTACCGATTTAGGAGCCTGCAAGTTTCTAGTAAGTAAATCCAAATGCGAAATACCCCCTTTTTTTTCGGGGTGAAAATGTAATGACTTCAACCCACGTCAAGGGTACAACGTGGGCATATGTTTGATTTTCACCGACTAAAAACACCCCAGTCCCGTCCTCGCCATTGCTGGAGCCGCGGGATCGCGCTTACATACTCAGTGCATCAGCGGATCGTTAAATACACTACCATTCCAATATCTCTAATGATGTGGAAAGACCATTGGACCTTTTGGTAAGCACATTAAAATTTAAATTCATTGCAAACCCTTGATCGATATAACCTCTCAATATTTTGAGGTCTCAACTTTAGATAATCCCGTTTGACGGGCGTTTGAGCTCGGTTTAAAGTTATCAGTTAACAGATTACGGCGTTGATTGGGCCTTATTGGCGAAGGGTCCCGGTCACTGGGTCGAGGCTCTAACGCCCAATTTGGACCCTCCACGTATTTACCGATATCGGTCTAATATAAATTTGATTAGTTCAGCTATTGTTTATTTATGATCGCCATTTTGGTTGTTGCGGACAGTTTGAAGATGCGATGGTCGTTGAAGAGATTATTGTTTGTCTTAGTTTTGATGAGAGTGGCATTTGACGGCTGTAGCAATATTTTATTACATCATTGAATAGATTTTATTTGTGTTTAATAATTAAGGAAAGGATTGTATCCATTAAAAGTACCGGATATAGAAAAATACTTAAGTATACATACTTACACTTATTACAATATCTTATCATATACAAAGTAAATATATGCATTACTTGTGGGAGAACTGAAATGTGGCCTAGTATCCAAAATGATGAAAAACCAAATTAATTTTGTTATGAAGAAAGGCAAAAACATTAATAAGAACACTCAATGCTATAAATTTGGATTTTACGCCGTAGGTAGGTAAATGATTTATTCGCATTGACGAATGCAAAAGTGCTAATACACAAACATTTAATAAAACATCAGTGAAATAACGCAAAAAATAAACCATTTCTAAAAGCTATCAATAAATAAACCTCCGTATGAAAGTCCAATAAACTAAATGGCGGATTCATACGAAGTGACGCCGCACAAATTGTATATTTGTCGGGCAGTGAGTTGCAATTTACCCTTCACGTAATCAGAGCTGTGTGAGAATGTGTTAATATTATGGCACTGTTATACAGAATAAGGCTAATAATGAGACGGTCTTTATTTGTAAAAGTATTTGGGTTTGTGTAGACACGTGATTTTGTCGGAAATTCTGGCTTTTTGTGAAGACAGGTTTATATAATCATGGTTAACATTAGTTGTACTCACCGTACGGTTAATAATGGCTTTTGAAAAACACAAAAGCCATTATTAACCGTACGGTACGGTAAAGCCAAAAGATAGTAACAAGTGTATGATGCAAGATGAAATATTAAAACCCATCATTTGAATTAATGTTGTTAGTTTGCCGATAAAAAATGTATCTCAACCAGCCTATCAAAATTCAGCTAATTCCGGTTTAATCCGGATTCAAGACGCGGCAGTTTTATGAATGAAGTATCTTCTAAAGGACGGTATTTACCTGTTTAAGCTACAATGTTTCAACCTAAAAATATTTTCATAAAGCATTCTTCGTTGTACATAGAAAATTTTATTTCATTAAATATTTAAACAATTTTGTCCGCCATGTCTGCGGGCCTGGTGGCCTTGAATAGGGTTGTCAGGCAAAAGTTTTTTACTTAAGAACTACAGACAGCTGATCTTGAGACTTAACACTGCAAAGTTTGGTATTTTAAATAATGTACTCAAAAGTTGTCGTGTTGTGTTTGTGAGTTGTTGTATAACTTAGTTAAGTTGTGTTATTTCTGTTTTAGTATGTTATTGTTATTTATAAGACACATATAGCTTTTGTTGTGTTTTATAAATCACTTAGTGGGTATACTCTTGGAGGTCTGCATCTGTGATCATTTCTTGGGTCACATTTTAAAGAAAAAAAAAAACTAATACATTAAAAAGATAAGCTTGTTTATTAAGCTGATGACAATGTGTAAATAGATGGTAAATATTTCGAATAATGGATAAATATTTAGATACCTAAAACTCAAACTTGAGTTCTGTAAACTACGACAAAATAAAATGTAAAATAATATTTCCCATTGTCTTCGTGAAGGGGAATTAACAGGTAACAACCCTAGAGTGAATTGCCGCTGGGTTTCGAGGCATTACTTGAATGCTCTTGTTGACTGAAGTGCGAACAAAACCAAGTATTCATCCGTCTCTCTTGTGTCTTTGCTACGTTTTCCATGGGCTCCCAAATTCAATTGTCCCTCAGGAGTCCTTCATGGGCATTTCCTTGCCTTTCTACAAGAACCTTATATTGAGATATCTCAATAAGTATAAGTACGGTACATCCGCCGCTGACAAAGATAAGCGATGATTTTCGTACAAGTTTTCTTTTTGTTCCAAAGTTCTTTACATAAAGTACCTACTCTTGGGCTTATCACGTTTAAAGCTCTCACTAAAATATTCTGTAATTTTGTTGTAAATTTTCCGATCGGCTTAAACGCTACGGATTAAGTTGTACATTTTTAATAAGCTTGTGATCTAATTAACGGCGGACGATTTAATCCGATAAAAACAAGAAAGTGACAGGATTAATCTCAAGAAAGGGACGCACTCGTAGGCAGTGGCGTGCATTGGTTTTCGGCCATGGTAGGCACTCGTACATGGAGCAACTTACATACAACATAAATACGCAAATTAACTCCCAAAAAATGGAACAAGCATGCGTGCGTTCAGGTCTGACGAACGCGCACCGAATGCGCTGCTCGCGCCTGCAGTTAGGACTGCAATATGTTAGTGCGCCTCCTCCGCGAAACTCTCGCAAAGGTCGATGGTGCAAATAACGCCGTCTCCGAACTGTTCGCGAGCAGTACGCGCGCTGCAAGATACAATTTAAAATGCACGCGCGCAGCTCGCGACCAATTTCTGATTGAATCACTATTTCAACTTGTTGGTATAAGTTTGTATAAAATAATCTTAGTAAAAGTAACTGCGAACAGCAGCCGACTCCGCGACTCGGGACTCGCGACGAGCAAACGTTAGCTTATGATTGGGGACTTTTATTTGTGTATTATTCTTAATAAGGGTTCGAAACCGAACCTAAATAATAGTAAATATATTGAGCCATAGTCAATATGACCATTCGAGATCAACATTACCTACCTTATGTATTACATAGAAAAAAAAGAATCAGACGTATTATTGAATGTGCCAACATATACTATTATCTTGTATGTTTAATTTACTCCCATTTTGATTAAGATTTTAACTAAAAACAATCACTTAATATCATCATCCACAACAACAATATGTTTTCGTCGTAGTTGTTCTCGTAGGTATCAATTCACACAACAATTTCGTATTTAACAATCAAGAAACGACGAATAACACAAAAATAACAGTTCGTCCAGCAGCACACCGCTAGTCAGGCGATAGTTTCTAACATTTTGAGTTAATATTATTATGAGCCTTACCTTTAAAGTTTTGTCAACAAACCCCATCTGATGGGTTTGTATTGTAAGTTTGTAATTACGCACGTATGCTATCCAAACATATTTCATTTTCGCCACAATCTTAACATTTATACACATAGCGGTTTATTAATGCTCCTGTTTCTTAAACTACAGCCACTTCACAAAATCACAATAAATAGAAACTAGTTACGAAAGACAAGACGAAAACACGCGCGCGAACTATCAAAAACTTAATAAACAATCTGCCACAGATAATAAATATCGAAAAACGACCAAGTTGCAACACAGAAGTAAAAAAATAAAAATGTTAATTGAAACTAAATACAATAAACATCAATAAGTAACTAAATAATATTGTGATAATTAATTTACAAGTTATTAGTATTTTAAAACGCAAGTTTCATTTAAAATACACTAATAACTGGAATAAGAATTGACAAGTTCGATGAACGACCCAAAAGACTTTTGCTCCAAAACGGATATGAGAGTAGAATTAATGGGAGAAAGAAAGAATGAAGAATCTTGTTTATTGGCAGGTAAGCATGCTTACTGTAGGTGTAAAAAATTACGAATGTCAAATGTCAGAGCATTACGCTTTGCAAAAAGAGGTTTTCGTTTTTGTCGTATAATAAAAACTCAAGATGGCGGTGTATTATTTTCTGTTTTTGAAGTGTGCGTGCGTATATGGATAAGGAGATTTTGTTTGAATGTGTGAGTGGAAACTAGGCAGTTTTTGAATAGCCTACTTCGTCGTTGAGTATTGAATGAATTTGAATGTGACATATGTGACGTCATTATTGATTTGTTTGTTATTGAAATGTTTGGATACACATACAAGTTTTATTATCTGTAATTTAATGATTATGTATGATGAGTGTTGACTGATTTATCTTATATTAATTGTTATATTTAAAGATAGTTAGTTGGGATTTTGCAGGTAGGCACTGCCTTTTTGCCTATATGCAATGCACGCCACTGCTCGTAGGTATAAAGGCTGCCATTTTTACTGGCTTTACGGAAGAAACAATGAAGTTGCTAATTATGCAAATCTCTTTTGTCGTGAGCTTATTCAATTACAGCAAAAATTGTAGCAATAAATTTCCTTTCTTGACGAGTGTTGCTTTTGAAAAACAACCTAATTCGGTTGTGTTAAATGTTAATTTTGTTTGTCTTTTGTTATTTTGACATGTTTATGTGTAGCAGGACCGATAGCCGTTGGAGCAGACGAGTCCTAGAATGGAGACCGCGACTCGGCAAGCGTAAGGTAGGACGCCCCCCCGCCAGGTGGACTGACGACCTGAAAAAGGTCGCTGGAGGGGACTGGATGCGGAGGGCGGAGGACCGGGTGTTGTGGCGCAAATTGGGAGAGGTCTATGTCCAGCAGTGGACTATGATTGGCTAAATGATGATGATGATGATGTGTAGCAGAAAGTTGGGGTCATCGTGCGGTTGTTCACTGTGTTAATAATATCTTGATAAGGGATCGGAATTAAACAGCTCTTTTCGAATGAGAATATGGCCTAGCTCGAGTATACAATATACATTTTTCGATGATAACATTTTAGATAACTCAGAAATGAATACAAATTATTTTCTGTAAGAACTGATTCTAAACATTTGAAATTAAACTCTATACTACTTGTACTAAAGTAGTATTTACTTTGCAGGCACGTAGCCACTTAGCCTGAAACCACGTATACTAACACTATTAGGATTCAATGGTGCAAAGTAATAGCACGCTTTCGGTTCAATGGCTCACCAATTTCGAAATTGCCCTCTTAAATTGACGGATATTTTATGCAAATAACTATTAAATAAATAAATTTACTTTGACGGCTTTGGAAGACATTCCGATTTTTGCTTCTAGTTCAATTTGTTTGTTAGGCGATTAGATTCTGTCTATCAATGCTAGTTCCTGCTGTTTTCGTAAAAAGAAAAACACATAATTCACCTATACGAAGCTTTGCCTTAGTTAGACCAAGTTACAAATTGCTGAACAGCACAACAGCCCTTAGCCCTTACAAAAATGTGTATAATACACATTTTGTTCCATATACAAGACATTTTATGACCAATACGCTGCTGCTTAAATTTCCTGTTTCCTGGTTTCATACGGTTTAGTTTCATTGTACAATATTATTTGGTTTTCAAACCTCGTCTAAGAACTCGTAAGCCTTACTTCTTGCATATCTACAGTTATGTCAAGTGTGCTGTGTTTGCTTACTTATGGACTATGTGTCTTCTGAGTAGACAGCTAGATTAGGAAGGCTGCCGTGTGACACGGTTCCTGACCAAAGTTCGGTTAGGAGTGTTATATATATGGTAGTCTTATGCATCAATTTCAGTAGTATGTTTCGTGTTTATGTTTCAAATGAGAGATACATGTACTGAAGTGCACTGCCTGGTGGATCAAGGTCTGTTTACGATGTTTTGTCGTATGCATTGCGCCTATTCAGAGTATAAGCTATGTTTTTACGGTTCAAACTATAATCCTTCAAAAAACTACTTATTTTAGGTCAACTTACTAGAATAACCTATCTCATTTCGAAAGGATACTCATGCCCTACGGGACAATAATTATTTAACGATGTCGTAATAACATATAACGGTACATAAGGTATTACCTACATTTTAGGTTTACCTAGGTAACCTAAGGCTTCAGTTTTTAGCCGTAAAAGCGAATATTAAACCCGAATATCTCCATAAGAGTAATTGGAAACGTTACCCAGTGCAAGGCCGAACTCCACCAAAGCGGAGATGAGCAGAGCGGAGCGGAGAAGTTTTAGCTACTCAATTGATATATACTCTATACTTTATTGGTGAAGTATATATTATGGACCTCTGAGGACCACACATACTATGGTTAAAAAAAAATAGAAATCGGTCCACAAGTGATACAGATATCGCGTAACATACAAAAAAAAACCACACACACACACCAGTTAAGAACCTGCTCTTTTTGAAGTTGGTTGAAAAACTCCGCTCCGCTTTTCTCGTCTCTTTGGCGAAGTCCGGCCTTAAGGTTAGGAGTCATCGCTCCTGGGTTTATTATAGCTATAAATTATTTATAACTTAACGTTCAATATAGAACATAAGTTACTAAGTGGCTCGAGCGTGTTATGTTTATGTTGTAGGGAACGTAGCGTAGCCTTTAGGGCCTCAGGTGTATTAATGACCCTACATAGTTTTCCTTTTTGACCTGCTTTCTGAAGGTCGACTGTTTTATCCTTTACTGTTAACGTATTTTGAGTACAGTTGTGATTTTGAACGAAAATTGCTACTTACATTTAATTGTTTTTTTTTCAGTATCCCAACTAAGAATTTTAATAGTTTGATTTATTATCTATACTAATATTATAAAGCTGAAGAGTTTGTTTGTTTGTTTGTTTGGTTGAACGCGCTAATCTCGGGAACTACTGGTTAGAATTGAAAAAATCTTTTTGTCTTAGATAGTCCATTTATCGAGGAAGGCTTTAGGATATATAACATTACGCTGCGACCAATAGGAGCTAAGCAGCAGTGAAAAATGTCACAAAAACGGGGAAAAATATTCATACTTGAAAGCTTCCGTTGCGTGCGCTGTGTAAACGGTTCGAGAAACCCAAAATATATGTATGAAAGAATTGTTCCTCTTTAAATGATCTAAAAAAATGTCTGCGACAGTATATGTCTATCTTTTAAGATTGACTCACTATAACCTTTTTTAAGGTAATCATTTGGTCGAAATCAATGCATTATTGCCAATTATTTGCTACAGAGTTTTATCAACATAATATTAACTAAAATTATCATTTACGCAGAAATACTTTTTTTTTAAACTTCTTAATCGCTGTCATAATAACAGAAATTGACGCGGACGAAGTCGCGGGGATCAGCTAGTCAAATTATATCTCGGTAAATTAGAAGCTTTATCATCTAGCTTTAGACAAAATTTCTGGACCAATTAAGACACTGGGCATTTAATTAGTGGATTAAACAAACAAATATCTCAAAAATAATCGTGATAAGTTACAATGGTAAAATATCTATGTGCTTAACCGATTCTCCATTTTACCATTGTGAGGTAAAAACTGATCGTATCTTTTCTCCATCTACTGATATAAGTGTTCTAAATAGGGCATGCCCTGGATAGCTAATGTCGCGATGAATATCATGCGAACGTCTCACTGATATCTCAAATGTCTCATTTTTTAGATCTTATCTTGTATCGAGATTTATAGAAAATAAAGTTAAAAGTATTAAAAATTTATTGATAATATTATATTTGCTTGAAAAAAGAAAAGAGAGGATTAAAATATATTCTTTATTTTGCAATATATTCTGATATTTTCTACCTTAAATAAAATAAAAAGTAAAGATTGTCCACGCTAAGCTTAAAATACATCTCGGTGCCCTATAAAATATGGAAATTAATCATTCTTTTGCATGTATCTTTCAATGTAAAATGAAAGTTTTATATTTAAATTTTAAGGTGCAAGTAAATGTAAATAAAAAAAAAAGGATTTGTTAAAAAACAAATGATATTTAATCACTATAGGTACAATTCAAAAACTATACAACTACAAATTCCACGAATTGAATACATTTCCTTTTATTTTATAACATTGGCATTAGTAGTACTAGTCACATTTATAGTTTCACAATTTTTATGTTTCAACTAGATTTAATTTGCCCGTTACATTACATTGTGACCAAGAGTTACGAAGTAATTCAGCGTCCAATAAAATTATAGTTCTAGTGTGTTCCTAGTATATTGTGTAATTGAAATAAAACACAAATTTTACTAGCTTTATGTAAGTAATGTATACGTTAATTAAATATCTTATAACTGCATAGCATGAATCAGCAATCAAGATTATTTTACTCCTAATATTTCTGATTTCATCTTAACTTTTAATAAATAAACACATTAACCTCAGCGAATGTAGAAAAAATACAAGCTTCAAACACTAACAACTGACGCAATTTTCAGCTGCAACAAAATATCATTTTCAAGCGAAAAACATGTCATCCACTTACATGAAAAATCAGTATAAAAAAGGTGTCACATTAATTATAGCGTAAGTGTCAATTTACTACCAACGGACTGTCCTCGTCGCCCTTATAGCATGCTCACTATAATTGTTTATAATTTTTCCGCATGGGCGCGCAGTGTAGCCACGCGATCGATATTTCCCACGACATCCGCTCGCTATAATGAGTATGATGACGTCATTATTATAATTAAGGCTATGTATGTGTGCACGAATATAGAGGGTTTAGTTTTCGTGTTGAGCTTAGTTTTAGTTGAAAAAAGGGTCGGAAGCCAGATTATTTTTGAAAATGATCGCTGTTTTCCGTTTTATCAGCACAGATTTCGAACTTATAGGGATAGAAAGTACCCAGTATATTATTTTTGTTCAGAAACGTCCTATTGTGATTTTTTTAACAAAAAACTGTTTAAACTGAAAAAGTAACAAACATTAATCCATTCAGTCATGTTTAAATACTTAAGCATTATAATCTTAAAACAGGAAGAAGGTTTTCAATCCAAAATATTTACCCGATCTCAAATATTCTTCATAAAGGATTAAAGCATTTCGGCACTGGTTAAACATGAAAAAGTCTTCATAAAGCGAACAGAAGCAAATAGAAGCAGTGCTTAACTCGAGTAGTGCTTACTTGAAACGCTCTCGATCTTGGGCTCGAGCTCAATATGGCTTTGTTGTTGAAGCCGCATTGAATTTTATACAGCAATAGTGTAATATTGAACTGCCCGCAAGTTCTGTCCCATTGTGACCTTTGAGCTTTGTCAACTTAGATCTTAGATATCGGTTATTGCAGTTTTTCTTTGCAGGAAAACGGTTTCTTGAAGTAAACTAATATTAATATTACCAAGGATAATTTTAAAGTTCTTTGGAGTAATTTAATAGATTATTTTATTATAAAAAATGCCTGAGAATGAATAATAAATATGTTTAAAATGCATTAAGCATTTGTATAATTCGGGCTGCGGTTCAAGGTAATTTATTCAAAGAAAAAATAAAATATTTTATGGAATAGTATACGATTCTAAATTCGTAAAATCGCAGAACGAAAAATGAACAAAAGGAAAATGGACGTACGTACCGAGTACGTGTCTAAGAATTAAATAAATTTAATATTTAAGCTTAATCCCTGGAGAAGAAAGTGGTCTAGTGGTTTGGAGAAAAATGCAAATACCTTAATACGAGGCTACAGAAGCCCAGTTATGTATCGATCCTGTTCCCAATGGCCCACAGGTGTTCGCCATCCGGACCTGGCGACTTCCCAAACCTTCTTTGTTACAATTTGGCTTTTTCAACAAATGTAGGTTTCTGGAAAAATGGTTTTGGAGCTCCAAAATGTTTGGATGCTAAGTATTGATATGGATCGATGAAGTTTTGCTATTTAGTATTTACTTAGCTTCCAATGCAGTTTAGGTTAAATAGTATATTTGGTCTTTGTATGCCGAATGTGTATCTAATTAACGAGAATATTTGAAGTTTCATATTGTTTCTATTTCCAAGAAATAAGCAGACGTGCATTGGCACATGTCAGAAACCTTCCTTACAATATTAATTGTTCGCTTTTACCCCAATTTACTCGTCTCGGTGCAAGCCCGACTGGCTTTGCCTGAATAACGAGCAAAAGGAGACAGACTCATTTAACAATATACACTCAAGTTATAATATCACCGTTCACTGCATTTGTAGTCTAAATGAGGAGTAATTTTGCCATTTAGTAGCTGCACATTGTTAAGTGGTTGTTTGAGAAAATAGTTTTGAAAGCAAAAGTTTAACTTTAACTTTAAATTATTACGATGGTTACTGAGTCCTGAGTAGTGCAAAATGAGCAGTCGTCAACATCAGAAGTTATTACAATATTAAGAACTCAGAATATTTGTTAATGAGGTAAGTTTTCAAACTTAAGAATAAATGAATCGCCTTCGTCTTTTATGTTATGTTTTTTTGTCTACATTGATATTCATATTTTTCACATCATTTTCTGAAAACTTACATGCATGTAAATTGACTTTTTATTACATATTCATTTGCACTGGTGTGCTTGCTAATTATGCACCTCAAGTTACGATATACAGGATTATTCTAAAAGCAAAACTAGATGATAAATAAATAAATGATCAGAGCGCTGGTTTGTTCCTTGCACAGAGAATCGGCATAGCCATTCAACGTGGCAATGCTGCCAGCCTTCTGGGCACATTTCCCGCCATTGACAAGGACGACGATGAGTTTTTTGACGCGTGTTAGTTTTATTTATTTATATAAAAGCAAAACACTTTTTAGAGAATAGCAACCTCTTTCAAACACTGTACCTAAAATAAGATAGAAAAGTCCATTTCCTCCGGAAAGATTATGTTGCGAACACTGAATCTCTGGAACACCGGAATAACTGGCTTCCAAGTTTCGGAGATAAGGCTCCAGTCCTTCCATCACAATGCAATTTGGAGCTTACTGAGCTAAACGTTTACTTCTGTACTTTTTTCTTACGTTTAAGTATTTATCTACCTGGTGTTGGACCTGGTGACAAAGTTATTCAAGTTACCTGATTCCTCTAAATAAGCTTAATAAATGAAATTTTAAGGATCATGTTTCTTTTAGCTCATCGTGCTCCTTATTATGTAGCAATAAATTAATTATATTTCTTACTTCGTCTTCAATCGAGACTATACTATCTAGAATTGACATATTACTTTTTTTTTAAAGGAGGATACTCAATTCAAATGCTTGTAAACGGTCCATATATTCCAGCATTAACCAACAAATTGTTCGCCGATCAGTTGTGACAGGTAGCTATAAGCCTAAAACGTCTTGATACAAGCTTGAGACTGACTAAGCCTGAGATCAACGTCATTAATATGCTGACGACTCAATTGCCGTTGCGGCTAAGTGATCAGCTTTCAACACAAAGAGCCGTGATACATATACGTGTGATGCCTAGATTAATTTAATGTATTTATTACAGGTGAATTCATCTGGCTATATCCTTGGGGATTATAGGGTTAATTATATGTGTGTACTATGACATTGATTTTAGTCTTTAGTAAAACAGTCCTGAAATATTAACCATATTTTTACAGTTGTTTTAGCGAGATAGATTTAGGTATAGTCGCTCTGTCTAAGATGCTGGTTTTTAGATAGGAGTGGAGTAAAACCTTCAGAATATAATTTTACTTTAGGATAGTACGTATCTCGTTAGTTAATATTTATTAATTTGAAAAAATCATCAGCAATAAATCAGGGTTTCTGACGCAAATGCTCAACGCATAGTTATTCGTGTTATCAATACGATGCAATGTGACGATTTTATTTCCCAATAAACGTGAAATTCAAATATTATATTGCCCACATATTGCGTGCAAATGTCCACAGCAACTATTGACAAAAGATCACGTTTGTATATCGTGTTTGATTTATTTATGCATTGACATAAATACTATGTTATTGTTGCACGTGCCTGCGATTTATGTTATACGCATTTATTATTTATGTTTAGAGTTACAAATGTAAAGCTAAGCAACATGCTTGTAAAATTTAATGTTTTATTGTTGATAGTAAAGATTAGTTTATATTGTTTAATGTTTAGGGGTAAACATTGTTAACTAATTCCTGTATGAAGCATATACAAAAATGCTTACCTTTTTCCAAACATTTATGGTAGAAATAAACTGCTTAGAAACGGATAGACCGATTTAAATAGCATTAAAATATGTGCAGTTTTCTTTTCCTTGAGGTAAATCAAATGATTTCCCCTTTACCTTTCTTCCATACCTTGTACCTATACTCAAGCAATCTCGCAATCATCAACCATCGCAGTTAGGTTTTCTCCCCTCCCTAAAATACACATTCCTGTTCACATGAAGCAAAAAATCTAACCTAACGAGTGTCAATAAAATTCGGCAAACGGCAAACTCTAATCTGATTCCCAGTGTGTACGATTTACATTGCGCGCTCCGTTCAAATGGTAACGTTTGTCAGTCGTACCATCAGTGTCATGAACATCGGATTACGTTCCGTTCCACTTTAGTTTTGAATAAAAACTACTGGCGATTTTTCGGTCACAGTTTTTGTTGGGATTAGCGAATTGTAATGACCGTCCGATGTTTTATGAATGCTGAAAAAGTTTTGGCGGATTGTAGTTTCAATGTTTTTTTTTGTCATGTATATGTTTCATGTGCCTACATACTATTGCAGGAGTGTTGAGTAGAAAAACTAGAACATGTAAATAATTATTATTTCAATTTATTATTGTTGTTTATTTAGAGTTACATTGTCTCTGACGGTAGATATAACACTTACAATTATCATACCTTAAAAACTAAACAATACTCCAAACAATTCACTATTTACACTAGTTATAAGCAAAAGCTACAATTCAACATATTCAATAACCAAATTAATTCTCTCTCGAATAATTAAGGTCAATATGTTCGCTTCCCTCAGGACTAACCTGAGTTACACGTTATCGGATACGTTACTACATCCTCTACAGCCACCTGAGGACCAAAGCAATCAGTCTTACATTCTCAACAGACGCATAATCTCGTGCCCCACCGAGACCCTTTTCAACAAAATTTAAAACGGAACTCAAATAATTAATGTAAGTATGAAGGTAGAACGAGCAACATCTACTGTCAAGACGAACGCCATCTCAGTCTGCCCGTGACCATGATACCTGCAAAGGTGTCGAAACGTCGGGACCTAATATCTAAAAATAAACCGCGACAAAATCCGTAAAACCTAGTTTTAATTCAACAAAATTTAATTCAATTTACAGTCATTTATTATGCAAAACGTTAGATATATCGTTTTTTTGTCGTCTAATGCTCGGAACTGTCAAAACTGGGGGATCTTGGAGTTAATTGATGTTTTTGAAAGTGCGCTGATTGAGATCGTGGGCGTTTTTAAATTACATATTGCGAACGGAGTTGGTTGTGGCTTAAGATAGATTGCAGAAGTTTGTGGGAATCATTTTAGGTTTTAGCCTAAAAGTTGGGTAGGTTATACCTATTTTTGTTATGATCCTTGAGAATTTGGTATTACAGGATCTGACATAGAAGTCTATATTTGCATATTTATTTAGGGGAACTATGTAAAAAGACATCATTATACATAGACCTAAGTCGATAATATAAAACTTAAATTATGCTAACATCTGAATAAGGATATTTTTAAGATAGTTCTTTATTTATCACAGATTGTTGGAATGATTTAATCACACAGCAGATAACGTTCATATCATTTACTCTATTCAGTCATGCCCTAAGGCTGCAAATGACATGTATGAGATATGTATGAGAAAGAAGGGTTCTTCAGTACGACTAATTTCCGCAAACCATTCATCAGTGAGTTCTCTTACTAATGTGTTCAGGAGATTGTGCGCAACGTATGGGCATTCTCATAATATAAACTATTATAGGAGATTCTTTGATAGTGATAGACCTTATAGGGCAGTTCTACATAATGTATAAAGTGGAGTGCAAGGCAGCGGACAAAACTTGTTAAGATGTCATGTTTTTATGAACAAACTTTCGTTATACCAGTTTGGTAAAGCTTTCTTTATCGCGTAAATTGGTCCTGTGTCAGTTCTAACTTCTAAACAACTTTTCATCTAAATTAAACCTTCATCATAACCACTGCCCAATAACTTCCCGAAGGTGGCTTTTTCCTTTAGGATATAGAAATAAGCGGAGAAAGAGGAGCACATAGCGCTCTACTTCCAATTTTCTTAATCCTGTGCTTTTGTCTGGACTTATAAAAGTGCCTCGAAGTCAGGTAGCAAAGCACTTCGTTGAAAAATCCATCGTCAACAGCAAACTTTTAACTAGTTTAGAGAAATGAAATTAAAATATAAGCGTGACCTATTTTATAGGTGATTTCGTATTATTCATCATACTTATCATACAAGAGGTTAAAGCTGATATTATATCGAAACTACATTCTTGTACATAATCTACTATTAGACGAAGTTTCGCTGAGCTTGAAAAATTAGGTACTAGTCTTACAGACTTTTTGTATTTCCTGTTGCATATTTTTTTTTTTTTTTAATCATTTATTTGATGTGGCTTTTTGCGCTGATGCGCCAAGACAGCCTCGTAAGGTACCACAATAAATTAAATAATAAATTAACAAAAGTAAAAATAATCTAATCCTAAGACTTAAAGATAACTTAAAACTAGACACCCCGTTGGAATGTAGCGCCTTCTACAGGTCACAGGCTAGAAAACTACAGACCCTACGTCCAAATAAAAACTAAAAAAATAAAAAAAATACTTATCCATAATTTGGATAGGAAATTTTGTAAAGCAGACTCTACTATCCGATGGTAGATGGATTTAAGTTTATTTTAAACTTTATTATGCATTTTGAATAAGAATACCTTATCCTTATTGGCAAAGTTTATGTTTAAAGCCTTATGAGTGAAATAGTTTACGAACAAACCAAAAATAGTTTGAGCAATCTTAAACTCGAAATGTATATCTAGTATATACACTCGAGAGCAATGAATCCGGGTCACTTAAAGAATGTTAAAAATCTCGGAAACTAAAAATGATAGGTTAATGCAATAAACTGTATTTAATAGACAATGTAATACTCCTTAAATGAAAGTAAAAAAAATATGAGTCACCATACATTTTATTAACACAAAATTACATAAAGAAAAAAACTGCTGATCTCTCCTTAAAACAAAAATAGGAAACATGAAATTTTTGAACTTTATTACGATTTTCTTGAATTTTAATACTTCGTATTGCCTCCTCGTGCTTCCATTACTGCGTTTACGCGGTTTGGCATGCTGTACACCAAGTTCCTTATACGATTTTGGGGAATATTCTCCCATTCCTCTGTGAGAGCAATTTTGAGCTCACGAAGCGTGATTGGGGGAGGGTTTCGTTGTTTTACGCATCTGCCTAGCTCGTCCCAAGCATGCTCGATCGGGTTGATATCCGGGCTGCGCGCTGGCCACTCCATACGAGTAATGTTCATCTCTTGAAGGTAGTCATTCACAATCCTACCTGTATGAGGTCGGGCATTGTCATGCATAAATATAGCATCCTCACCTAAATTGACCATAAATGGACCAACGTGATCATTGAGGATTTCTTCCACATATCTTTTGCTAGTTAAAGAGCCGTTTTCTATGATCACCAGCTCTGTGCGACTTTCAGAAGAAATTCCGGCCCACACAAGTACAGACCCACCACCGTAGGCTACTTTTATGTTCTCCGAGGAATCAAAATTTATGCTCTACAAGCACGATGGAAGACACAGAGTGTATCGAAGACCAGGGGAAAGATTTAAGCAAGCATGCATCGAAGAAAAAGTAGCCTACGGTGGTGGGTCTGTACTTGTGTGGGCCGGAATTTCTTCTGAAAGTCGCACAGAGCTGGTGATCATAGAAAACGGCTCTTTAACTAGCAAAAGATATGTGGAAGAAATCCTCAATGATCACGTTGGTCCATTTATGGTCAATTTAGGTGAGGATGCTATATTTATGCATGACAATGCCCGACCTCATACAGGTAGGATTGTGAATGACTACCTTCAAGAGATGAACATTACTCGTATGGAGTGGCCAGCGCGCAGCCCGGATATCAACCCGATCGAGCATGCTTGGGACGAGCTAGGCAGATGCGTAAAACAACGAAACCCTCCCCCAATCACGCTTCGTGAGCTCAAAATTGCTCTCACAGAGGAATGGGAGAATATTCCCCAAAATCGTATAAGGAACTTGGTGTACAGCATGCCAAACCGCGTAAACGCAGTAATGGAAGCACGAGGAGGCAATACGAAGTATTAAAATTCAAGAAAATCGTAATAAAGTTCAAAAATTTCATGTTTCCTATTTTTGTTTTAAGGAGAGATCAGCAGTTTTTTTCTTTATGTAATTTTGTGTTAATAAAATGTATGGTGACTCATATTTTTTTTACTTTCATTTAAGGAGTATTACATTGTCTATTAAATACAATTTATTGCATTAACCTATCATTTTTAGTTTCCGAGATTTTTAACATTCTTTAAGTGACCCGGATTCATTGCTCTCGAGTGTATATAAAAATGAATTGCTGTTCGTTAGTCTCGCTAAAACTCGAGAACGGCTGGACGATTTGGCTAATTTTGGTATTGAATTATTTGTAGAAGTCAAGAGAAGGTTTAAAAGGTGAATAAATTTGAAAAAGCTCAGAATTAAATAAAAAAACAAATATAAAAGTTTAGGCTTTTATGTATCGATTGAGGCAGTACGAAGTCTGCCGGGACAGCTAGTAATCCTATAAATACGTATGAAAACAAACACCAAAAACTTTCCAATGTATGTAAATTAGAAATTGTCAATCTAGGTCAATTTTTACAAAATATAATAAGTTATAATGAGGGGGAGATTTGCTCCCGAAATATAATGGAATTTCGACCTTCAACTCCGAGTACGGAATTAAGGATGCCTATAAAAGTTCATAACTTGTTATCTTTACTTAAATCCAACAAATGTTCCTTCCACCGAAGTTTATTGGGTCTCGTTAAGGGCCTGCTATTTATTTTCATTTAGTTTTATATCCCACTCTCGTTTCATTTTATTATTAAGGCTAGCTGTGTCTCCCGGTTTTACTTGCGTAATTCCCGTTTCAAAAAAAATATCGAGATAAAAAAATCCTATTTTTACCCGACTGCCAAGAAGGGTTATGTTTTTCGCGCGTATCTTGTATGTATGTATGTATGTATGTATGTGTGTAATATTCTTTATTACCTCATATCTTCGAAACGGCCGAATGGATTTCGATAATTAGGGTATCGTTGGATTCGTATCGATTACCCAAGTGTTCTTAGATATGTCACGCCAAACAAAAACCAACATGGCGGCCACGAGGTGCCATAGATTGAGGTAAAAAAAAATAAAAAAAATATGTTTGCTACAATATGGGTATCAAATTAAAGGGCTTGTAACGAGGATTCCAAAATGGTATATCATTAACGTATAAAAAAAAATACTATGTGAAAAATTGTTCTTTATCCAAACTAAATACATACTCGAATGCCGTACGCTAGGTGAATTTATTATGATTTTAACTAAAAAGTGTTAAATAAAAAATAAATAAATTTAAAAAATAAAAAAACCCGACTGCATAAAAAACACTTTAAATAAAAACTGAAAAGTAAAAAACAAGTTCAATAAGTCTAGAAGTGTAGATAGCAATGTTACTGTGACAGTCGGGACCCATTAAATAAGCTAGACTAAAATCATTCATTATGGTAAATTTTTTAATATAGATTTTTATCTATATGTGTGCCAACTTTCGTCCAGATTCTTTTAGTACCTAGTATATGCGTGAAAGAGTAACAAACATCCATCCATTTATTCTCAAAATCTTCCACATTTAATATTAGTAGGATTGTATTACGAAAACTTTGAAAGCCTTGTTCTTGAGGTCAATAGCCTCCGAAGTAATTGTAGGCCTACTTATTTACTTTTCTCTATGATTGTAGGTCGATGACCCCTGACGTTCTAATTTCCTTTTTCCTTTTGCCTACACAGTCGTACGAATAAAACTTTTTAGTTTTTGAAAGAAGGTTATAAGCATTACAATTTAATTATTTAATTACCTTTTTGTATAAACATACAGGAGATGAATGTATTCATACATTTACTATGTCTTTACTTTGAGAGCAACACAGTTGCATTTTTGTTAACTATTCGCTTTACTGGTTGGTTACGTCTCTTTCAGCTTACAAAGTCACATGCATTAAAGCATATTAAAACCAGAAATTATAGACGTATGTATAATTCCGTGTGTTTAGTTAAAAATAGACTTCGATATTTAGCAGTTTTTTCTTTAATTATATTATCCTAATACATAACATAAACATAACATACCATCACGCCTGTATCCCCGAAGGGTTAGGCAGAGGTGTACCAATGTACACCCACAGTTCGCCGGTATGTTTAGGTCCCTTGTAATAGGGGGCGAGCCTATTGCCACTAACCGGGAACAAATCCAAACTCTGACCTGCTACTGAGAATTTCATAGAAAAACCCAATAACACCTTGGTCGACTTGGGAATCGAACCCAAGACCTCTAGCGTAGCTGTCGCGCTTGGCACCACTAGGCCAACGAGGCAGTATCCTAATACACTACGTATTAAATGTAACTAAATTAACAATTAAAAAATTGCGAGCAACAAGACTACTAATAAAAATACCTACCTAATTTCAAAATAGTCTTTAAAAAAAATATGTATTTTATTAACACTTACTTAGTTAATAAAATATTCTTGTAAAGTTAATATTTCAGGGAGATATTCTGGCATTATAGTGCTAAAATATAGCAAATAAAAAACACTTCCTTTATATCAACGACGGGTACGTGATATGAAAACCAATTCTTATTGTCTCTTGGGGAAAATGTAATGCGAATTAATATTTAGGCCGTTCTCTTTGTTTGTCTTCCAAATTCATTAAAATGTAACGTTATTTATAAACTTTTTGACTTAATATTACATTAAATTAATGTTTGTTATTTTTAGCTCTGTTAAAATAAAAACTACTTTGAGATTATGATTTTATTTATTAGAAAATTGTATAAAATATGCATCGATTTAAATGCATTTAGATTTCCTAAATAAAAATAGAGACATAAAATATATTTAAAAGCATTTCTATTTTGTAACAATATTAATGTTTTAACTTTCAAGTTTTATCTACATCGGTAAAAAAAGAAGTATCTGTGTATGCGGGTGACAAACACTCAACCAAAAACAAGTTAAACTCTACATGTAGTACAACCCTTATATTTAGAGAACAAATGTAACTCGTCATTAAATATTTTACTTAAAAATACGTAAATTACATTACAAATAAAGACAGTTAATATTTATACCTATAGATATATATATCTCGAATAACATAGCAAGACAGATCTGAAGTGATTTTAAAATAGTATACACAGCGGGTATTTTCACTGAAATTTAAATTTTCTCGTCTAGTTTTAAAACATTTACCAATCGAGGTTATTACTCTAAATATTTGTGCAGATAAATAGCTTTTAAAGGCAATATTTATTCTCACTTCCGTTTCATTTCCATTAAATTTGCTACGAGATTTTAATTTTACCGACCTGTAACTATTATAAAAGTGAAAAAAAACTATAAATAGATTTTCATGAAAACATTACTAAATAGTATTTAAAATCGATTCACAATTACCGGAGACATCGCATAATATACTTCATCATCTCCTGAGCCTTTTCCCAACTATGTTGGGGTCAGCTAGATTCAGCTGAATACCGAATTTTACATGGAGCGACTGCCTATCTGACCTCCACAACCCATTTTACTGGGAAACACAGTATCCCATAGTAAGACTGGTTGTCAGAATTGACTTAACGACTGCCAAAGATCTATGTATGACAGATGACCTACTGTTTAACTTGCTTTCCGAAACACGGAGGGGTCTCGGTATATTATAAATGGTCACCCATCCACGGACCATCCGCGGCGAGTGCGGCTTAACCTGTATTATCGGTCAGTCGGCTTACACTTAGCCACGAGCCCCTCCATACATCGCATAATATACTTACCAAATTAAAAAAAAATACCTCTTTTTGAGTTTAGGTCCTACTAACTTGTAGTTCAAAAATAAACACGTAATTTTGTCATGTGTCTACTATAACTAGGAATACCTACTAGAACTAATTATATGTATAATTATTTCTAGTATTACATGAAATTATTTCTTGCTACTAATTAATCCAACAAAATCTTTCAGCAATCGAGTTTCCTTTTGTTTATTTTTAAGGATATTTATCCGTAGTTACGTGCGTGCCGCCCACGCGCCATCGATCGCTCCGACCTTCGCTCAACATGAATGGCGCGGTTTAAAGTCCCGTTACAACAAGATGTCTTCAACCCTATAGGTTGTAGTGGTAGAAGCATCTGCGATATCTTAGAAGTTATAGAAGGCGGTTAATTGAAATGTTTGGAAGAGCTGTAAAATATTTAGTGTAGTAAGTAATGTACCAATCAAGTGCGTTATTTCAACGAAAAACTCCTCTTATGTATAAAAAACGGCTATATAGAAAAAAAAACTTTACCCATAGTAAACAGAAAGTCGAAACCGTTGCTGGTTTTAAGAAGGATGGTATTAATGTGACGTAACGTGAATTTTTTTTTCCCATTGTATACTTAAAAATATCATTATGAAAAGCTCATCTTACACTTTTTCACTTCGTAAGAAGCGTAGTTTTTTCCTCTAAGTTTCCTTATTGTTAACCGATCGTACACAAAGTTTTTTTTTATATTCTTTCGTCACAATCAAAAACACATAAAACCCTTATTTTAGTACACCACTAAAACCATAAAACTCGATACAAGATATAGCACGATAACCTTATCTATAGACCTGTCTCTCATCTAGGAGTCGTTGTTCAATTACCCTCCTTTGATCTCGCATAATAGTGATCTGACGTAAGATAGAAGTTTGGTGAGACGACCTTGTCTATTGTCTTAAACTAAGGTGGTTTACGTTAGGTGGAAGCTGTGTGAGTATCACTAGTGAGTAGGAGAATATTGATATAATTTTTTATTTACTTATATATAATACTTATTATATATTGTACATTCATGTAAAAAAGAAGTGTCACACTTCTTTTTTACATGAATGTACAATGATGGACTCAATGCCTATGGTATTCTTTCCCAGTCAATCATAGGGCGATGAAAATCCGATACCAAGTAAGACTAGAGAATTTACATAAAAAAAGAGAAATAATAAAAAAATCTACGGACTGTTTAGCGACCGTTTAACTGATTAAGGAAAAAAAAAATTCTGATTATTCGATATGCAGGGATACAGTAGTCCAATCTAACGGCTAAATGCTAAGGAAACTGCTTAGAATACCAGTTGTATTTACGCATCACAAAATCATCGCCAATTATGTAAAATTTTAATGATTCTTAACGAAATTAGCTAAACATTTTATGTAACAATTTCACTTTGAAAATAGTCAATTAAGGGACGAAATTACATTTTGGATATTTCATAGACTGTTAGTTAGAACTTTAATATTGTTTGTTTCCTTAAAACCTAAGCGCAGAAACCGTTATTTGAGGCTATTGTTATTAACAACCACAATTTGGATTACACAATATGTAAATTAAATTGTAACTCATAATCCCCTTCTCTCAAAACTTGATTAAAAGTCCAGTAATTAAGCAAGTTGTTAAAAACAGGTTGATTTCTGGGTCGGGTGCGATGACGGTGTGTGCATGAATTTGTATCGGCAAACGGCCCTTTGTTGGACCCTGACTGGCGAAACTTCACAATTAGCTCTTTATAAACTTTGTACAGTCGGCAACAAAAGTCCACCAACACAGTAATCTATACTTATAAAAAATCTGTAAAAGTGAAAATTCTGTACATAGAAAATATCAAAAAAATAAATGGCGGGGGTGTTACTAGACCGACACCGAACCCAAAAGTGTGAAAAAAAAATTTTGTCTGTCTGTCTGTCTGTTTGTTCAGGTATCATGCAAAAACTACCGGTTCGATTACGATGAAACTTGGTATAATTATTCTTTATTATCTTGGGCACCACACTGGGTAGTTTTTATCTCGGAAAGTATAAACAATAAAAAACAAACTTAATTTTGCGGTTAAAACTCATTGATAACTTCGTCATCCACGCGAACGAAGTCGCAGGCACAGCTAGTATATAATAAGCTGTTATGGCTAGGAAACAAAGCGGTTTTAAGACCAGAACTGTAATGCAATATAACTATTAAACATTATAATATCAGCCTATAACTGTTCTACTACTAGGCACATGTCTTTTCTTGTATAGAAATGTAAACAAAATCTCACTAAACACAATTTTTATAACGTCACTGAAAAATTCTGGCTATTATTGTTCATCGACTTTCGTTGCTGACTGTACATCATTTAAAAAGACACCGTATCTCTCCGTTGATGAGTCTACTGAATTTTGTTGGAGTTTTTAAAGAGTTTCGACTGTTGGGTAATTTGGTATCAAATGCTTTTTAAAATTAAAATACTTTGCCGTTTGAACTTTCACCTTTAGGAGGGTTGCTTAATGTATATCGATTGGAATAAGCTGTGGTATTATTATACAAAATGGGGTTAAAAAACAAAGAAAATATAAAACATAAAGTGAAATACTAATACAGGGGGGGTGAAATAGCCGCGAAACGCTTCGAGAAAAGGATGGTACGGCCGTGCCCGTTTTGCTCGAGACTTGGCTGGGGCACTGCTGTGCCCCCAGATTAATAAATTAAAAAAAAACTACTATACTAAATATTTACAAAAAAATAACAGCGATACACAAAATGTATCTGAATTTCTTATTCCAAATTCCGTGATAGCGGCCATTGATATAACAATGGCACTTGACAAAAAGGCGAAACATCTCGGAATAGCCATGAGGAAACTATAAAGATATTCCTCGGCCATTACAATAAACATTTTGGATGAAAAAATCGTCAGGGACGGCAAATGACGTCATAAGTTACGTCATAATCGTCCCATCGTATAAGTGAGCTTGTTTTATTTGGATATCGTCTTAATTAGGTTCTAAGTGGTCAAGTACGATTATGATTGTTATTTGGATGGAATGATTTTTTCAACGAGGAGAATGATCTCAATTTTTTTGGTAAAATGATCCTACTCTTTTGTTTGATCTCTTTAGGTATGATGCAGGGGTGTTAAATATTGTCAACAGTTGGCGCCGTAAATCTATTAAAAAAATAATGTGTCATGTCCTAGGATAGCATGCTATGAAAAAATAAAATAAAAAAAAAGGATAGCATACTTTCCCTCACATAATTTCCTTTTAAATAATATTCTCTTGACCTACGAGCATGTGAAGAAGAGATGCAAAAAGCACATCCCCAATGTCTTTAAGTTCTTACTTTTAGAAACAATACATGTTATCCAAGTCCTAATTAATGGTCTAGGAAACCTAAATAAGTTTTCCTTCATAGAGGACCAAACTGAGTGTCAGTCTAACTTGTTGACTAACTTCCTATAATCTGGTATCGACAAGTTTTCACACCGACTTCTCTCATATCACTAACTTTGATCAAGAGTGTCATAGTTCCTTTATAAGAAATTTGCTAAGAATCCAAAGAGCTGGATAGGTTAGAGAAATTCAGAAGAATCATAAGAAATAGTGTATTAAAATCTTAAAGACATTGATTAAAATTTGCAACAATTCAGTATAAACAGTATAAAGAAGTATGGTATTTTTCATTTCTACTGCTATATTGTTTAATATTGACATAATAATATCTTAAATGTCCGAATTGATATCGGTAAAATTTATCAGGAAACTGTACTAGAAGTCCCTGATGCTATTCAATTCAATTCAATTCAATTCTTTATTGCATAACATAATGTTACATAGGTGGTCAATACAGTAAGTTAACAGATCATTTCCCCTGGCACGGTCAGTTTCTTCATTTATTTCCGTAGACGTTCGATTTATCTGCTTTATTAGGTAGGCAGTCTATATTGTGTTCTTACTAAGCAGTAAGAACTTTAGTAGGTATTTTACATTATAAATATTTTATTTCTAATATCCATATCCTTCAAATTTCTTAATAGTTATGTTCTCGAATAAAATATAAGCACAATGACAATACAGCCTCTTTGAAGTTAATAAACGATAATTCTCAATCAAGAAAGTGACATTTAGGCAACTAAATCGGTCCCCTTAAAGTTAAACTTGTCGGGATAAGCCGCGGCTTGTCCGACCAACTTGTGTCTTCATATCGGCAACTCATCGACGCGGCCTGCAGTACACTTGTACACCTAGATATATACAGGCATTAACGTCAATAAAATTTGTTGAGACGCTCCATTTAGCTTCAGAAAGTTGGTAGTTTGTTCATTTAAGTTTGTGTCAAGTGTTTTGTTGTTATTATACTTATTTGCGTAGTTTATTTCTTTAGGTATTATTTGGTAATATCCACATTATAGTATTGTTAAGTAGTTCTAAGTAATTACGAAAAAAAGTATCCTTTCCTAAGGCTTAGATTTCTGACCATTTTCATTCACATCTGCAAAATAAAAATACACAATATTCTATATTAATGCGGATTATAAGTATTTAACTTTATTTATATCCAATATGAATAACATTAAATACGATAATTTACATCAAGTTCAATTTATCAAAATTTATGTAGCAGATAATCCCGCATGATTATCATGCCACAAATACCGCTCGAAATGGGCGGTATTTGTGAAGTGAAATCAGCTTTCATGTGCGATATTACTGAATTCTATTAGTGCAAAATATTAATTCCGAATGCAATTGGAATCCGGATTAATTATGAACAAGGGTGGGTAAAAATTAAATAACAATAATGTGACGTCATGTATTTCTGAATGCGGTATCTAATTCCAGCTACCCTGCGGAATGCGGTAGTGGGTAGTTAGATATTGCAATTTTGTGGCCTAGCTTTGTATCCAATAACATTTTGGTGCCCGCATTGTTTCCTACTGTGAATTATACTGGTTTTGGTAAATGAATTTAGAACAGTGAAATAGAAAATAATTGGTTTCTACTTAGTTTGTGATGTTCGTGTAGGTGTCAGACTATAAACATAATAATTATTGTCAAAACGATAAGACAATAGATTTTCTTTTAGATATATTATGACCTTGTAGTAATATTAGATCCTTCATTGTAAGCAGTACCCGGTAATCTACTTTCAGTATTAGTACAGTTAGGAATTGGTTGTTATTATTCACAAATCTTCAACCTAAGTCATGCAAATCCGTTGGAAATCTGGAATCCATTTTGTAACGAGCGTTCCTCATTACCGGCCTGATATAATTAGAAATGGATCAATGTTGCTGATTTCATGTGATTACTAGAATTCCTTTCCATTTCAATGACTGTGTGTTTCATGTTCTATTTTGACATATTTAGACTCGTGTTAAACGTTTGCCTTGATTCCATCAAGTTTGATTATTTAAGATCCGTTTATTCACTGTTTTTATCTTCTTTTTTTAATTTGACCATTTTATTTATTTAGTTTTGTAATTTGTTCTTGGAAGCATCGGGGCGCATGTTTTGTTTTAGCTTTTCTATTAACTTTTGCTACAGCTTTTAAATAAAAAGCAATGTGCTGCATGAATCAGTGCATTAGTAATATTCCTAGTAATCTTATTTAGGTACATAAATTGAAAACGATATTATAAACGTTACCGAATACTCTACGAGAAGAACAACATTTCCCCCATATTATATCCTCGAATTCGATGATGAAGTCTTAATTTTATGTATTTCTTAGGATAATAGGATTACTTAGGATTTATTCAAATTGATGTTCTGTTTTAAAGCAGTGATTAACCTTATATAATACTGGCTTTTTATCAATATGTAGAAATCTATATTGACAATTATTATATACTAGCTGTGCCCCGCGGTTTCACCCGCGTGAATGACAATTCTTACACTATCTTTATAAATTATAGCCTATGTGTTATTCCGATGTATAAGCTACAATATTAGAAAGTTTCAATTAAATCCATTCAGTAGTTTTTCCGTGAAAGAGTAACAAACACCCACACATCCATTCTCACAAACTTTCACATTTATAATATTAGTAGGATATAGCTGTTGTTTTCGTGTGATTATATACCTTTCATTCTTGGATATTTACGTCAAGAAAAGCTGAAGTTCTCTAGCCAATTACGCCAGTCACAGTATTCCTTTCAAAGACGTTGTTTGAGAACGCGGATATGAAATGAATCCTGTTTGCTTCCGAAACATTTGACAAAGGCAAACAATAATATTAGCTGTTAGTCTCGGTTTCGTATTGTGGTTTCATTGACAGTGATCGTGGTTTAAACGCTTGCTTTGTTTTAGAAGGTTTGGATTTCGAGGTTTAGTGCATTGATACTTTGGAAGTTATACGAATAATTAATTGTTAAAACCCTTAAGGGTTTTCCGAATTAAGATTTTTATTGTTATTGTTTTCGAATTTCGATAACTTATGCATCTATTCGGATCACCCTACAGCCTATTTTCAATGATTATGACGTCATTCCATTTTTTTATTATTTTGAAATTATAAATCTCTACTTGCTGAATACATTATTCAATACTTATTATCTTATATAACAAAAGGATTTTTTCAATTGCAATTAAATTACCAATATTACTAATAAATCCATTTTTATTGATGTTATGTGAAATATAACCTCATACTTAGTTTTTTTATGTTCAGTGATGTTTATCAGTTACTCTTTGGAAATAGCAAGTATATAGTCATTCTGTTTGTGCATCTGTAATTCATCTAAGTGATTCTGAGTGCACTCTCAAAGAGATGGAATCACAATATGGAAATGAATTAAAAAAAGACAAGCTGGATGTTCCAGGTCAGTTCAGGTAGTATGAAGAAAATAAATAATAAAAATAAGAAAACAATTTTCTATTCACAAACTTATGAATTGCTTTCTCACCATACTACATTTTGAATATTAAATCTTCACTTACTTATTAGGATTTCTCTTGTACCATGTTGTATTTCCTTTTATAAAGAAACAAAGTCTTCTTCACACTCATTTAACTCTCAAAGCAAAATGTTAAAATTCAATTTCTCACCTAAAATCTCTTCCCGCAAAACGGCAAAATGTTTCCTCACACAATAAAATATTATTTTCAGTTTTACGGTACATTTGCTTAAATTCAGATCGTAAAGGTGTCAAGAGCGGTTTACGGACGCAGACACAATATTTCAAGGAGAAAATCCCATCAATATCATCTTACCTTCCATAGCGTAGAACCTACAAGGACTACTAGTAACAAGATTTAGGAATAGCAACCTTACTCCATTGTAATAAAGATGTTAATGATGAAATAGTTTTGGACCTGATGTTTGTTGAAGCTTTGTAAAGACCCGTCTATGAACAAAATGGAATGCTTGTTTATGACTCGGATATAAACATATTTGGGTCACACTATCTCGATTCTCGATCCTACCCGAAACACCTCAAATGGGAATTGAAGCTCGGAAAACTCCCAATTTGCGTAGGTATTTGTCCTTTTAAAACCTCAATTCAACTTGATCTGAGCTTGGAAGTCAAACAAAGTGAATAAAATGCTTATTTTCTGAGAGTTGGAAGTTAAATAGGGGGAAAATGGGTTAATGGTAATCGAAGGCGACGTCCCTTGACGTTGGATTTTCTTGACAGTTGACTATTTTGAACTTTAATCTTAATGCCATAAGGATCACGTAACGACTTGTAATATTCTTACGAAATTATATGCAAATAAATATGATTTATTTTCTATGAGTTTTGGCTTTATCTATTTATAAAATAACTGACTTTTTTAAACGATAGAGCATAAATATACTTAATGAATATTTGTGATTCGAAATAAGCACAAATGTATTTATTTTATGTAGTAAGGTCAAACTTATTGGTATTTACTTGGCACAGAAAACTCCGAATGACATTGAAAGTGACAGTACTGAAATAATCTCGTAAATTATCAGATTTGGATGAGCCAGAAGTTTTTCTTTGGTTTTTATTTAAAACCCTGCTGTTTTAATGCAGTTGTACCTACCTATTCAGAATTTTGGACTTTGTTCAGTATTTTTCTGTTGTTTCTTTTTCACAGTTGTTTATTGCCCATTATAAATAATAATTACAGCCTATAAACGTCCCACTGCTGGCCACAGGCCTCTTCCCATATAGAGAAGGCACGAGCATTGATCCACAATTATTTATTTGGCATTCTGGACCTCTGGAAAATAGTGCAAATAGTAGAAAATATATGCAAAGAGTGTATGTAGGTCTACCTAAGTTTTCCATCTTCCTCGTAGATATCTGAAGATAAAGCGCAGTGGAACCGAGAGATATAAATAACGACAAGATAAGAGCCTCCAGACGTCTCGTGGATGCAACTTTCTCGGTTATTGTACAGTTTTATATCGGAGCTTACAACGGATACACGATGTAACAACTTTTATGTGTCAAGTGATTTTATTCATGGTTTGTTCGAATGAATTTTGGTTTTAGGTGACGATACCGTCGATCTACACTTGTATTTGCACTTGTATTGTATACATGTATGTATTTTAGTTCTTCTTGAGGTAAACAGAACCATGCAGTTTAGAATACCTGACCAGCACCAGTATTATAATAGCAGTCTGTTGGTTACACAGCATTCGATAATTTCCCTAACAAAAACCCGGCCAAGTGCGAGTCGGACTCGCGCACCGAGGGTTCCGTACAAACCTGTAGGTATCTATTTCTTTTGATTGCGTTGACATAAAAGTTTGATTTTGTTACAGCTTAAAGGTATTATAGACCTGAGTATTTGATATGAATTTCAATTTAATACCTCTACGCGTTCATGAGAAAAGTAGTAGTAACTTTTAAAATTTTCAAAAATATATTTTATTTTGTGAAAACTAAAAATTTAAGGTTTTCGCAATTTTCCCTTTATTTATACTATAAGAAGTTACTTCGTACCAAATTTCAAGATTCTAAGTTCACGGGAAGCACCCTGTAGGTTTTGATTTGCAAAATGCGAAAATTTGCAGCATAAACGGCTGTATCTTTTGATTGCTTTGGCTTAGAAGTTTGATTTTTTCACAGCTCCAAGGGACAGTAGACTTGAGTATTAGATATAAATTTCAGTTTGATACCTCCACGCGTTCCTGAGAAAAACAGTCTTGACAGACGGACGGACGGACGGACGGACGGACAACGAAGTGATCCTATAAGGGTTCCGTTTTTTCCTTTTGAGGTACGGAACCCTAAAAAATAAGATAAACAAACGTAAGCATTATTTAAGCTTCATAAGTGTCACCAGGATCCTATAGAAACCTTAGCTTGAAATTCAACCTTAAAATATTTCACATGTAATTCAAGTACACGTCTTTAAAAGCTTTCCTTGGCTTCTAAAAGCCGTAAAAGAGGTAGTTATTTTCCTAAACGCTCCCAGCCAAGTTAGGTGCTCGCTAAGATTTGTGTAAATATGTGAACGGAGAGTGGCCGAGCCGCAGAAGTAGCACAGATGCTCTCAAGCTATTTGACGCGAACTTGGCTCCAGTTCAGAGCCCCATAAATTGTATGAAAGTCATAAAGTTTTAGTTTCACCAAAAATCATAAAATGTGGTCAGAATTTGAGGGCGAAATTGTATTTCACCGCCTTCTACTGTTCCACAAAAAACTTACATACATTTTTGTGAGTTCAAATTACATGCTGAAAATAGAAGAATAAAATATGGCTCTAATACGTTATTCACGAATTAATTACATTAATGGATTCCCTCAATGGATACATAAACAGATACATTTTAATTCCCTATATTTCTTCCCGTGTTTTCGAGTAATAATTTATTAAAACGCAATTAAGGCGTCGCCGTGTCGGCAACCTGCCAGCTAAAGGTTCGACCGCGGCAAAGGGCAAAATTTATCTTAGAAGTCTTAATCAGGCCACGGCTTAACTTACTCCTTTCGATTTTTGGTTAATTGTTGGCAATTATCGTTGCGGCAACCCTTTGAACCTCGAGGATATACTTTGGTATACTTTGAGGGGTTCTTTTCTCGATTCTTTTTCGAGATAATATCGAGTGGTTTTTTGTGAGGGTCTTTCGAGATTAGGTTTTTGTTGTCGTACCTTATTAGTTGAAGTAGGTAGCCAATGTCAAGAACTGTTGACTATTACATGAATAAAGAAATAACATTATTATATGGATACGACTTCAATGCCGTAGAGGGTGGCGGTGACAGAAAAAATATGGAATGATATTTTTAATGAGTTCGCTTTAAAAATAGTGGTAATATTAACAGTTTTATTTCCTTTAGTGTAATATCTGTGGAAAATATACCAGCCAATCATTGTTAGGGTAGGTATTTATCTGATTTATACCAGTGCGTGACTACAACCATTCCTCAAAAGTGATTTTATTGCCACTTATATTTATATAAAATTCGACTTTAAACACGTTGTATTAAAGTTTATTTTGTAACGTATAATGCGTTAAATGTTGTCATGTTTATGCTGTATAGCCCTGAAATTAGGAATGGCCAAACTAATCAAAAGGCCATTATTAATTCGTTGTAGCGAAGACTTATATTTTTTTACAATTGTTTAGTTATCAAAACGTGCTCCTTGATTGTGACAGTTTTGAAAAGTTTTTAAGAGGTACCTAAAATGACCTACCTCTTTTTACTTCAAAAGTTTGGCATTTTGAATGTGTATAAACTTTTTTAATTCTCGTGATTTCGGCTTGGCATGCTTTGCATACTCGTGATTTGTGTATCAACCAAAACACATAAAAAAGACATATTTTCATTTAGGTATTAAGTTAAATAACTGTTATTGGGCGCTATAGCCACAAATTTTTTATTTATGTTAGGCAAAATGTACATTTTTTTTTTCCTCCTTATTGAGAAGGGACGGCATTATCTATACCATAGGTGGTTCATATAGGTGGTTCATGCTGATGTATTGATGCAAACAACAATAGTTTTTTGTTTCCTATGAAAAATGAAACAAACCAAATAGGAAGTTTAACAAATCCTTGAATTAACCTTGATACGACCCTGTAATTATAATATAAAGCTTTGTTTACAAACTAGCTCAAGTACAGTACCTGTACCATGAACTCTTAAAGCAGGACTTTTGCCGATGTGGGAGCGAGACGGCGCTCTATACTGCGCATAGCTGCGTCTCGCTTACACGACGACTTCAAAAGTAAGAGTTCTGTTGCTCCCAAAATTAAGTACATATTGTATGAATGAGTTTTAAAATAAAGAGGTTTTTACTTCAATGGTTATATACGTAACTAGTTTTACGTAAATGTGGGTAGAAAGTTGATCAAATTGTTCTGATACTGGCTGAATGCCAGAGTGTTGCTTATTTGTCAGTGCAACAGTAACTCTTTTGCTCAAACGATTTAAATATACTTGAGAAGTTATTTAGTATTGGTTGCAGACAAATCTCTGTGTTAGATTTATTGTTGCTTTTGTATGCTTTAGATTATATCATCCATATCTATGTGTTTTAGTATTCAGCCATATAAATAAATAAATAAATAAATAAATGCAGTAAGACTTTGGAACTCGCTTCCGCCTGACATCCGTGATTCGAAATCTCTTTATATTTTTAAAAAACGTATTAAAGAGCATTATCTCTCCTTATAATTGAGTTATTATATACATTATTTATTTATTTATATATATATATATATATATATAAATATATATATTTGTTATAAGTATTTAGTATTTGTGTATTTATGTATGTTTTATAATTTGTAGTTTTTATAAATTGAGTCGCACACTGACTGCCAATATTGACGACATCTCCTTTCGCGGGTTGCTGGCAGAAATTTCTTAAGAAATAAGCAGTACCTTTGTACATCATTTGTAAATATTTAATATCTTTTTTCTATAAACTATTGTGTGTGTACATAAATTATTAAATAAAATAAAAATAAATGCGGACAACATCACATACATTGCTCTGAACCCAAAGTAAGTAGCTAAAGCACTTGTGTTATGGAATTCAGAAGCAAAGAAGGTACCACAAACACCCAGACCCGAGGCAATGTAGAAAATTCTTGATTTCTACATTGACCCGTCCGGGGATCGAACCCGGGACCTCAGAGTTAGTGACACTTTGAAACCGGTGCTCACGCCACTCGACCACGGAGGTCGTCTATATGATAATTATATTTACGTAGGTATGGTATTATATTATTGATCAACGTTAGTCTGTCTCACTTATAATTAGGTGTGTGTATGCTTTGTATAGCCTTGACCTATGACAGTAACTTTACAGGCGGTTAATGTCTTTTATACATAGTTTAGCGTTTATGTAACCTTTATTAGGAACGGAAAGACCTAGAAAAGCTTTTGTGAAACTAGTGAACAGGAAATTGAGGTTCAAATAACAATAAACAGCAAACAAAACAAGTTGAGATTACTACACTCAAAAAAGTGTTTTTTTTAGCATATTTCAGATCCCACTGCTGGGCAAAGGCCTCTCCTTTCCCCTTCCAAATCTTTCTGATTTACTTTTGCCAATTCTGGCCACGTGTGCCCCACGTCCTGACTAGATCATCACACCACCTAATAGATTTAAGATAAATGCTTTTATAAGAGGATAAAATAATATCTTAAATGCCTATTAGAAACCTTACCAAACACACACACATAAACTGAGAACTAGGTACGTACGTGTCTCTTTTTTTCACAACCTTTTTCTACATTACTTCTCCAACAAAACGTTCAAATCAAAAATGTCGGCGAAATTACGAGATGCATTTGTCGTGCGCGAGTAATCGGGTCCCGTACGAGTGCACCTCAAACAACACAAGCACACGAGATTCCATTCCGACGTCACTTGCGGCTTCCGGATCACTTTGATACAGTTTTATAAAACACTAATGGTATAAGACTGGCTGGTAATTCATATTAATTTTTTCAACTTGTCCTTGAGTGTCTATGGAAAGATTAAGATTCTTGACAAGCAATAAGAAAATCAAGATTCGTTTTGGGTCAAAAAATTTAAATTTTGTAGAGCAAATTAATTGTGGAGATCAGAAAATAATAGCTCCATGTAAAAAACTGGTGCTCATGTGTATTAAATGTGATTGGATTTACACCATGTAGCAAGAAAAGACTCAATGGATTGCAGAATTCACTGAATGGAAATTATTGAAACATTATTTTTTTCAGGCTATTTACTTTATCTCTTTGCTATAACTTAAAGCGATGGTTAAGTAAGATGTGATTTAAGTTTCACTGGCACTAAAGAAAGGTTGAAATTTATTAGCCATTTCATAGCAAATTCAGTTCTGCACCTAAGTATCACTCCGACCTCTGTCCGACCTAAGAATGGCACCCGGCGCAGCTGTTTGGCACCACCTCGCCTGCCAGTTAATAGTGATTATAAAAATGAATAGTTGCTGGCCAGTTTTAATATTTTTAATAGGAAAATAGTCTAATTTTGAAAGTTTTCAGAAAGACCTTTGGATAGCAGTTACCATACACATTATATAGACACAAACGCACTCTTAGTGCTTACTAAGAGTCAGTGAACAACATCTGCCTTACCTTTTTCCAACTATGTTGTGGTCTGCTGCCAGTCTTACTGGATTCAGCTGAATACCGTATTTTAAATGTAGCGACTGTTAAAATGTTGAATTGATTTAAAAACAATACTTATATAAGGGTCAGTTATTTACTAGATACATACTGTAGATGTGCTTGTTCAACTACTACTACTACACAAAGGTCTTTCTCAAAGTTTAGCAAGCTTTATGATATTTGCTCGATCCTTTGTTCTTCTCCCTTCGCTGATTCCCAATTGTTTGAGGTTACTGCAATTTATTGTATGTAACGTACCATTTATCCTTCAGTGGGTTCCCAGCTGTTTCTATTTCCTTATTCGTAATCAATCGACTGAAGCTATCAATATACAATAGCAATAGTACGACTATTGCACGCGGTTTATTCACAATTAATTGTGGTTCGCATTTCCAATCGGTTCACCGCTTGCACTGAATTCAATCTCGATCGCGCCCGCGGTTTCGATAACTTGAGAAAACAGATGTTTTTAAGTTTTCTTTAAGAGATTGAAAATTAATATGTTTTAACTTTGTTTTCTTCGGACAGAAGCCCGGTTATAGAATTCTAGATTCATTATTCCATGAGTATAAGTAGATAAGATAACAATAAAAGAATATATGAAGGCATTACTCATAAGGTTCGCTTTTGTAACCGTCAAAGTTGTATAAAAAGGTTACAAACTTGCAATACAGCGAATTCACAAACCGGTTGCGTGTGTCGGATTTCTATTTCCTAAAATAAATTTGTTGTAGGTAGCGCGAATTTTGTGCAATTTCAGTTGTATTGATATAACATTTATTACCGATATCAAATATTGAGTAAAAAATAAATACTATATTAAAATGATTTCCAAAATGAGACCATGTTTGATAGGATTATCTATAATCATTATATTAAATTCTGAAAGGAGCCAATCCTAGTTATCTCCCACTCTTTACTATTTTGGATGGATGAATGGATGTGTACTTTAGATATTATGGGCTACTTATCCATATAAGATACTTCCTATACATTGTGTTATGTTCTTATTCAGTAAAAAATGGCGGAAGGAAACATGGCGGATACAGTACTTCCTTGTTTTATTACTTATGTCGCATAAAACAGCGTGAACCCCAAAATATATGGACATCATAACTTTCCTTTTTTGTAAAAAATGTTTTATACATTACCATCACGATTAGAATTGCGAACAAAGCCAGTAGATTTAATTCACTTTTTGGTCACATAACGAAGTGAATTGTATGTTTATTTTCAGGTATCTACATAAAATTTCCAAAAATAGTATAAACACATTTTTTAACAAACATCAATGTCACTGCTCGTTTAGGTTATTCTTCATATATTATAAGTTTTATTTTTTTTACTTCATTCATACACATATTATTCACGTGTCTCAATTTTAGCAAAGATAGAAATGAAAATCAAATCACAATGATCCATCCGTCATATTTACGCAAAGGCTTGCCATCTAAAGCCTACACTAGTAAGGTATATAACATCTTCGTCCCCACATCCTGCAATTGAGGTCACCTCAGGCCGCATGCATGTATCTCCGGCGGCCCTTGACACCGGCTCGGAGAGCCTCTAGGGCTCTTACAGCCTCAAGAGTCAACACTCGCCAGATAGCCGCGAATCTCTCTGTTTCAAGCTCTTCGCTAGAGGCTATTGTATGGTGCGTGTTTGATAGGTGTAATTAGCATTTTAGAAAGAAATAAATACTACATGTATAATACCATAGTACTATTTCCGTAGTATTTAACACGACAAAGGTACCTGGTATTGTATGATGTAGTTGATGATGAAATATTAACCTATCATATTTTTAAAGATTTATTTAGATAAGGATTAGATACGCACCTGTTTTCTTATTGTGTCTTTAAAATAACATATTGAACAGAACAGTGTCTCAACTAGGCAAAATGTAGATCAAGTCTTGATCAAGCTAAATTAATTAATTATTGAGAAGTAAGACAGTCTACAATAAAATATGTAGATTTTATTCAGAGTCAAGAGACTTGGATTAAAATCGTATTAAGTTAAGCCCATTTAAATCTATGATCACTTGGATTAATCAAAGAGGTGTTCACATATATTAAAATCAATTTAAGGAGTATTGTACTTTAAAACTGGTTGGTTTTAAATTGAAATACAAATTGAAAATAAAACAACAAGCTCACCTTTCTAGAGTTCTTTATTCGAATTATAAAAGTTACAAACTTTTTTTAATTACAAGCATACATATTAAAACAAATGCCGCGCATTCATAGACAACAATATTTTAAAACCGTTCTACTGTACAGCGGTAACGTACACTTTTTAATTCTGAAACATTCGGATGTATGCAGCACTGGAGTAATGAAACCGCATTCAGCCAGGAACACTGACAACTGAAATAATGCCTACTTGTAACAAAAAAATCACCAACCTCTGTGGTTGGCGCGAATTTTTCAGATGTATTAAAGTTGATTAAACAATTTTTTTCTTTGTGCTGGCCGTTGGGCTGTAGAAAATTTGGCTTTTCGGTTGCTCGTCGTTTATATTTCATTGCATTTATAACGCTGCAGTACATTCATTTTAACAAATTATACCTATACTAAAGCCAATATGGAAAGAGAATGAAACGTTATTACTAATTACGCAATTATCAACTTTGACAATATGTGTTTAAGTTCATTTTAGAATGACAAATATTACCGAAAAGGGCCTGAAAGTAATTTGAATGTGATGGAAACTGAACTGTTAGTCATTGAATTAAGGTTCATAATCCCAAAGCACGTTCATTATTTCTTTAAAGTGGCTGATGTATAGCTACAGAATATTTGCCGGATTTTTAAATAAAGCTACACCTATAATATTCGGAAGCACACGTCTTCCGATATTTATTTCTGTACCTTATCAGGAAATACGGGTGTAATTATGTACACGTAAATTTGCTGAAGATTTTGTTTGATTTCTTTTTATGCGTAAAAATCTGTATTTCCCTAAACACTCAAAGAAATATCGAAAGTAATAAATCAAAATAAAACTCGCAAGTCGCAATATGAATACACACGACCCTTAAGGCCCGAATGAATATCATTTTCCTTTTACAAATCCAGCAAGAAATCACAGGTATTCTCCCTTTGCTCACGAATCAATGATGCCTAAGGGATGATCATTAATCAAAACCTCGCCAGCGAACTAAATAGCGAAATACTTACATAAATAGGTAATACTAAACAGGCAGATAGCTTATGATAAATGGCCTAAGACCTTACCGCAAAACAAACAGCACCTTCACCTTCGGCTACCTCCGGGTACACTCGTGCAACATCGTGCTTTTGATAAAATGAACGCTGATTTTCGCGCCAGAAACGATGAGATTGGCTGCGATTTCCCCCGAGATGGTTTGATTCAACTGTTTGAAGCTGTGACTTGGTGTTGCCAGTTTATTACCCTTTTTTTTGCTTTATTTCATCCCATTTGGTATTGCGAAATGTTATTTATAAAACAAATCTGCAATCTGCCATTTTTATCGCAGTTCATCACTAAAGATCCTATAGTACAGTCAACAGCAAAAGTAGATGATCAAAATCGTAAATTCAATACTAATGAAAAGAGTTCGCGTCAGAACTGTGTGGCATCGAAGTGATTCAAAGTACCTATGTTGATTGTAAATTATACCAAACATTTACTACTAGTACAGCTGCCATATATTCGTGATCAGTTTTGACTCCATAAGTTATAAACTCAATTCGCATCGGAAGAAAGAAGTGTTTTTTTTTCAAAACTTACTGTTTCTCCAAGAAATGCCACCACCTAATCAAGCCTTATAAAGAAAACATAAAACAAGAGAAGTCAAAACTCATTTATAAATGATCCTGCGTTGTTTTCAACAAAGTTTGTGTGAAGAACTAGCTCATAACATTTTAATTGTGTTAATTATTCATGTTTAATCCTGTTCTATCCAGTTTTATCCTGTTCTCAGTAATATGCGGGTATTTTCTCGTATAATCTGTACCGCAGCTCACCGCAGACTGGTTTCTGCTCAAGATCGCGGCTTATTTGTGGTTTATCGAACGCTAATATTAAAGTTTTTACTCCTTATTAGGAAATCTTTGATGGAAAATTTATTTTTATGGCTAGGTCAATCTAATAAATATGTTTTTTTTAACAACGAATATTAAAATTGAATTTACGGATAATGATTGATTAAAGAAATGTATATTGTCGAAAATATTTGTTTTACTGCCATTGTAAAGTCGGATATCTTAAACTAAATGATGTATTAAAATATAATATAGAAAACAAAATATTATTCTTGCATAACGGTATAAGTAGTGACATAAATAAGGGACATGTCAATGTAATATTCCGGTGAAGCAGTCAAAGCCTGCGCTCAGGCTAACTGCAAAGATCTCTACCAAAAAAATAGTCAATGTAATAAAGTAAGAAGGGGAAAAAAGAGTCTGTTAAATCAACCATATTTTAGCCTACGAAAGGCTTCATTGAACCAGATTAACATTATTGTTTAGCCAAATAAAGACAAGCTTAGCTTTATACTCACATTACCAAATGTTATTGGACTTTGATTATATCGGACTTAGATGAATAGAAAATAAAATCTTTGTTAGTTTTCTTAGAAAATGAAATACCTTTTATGCTCGGTATCTTAGGTATAGAGAATAACTGGACTTCACAAAAGAGTTCTGAAAAAAAGAAGTTTCTTACGTCAGAAAAATAAGTAAGGGATACTAGAGCTGGGAGATGGTTTTCTTATTATTTAATAAAGGTTCAGGTGTGTCCAAAAGAAATGGCAAATACGAGGTCTGAGGTACCTTTGTGTTGATTAAAGGAATATAATGTCTTACTATATTGTTATTGGTTTCTTAGGTTCCTTCTGTACATTACATTTTTTTGTTTGAGATGACAAATGTTAGGATCGTGTTGAGATACATAATACCTATGACTAGGGGTTTCGTTTACGGAGTACTTTTATGCAGAATTCAAATAAGGCACAAATGGTCACAGGTAAACTCTGTCCCGTGTCATCATCATCTCCCTGCCCTGTTCCCAATTATTTGGGGTCGGCGCAATGCGTATTCAGCTTCCATTCATCTCTACAACTTGTCATCTCAGTATTTATTGCGTATAAACTCTGTCCCGTGTATAAACATTTAATTATTTGAATAGTTACAATGAACAAGCAATAATCATTTCTTCTTCGTTAATGATATGTATTAGTAAGAATGTAGAATGTGATACAAAAAATGTTAAGAATATCATATTCCACCCTGATTTTAACGTCCGCTGTAACTAAACTATTTATTTTTTATTTATCAGTAACAAAACCTATTTCTGGTTACAAATTGTACTTAGTCTCATTATTTCATGGCTTCGGCAAAGGTCGGGTATTTACGGAAAAGCCGAAGTAAGGGTACCTAACTGTACGTTATCACCAAATTGATCGGCACATGTAGACAGTGGCTGTCGCAGGCGATAACACGTTAACCGTTATGATGTTTGAGTTTCGGGCTTTTTTTTCTATATATTTTAGTCGATAGAAGCTTAATATAGATTTGGTAGAATGAGGGTTAAGGTTTTCTGTACGATTTTTAGTATAATGTAAGATTGGTGATAAAGGCTTGTGTTAAGTTTTTCAGAGGCTCTAAAACTCAGGCATATTTTCATGTAATTTAGTCCTTTACTTAAGGTTTCCGGAATCAATGTGTTAAAAAGTTTTGAGTTATGTCAGGGGTACTCCTACATAGTTTTTGTTATATTTTTTAAAATATATGCTTGAATTAGAAAAATCTTGGAGCGTAACAAAGTCGAAATGCAGAATGACGATATCATCCATTTTCATTTGTTCTGTGTCTGGGTGTAATTTATGTATAATATGTATGCATTTAGAAATATATAAGTATGTTTATTAGTTGTCTGGTTACCATAACACAAGCTCTGCTTAGTTTGGGATCAGATAACCGTGTGTGAGTTGTCCCGGAATATTATTATTATTAATGGAACTATTTAACGCACCATAACTGACCGATAATTGAATCTATAGCTTCCAATACCACAGCTAACAATAACCGATCTAAACACATTCTAATTAAGCTTATACCGGTACAACAGACGCAACAGGCGAAGCCAGGGCAAGCTTATCATCCCTTCCGGGTATCCGGGTATGTTCCGCAAACACCAGCAATAATAATTGATTGCACAATGCCCCGGATAAAGATACTTTTAATTAGTTTCATCCTGGACGCGATTATATTATGGTAAATGGATGATTAAGCGGCTTCTTATGTTTCGTTAGGACGAGATTATCTTTGTTATGAGGACATACGAGTAGCTAAGGAAAATGGCAGTTAAAGGGTATGGGCATTTCAGGTAATATAATGGTAGTTAAATCGGGAACGAAATGAGAATGATAATAAATATAAGGGAAATGCCAAAACATTTTGAATTTAAAGGAAAATAACTTAGTTCATTTTTTTAAAGCAAAAACAAAATCGAATTTAAAATATTTTTATTTCAAGTAGGCCTTTTTAAGCTCTTTTAAAAACGTTAAAATACTGACTCTAGTTGCAATTAAACCTACTTCTTCTTCTGCCTATACTTTTCCTAAGCAAGTTGGGATCGGAATATATTATGGTATCTGTTTCACAAATCCTAAAGTTGAAAATGGAGCCCTATATAAAAATGTAAATGTACATTGAAATTAAGGGATAATACAGCGAATTAATGGTAACACAAACACCGAAGTCCCAAACATATTAGAACATAATTTATCGTTCGAACAAAGGTTTTCTCAGCAGATAGTAAAATTGTTAAATACATTCCATTAAGGGTTCGTTAACTGTACCGTCAATGAATCACGCTATTACGGTCCTTTTTACGCGTAAATCTCATTGGCGTAATATGCGGAATTTACGGCGACTTAGGTGTAAAGGAATGTGGTGTTGGAAAGCCTATTGGATTGTGGTCATAAAAATTGCTGGATACATTTTCACATTTTGCTATTGTAAACTAATATTACATGGTGGCGGGATGACCTAGTCGCATACCGCGAGGGCTGGTTCGAGGCGGCGCGGGATAAGGTAGTATGGAAGGAATTGGGGGAGGCCTTTGCCCAGCAGTGGGACAGAATACGTTAAGAAAAAAAAAACTAATATGTAATATTAGGAAGGCGAACAGTCTTTCAAAAATTAACAACTCAGCTAAATTCAAGTTTGTCCACAACGCTGCTATTATTAATTTCGCTACATAACTGAACTACGATACAAATTGTGTCATAATATGTTTGAAAAAAAAAGAAAGTCATGTTTGATATAGGTAGATTTAAAAGCATTTTCAATAACTTCTTGTATATGTAAACATGAGTCTTCTTATAACTTCGATTAAGATTAATACTATTCAAAAATTATTATCAAACAGTTACATATTTTAAAAGACCGCCATCAAAAACATTGTCATAAACATTAGATTTTAAAATGCAGTTGAACGGAAGCCCAGCGCTGGCATTTTGCCCACGATTCAATAACATTATGTTGATCAGGCAATTTGCTGGCACGGCAATTTAGGTGAGGCCAGCGTGTAACGTTGATCGCTTCACTGTTACTGACTTTGAGGCATGTTTTGTTAAAATACCAGTCTTCGAGGCTTCATGGGAAATGTTTTATTATTGCTTGAAACAAACGGGCAAAGACCTCAACATAAGCGGAAATATCAATAGATAAACATCTTAGTACAATTTAACGTAAGGATAATGTGAAATTGAATATAGTGGTATGCTCTTATTCATTTTAAAGTACGCCAAACGAAAAATCCGGTAGAAGAAATGATTTAATCTAAAGTAAGCCTTACTTTTCTTTCTAGAAATATAAAGGTTTTGTTAATAAACCAATTAAATGTTGTGTTCATTAGGACGCACACAAAAATCACGAAGATGTTATGAAGTCGAAATCGAGAGCCAGTTTAAAATAAAAGACAAACTTCTCAATACAGGTACCCTACAACAGGAAAAGAAACGCTCAAAGCACCATCAACAAAAGCATAAAATCTTCTAAATTAAAAACAGCATTTTCATAAGCGAATGCATAGAGAAAGACGAACTTTTCTCTCTGTAGAAATACTTCCGACGTTCACAATAGCACAATGATGATTCGCGCTCTCAATGGCTGTGTCTTTATGTGTACTGTGGTAGCACGATGTGCGATCTGTGCTAGATATTTTGAGAATGGAGGTTCTATGTAGCTGGTACATGTATTGTATAGTGACGTGAGTAATTAGGATTCTTTTTTTTTGGTTGATGTTTTGGGGTTAGGAATTAGACGTGTTTTCTTTGGCTTGTAGTATGAATGCATAATAAATATGCACCGATCACAAATCTTTAAGAAGAGAGTTGGGTAATCAAGTAGTTACATTCATATAATGTGTCCCTATTTGATATAAATAGTCATTCCATGTGGAATTTGATACAATTTCCAGTACGGAAATTCTGTCATTTGATTTTTTCTAAATGTTTTCTACGAAACATAGGTACTTATAACCTGCATAGAAATTTCTATGATAGAAGAATGAATTACAAAATTACATTGAAACATAATTTTATTAATAATGCTACAAGTTCTACTTTAGCACTTACTTGATTAATTAGTACATGAAAGAGACTCAATGTGAACTCGTGAAGATATCATTAACGGCATTGCGACGAAGTAACTCCAGACTGAAATTCATAGCAAAACATCCCACCGTTGCTACAATATTCATCTGCTCTCGGGAGAGATAAAGTAACTCTTAAAAACACTTTCATAACTTCAATTCATCTGGTGTAGTTTCTCCGCCATTTTGCACTAAGAAAGTTGAAGCAACGCCCAATGAATCTCCATACGTCGGCAACTTGAGGTGGCTTTGTGGGAATTAATCACTACCCTTATAAATAAATGGAATTATATCGTTGTTTTTCCAAATAGTTTTACGAATGTAGCCGCAACATGCAGTAATATACAGTATCTACTGAAAAGTTTTAGTTCGGGTATTGATTGATTTCCGTAAACACATGCGTATTCATCAATTCTCAATCCGTTTAACATGCAAGGACTTAGTTTGTTACTCGTCTCAGTATTTCGTCTTGATGGTGGTCTTTAGCAATTACCTACGTGGTGATGCATTTCAAAATAATATAAACAATTTATTTAATGTGCCAAGTGGAAAATAATGTTGTTAGTGAGTGAATGTTGTAAGTGTGGATGACGCGCTCAACTGGTTGTTTTTGTTTCAGGTGGCAGGAACATTAGAGAATGGCGTCATCGGTGCGCAAATAGTGTGTGTGTGTGCGTGTGGGTGCGCGGGGCGATGTGGCGGGCGCGCGCGTAGCCCCCGCGTCGCGCGGCATGGAGGAGGACGAGAGGCGGCTCTCGTTCCCGCCGCCGGCGCCGCTCAACTCGCCCGGCGAGGAGATCGACGGCTCGCGGCTGCTGAGCGAGATCGTGCGCACGCTCGAGGCCACGAACCCGGAGGCGGCCGCGCCGCTGGTGGCCTCGCAGTCGCGCGATGCGCTGCACGTGGAGGAGGAGCGGCCGCGGCGCGAGGAGCTGCGCATCCCGCTGGAGGGCGTCACGTTCGCGAGCGAGCCGGGCCCGGGCGAGCGCGATGGCCCGCGTGCCGCCGTCACGCCCTTCACGCGGGAGTCGGCGCGCCGCGCTGGCTCCCGCGGGGCGCAGCTGGTGCGCGAGTTCGGCTTCATGCCGCGTCGCCGCCTCAGCGTCGAGGACGGGGCGCGCCTGCCGCGCAAGTACGAGCCCTTCCCGCCCAAGCTCTACGGACGACCGCTCGAGGAGATCGACAACTTTATTTACGATGAGGTAAGACACCAGCCTCCATCCATATTTATAACTTCCACAGCCTACTGAACTTCCAGCACATTGTATAGCCGCGCCGTTCCACAGAGTATAATTTAAATGTAGAAAAGAGGCCTCTCTGCAGTTGTTCCATTTTGCTGTCAATTCTCTTGACGCATAATAACTCAAAAGTTGCTTGTAATAAAAGTCTTTGTACATTTTCTCTTTATGGAAATGCGCTGAAAATAGTGCAGTTGTAAAGCTGCGATTTCGTTTCGTTTTTTATCTTTAGAAACTTTGTTCTGCCAGCTTTATATCCTGTATCGGGATAGGATTTCTTTGTTGCTAAAGTAAAACTTTCCTTATCGTCCTCAAGGAAGAACTAACCTAATTCAATTAATACAGTTGCCATATAAACTTTATTAAGACATTTAACATTTTAACGCACTTAATCTAAACCATAATTACCGCATAACATGGATACCACATTACTCTTGAGCCGAACATAATGCTCGCAATGTTCGTCAACCTCATCCTGTAACAGGAGATAAATATATTGTTATTACCCTGTATTTACCGCCATTTACTCCCTCTTATGTATTTTAAAACAGCTATATAACCTGCACAGGGGATTACTAACAGCTCGACTTGGTTCGGCGGCCATTTTCTTCGGAGCCATAACTATCTATCAAGGTTCAAGATTCTCCTTAAGTTTTAAGGGTATCCGAATCACGTAAAGCTCGTTTTCTGCTGGTTGTTGACCGTTTGATAGGTGCACGTAACAAGTGGTGTACGAAACGGCGAATCGTAAAAAATAATGACTTAACGCCGGACGTGTCGGCATCATGGCGCTGTTAATCCGAACTGAAATTCAAATATAATATTCAATTCCCTTTTTAAACTTCCTTTTTTTCGTCGTAATGGCCTTGACTGCCAGATTCTTTCAGTTTTTCAGTTAATCGGGGATTTTGTTGCTTTTTGAAGCTGCTGCGTAATAAGTATCATTGTTGAAAACAAATTGCAAAATGGTGTTCATGACATCTTGTAGGGGAGAGGTGGCATGAAAGGGACATTTTTGTTGCAGAGGCTCTAGTAAATAAATTAGACAACATTTTAAACAGGTTAGAGCTGAATGGGAAGCCTACATTACTTTACTATTGAAATAAAATGCAATATTAAACCTTTCTTTATTATTAGTTGTAAATTATCGCAGTTTTTAAAAATATGTATTATGTCCCTTTCATAAATGGACTGTATTGAAAGGGACGCGATAATTTATGAAAGGGGCAGTACAAAATATCAAAGAAAAATCACCTTACAACATTGTTTTACTTAAACTAAATATAAGAAAATACGTACACAGTTGTCCTTATGTTTTAAAATCACATTGTTTTAGTTTTAATTTCTCATTTTAAAGACTATTAGTTATAGTCTTTATCTCTCATTAACATTTTTAAACAATTCAAACAAAAATTAACAGTTTAAAAATCCTTCTCTAAATGTAATGTAAGACAAATACGTTTGACTACTGTTTTTCAATCACATTTTTTAGTGTTATATTTCTCATCAGACGATAACTAGAAAATATAAACTTTAAACAAAAATTAAACAAAAATCTATTTTTTTTTATTCTTCCATTAAAGAGTAATTTCTTTCTGTAAGACTTCATTCACAGCTTCTTCAATTATGTGTGCATCGACACGCGTTCTTTTTTTAGGTGGCATTTTCAAACTGCAAAGAAGATAAATGATCATTAGCTATTGTAAAACCAACATTTGAGGTTATGAAAGGGACGTCCCTTTCATAACCGTTCGTTGTGTCCCTTTCATAAATATCATACACAAATTAAAACATAACCACAAAATCTATAATTTTAAATAAAAGTTCACTTACCTTTCGTTCTTGTATCTGTCAGTATGTAGTCGACATAAATAATAGTAAACAAATAAACAATCAATTTACAGCATTTGTCAAAAGGTTAACAAAGAATTACAAAAAATAAACTTTTGGTTAGAAAAATAAACACACGCACGACATCGCCATTTTAGAAATGACAGGAGCTTGAAGTTAGGCGCTAATAGATGTGCATCGGGGTTGCCATACAACAATAATAGTGTCGTTTCGAAGCGATTTTTATTTTGCTGGTAATTTGGATTGTCCCTTTCAATAAGTGTCCCTTTCATGCCACCTCTCCTATACTTACAAATGTAGCTACATAACATGTACGATTACACTTTTAATATTACACTTTAATATTTATTTAAAATTTCGTATCTTTTTCTTTCGAAGCGGCCAGGACATCTGGCAGCTGAGAGAATGAAGATTGTTCTTAAGATAGTCAAACACGACCTTTAAACAAAAGTTAAATCAAGCCTACTTACATTTGAATCAGAATCTACATTAACTAAACTGCAGTGAAAACTATACTTGCACTACAGCTTTAATTCAGCCATCCATTTCCCTTGAATGTAAACATTTGTTCCTCGAAGGTGAGTTATCGCGTCTCGGACAGCCTTATCAGGTAGCTCCAACCTGTTGCCCCCCACTTACTAAGCTTGGACCGACTTACACCGATAAACGGTTTAAATTACCTGCACTTACCGGTAATGAAATCTATACCATATCTTTGGAGCATAAGGCTTCTTTCTAATTAACGCCGATGCTATCTGAAATTAACGGTCTTAATTGGTGTTTGAACGTAAAACCTTACAGTGGTAACTGGTGTTTAGGTAGTATTTTTAATCGCTTTAGGAAGATATCTTAATCGTATATAGTTAGTCCTGCAAATTGAAAATTCTTTAGAGTCATCACTAATCCTTATCCATTCACAATGAACCTCCACTTAGGCTAAAAATAAAACAGCCTTTTTAGTACCTAATATTATAGAACGGGGATTAGCGCGTACAACATGCTTAAATACCTTTAGGGCTTGACGTTTCGACCGCTTTACACGGGCCGTGGTCGCAAGCAGACTGCTTGTTGCTTGTCGAAACCGAATATTACTATAAACATGCAGCGCTTTTAAGTTAAAAAGTTATTAAAATCACCTTTTCCGTAAATCGAAAGAAAGTGCCAAAATTGCAGCTGTATGGGTAAGAAAAGTAAATAAAAATACTTTGAACATTGATCAAATCAGAAGCACCCCGATGAATGATACATTGTGACAGCGACAGCCCTCAACAAATCCTCACTTACTATTCCAAGTGTCGTGTCCAAAAGCAATAAATAAAAAAACTCCTCTACCAAATCGTCTAACAGTCGTAAAACTAAAATCGTCAGGTTTTCAGGAAAAGTCGCAATTGGCTGCGTTTAATTTATTCCGGAAAGTCGTGTCGGGGTGTCGATCAATGAGCTGTTGTCCCGTTTCAAGTGACTCGCCGACCGACGAGAGTTGCCACTACAAATAAATGAACCAAAATGTTTTCGCGAATAAAATTTTATGCTTCATCTGTTTTTTCGGAGTTCCTTTGTTATTTCTAACGCTTTTATGTTTTACGTTCCATATTGTTATTGTAATTGTGTTAGTGTACAGTGTTCTAAATCCGGTGAGTGTATGTATCACATATTTCCCTCTGTCTTGGGAAATTAGTGCGCCTTCGACAGGCGCAAGCGAGGTCGATCAAAAGTAAAAATGTATGAATTTAACACACCTTACGCTCCGTTTCATACGCCAATAAATAATAATATACTTGCTCAACTGTAAATATGTTGAACAATTTATTTCTTTCTACCGTCAGTTTAACAAATATAATTGATGACGTCATGCTGGTGGCTTTGCTCCACACGAGTGGTTTTCAGTGATTAATAACGCGACTTTCGTGAAAGTGCCTTAAATCTAAGTGATTTCGCTTCGAGTGTGTAGCTGGTAGGAAAAAGTGGTCATTTGTTTCTTTGTCAGCGATTTGTTACACTGGCTTGCAACGGACGACCCGTTGGCGTTTGAATTAAGTATATAAGTATGTTACATTTTTCAGAGTAGATTGAAAGTGCACTGTACTAATTGAGTTCATAGGTTTATGGTAGATAATTAACAGACTATCTATAGTCTGTTAATTATCTACTAATGTATGGACTAGATATCATCCCTATGTCGTCTAGCTGGCATTCGATTTAATGGACAAAGGTCAGACCAGAATAAAAAGTATCTACAATTTTGAATGAACTATGCCACGGCCCTGTAAATATTGGCAAAGTATCGAGTGTAGATAAACTTTTCCTCAATTATTTATTCAACATTGGAATACGTCCAATGTTGAATGCGATACCCAATTTTAGATTTGTTAGCCCATTTATGACTGACATTTTTGATGAATTTTGTCCTTAGCTTTCTTCAGTATATTTTTGTGTCTAATCCACTGCCCGAATAAGTTAAGTTGTTTAAGGTCACCACGCCAACTATTATAACAAACATTTTTGTGGTCCGCAAATGTTTGGTCCAAGTCACCGCGTACTCTGTTATTTGAATATTTGAGAAAAGTTCCCGATACAAGGATTAAATTACTTGTCTTATTTATATATATCTGTTACTGTATTGTGGTTTCATTTACAGAAGCTAAATAATACATATACGTTTGATCTCCTCTTGAATCCTTCCTACATTGCCATAACTCTTGACTTGACCTTTTTCAAGATAATCCCTAATTTGGACGGAATTTTTGGTCCCTCTTCCAAATGTCCTATTCACGCTCACCCCATGTACTTACTTTGTCCAATCTTTCATTTATACTTTGTGAAACATGGATAGCTTATTAAAGATCCAATTAGTGAAGCACTTCACAATTATATTGCAGTGCTATACTATCTTTATAAGCATAACAGTAAACAACAAGTCGAATTGTCTGTATAGTTTTGAGAAAATTAAATTCAGCCTAGATGGTGTTCATGAATATGAAAAAATACACTTGATTACTTATCTATTGATTTCTAATTATCGCCCTGCTGTTAATCTCAAATAATTGCAAATTAGAATTCTAATTATTTACAAAAACATCTTCAATTTTCATTCTTTAATTTGTCCTAACGACACTACATTATTAAAGAAAGGTTCTGAACAACAAATTTTAATCAGATGCCCTTTTGTTTCGTTTGTTCCATTGTGTCAGCTGTAATCATCTCGCAACGCTCGCTTTCCTCGATAAAACCGACATCTAAAACGCCCATTCATCCGAAAGGGCATTACCTTACAAGAATTGTTCGCAAACTTTGCAGTATTCAATTTCGCGAAAGATAAAATGGCTGAATTTAACCATATTGTCATGCTATTTTCCGCCTGTAGATCTTTAAGAGCCAAGAAGCGTGGCTTTTAAACTGTATATATTTCTAAAGCGAAATTACATTCGACATAACATTTCTATTCCATTTGTTTCTGAAAGATAAATATATTGGAATATTGTGTCAGCGATATACCATTTTCTGGCAGAAACTGAACAACGTTGGTAATTTTCGATAAAAGCTTTGTCAAAGGGTTGAAAATTATCCAGTTTTGCATTCCACAGTTTAGTGCTTTTACCGAACGACCTCTAGTAGCGGATATGAGTCAGCAATGAGGATGGAAGCCCCGGGATGCGGATATTCGAATCCTCTGCTTGAACTGCACTATAAGCTTTTTAAGAGGCTATAAAACTTCCGCCCCGACAAGCAATGTGTTGTCTCTGATTTACGTTTGCGGTGTTAATTGTTTTGCTTCTGGTATTAGTTGAAGGAAATAGAAAAAAACTGGATTTTACTTTGCTTTCTTCAGCTTAGTTAGTATTTTAGTAGCGTTATCTTTGAATTAAGTCTGAGATTGCTGATGTATTTAAAAATAAAATTTGAGATTATGTCTATTTGATATTATAGTCATATGTACATTTGGCGAATTTTCAAGCACAACAGGAAAATGTAGGGTTATCTCACTAAACAAATAAACTCGGTCTTGAACTCCCCTGTCCTAATTGGATGTTTGCCTACAACACATTCGCTCATTTTGACACTTGCTTGCTTTCCATTAAACATTTGTAATTTGGGGGTACCCGCATTTTATTGCCCCGTAACAGTCTCAAAGCTGCCTACAATTTACTTGATTTTACGAGCGAGAATTAACATGGCGGGCTTTTCGTGAGTGTTTTCACATAAATGTAATTTGGCTATAAAGTTTTATCTCAGTTATTTGTGACTGTCGATAGTTTAAGGACCCCGGGCGGGTCTCTAGCCATATATTTAGTTTTTGCGGCCATTTCATCTGCCAACGAAACATATCGGTCGCCTGGCTCAGCTAAAACTGCATCGAAATGGTTAAGTTATCTTTTTATTCATCGTTCGTACGCTCGTGAACACTTTTAAAGGCGATTAACGCTTGGAAAGTTTCCAATTAAAAAGCTAAAACTAAAACTGATTCACTTTAATATATAGGTGTGCCTTTCATAAGGTGTTGAAAAAGCTTAGCCAGTTTTATACTGAAAATGGGACAGAATCTGTACGGAGCGACGCTCAGACGACTTAGATTTATTTTTAAATCTGCTGCAATTTCTTCTTTAAGTAAATGTTTTCTTTTAAATCCACAAAAGCAACAAGCGTTTGGATTCTGTCTAACTATTTTTATTGGTCAACTACTTAAGTAAATTGAACTAATCTACAACAAATGCTATCTAGGTTGAATGTCTTTAATAACAGCACAGACAATAAATGAGATGTCGTCGTTATGCTTAAAAAGTTATATGTAAAAGAAACTGTATGGTCTGAATGAAAGCTATTCGTGCCATCTCATATTAAAGCATACAGTATTTCATTCACAGAAAAGGAAGATCTATAGAAACAAATAGCAATATCTCTTTCAATCTCGTCACATGATATTATCTTTATGCTATCCCTAATAACACATTTGTATCAACATGTCAATATCTTCAGAAAATATCGTCACCAGATCTAATAAAAAACGGGCTCCATAAATCGTAAATCCAGTGTCTTAACTTGAGGCCACAGCGACGTGTTCAGTACAGTATAAAGCACATCATTAACCCGGCACACATCCCGGCCTTAGTTCTAAGTCGTATCGGTATCTTGCCCGGGTACACGGATGTACGGATGTGTGTCGACATTCGGCGCAATTTGTTGGCGCTGTCAGTTGCAGGATCCCCTTTTGGTGCCTAGTGCTGGATGTCAACTAAATGGATGGATACAGAAGTTGAATATGAAAAAATATTTGTTGTGAATATTGATATACATTAATAATAATAATATATTAATATTATATATATATAATAAGATTTTCTTCTTCTAAAAGTGCCTTTCCAAATTATAAGGGTCGGTTACCACCTGGAAATTTCAGTTCTGTCACATTGATATAGAACATAATTCGTGCTGAACACAAGTTTTGAGTTTTCGTTAAATATTGTGTTCAGAATTATTTTTACCAAAAACATAATCTAACTACCAAGAACATGTTATATAATTAGATAGCTGAAGCATAAGATACAGGTATAATTCAGGCATAGTTGTGCAAACATTTCGGCAGACAATGTTAGTCCCACAATAGGAAATTTACCCAGTTTGCGTTCAGAAACTTCGGCCAGCTATTTCGGGCTGCATCGGTTCAAATATCGTATGCATGACGTGTCTTGTCGTTAGGAATGGTACTTCTGTAACTTTCCTGTCGCTTTACATTTGTTCCGTTTCACTGGGGATACAACGTGACATGTTTTACAGGAAGCAGGGATTTGCCTCCCTGTGGACAGCACGGCTTTTTATTTTTCATTATTACTGTTCCCCTGCGATGTCCGTGTAATACAGATGTTAGGTTGCTTTTCTGTATTTTCGGAAGCTGGTTAGTTTATTTATTTGTTTGACTGTAAATTGTGAATTATGAGGGCAGGCAAGGCTGAGGTCTTCATTCAAAAGAACGATTGAAGAGTAAAGAATATAAATCAAGTGTCTTGTTTCTTAGTCTTTGCACTGAAACAGTGATATTATTTTAGTCGGATATTAATAAGGCGTTATCATATTTCTACTACTAGCAACAGTTCTAATTAGGGTACTTGGCTAAGTACCTTAGTTATAACAGCGTATAGTATACTAAATGTATACTTGTGCAAATAGAATGTGCCACATGAGTGATGTTTATTTAATGAGCTACCACAGGTGTACAGAAAACTGCAAGTCAGTAGTATATTATAAGCTTTACCTCCACTGTTGAACTAAAATTATAAGTACATAACGACTGTATTATCAGGAACAAAAAAAAAATACAGTTTTATAAAAGTTCAAAAATCATTATTTATAATTTCACTCAGATAAATAAAAACGTAAGGTAATAAACTAACAATTCTTTCGAATAAATATCAAGTCAAAAACAAAAAAAACTCAAAACTTACAAGACATAACTTAGTTGGCAACTTAAGTCTGACTTAGAGGCAATAAATTTGACTAAACACAATAAAGTAAGACCTGACTAAAGTGACTATCGATGGCTATTTAGTGTCAGACTAAATAATGTCTCGGCTCGATATACTGTGGTTGATTTATTTACTTTGCCGATGTATTCGATGTTGTAAAATCGTTTTTAAAGTGATGTCATAGAGTAGAATACTTATTCAGTACCTGAATGGGAAGAAAATGGAGGTTTTTAAACTGAATTATTATAATTATGTTTAGAATCGCACTTAAATAATGGTTTGTAATGTAATCGCAAACCTTATCGAAAAATAAATATGCTCATTTTATATACATATAAAATGAGAGTAAAATCTATCATATTTACAGATCACAGGCTAAGCAAACACCAATACTATTTTATCGGAACCCGCGTATGCATTTATTATTGAAACTCCAATTCAATATCGTGTTTGGCATGTAAAATTTAACAGCAGACTCTCCGACATTTTAGTCGTGGATATTTAAATAGTTTTTATCATGCTTCGACACTTATTGCTACACAAATGTCGAACATTAATTCATTGAGTCCAATACTATGATACTTTCTGAGCTTGTGTACACTACACAAAACACTTATTGCCAAACCATTTTCTGTACTTCGCCTGTACTATGAGCTTTTGAAGCAGGACTATTGCCGATGTGAAAGCGAGACGACACTACGCGCTGTGTAATGTGTCGTCTCACTTCCTCAACATAAACAGACTGGCTTTAAGAGCTTATAGTAAGTCCGCTTCATACTACGATACTTTTGATTGTCTGGGTCTGGAAGGTGTCTGCATGTCACAATAAATGCACAGACGTGTTTTGTGTGCACACACATAAACTCAGAGGGGTATACTAAGCATGTCCTGACGACTTTAGTCTCCAACAAGGCGTGCCTATGTACGAACGTATATGGTTTGTATGGCAGTAGTTACTTGGACACTAAAATCTTCGGGTATCAGAGACTTGCGTCGCCTCATATAGCCAACGGGCTAAAATATAGTATAGTATCGTAGTATAAATTCAGTGAGTATACTTCATTTTCCGCTCTGTGGCGCATTCGAGTCGAGCGAGCTCTTTTGACACCGACACTTGCCTCAGAAACAGTTTAAGCTAAATAAAATTTATGAATATTGAGCGAATGAGTTTCTTACCTCGAATGGAATTGTGAGACTTTGTAAGCTGTATTTAAATTACTTTAGCTTAACGTGTTTGGTATGTTAAGCTTCTTTGCTTTTATGTTATTCCTTTTTTATTTTGCGAAGTTTTATTTTTCGTTTAAAGATTCTTTCTGGTATAATTTTTAGAAAAACGATTGCGAATAAGGTCTTGTCAACGAAAATACTTAACTGCTGCAAATAATTTAATTAAAAAAAAAATAATTAAAAATTTGTTGACGTTATCTAAAGGAAACGGAGTGTCGTCATTATTGTTCTTTTTAGTTCGTGTTGTTTTGTCCTTTAGAACTCTAAAGGACGAAATAATTTAAAACATGATAGCATTACATCAGACATGAAAAGGAAGCTTCAATTCTAACAATAACGGAATGTAAATTAAGTTAATTGCATCCATTCATCCTTCATTCCGTACGATAACATTCCCGTCACGTTCCGATATTTCTATAATTTCATTTCCAAGTTTTGCGCACCATTGTTTGCAAGAAAGTAATATTAAAACACAAAAGCGTTGCCGGAAGGTTGTGGATCTCGTTCACAGCCTTAATTCATTCCGTGGCAAAGGGAACACTGTGGAATATTAAACAGATACTCCATTCATCTTAGTTCCGCGACCCAGATACCTCTGAAGCCGCTTTAACAAGCCTGTAAATATGCTCTAGAAGTTGGAAGAGTTGTGTAAGTTTAAGGAAATGTTTTGCATGTACCCTTTAAGTTTAATCTCAAAATTAATATTAACTTAAGTAGCTCAATCCTTTGAAAATTAAAGTACGGTAGGGTATTTAAGTTTGCCATAAAAGTTTTTTTCAAAATACTACTACTTCATATTGCCATACTTTTTCTGAGATGAGAATATACATATAGCATATAATATATATAGTATAATAATAATAATAATCCAGCCTATAAACGTCCCATTGCTGGGCACAGGCCTCTTCCCATATAGAGAAGGCACGAGCATTGATCACCACGCTTGCTCTCTGCAGATTGGCGATTTCAGATCCCAATTTTTGGAATCCAGGTTTCCTCACGATGTTTTTCTTCATATACAGTAAATTCTGCCTTATTTTACGAAACTATTTATTCACTAATAGTTTTGTGTATAAAATAAGTATAGGCCCGGTAGTAACCAACATTTTCCTCTAACTTATGGTCATTATGTCTATAGCACTGTATAAGCAAACTAGAGACCATGCAAGCAGATGCAAGTTCTCAGTAACACGAGAACAATCGGCAGCAATGTTTATGAGACGGTTTTGGGTCACTTAGATAGGAGCCTCACAAACGTATGTCGGCTAAACTATCTCAAGTTCGCTACTAGCTACTCGAGGCTTTATAGTTTGGTTAACAGAGCTAGGGGTCATGCATGTAGGTATATACCTAGTGTTTGATATCAACATTGTTAAATTAAATTTAAAGGAGGTGCTTGAAAGCAGGTTCCGTTTATCCCGAAGGCAATCCCTATAGATTTCGTTGACCGAAGGAGTGTTTCTGTCTGGCTTTTCTGGAGCCAAGTGGTCCAAATGACAATCTAAACAAGTCGCAACGCAAAAAAAAGTTAGTTTAAAGTCTGCCAGAAGTGTTATTACGGAATAATAACTGGTCTACGTAAATAACAGTGAACTTACCTCCAAAATATTCATGTGCTGTACTAGAAACATCCCCATAGACCGCCCCTATAGGCCGCCGGGTTGATCAGAATTTTACATGCAACGAACACAATTCAATTACAGCCGGATACCGATATATTCAAATTAGTATGCTTGTCAGGTTTATTGGTATCTGACATGTGCAATTGGATGGCAATGAGTCAGTTTTCAAATAATTGGGAAATAAAAACGTTATATTTAAAAAACATAGCATTTTTTTCATCATGTATGTCTGTAATTTTCACCTATCATATGCCAGTATCTTGGCTCTTTTTGGCCTGATGCCAGACTAGCGAACTATATATACTAGCGGATTTTTGATTCCCGATAGCCCCCATGTTACATAAGGAATTAAACACTAAATAAAAAAAATAAAAAACAAGTTCTTTACCCGGTCAAATAAATGTAATGAGATCGTAACTAACAAGCATCGACAATAATTTACAAAGCTCTCAGAAATCCAGTACTTTAAACTAGGTCTACATCGAGTCTAGATCGTGTTGAAATAGATAAGATCACGCCGGCATCGGTTTCCGGAGAGCGATAGCAGCTCACCTAAATTCACGGCAACAATACCTCGCAGAAACAGCGCCTTAACGATAGCTCTGCTAATTGAATCGCTTGTGTTGACACCGAATATATTAAATGAATTACCTTTTGAAGAAAGAAAGGTTAGCATTCAGTTTTTGACAAATCTTGTAATTTCATTTAAATTCTAGCAATAAGTAAGATTAGACTTTATTTAAATAAAGATAGGTTTTGATGTTTTAAGCCGTTTTGTGTTACTCTCAGAATTCAAACGGATCTGATCCATCGATACCTTTTCAATGACGATGCCATTTAGAAAACTTTGTCAATGAAAATGACATACATACGCTTAAAAAACATAACCTTTAGGTATACTAGCGAAATCCGGTAAAAATTTTTTTTTTTTGGGATTTTCTCATTAGAAAACATTAAAATTTCATGAAAAAAATATACTTGGAACAAAGGTGGCAGAGATTACACAAATATTTGTCTCATGTGGGGGTCGAAAATGCCGCAGATTATCACACAGTGATCGTTAGCATATTTACATCACTAAATACGACCATTACTAGTATGGTCGTATTTGGTAAGGCTAGTCTAGTTTTAGCTATTTTTCCAGTCAACATTTAGTTGCGAAGCTAGTTCCTCCCAATTATTACGTAGAGGCGGTGAATCACGGCCAACGTACTGCGCTAAATAACTCATTTAACAAGCGTAGCGTGTTATTAGATTCGCCTAGAAATATAATTATTGTCTGAAGCGTCTACAATTTTATAATTCTGAAGTATTGTTTGATTTTTTACTTTGTTTTAGGATTTATTTATGCACAGTTAATTTTTATTTTTGGTATCCTAAATATGTCTTCCATTTTCCCATATTATATAAATTCCCTAAAATAAATATAGGCATTGATCGATGACATGACTAAAGTTCAAACAAAGCCCCCAAAATCAAGACATTTTATTTATTTCGCATCAAAAACCATACCTCATTTACCGTCAACAAAATTGGCAGACAACAAATTTCCCGTGCCCAACTTTACAGTCCCAATTAAATGAATTGAGGGCTCAAATGATTTGTATTTCCGCGGCAAATCGGAGTGTCACCAGTGTCGGGAGTGTCCGCGACACGTAGCGATGTCTAACACGCAATTAGGATGCATTCAAATTATTTCAGGACGTCTGTGAAATGTGACTTGTTATTTAAGCTCGTGCAATTAACGGAGTAAATAAGTTTGTTATTTTTAGTGTTGATATTTACGGTAAATTATACCGTGTTCTGTGTGTTAATATTAAGAAGTTTTAGTATGTTTTTAATTTACACAGTATCTCGCATTTTGTTACCTGTCCTTATTACAGAATAGGTAACAATTTTAATGAAATATTGACATATTAGAATTAATTGAACACACAGCGATAAAAAATCTTCTATAATATTATTTTGACCTACTTTTGTAGGTAGAACGTATAAATAAATGAAAAATGTAACGTAAATTAGGTAAAATTTCCGGCAAAAACTCCCAAAAGTCGCACAGAAAAGTTAAATTTTAAGCCAGTTGGTTATTTCCTTAGTGTAACAAAATTAGCCTTAAACGAATTTCGACTAATTACGTTTCGGTTTAAAATTAGGTCAATGAATACTGAAATGTTCGTATTTGCGCAATGCAACAAACTCATATGGTATATACCTAACTACTTTAATTAGTTGCCAAGAAGGATTGCAGCTAAAGATATCGTTTCTTTTTTGTAAAGAAAGGATCTAATCAATTGAGGATTGGTTTCTCGCTTTTATTTTGAACAAAAACGTCTCTTAGTTTAAATCCAATACCTATAGGTAAAGGTCTGTTTATTTTTGTTATAAGATACTGCTTCAGATACTAATTTGTGCAGTTAGGTTTAAAATTTATAAATATGTTAAAATATTTAAAATTTATAAAAGAAGAAACAAAAAAAAGATATATAAATAATGATAATGTTTACATAGAGACTTTTACAAATTTTGAAATAAACTGCGATGCGAAGTAGTTTTATTCTAATGTCTAACAGCGTAAATTTCAGAAAGCAGTACATTAACTTATTTACAGTGCATTAGCAACGCTTTAACTACTACACCACTTATATACGTATAAAAGTAAGTACACAATGTCAAAGAATTTACCTACAAATTGATCACATTATACGAAGTTGACTTAGGATTATCAATGGCCGAAGAATCTTGGTCAAAACAAACAGATTTCTTTCCTTGTTGCTTGTCAAACGAGAATGGTTTTATTCGGAATATTTCAGGCAGATAGATATTATGATCTGTGGTATCTTTTTATATTGAGGGAGGATTTGTGACGGCGTTGTTGATATAAACAATTTAGATCGGGTTTCTAGAATATTCTGCTGTTTACTGTATTAGATTGTTTATAGGTTAATAAGTAAATTAAGTACTACTTATTGTAGGTATACTGTAGTATACAAATACCACTTGTCTAGGGGCTGTTATTACGTCAAAAGTGTACGCTACAAATGATATAATTAAAAACTTCAACTGTTTGCACAGACTAATAAAATAAACAAAACGGAAGGCCATTAGCCACCCTAATGCTTTTACAAACATTCAATACAACTTTGAAATGCATTTAGCAGGTAAGTCAATAAATTCAGCCGACCGATACGTCCGCATCGCGTGACTGTCGCACATCAACTGGCGTATTAGGCTGAGTTCATATGAGCACAATTAATATTGCCGCGACAAATGTAAGGAGGGTAAGGAGACGTCGCGTACGAGACACTTTTTGTGTGAAAAGTATTTTAACCATGATGTAGACATAATATACATAACATTAATGATATACATTGTGTTACAAGTGCACGATTAGCGCTAGAATAGTAAACGCATTGGACTTCCTTTGCATTTTAACGGCATTCGCGTTTTATTAAGTTTTGGTTTTCTTAAAGTAGACTGACTTTTATTCTTGTCACTGCTGCTTCAGACTAACGATATAAAGTCTATTCAAAAGCAGGTCAAAAGCAGTCTAAATCTACACCTAATACAGGTATAAAAAGAGATGGCGCTATCTATCTGTATAGCTCCATCTCTGTCTACCGTGTCATTGTGGTCGAAACTACCCTCAAATAGCCCAATTACTGGTTTATGCCGCGATTTGCAAACAGAAGTATTATGTAGATTTGGAATCGAGACGGGTGATCTTCGTTTGTTTTTAATGTTGCTTCGCTTGTTAGCAGGGCTATTGGTCTGTCAGTAAGCGTTGAATTAATAAAGACTTTTTGACTATTGAAGAGTTGGCAGGTAATTTTGTAGATAGTTTAATGTTCAGTAACATTTTTTTTTTTCAAGATTTTTGTTAGCTTTATTGTTTTTATGGAAAACAAGACAAAGTAATAGGTATTGCTATTTGAAAATTAAACATAAGGTAAAATTATCAAATAGAAGATTAAAAATTAACGATTGTTTAATTATTAATAATAATCATAATCATTTATAATATAATATGTTATTTATAAAAATACTTACTGATTCTATAACACATTAAAATACAACGATTTTTCGACGTTCAATAAAACAGACATACAATCCGTCAACATATTAATATTTCAAGAAAATATACCTACTCTAAAAAGTCGAATTTCAATGTAAGAAAACAGAAACACTCGGGCCTTGTAGCAACTATGAGTGTCAGTAATATTTTATGGGAGGCGGGTAGCGGTCCCACGGTGGGCGCCAATTTGTCAGTGCGCGCTACCTAGATAAATTAAAATAACTTTTTGTTTGTACGCCAGAGCATTTTTCTGGCTATTAAGACTCACTTGGATAAATTAGAACTGTATAACTTAAGATTAGGTAACATTTTTAGATTAAATGTTATATACGGACTTTTTTGTTAGCTTGAAGCAAAATATTAAGTTCACATCTTTTGTCTAAACACCAAGATTCAAATATATTAATGCAGACTATCTAATAAGTATATCAATATAATCTAATAGGTAATTACATTTAAAATCGATATTACATCTTATTAACCTACTAAAGCGCAGTATACATTATCCTTACTAATATTATAAATGCGAAAGTTTGTTTGGATGTATGGATAAACCACTTAATGGGTTTTAATGGAACTTTACAATAATGTAGCTTATACATCGGAATAATACATAGGCTATAATTTATAAAGATAGTGAATGAATTGTCATTCACGCGGGTAAAACCGCGGGGCACAGCTAGTACAATTATAATTAAAGGTACAGTTATACCCAACATCGTATTTAAAGAGAAAGTTTTGGACAAACAACTTGTTGTGAATTTCAAATATTGTTGGCATACCCACATGAAGGTACACGGAAATGGCTGAAGTAATTTGGAAATTAGTGAAATATATTCTGGAGTTACAATGGAAATATATTGTGGAACTATTTCTAATTGGTATAGATGGTTTTGTAGAACTATAGAGGCAGTGAAATTCAGGTGTATAATTATATGTGCTGTGAGAAACTGTAAGAGCATTCCTCCTTGGTCAATTAAAGGAGAATTTGGCTGACAACAGATCAGCATTCTCCTTAGTCTTTCCTAGGGTAGCGAAATGGTTAAAATATAAATTGTATAGATATTAAGTAATATCATCTTTCTTTAAATTTCTGTGTTGCTTATTGTAAACCTATTAATTTCGTAAATTATTTGTAAATGACACCAATTTTACTAAATGGGTTTTGAAACGAGAGAATAATTCTCAAATGAACTCCAGTTATTTCAGGCTTATCACAATGTTCTTATGTTCCAAGAAACACCATTTTTTGCGTGTATTATATTTTGACTGCCTCGTTGGCCTAGTGGTGCTAAGCGCGACTGCTACGCTAGAGGTCTTGGGTTCGATTCCCAAGTCGACCAAGGTGTTATTGGGTTTTTTATATGAAATTCTCAGTAGCAGGTCGGAGTTTGGATTTGTGCCCGGTTAGTGGCAATAGGCTCGCCCCCTATTACATGGGACCTAAACATACCGGCGAACTGTGGGTGTACATTGGTACACCTCTGCATTACCCTTCGGGGATACAGGCGTGATGATATGTTATGTATGTTATGTTATTATATTTTAAAAAGATATCTTTTGCCAAATGTTTGTAACTCAACACTTAACACATAGAAGACGGTCTATGTGTTAATTATTGATTTTGTTTTGTACAATTCAATAAACAAAACAGATGTAAATATGTAACATTTATTTTCTTCACTTTATTCTCCAAAAATAACGAAACACAATGTTAAAAATTAGTAGAAAAAGTTCCGAAACAATTTATTTAGTTGGCGGACGACTTAATACGATTTGAATAAATTTTCAGTTTATTCTTTCCTGGCCACCGAAAAAGTCATAATTTTACATATCATATTTGCATATTGTAGTAACCCCTGCTTTGGGAATTACATAGGTATTTATTAAAATTCTTTTGTGTATACATTTAACTGACATTTTTGTGTTCATATAACGTTTAATCCGTTAAGAATTTCTCAATTAAAAAAATGCATTTACGACAGTTGTAGTTTGCAGTTGCAAACACTGTATTTTTAACCCCAAATAAAAAACCAGGGCAAGAACAAACTCAGATAATCAGGGCACTGTAAAAGCAACTCTAAGTACATTACATTGACGTTCTTATTAAAACAAACTGCTGAGATAGGTGTTACCCACGTAGTTATTTTAAGTAATCACTTTGTATTTGTTCCCAAGCTCTAAGTTCACCTTACTACACATTTAATCCGGGTAGCTCTGAGATTGCATTTGAAATATACCTACACAGTTTTGGAAACAAGTGTACCTGTTTTATGTTTATTTAAGATTTTATATTAAGTTAGTGTATGTATGTATTAAATTTTATTTTATTGCTCTACGGGATAATAGCTAGAAACCGCTTTTTCGAGTGTTTTAATAGAGCCATGTGAAACGTGAGTGGCTTTTACATAAATGATGTAACTCATGTTATGGCGGTTCATTTGTTGTTTTTATGTAAAGACTACTGCTACACTGACATTGAGTTCGGTGTAGATAAACCTAGGATCCCAGAGATGTAGGTTTTATTTTTTCTTATTACTATATTTTTTAAAATCGTTCAGAGGGTCGGTTGTACATTGGTAAGTGGTTATGGTCAAATCCTTAGCTCACCGAAAAACTATTTGAGTTTTTAGTCTTTCAAGGTAAGATTTCCTAACGAAATACATCGAATCACTTTATAACGTCAAAATAATATCATAGAAAACATAGTTTTTTTGGCCGTTATCAATACTTACACGATGTCAAAACTTATCATTTAGTTTTCAGAGTTGTCATGTAATTTCTTTATCAGGTATATACCACATAACGTTCACATACTTGCTAGTAAGTATATATAGTACATTCTTACCGCTAGTACCTCACTACGCCTACAGAGGGAGTTGTCTGGCATAAATAATGTAGCAGCAGCGAGGAGATTTGATTTGTACGCCTTTGTTCGTCGATCGACCCACTCACTTAGAGGTTTGATTCCATTTCGTTAGTTGGCTCTGCCTTGTTAGATATTATTTGAAGGGTTAATATTAACTCTGAGATGTGAGTAGGTTTGTTTTTGATGTTAACGTGTTTGTTTGATTATTATATTTCTTATTTTTAACTAAACTATATATAACACAATATGTATTTCAATCCCGACCGCTTTTTAGAATCTCAACCTTTTCAGTTCTTACACTAATTCTTAGTATATACCTACTCATTTTTAACCGACTTCATAAAGGAGGAGGTACTCAATTCGACTGTATTTTTTATATTTGTTACCTCAGAACTTTCGACTGGGTGAACTGATTTTGATGATTCTTATTTTATTTAAAAGTTGGTGCTTTCCAAATTTTTTGGTTCCCATAATTTGGTCCAGTTATGACAGTGGGATCCATAAGAAAACCATATAAGACTTATTTTGACGTCGGTTTTTTTAGTAAGAATTATATATTTACCTTTTAGAGTAAAATCTAAAGAAGAAATATATACACTCGAGAGCAATGAATCCGGGTCACTTAAAGAATCCTAAAAATCTCGGAAACTAAAAATGCTAGGTTAATGCAATAAATTGTATTTAATAGACAATGTATTACTCCTTAAATGAAGGTATTAAAACTTCTTAGTTATTGTAAAGTTATATCATAAAAAAATCAAATTTGAAAAAGGGCCACTTTCGAAGATGGAACTACGAAATTACAGCATTTGGTTTTGCTTTTGTTTGTAATCTGTCATTTATGTGGGTACATAAACCATGTTCATAGTGCTCCATATTCATTATTCAAGCTGAAATTATGTCGCTTACGCCTGAAGAATGCACCAGAATACTTACAATGCTGGAAACCGGCCGGAGTCAGCGCGATACAGCCAGGACTGTCGGTGTGTCGCTGTCAACAGTACAAAGAGTTCTCCGACGTTACGAAGAAACTGGTTTTAACCTACGCAGACCAAGACGGGCAGAACCAGGTGTACCACAGCACGAGAAGACCGATACTTGGTGAACACCATGCTTCGAAATCGCTTTCTCACAGGAACTGAACTCACAAATCAGTTTCGACGCCTCGGAGGAAGTAACCCAAGTGCATGGACAGTAAGACGTCGGCTTGCTGAATCTAACTTAAAACCCCTTAGACCTGCAAACGGCCCTAAACTGGAGCGTGGGCATCGTATTTCAAGACTAAGATATGCCCAGAGCCACGTAAATTGGAGTATTGAAGATTGGTCAAAAGTTATGTTCTCCGACGAATCAAAATTTATGCTCTACAAGCACGATGGAAGACACAGAGTGTATCGAAGACCAGGGGAAAGATTCAAGCAAGCATGCATCGAAGAAAAAGTAGCCTACGGTGGTGGGTCTGTACTTGTGTGGGCCGGAATTTCTTCTGAAAGTCGCACAGAGCTGGTGATCATAGAAAACGGCTCTTTAACTAGCGAAAGATATGTGGAAGAAATCCTCAATGATCACGTTGGTCCATTTATGGTCAATTTAGGTGAGGATGCTATATTTATGCATGACAATGCCCGACCTCATACAGGTAGGATTGTGAATGACTACCTTCAAGAGATGAACATTACTCGTATGGAGTGGCCAGCGCGCAGCCCGGATATCAACCCGATCGAGCATGCTTGGGACGAGCTAGGCAGATGCGTAAAACAACGAAACCCTCCCCCAATCACGCTTCGTGAGCTCAAAATTGCTCTCACAGAGGAATGGGAGAATATTCCCCAAAATCGTATAAGGAACTTGGTGTACAGCATGCCAAACCGCGTAAACGCAGTAATGGAAGCACGAGGAGGCAATACGAAGTATTAAAATTCAAGAAAATCGTAATAAAGTTCAAAAATTTCATGTTTCCTATTTTTGTTTTAAGGAGAGATCAGCAGTTTTTTTCTTTATGTAATTTTGTGTTAATAAAATGTATGGTGACTCATATTTTTTTTACTTTCATTTAAGGAGTATTACATTGTCTATTAAATACAATTTATTGCATTAACCTATAATTTTTAGTTTCCGAGATTTTTAACATTCTTTAAGTGACCCGGATTCATTGCTCTCGAGTGTATATTCAAAAACCTACCACAAAAACTAAAATAAAATTAAATACTCTTTACAAGTAACATTAACTGTTTCCAACTTTATATTATTTTGTCATTTGGAAACTTGGTTAATTGGATCAGATAATTATTCAGTCCCAGTTATTGAATTGGAAGAGGTCGATGGAAGCGATACTCATGAATTGACAAATTGAAACTCAAACTTATTATTATGTAGATTGATAGATGTTTACAGTCAATAAATTGAAAATACTGGAGGTATTCTTATTTGCATTTTATGATCACATTTTTTTTTGTGGCTAGTTAAATTCAGACAAATACTAATAGAAAATCATCTAATACAAGAACAAACAAAGACTAAAATTAAATCTTATATAGATAAATAAAACTAACACGCGTCAAAATACTCATCGTCATCCCTGTCAATGGCGGGAAACGTGCCCAGAAGGCTGGCAGCATTGCCACGTTGAATGGCTATGCCGATTCTCTGTGCAAGGAACAAACCAGCTCTCTGATCACGAGTAGAGTCTACCAAACGTTTTGACAGTTCTTTAAAAAGATTTCGTGCACTCGGACCCCATGACCCGAGCGTTTCAACCCCAAACGGCTCGAAAATATAATTACCCATTAGGTTATTATACTTTCGCCGTTTAAGGGTCTCCGCTGCTCCAGCAGCAGCTCCAGGAGAGGCCGCCGAACTTAGAACGTGGGATGGCGCAAGGGTGTCGACGCACGTTGCGTCCCACACCAAAGGCCGACCCAATTTCCAAGGCAACAATGACATACCGTCAGGTCTCTTACCATCGCTGCGCACCAAACCATTGGGTTCCAAAACAGCTGGTACACCGGCAATGACAAGAGCACGACGAATAATGTCATTAATATTTGCGTGACGGGATATACGTCCTGCGCTCCTGCTGCAGGACAGGCCATGGTGACCGAGGCAATCGACTGTTTCACCGCATTGACACCGATGACATGCGACACAAGGTATACCTAAACGTAAACTGATGGCGAGCCGGAAAGTATTGTCATCCAAAATCGTACCAAGAGTGGTTGACGGAAGTGCCTGTAACCAGAGGCCCGATTCCCATTCTCCCACAGCCAGGAGACGCGCGCGCTCTGCAGTGTTGATTGACGTATTAATTAATTCTTTCCGTATCAAACTGCAAAGCGGCTCGTCCCACTGCCTCTGAGAAGAACGTTGCTCGGGTAGATCTGTGCCCGGGCAGGACAATTCCCAACTATTTACTGCCTCAGTCATGCACAGAATCTGAAAATCAACCAGAGAAGACCCTAAGATTTGCCTGGTTAATTTTTCAGTGCTGTGGACCGAAGACAAAAATGCTGGTAAGCCTAGACTGGAAACTTTACGTACACCAAGCCCACCAAATCGGATCGGCAGCGTGGCTTGGGTCCAAGCTCGGTCATCCAACGTTACGTTAAAAATTGACGTTAACGTGGACCGAAGATTAAACCATTAGATTTAAGTACATATTGAATTAAATATAATAATTGCTTACATAGAAAATCATCAACAAAACAACTACTAACTTCTAACAATCTACTAACTTGTTATTCAAAGATGGCATAATATAGCAAAGATAAGATAATAAGACAAAGATAAGATATCCAATATTATTATATATGCAATAACCTCACCTTATTCACTTAACAGTAGTTTTTTTATGTACACGTCTGCCGATTTATTCACGGATACATTATATACATTGTCTTATAACTGTAGCTAAATAAACAGTATGCATATTGCATATAGACCGAGTAATTTGAACAGAAAAAAAGTCCCAGTAAATATAGTGTATAACCTGATGGTAGGCCACCATGCGAACCATACTGTTATGTATCGGTAATAACGACTGAACTTGGCCTATTTACAGACCATTGCTTTTTCCCGATACGAATAAATCTGATTTTAACGACAACTAGTCTAAACACAAAGATTTATTTAATTGTGTTCGCTTGGCAATTTCGTCGAACGTAGATGTGTAAAAATACGTTTTAAAATTTATGTTATAGTTGTTTTTATGTATTGGAAAGTAATGGTGAGTTGTTGAAGCGAAAACAAAACTTAATGGTATTCATGTGTTTTTCATTCATTATCTACCTTTCTATTTTCATTGGATAGAGAGAAATATTCTTAAAATATAGTAGGAGCTCTTAAAATGAATCCTAATATCTTCTGAATTTCGCTAAAAGCAAATCCTTTACGAGTGTACGTGCGGTCGGATATTAAAATTCCCTGATATTATGAAATGTGGCTTACCGAGCGAAAATTCAATATTCGGCGTTTAACTCAAGTTCGAGCCAAACTAGCTCGATAATGTGATCGTCCGAGCAATGTTTGCGTTATAGTGTCAGACAAACTTTCCTAAAAGCATGCCAGTGTACACAGTGTCGACACTTGTTTAACTTCGCTCCGCATTGCATTCAGCACAACAAACAGTTCGTTAGTTTTAAAAGGCCGCAACAATCTGCTATTGTGGCTCAACTCAACAATGGCTCGAATCCGTAAATCAATATAGTTAACAAGTAACGGTCATGGAATTATCGGTTTTAAATTTAAAATTGGCATTGATTCTACTGTTCTCTTTGCGAACGTTGGCGAATGGATGGAAGTTACGATTCTGAATTTAAATGTAACCGAGTACGTTTTGAGACAGCATTATTATTTTAAACTTTACTTCTTTTACTTCGTGTATCAGATAATATGGCTATTGTTCTTAATACCTGAATTAGTCCCTGTGCTCAAAATTTAGTTCCAGACTAATAGTGAGCTATAGCCTCCATTATCATGCATGTAGGAACTTAATATTTCAGCGTAGGCTTCACTTTGATGAATTTTGGATGCACCATCATTATTCAAACATAAATATTTAAACTCTTTTTTAAATCTAAAAATATCGCTTTTAATAAACCTCTGCCCAAAATGAAGGGTGCTATAAGTTTGACGTGTCTGTATCTGTCTTTGTCATTGTAGTTTCTAAACAAATACACCGATAATGAGGAACTTTTTTTAAAGCTGAGTTATTTATTTTATATGATTTAATTTGTGACTTCAAGTAAAATAATTTGTCCTCTCACTGTATTCAAATGAAACAGAATCCACTCAAATCATTTACAACAATAAATATTTACGAAGCCTACATTTCCTGAGAACGAAAACAGCTGAACATAAATAGCGTGTGTACTAACAAATACCTAAATAAACTAACAGGATTAGAAACTGAACTAAAATCGTCCATTAAGCTAAAGTTAAGTGCTAACAGAACTCGGTAATTTGATTGTTTTCGCTAACTGCTGCGACGTAATTACATTTAGTTATTTCTGCTAATTGTTCGCGACACATTGATTAAGGTGTTGAAAAGGTATAAGGATTTGGTGCAAGGTATAATGTGCTGTGTGGTGTATAAGGTGTGGTAACTGCCTCGTTGGCCTAGTGGTTCTAAGCGCGACTACTACGCTAGAGGTCTTGGGTTCGATTCCCAAGTCGACCAAGGTGTTATTGGGGTTTTCTATGAAATTCTCAGTAGCAGGTCGGAGTTTGGATTTGTGCCCGGTTAGTGGCAATAGGCTCGCCCCCTATTACATGGGACCTAAACATACCGGCGAGCTGTGGGTGTAGGTACATTGGTACACCTCTGCCTAACCCTTCGGGGATACAGGCGTGATGGTATGTTATGTTTTATAATGTGTTATGTTCTTTCTTAACACGTTCATGTGAACAACGTATAGGTACGTCACTTATTGGCAGACATGATGCGGCACAACGTATTATCACGTCCGGCGATATCTCGATTTATTATGCACAACGTCATAGAACGGATTTCGATCATTAAAACATTGAATAGTTGGGTTGCTGTGCCACGACATATCCGTCTCTCAAATTTCTAGTGCTACATTGCGTCCATATTTTTGGCAATTTTTGAAGACAGTATGCTTCGGTTACGCGCAACGTTATTACACGTCGTTTCGCCTAAGCAGTGTGTTCACTACAGACGACCTGTCGTGAACGTCGACATCTTAGGACGTCAGAATAACTTAAACTAATACTAATATCATCGAGTATTGACACAACGTCATCAGACGCTGCTCCAATTTGTATGAAAAAATTATGTGCAATATTGCGATATGGAGATGTTTACGTGAACGTGTTAAGGTTTCCTATGTACCCCAAACACTTTAATTGTAATGAAAACTTAATATAGGTAACCCATGTTGAATTTTCATTACGCGTTCAGTTTTATCGTCCCTTATGATGTGTAGATTATGTATATTTATTACGTAAATATTTAAAAAGCTAAGAAGCTTATTAACATAATCAGAATTAAATTATTTTGATGTATTCAATATACAGTTCCCACCAACAACGGTCCTAAAAGATTTAAGAACTTGTAACAATAAAGGACTAACAACTGTGTTAAGCTTAAAGCTTGAGGCTCAGCTCCATAAGCAAATGCCATAATCATGTTCCACAATCCATTTATCTACTCAATACTTAATTCCCCATGTCTTGTCACTAAAATATTTACTAATGATAACCGAAATTAGGATCGACTAATACGTCGCGTCACTATTACCGGAATAACAAACAACACTAGTTTAAAAAAATATGTCATGGCGGCGCATGCGATTCTCGTTGTAGTAGTATCTTGCATTATATAAAATAATAGGAAACCACACTTATTATTATCTTATTAACACTAATTTATATAAAACCATTCAATACATTTACATCTCAAAATAAATGCTACAAAAATGTAGAACAAATAAACCGTACTTTTATTATTTATTTCTACGGAACTCGGTGATTACAAGTGACCATGGTTCGGGCAGCTATGGGGCGTTGTTGGCATAACGCCAAGACTTTCAGCAGTATTGTTAAGGCATTTTATGTTAATTAAACTATGTATTGTTATGATTTCTACAATTACTGTTTGGTTTGTTATTTAATATAAATACATACGTTACTTTATACTTGAATACAATCGTTCCTAATCGATTGTAAATATTGTTAGTACCGTATGAAATTTTAACGCTTAAAATAGTCAAATACCAATTTAGATTTGTTATTTAAAAATCCCTGTGTACTTAATAACATTTACTTCTAAATACATACAGTGCTATTCAATAATGTGAACTGTTTATTCTTCACTAAAATGGTAGTCATTAAGTATTTATTTGCTATCATTAAAAAGGATTTCAGTATTAAATAAGACAATATTATAAAGTAAAAACATAGACCCTTTTTCAATTTACCTTTGGATCGTTCGAGAGGTTCATTGTACCTCATCTGTGGAACAGTTGGGCTTTAATAATGGCGTTGGTTCGATGTTTATTTAATAAATTATGTAGGCTGGTAAATAGGGATACTGGCTGTATTGACGATGAACCCACGTGGAAGTTACACATGGGTACTATGTCAACGGGAATATCAGATTACGGATTACAGTTTGTATTATTGGGGTAGATTTCCTGATTCGTTATTCTCATGTTTTTGTTTTAAAAATATTGTTTTATTCTGTTTACATATATTTGCAACTTAAATATTCAATAAAAAATGCTTAAATAGTATAAGGTCTTATGTTTCTTCTCTAAAAACCTACTTCTCTGGTTCAGGATCTGAAATTCACAATAAATGCCGAATACATCCCTCAAAAATATTAACATTCAAAACGGCTCTTCCAATAAACAGTAGCAACATCGAAACACGTAAACCGCTTGAGACAACATTGCAATCAACACTAACTGTAGTAACCTAGATACTGTATGAAGAGAACCAATATACAATATCCAGTAGGAACAATACGTGGGGGCACGAATCGGTCACGGGAGCACGTCGGCAGGTATTACCTAACTTGCGAACGTGAAGCGATAGCAAACGATAGCTTTTGCTGCAAAAAAAAATGATAATTAACTCAGTCCTGTCTTCTTAGACTATATAAAGTAAACTATAGAGTACGCATATAAATTATGAACCGTGAACCGATATGAATAAACGTAATCGTAAAATAAGTGTCGAAACAGAACACGTACCTATAATATTATCTTAAAACCTAATAAAATCGGAACCATCAATATTTTCGCATAAACGTTTGTCACACGGAAAATCACTTAAATCAGTAAACAATAGGTATACACAGCCAAAAAAATTATAACGCTCGACATAATGCTCTACTAACGATACGTGCACTCTTTTCTTTCTTATGGTATACTCTAAAGTTCTGTCAACTGTGTAATGTGTATGACGTTACAGCGATAGGTTACACGAATTATTATTTCGACATCTCAAAATTGCTAAATTTTCGCTGTTAATCCGATCGCTTTGCTTCCGCATATTAGATATTACGGCTGCGTGGCGTCGGGTCGTTCCACAAACATCTGAACTGCACGGATGCTGGCATTTCGTTCAATTACCTGCAGAGTGCAGTGTCACTGACGTACCTACCTAGTGTAATTTAACTACTGCAAGTCATGTTCTAGTTTAGGTAACTTAGTATAATGCAGTAGCAGTGTTATGGTAGGATATTATTTATGTTGTTGTTGCGTAAATGCCTTTTTTTCTGGGGCTCTCTTTAAAGCTTGAGGCTAGGCTCAATTTCGAACGAAATCGTGATCAGTTTATGGAAAACAGCTACTTTGAAGATAACTTTAGTGTTAAGGCCTTTGAAACAAATAATCCCGTAAGAAAAAATTACGAGCCCCCACACTTCATTATTTTTATTTTTAAAAGGTACCTATATAATAATCATAATAATAATAATAAATCATTTATTGTCAGGCGACTAAGGCCCATAGATAAATACCTTATAAACTAACATACATATTATATAAATAAAAAACTAAATAAAAAAAATATAATTAAAAATTAAAAAACACGCCTGCCATGTAAAAAAAATTAAAAACAAGTCAAATATTTGCAGTCGGGGTCGGTTACTTGGAACAATTCATTACAGGTCCCCCGACTGCAAATATTTGACTTGTTTTTAATTTTTTTTACATGGCAGGCGTGTTTTTTAATTTTTAATTATATTTTTTTTATTTAATACCTTTTAGTGAACAACAAAAAAGCATGACACAACACAAAAAAAAAATTCGTTCGGAACCCTTTGCAGGCGATTTCGACTCACACTTGACCATTTTTTAATGTCCACATAGCCTATGTCACTCGGGATAACTCAAAGCTTCTAATGATACCACAAACATTGAAATCGGTCAAGCCTTTTAGAAGTTATGGTGGAATAAAGAAACTCACAAACATACATACATACATACATACATACATACCTACATACATACATACATGAACCCTGAAAACATAACACTCCTTTTTGGGCAGTCGTGTAAAAAACTAATGCACACGAAGTGTCGGCATCGTGTTACGCTGCGTGGTGTCGCGTATCCTTCCTCTGAACTTTCGATAGACGACACCCTTCGGCCAAAACTCTTCCTTGAGGAAGGTCTCAATGTGGTGAGTTGGAACTCGCACCATGAACGACTTGAAGTTCGTGTTGTGGCGCGACTCCAACCTCTCCACCCTCAAGGTCCAGTTGGTCTTGGTCCGGACATACTCCACGACCTGCTCCACCGTCGTGGTGTGATGTACACGGGACACGTACAGCTGCGTCGTTGGTACTGCAGGACGCAGCAGGATGTTGGGACCAGTTGGTGCGGTACCGCACTGGTTCCTACAAGGAGGCTTCTTTTTCTTCCTTTCTACCTTTATGAAGCCATCCTTGTCGCACGTGTCCTTCTTTGGACTACTCGGTGGCTGTGGTTTGCCACGAGATTGCTTCTCCCCTTTCGTTTTGGCCCGCTTTGTTTGCGTCACGGCGGGCTTGTTGGTGGCTGCAACTGCTGCGTAGGCGCGTTTAGGGGTCGATGTACCTACGCTAGGTTCAGCCGCAAGTGTCGACACAGCGGCGGCGGCGGGACGGGGCGCATCGTCAGCGATATCAGCGACCGGTGACGCACTCGAATTCGCCGACTCAAAACTGATGATGGACGCATTTTGCGCCCCGCGTCGTGTATTAACATTCATTTTGTCCGATGACCCACTTACAGAAATAACGTTGCGCAACAACGCCACTTCTCCACGCAGGTCATTGATGGTCACCTGTGATGCTTCCATCTTGGACTTCATATCTTCCAGGCTTGCCTTTAGACACGTAATGTCTTTCAGCAGCCTGGTGACGTCGACGTGATCGAACGTGACGGGAGGCAGCTTGTGCAAGTCCTTCGCCACGAATTCAGGCACGTCGTCAGGATCAGTCCTCTTCAGCAGGGAGATGATATCCTGCAGGCTCTTGTCTCCACCGTCCCTTCGGCGGGATGGCATCTGCTCGAGTTGTCCGAGCGACTGGAAGAGCATCAGCTTGGCACTGCAAACCTCCTCCTCTTTGTAGGCGGATCTGCAGATCTGCACGATGCTGACCTCGTCCATATAATCGATGGCATGGATAATAAATGCCAACACTTCGTTGGCGATGAGTGGTTTAGAACTCATCGCGACTAAAACGGGCGACGGCTATTGCCGCGCAAAACGCGAATATAATATTCGTAGTGAGCAGCGAAGACGCGACCGTTCTCGAGCGCGCATCGCACTGCACTGATGATGATATACCTACTGGTATTTATATGACATGACGGTGTGAAATATAGCTTGGAAACACGGCTGAAGAAAATCAACGCCAGCCTTTTACAGGTGTAAGTAAACAGGTCACTTCCCAAGTCACAATACTGAACTACTTACCTATACTTAAAATATTATATAAAGTTATAATATTTTTGTCACTTTGATCACTGTGATTTTTGTTGTATGGTTTCGCTCTTATTTTATTTTTCTTATTTTCATTGTCATTTTCATTCTCGTATATTTTATTTTGTTGTTTTTTTTTATTTTTAATTGTAATTGTAATTGTATTTGGATTCATATTGGATTAAATTACGATCTATCAAACTGGTTGTACCAACCTAGTTATTAGTGAATGATGTGGCCGCCTATAATTGGAAGCGCACACTAGTATTGTACCTCTTCTCATGTTAATATGTATGTAATTGTGTAGCCTCTGTTGGCGATCCAATAAATAAAATAAATAAAAAATAAATAAATAAATAAATACTTAAAAAACCTAACTTAATCCTAGTTTATTACAACACTGCGCAATTTAAAAAATGCAGAAATGTAAAAAATAAAAATCAAGTTTCTAAATATGAAATAACCAATATCGGGCTTAAAATTAGAAATAATACAACAAGAATAATTTTAACATTATTTACAATGTGAACTCTGCGACATATTTATAACTGTACCTATTTTATTAATTACAACGAAACGCGTTCAATAACCAGCTTATCTAACTATAAAAAAACAAGATGGCGCGCCTATTCCAAACACGAAACTGCGTCAAAGCATTAAAGTTACAGCTGTTCTTATTATAATTTTATACGTTAATCCGTTGACCCAGTCACCTACAACGTGTTAAAAAAACGAACAAAATAGTCGTATAAACGAAAATAAATAACAAATTTTCACGTAAACTTAGTACCAATTGCCCCAAAAATAGGTTCATGTTATATTTCATACGTGAATAATGAAATTGGTTTATCAAAAACCTCAATATCGCACCGAATAAGCAATAAATGTGATTGTTGTGTAGATTTGAGTGTATTATGGTAAACCACTCGAATATGAACATTATGAACTCATTATAGCTCAGTTGAATGGTTTTGAGTGTCGAATGAAATGAACGAACGATGGTCTATGAATTTGTTCAGCCTAATTGTTTAAGCTTTTATAAGTTATGGGCGCTTTACAAACTAGGGCGTACGTGCTTTAGCATTACTACTAAGACATAAATGAATAGTACAAGGTAAGCACTCTCGAACAAATGATTTGTCCTAAGTAACGCAGAACTCTAAACTTTACCACTACTGTCACTAAAGTCCTACAAATCTAATAAAAACTACACTTGATAGCAAATGAAAGTTCAAACAGTGTGTAGCTAAACGGCTTTGGTCGTATACCACCGGGATACGTACGGGATTAGTTCTCAAAGTTCCTTTTATCTCAGAAACAAAGAGCTATTCCCGGAGCGAAGTACCACAGATATTCATCTTTATTTCACTCAAACATGCCATGTTGTAGCGACTTCTTTTAGTTTAATGACTTTTAGTCTACTAAGTAAAAGTTGACTTGAGTGCACATTTTTTTACGTAATTGTTTGTAAATTCCTAAGACTAGTAAAATGATAAAATCCTATGCATGAGAGCCCATGAAGCAGTAAAAGCCTTGCTAACTTAGATCTCTTTAATAGCAATGGCATATACTATTAATAAAATCCGTTACCATAAGTACAAAAAACTATATTAAGTAGGTTGATAAGGTAGAAAAAATATATATATAAAACCTCTACCTAGTAGTATGGAACGTAATAATAAATAATAATAATAATAATTTGGCATTAGCCTCCACACTAGGATTCCCTGTGTCGTGGATGCTAGTCTCTATCGTCCATGATTTATTAATTATTATTCACTAAGACGTGTTTAAGATATCGTACAAATAAAATTGTAAGAAAATAAAAATAACATATAAATAATTTTAATATATAATCATTAATACATAGTATAAAATGTAAAAAAAAATATTTTCGCATTTAGTTACTAACACCTTCTTACATTACTTGATATGCATTACTGAATCTTGTATAACTTTAAGTATCAATAGTTAGACACCACTGTACCAGTTACGCAGAAGCTCAAAGTTTTTGAAATCTATCTCATTTCGTACGGAATGCTTTGAGCAATAGTTACATGCAGTTTGGCTTATTCCCTAGGGCTTCTATACACGTGCAATGCACTCAACGCCACCACCTTCTGAATGGAAAACTCCTAATTCGCGCGAATGGAGGATCGGAAACATGGTTGTTATACTTTGGAAATATCTTGATGTTTTATATGTGACATGTAACGATATTTGAATTATTGTTTTTGTTTTCTTTTGGGCTGATATAGGGCTATTTATTTATCGATGGATTGTGTTTGTGGTTGGTTAAGAACTTATAATAGCACTGATGTCAGATGAATTTAAAGTTATATTTCTTGAAAAACTTTTCAACAAACAAACAAACTCTTCCTAAAAAACTAATAAGACAAGCAAAAGTAAAGCTGAAAGCTAAGTTTCATACGTGGGATATACGAAGGTATATAGAGACTATGTAGTGCCGTAGTGCCCTAAACATTACTTTAAGGTACCTCAAAGATATGTAAAGTCTCTAAATATTTTGAGTTCTCTCTCTATCTCTTTAACGATTCCAACAAAAACTTTTTAATATTTAAGATAAAAATATAAGGCCAATTCGTTGATCTATTTCATCTTCATAAGCTTCTAAATAAAGACGCTGTCAATATCAAAGTGTTATTTATATATACATACTCGATGTATGTTTACTATGAAAATGGCATTGTTCCAATAAATTAAGTGTGGAGTCTATCCCTGAGGGTACCAGGGAAGCATACTTGCTAGCAGTACGTTGTAATAATGAAATTTATCTTTCAAATAAATCTTGTGCGGCATGCACTACACGAAAGTAGTTTGTGGCGTAAAATATATAAGAGGTACTTCTAATACAATTGTGTAAGAAGTTTATTTATAGATTTTAAAACCTTTATTAGTATTACTAATATCATAAAGTTTTGTATTTATGAGTTTTACTAAAAAAACATATTAAGAAGGTACCTATTACTTAGGAAAAATGAATCCTAAGAATAACATTGTATGGCAATATACAATCAGGAAATACTAATATTTAAGAGCAAGTAGATAATAAACAATACGGCCCCGAAAGTTTCCCGCCACAGACTACAAATAGACAAATGAGTTGGTTGTGAAATAGGCGCCACATTCATCAATTCTCAAGTGAAATACAGACCCATTAACTCAGTAACACTTACTCCTATATTCGCTGTCAAACTAACATTATTTAATGTTTTAATAATAAATTATTATTTAACAACATTGAAGTTATGTTTCTTACAAATCACACATCGTAATTACGAACGTACGTTTCAATATTTTATTCATACCAATTTATGCGACGTAACATTTCAGCGGAATTAAAAAGTGGAATAATAATTTATGGTGGCTAAACGACCATAATTCAAAGTTTTACGAAGCCATTATGCTGATAAATACTTGTTTGTATGAACTTCCGCCAATATGCTTTTGTTTGTGGCGGTAACATTCCATTTTTAAACCATCTTTGATGGACAAGGTCATTTTGTTAAATATTCGATAGAATGTGCACATTTTTACGAGGTTGGCACCCTTAATTGCTGAAGTTTTAATATACATTTATTTTTAAATAATTATTCTATATAACAGAAGCTGCTTCGAGAACTAAATAATTTATAGGAAGCTCGAGAGTTTGCTCAAATAAATTTAATTTTAATTTATTAATTATTCAATTTTCTATAATATTTGTTTGTTTTTCCTAGCCTTTACTGTCCCACTGCTGGGCAAAGATCGCCCCCAAGTCCTTGCATACAACCTTACCCCGCGCTACCACGAAACAGCCCAAAAATATTATTCAAAATCATTTTCGATTTGCTAAACTTTATACGGTCTTAACTATCTATGGTTTTAGAGCCAACTCGAAAAGAGGTTTATTTACTTTCCACGATCAAGTAGGCAATAATCTTGTCGTAATAGCCGAGCCTAATGTCGTAACCGACTGATAGGACAGTGTTTATTATTTCCCTTTTATAGGAAAGCAATTTGCGGAGGTTTATGGTAATATTTTTCAGTTGTAATGTTGTCAGTATTAAGCTAATTTGTATTCAAAAAGTGCTTGTGATAAGCACCGATAGTCAAAATATATAATTATATTTTATGCTTGTGTATTATATGTAAGAAAATAGACCAGTAATAAGTTTTGAAAAGATATGTATACCTATAATTATAACGATTATTAATGCAAAACAATATTTATTGTTAAACATAAAGCATGAAGAGAAAAACATTTTTTGTAGACTAATATTTAATGATTTCACTCAAATGTGTTTAAATATTAATTTAAAAATACACACTTTTATGCGTACTTTGTGACAGAAGTATAAATAAAATGTGTTCCTATTATTGTTGGTAAAATCAAACTCATTCTATTCATAAAAGGACTTTTGAATTTCGAACACAGGTATTCCATTGACGATCATTTTACGAGTAAATAAATAAACTAAAATGATTTTCACAGTTCAGAAATTCGTGCAATATTTTATTTTGATATGCACTCATTCGCTTGGTTAATTTACTGTTTCGAATATATACTACGTATTTTTTGGAACCACCTGTTTTAAATGTTTTTAGTTTTATTTAAATGGTTCTATATTTTTTCATAACTGAGTGCCATAAAGATTATGAAGCGCCAATTTGAGTGATTTATCGAAATCGGATTCGAAATTGACAAGTTCTCAGTATCGATATGGTACTTATAGCATTCATTCTATGGGCACCTACTTTCCATGATTTATATAAAAATACTCACTCAAGCTAATTACGAGTTGGATTTTAAAATATTTGATTTGTCTAAAATAGACGCACAACTGGTTCTTGGTCATCAAGCATAATCACTCCAAAAATACAGATACTTTACACCTAACGAAAAAGTATACTACACACAAAAGTACGTCACATTATTTTTACACGACTGTAAATAAAGCACCTAGCTGTACGCACAAGCATTCAGTAGTACATAATTCTTCGTACGGCGGCACACGGCAGCTCTACGGCACGGCCACGGCAACACGGCAATGCGACACGGGGCATGACGTCACGCGACCCCCTTTTCACCCTACACGCGGTAATGAGCCTCCCAGCCACCTGCTCGCTTTGACCACACACTTTGATATTATATTTTGTACATTGTATGAAACGGTGTTTAAGCTTGTAAAGTTGTAAGGCTGGTAACATTTTTTGGGGGTTTGTTTTGATTTTGGAACAAAGAGCATTGTTGATACATTTCAAAGCAGCCTACAATGTTGTAGGCAATAAAAAAATAATTAAGCATTCTTAATTCGAAATGCAAAACGGTCACGTAAAGGGTATGTCATTGCAATTTTGCAAATCACCTGAATAAAAAAAATTAGAGATGTTGTACGTTCTTTTTTTAAAGTTTACCCCCGAAGCCAGTTATTTATTTTGTCATTATATACAGTCAGGGTGGTTCAGAAACCACATTTTTTTTTGTAAAAAAGTTTTTTTTTTCTATTTCTTTTAACAAGGAACTTATTGTCTTAGTCCAACAGTAGTGTGAACATGTAAACACTATGTAGGTAGTGTATGCGCTATCCGCATGAGACTCATGAATGAATCACGAACATTCTCCCGTCGCGGCGCGTCGTCGGTGTAAATATGTGTGACGTCACACGGCAGATTGGAACACGACTGAGATCTGTATTCAGTGTTTGAATTAAATAGACATCGATAGATTTAGCCTAGAAATCTAGATCGGTTGATTTTAAAACCAACAGTTTAGGGGTTGATCGTTAACCACTTCCCAGTCTATGAGATGAGTCACAATTATTCAACTATTGTGTCTACTGGCGGGACATTTAATTGTTGTTGAAAACCTATGCTTTTTAGGGTAAAATAAATAATAAATAAATGCGGACAACATCACATACATTGCTCTGAACCCAAAGTAAGTTGCTTAAGCACTTGTGTTATGGAATTCAGAAACAACAAAGGTACCACAAACACCCAGACCCGGGACAATGTAGAAAAGTTGGGTTCTACATTGACCTGTCCGGGGATCGAACCCGGGACCTCAGAGCTAGCGACACCTTGCAAACCGGTGCGTACGCCACTCGACCACGGAGGTCGTCAAATATTATAATATGACGGGCCTGTTGGTCTAGTGGTTAGTGACCCTGACTGCTATACCGGAGGTCGTAGGTTCGATTCCCACCCAGGACAAATCTTTGTGTGATGAGCACGATCATTTGTTCTGTGTCTGGGTGTAATTTATCTATAATATGTATGTATTTAGAAATATATAGTATGTTTATCAGTTGTCTGGTTACCATAACACAAGCTCTGCTTAGCTTGGGATCAGATAACCGTGTGTGACTTGTCCCGGCATATTATTATTATATAATTTTTGTTGAAAACATGCTTTTTAGGGTAAAATAATTTTATTAATTAATATAATAATTTTCAATTGATGTTTCTTACAAACATTGACTTTAATTAGAATATAGAACCCTGCGTTATGTTCGATAGGCTAGAAAACGATTTCAAAAGGTGATTATGAAGAGTATTATGTAATATCAATTTTTACCTTACTAAGAAAAGCTAGATAGCTGGAAAAACAAGTGTCAAAATAAAGGCTAAAATGAATTATAAGCGAAGCAAATGCTTTAAAGAGGAAAGAGAAAGATTTACAGAAAAATTGGTCAATTAAATGAAACCTTTGAAACAGGGAACTTCGTTTTAGTATCTAATTATAAACTATTTTTCTAGAATATATCTTTAATAACCTTAATTTTCTTTATAATTACTGCTACAGGCAATTTAGTTATTTCCTGTTAAACAGATAAGTCATTGCCAAACCAATAACTTTTAAAATAGATATTTTTAATGTCGAAATTGAGGTAGTAATTTAAAATAAGGGCAAACAAGTACTACCCTTGTGTTGATGTGTATTTGAAGTCTTTAAATCAATTTAAATCTCACTCTACACTTACTTAGTTTCCTAACAAAAACAAGTCCACGAAAAGCCACCATTACTATCATCTAACTCTCAATAGCGTTGTTTCCTAAACGGCTACATGACACTCAAGACTTATCGCGTAAAAAATGGCCGCCGTATTCCGGGACAATATAGATTTGTTGCCGGCCAGTCCCTTCAGCTCCTCACTGATTGATGGTATGACAGATTATCCTTTCAACATTCGCACGGGGAATTTTAAGGGTCCGTTGTACGTAATGATTCAATGGGAGTTTTAAATTTTGGGAAATGTGAAATGTTTCCTGATGAAGGACGGTGGACGCGTTTGTTTATAACTTTTTTTATGGGTTGGCGGTCACTTGGTCATAAATGCGTCAGGTTTCATTTTTATTGGTGCTCAGGAAAATGCCTTTGATGTTTTGGAAAGGATTTGACAGAGTTTGTTCTGGTTTAATGTGTTAATAAAGGACAATAGCCATTTATTGCACGAGAAAAATTCTGAGGCGAACTGCTTAAAATACTGGAGGATATTTTAGGATATTTGTCGACATCGACACTTGATAAGCTTGTGATTTAGGGCTCTGTTTAGGCCTTGTCAATAGTAATTAACTAGCCCAGGCATCTCAGATGTCCTAACTTGTTCTGAAGTCAAAAGCCGATTTGGTGCAATATAGGTATACTGTAATACACAAGCTTTTGACTAACTTTCCACAGTATTCTGGTGTGTTGATCTGCAATATATCATGTATGGAACGTTCGTGTTGCACTACAATAATGATCGTACTCTTTAAAGCTCTCTAACTATTGATATGAATGTAACTCTGTTCGTGTGTTCTTTATCATTTACATAATACGGGTAGGGCCATAAATTACTTTAATTTTCACAATGAACACACAAAATTCCCTTTTACCAAGTTGACCAAGATTTAATTACCGCCCGGGATAAAGCGTTTTCGGGTACGTAAAGCGAAACTTTTAGTATACCGTTGTAGCTCGAGTAGGTTTGCTTTTATCACACATTGTATAAGGATACTTTGACGAATAGCACTATAAAAACGTATTGTTTATTTTTATTACAACGTATATATTTAGTTAAGATAATAAAAGACAAATATACTTGTGGAGTCTTTACCACAATCTGGTCCAAGACGAATTTTAAGAGATTGTAAGAGTTCTGTTCTCTCAAAAGGCTGGTACCTACATTCTAAGACATCAGGTAGTGGGAAAAGTCCACTTGCAACCCTGCTTATCCTTGAGTAAATCATTTGCCCTTGGAACATAGTTTAATTAAATGGTAGTCTTAGAGAAATGCTCTTAATTGTATAAAATAAATGAAAATTCTTATAATATCTAGCCGAGCTAGAACACCGAGATACCTTGTTTTGTTAAGTTTAAGTGAAGACGCTTCAGAACTTCTGGGAAATTAAATATAGTTGTTTTATAATCCAATTTGTGTTCATCTAGCTAATTAAATAAAAATAACTTTAAAGTTCTGTTCTTTATTTTGTACAGTGGAAATGTAAAAATGAGGTTGTATTATTTATTTTTATGCTCCATCCATAGAGCATCAAAACTTTCTCTCACTGCGTTTACCTGAACATAAGTGTCATTTTGTCCATACTTCTAGAAACCGTTGCTTTTCATTAGATAATTATTTTAAACATCTTATATGATAGACTGAGAAGAAGGAACTTGACTTATTTAATCTTGTCCAGTCAACGCCTACATAAGCCGAACCCTTCTCAATTACTTCAAACAATTTTTAATAACGGAAGCTATTCCATACATTTTTTTATTTATTTACTTATATTAAATAGTTCCATTAGCTTACATTCCAGTGTGTCTAGATAGAAAAGATTCTCACCATTCTTTGTACAATCTGCCACACAGTGCATGTGACACTTAGTACTTTACAGGGACCTTATGTCCAAGCACTAAGGTTGATTATTGTATTACCTTGTTACTTACCAATGTCGTGTGACATCGAGAGCGAGTGTACATCTGTGGCATCTGGGTTAAATTATTTCAAGGGAACCGCCCCCTCTATCCCCCAATCTCGGTGATAATAAAGGCATTTCTCATTTTCCCAGCAAAAATAAACTGGCCTTTGTCTATTGTGTTTTTTGTTGCAAAATACCAGGACAACAGATTATTCATGTAGCATTTTGTATACGAACAATTGAAAGGTAGATAGATTTGTTCTTTTTTTCGTGTAATAATGTGAACGGTTGGGATGTTCATTTATTTTTGATCCTAATTAAATACTTTTAAACGTCGTTGCTTGTTTATCCTAAGTTAGATTTTTTAGTTTTCTTTTTCCATCAATGAGAATGTCATACGAGTATTTACCAAAGGAACAATATCTATCACAGATCCAACATATGGACTACACAATGTGAGCCATATAAAAGTTGACCTCATAAGTGTAAGCTAAGTCCTCAAGAAAACAAATAAAGCTAAGCCCTCGCTCTCGACCTAACCTATATTTTTTATGTAACGTTGCAGTAGACTAGGATTTACTTCTCATGTGTGCTTTTTACTTAGTCTTGCACTCTGGTTCAATGCTTCAAAGACACGCTAATATTTGTCACTAAGCAATAACGAAGAACTATTTTGTAACTAAGGTTAAACTATTTCGTACGAAAGCATTTGGAAAAAAGATGATACATCTATATTTATTTAAATTGGTGCAATTCACTAATTTTTGTCTAAACCTTCGTCTATACAGTTAAATGTTTAAATTATATTTTTATTCTCGCCATTTTCATAGAGAAATGGTTTATCTTCTATGAGAGTATTATGTATGTGTTAAGATTCTTAATACATAATATAACCTCTATCTTTCAGAAGTTATAGATTCATTTCATCTTTGTTACGTTTTCGCGATATTAACAAATCAATCGCAAGGTATTTTCAATCTCAATAATACTTACCATTTCAAATAGCAACAGACAGCTCGCCACTATCAATCAGATCACACAATAATTGAAATCAGAATCCCAGTGATGCGAACTGATCCGAATATTCCTTGTTGCCTTAGCGTCTGCCCTCCTAGTACAATCAAATGCTGTGTGCACATGAAATGGCGCGTAAAGGAAACAGACGCGTTCAATGCTCACCTATTCATCGGAGGAGCAATCACGGTGCTAGCTTTAGAATTTAGAATCTCTCGAGTGCGTGACGCGTGTCGTCTTGACCTACTTGCTTGCAGCTATGGGCTGCTGGTACTTTTATGGCGCCTTTCAGTCATTTTATTTTTCTCATTATGTCTGTTGTAAAGGGAGGGTGGTAAAAAAGGAAAAGGGTTTTTTAAAATATAACATTTTGTGACTCAACTTAAAATTTTGAGAGTTATAGTTATTTTTACAATATTCCTTAAACCAACCAAGTAGTTATCAATTGATAACTATTTGTACAGATACCTATCTTTATGTTAACTTTGAACTACGTGTTTCGTGAAAAATTTGCGAGCAATTTTCCGTGTTGAATATATCCAGACTTTCCACAAAATCACTTCATGTAATAGACTAACTAAACTCAGCATGTACTATTTACGTATGAAAATATCCAAAGAAGACACGAAAAAATATTATTATTTGCGCACAATATCTGTTACAATTATGTCCTAGACATTAGTCTGACAAAATATTACGTTTCGGATATGACGAATCTCCCACGGGTCGCTTTTGTTATCCATAATAAAAATACTTTTAGGGAAATTAGAAATGGCAGGATATTTTTCTTTTGTCTAACGTATGAAACTTCGGAGACAGTTTTGCTCCAACTATATTTTGTCCGCATCTTAAATTCAAATTGATGAAAATAGTTTTAGTAATAGGATGGTAATTATGATGATTTGGGTTAATTTATTATGAAGCCACAGTGGTCTGTCATAGAAAGAGCTTTTTACAAAAGAGGTGACGTACCTATTTAAAATTATGACTGTGTTTTACGAGTGTACATGTCCCGAAAATTCCGTAGTTCCCGACTACACTGAAACTCCATCTCGTGGCTATAAATGATTCACAGCTTTTTCTACTAACGGCGCGTGTTTGCCGGATAAACACGTACTCGCTGCATTAAATGAAAATAACAACCACACTCAATAAAAATATCGAGTTCCTGTTTTATCATTTGATATGTGTACAATTGTTATGGTTACCTGTTACCCGTTTGCCCCCCTATTCTATTAAACAGACAAATATTAATTAACAGCATTTAAAAACAAAATATTTACAGTTTTATAAAATTGTAAATATTATAAGTTTAAAAACATTTTTAAAATGATCCCGACACTTAGAAAATACCGAAAAAGCGCCACATTTGTCCTTAACTTCGAATTCAACAAATTTAATTGTCGCGGCGAACAAAACTGTTTTTGTAATAAATTTCTATTTCAATAATGGTCGTTGAGAGAACCACACGCGAACCATGCCGCGTCGCTATAAAACGAGAAATACGAACCAAGAACCTATTCCTACGATTATTATACATATTCTGTGAACACAGTTTTCAGGAACGCCCCGGGATGTACTGAATAAAATTTTATACCACACAATTTACATGATATCGCTTAGGTTCTTTCGGTTAATAAAAATAGCAGGACTTTATATCGGGTGTGTAGTACGATGGTTGAGTTTAAGTGTTGTAGAGTTCATTCGTTTTGAAGGCAAATTTTTACTACGGAAAATATGGGCTTAGTGCTTCTTAGCTGAATCACCGCAACTGTTATTATGTGTCTTATTTCATTCACAATATAGCAATCTAGTCTGTTACCAAACAAAGCGCATCTCATCTCCGCTTATTTTTTTAACTTAAGCAAAAATGTAGGTCTATTTTGTTTAGATAGTTCCAAAATTTCAATAATGCCTTATTATTACTTCTTTCTCACCAAAATACATATTTATTTACCTAATAACATTTTCTGAGAGTATCCACAAGTTAAGCTTAGCTCAAGTGGCGGCGGCTCTTGCTTTGGCTAAGAGTATTTCTTCTGAGAAGTGCTCTACCGTACTTGGCTAAGGGTTTCAAGTCTACAGATCTTAGTATAACCCTTATACATAAAATGTTATTGACAGATACATGATTTAGAGACACTGTAGGAAAATTATTATACTTGTGGGAAACTAGAAAGATAAATGGGCTTACGGTTTGCACAAGCCCAAAAAAAAAAATATTAAAGATTTTGGAAAAGAAAAAGTTTGTTACTAACATAGGGAAATGTAGTGTTTGTATAACTATACAAACACTTTTATAATAAATAAAATAACAGTTTAGTTTTCATTAGGTATGTTTAACTCATAAAAAAATCTACAATAATCGATGACCACATTGTCATAACCAAAAAGCGTTTCCTAAACGATAAGAAATACGTCAATTGAGTTCGGTTCTTAAATGTTACATGACAGGAACATAAAGGTCCCTTATTAGATACACATAAAAAGCCTTTCCTTTATCAATAAAACGTATCCCCATATTTTTTCCCAAGCTTCGTTATAAGCTGTCACAAATATAACAATGCGAGCCTTTCAATAAGGTAACGCAAATTTGTAATTTACCGAGAAAATAATATCGAAATGTTCCCGTTCCAATTTACTTTTTCTCCCCAATGTTTGTGTTTGTTCAACCACCTTAAATACATTGTATTTTATTTACGTATCAGTATCTTTCAGTTGTATATTTTTATGCTTAATGTTAATATGGTTGAATGAAAGCAACATTCGAGAGTAACTGCGAAATAATTATGTCATTGTGTTATTTTAATTGAATGTTTTAAGAGGTTAGTTTGGTCATTAGTATTAAATCGTTTTGTTATATTATTGTGTAGAATCGCAAGCACAAGTAATAATTTGCACATTTTTTTTAATATTTTCGGAGCCTTTTTATCTTTCATACATGTTTTTGTAAACATAGCTTTTGATTTCAGCATACTACTACATATATACGTCATGTCATCATGTTAAATAAAGCAAGAATAATGTGTAATTGATCTTAATTAAATAAATTATATCAAAAGATCAGAAAAACAGTTATAATGAAAATTACGTTTTAATATATTTTCTCAATTACTATAATCAATTTTCATAGACCCGTATACTGAACTCCTTACAACAATCTTAAAACCAAAACAATGTGAGCGGAAATTCAAATACAATTTATGTGGAAATTACAAGAAAACTTCAGGGCAATTTGTAGGCACGAAATTAATTAAGCGGACGGCCGTGTTATGTTACAGTTTGAGTGCGTGATTGTACAGAAGCGGTTTACGCGCCAAAATTATGTTTATGTGTGTAGTGTGCTGTGTTTCACATTGTACTTGTCTGTTCTGTAGTACTGTATGATGATTTTTATGTAATTGAGTTATCTGGAATCAAGCCGATTCTTCTTATTCTTTTGCCTTTAAAAAAAGTTTGCCGTTTATAAAAGTTAAAAAGCTAACTATGTTGTATATTTCTCCTTTTCCCTAACGAGATAAGATGGTTTCTTAGGTTTACGCGAATGTTAGACATTGAAATAAAACTACTTTTTAAAAGGTGTCGAAACGTCGGGACCTAAAATCTAAATATAAACCGCGAAAAAATCCGTAAAAAGTAGTTTTATTTCAATGAGATAAGATGGTTCTTAGATCAACTGTCAAGCCAACTATTTCCCTTTTCTTAAGCACGAATTAAGTCTATTCGATAAATAAATAATGGAGATACAAACAGTACGCCTTATACACCATTTGTAGCTAGCCCCCATTTTTGCTACAAACATAAATACACACAAAATGATGACGTTGCACTTAACCACCTTAATTACGGTACAAAATGTAAATTCCAGTCCACAAATTACCCAATCCCGTAAGCGCTAATGATTTATACTTTTACCTAAAGTATATACAGGTAATTCATGTTTATTATGTAATAAATAGTCGTTGGTATCGTAAAATATCCGGGTTTTAGTCCAGTTCGAAGCGAATTTAATAGCCCCAATAATAATTGCAGAAGGGGCCGGCGAACAAACGTCGTAAAGTCACTAATATTAAAGTTTCTGAACAAATTATTTGTTTAGTATTTAGTTTAGTTTCGTATTGCAATGTGTTTGGGATTTGACGTCATTGATTCTCTACGTTGCAAAATTGTTCCCTTTGGAACACTTTTGAAACGTAGAAAGATTACTAACACAGCTAAAAAAAATTAGTAAAATTTCTATTACACAAACGGTGAAGGAAACCATCGTGAGGAAACCTGGATTCCAAAATTTGGGATCTGAAATCGCCAATCCGCAGAGAGCAAGCGTGGTGATCAATGCTCGTGCCTTCTCTATATGGGAAGAGGCCTGTGCCCATCAGTGGGACGTTTAAAGGCTGGATTATTATTATTTTTATTCTATTACACCTTTTATATCTATTTTTCTTTTATTAAAGCAACTGATTAATACAATCTTTTAAGATAAAAAATAGACAAGGGATAGGTGAATTTAACTTAGGTAAATAAACGACTGTATTGCTAGCTATTAATCAGTACAGTACGGATAAACCAAAATAGGTATCATTTATCACACTTCGTTAGGTAATTTAAGCCGACATTAAATAAACTAATTAACTCAAATAACCGTAAAATACATTAATAAGGATATAGTAGTAGTTAATTTGCAGACTATCCAATTACCAATAATAAATACAAACAAGTGCAGTTTGTGAAATATTGAGTTTTATATTACCTATACGTATATAATCACGTACAAATGCATATAATCACGCCTCTTTCCCTTGTAGGGGTAGGCAGAGACCACTTCTTTCCACTTGCTACGATCCTCACACACTTGTTTCGCTTCGTCCACTTTCATTATTTCCTTCATACATGCTCTTCGGTTCAGGGTATTCTTATTTGTTTTTAAACAATACATACATTCTCCTTTTTTTTAAACTTCTTATTGTAATTTATATTCTATTTTATATATTCACCCACTATGGCTATGGATAGTGAGTGTGTAACCAAAAAAGCGTAATAAACTATACATACACATACGTGTAGGTATAGTGCCAATAGAATGTTAAAATCTTTGTAAATGTTTTTATTTAAAATATTCTCTAGAAAGGTTTAAACAAGCATTGCATCTTTTTATATTGGGTAATCTATTTATGTAATTAAATATAGACGTAGATATCTAATAATATTTCGTCTAAACTAAAATGTAAAGCGTCTGGTACATCCGTTTAAGATTTTTAACAATTTATTCAAAGCGTTAAGTGGTGGCTATAAAGGAGGCCGCATTAGAACCTCTCGGTTTTATGTGATTCCCCATAACTTTGTAGGACAAAGTTAAGCCCACCTGCGGCCGAATTAAAATAGAACCTTCTACACTTCACTTAAAATGTTTTATAAATAACCTAACTAGTACATAAATATACCATTTGTACCGAAGGCAGCTTAAAGAATTTTTTAATATTGGCCGAACACTGATACGTCAATCAGTTTTAAGTCTCAGTTAAGTATCATGCTGTCTCTGTCACTTTAAGCTGTAGGGTAGCGACGGGTAGATTAATTATAGTTATCGGAGGAAATTAAGTTAAAAATATGATGATATAGGTAGTATTCCTTACTAAAACAATATTAAACAAAACGAAAAATAAGTTTTATGGGAAACCGGGTCAAGAGAAACCTAAAACAACAAAATGTAAGAAGTATGGGATGAAATGCAACGTAACGAAAGCATTGAAGATGACCGATTTTTTCTCAAAACCTTTACTCCTGGCTAGAGGTCTTGTGAATGCGTTTTACAACACATAAACATGGATTAGAAGTGGGCTGACTACGGTTTTTAGATTGCATTGCATACACTTAATTATAAAATAAGTAAATGATAATAATAAAATTTTTATTTACTCAAAAAACAGTACGGTACAGTTCTTCTTAAAAAACTAGGCTGACAGTGTACTTATAATAAAGAGAAGTAGCATCTGCAGCCGAACTAGGCGTGAGCCTGTATCTCAGCTTAAAAGTACTTAAAAAACCTTAAACAATTTCAAAAAACGGCTAATATCTAAACCTCAAATGTGAAACAATTCTTCATTAAATACACTTGCTATATCAAATACTATGTTTGTGTATTATTTATGTTTGTTAATTATGTAAACAAGTTTAAACACCATATGCCTATTTATAACGCCAAAATAACAAGCAACGTTACAAATACAATAAATAAACTGAACACAAATAAATTCGACGCACTAAATAGTTAATGTTCGTATCAATAGTAATGTAAATAAATCTAGCATTGATTTATCCGTGATTTTATCAATCGTTCATCCACCACGTGTTGTAAACAACAAACTGTTGTTACTGTGTCTTATCTGCTTCACCTCGTAAATGTCTCGTAAAAAGGGTTTCTCGTACTTTTCTACGCTTTTAGTTTGTTTCGTCTTGTATATCATGAAGTATGGCTAAAACCCCTAAATAGTTTAAAAATGGTACGCACAGATTAAACATCATTTTAGGGGCTACCTGCTGTGGAGGGCTCGTGGATAATTGTTCCGGTCGGTTAAGCCGCTCTCGCCGCGGTTGGTCCATGGACGGGTGACCATTTGTGAACGTATCGAGAAACAAGCGAAAACATGTTGATAGATCCTGATGATATTCCCGCGAGGTAGTCTATTTCTCACGTATATGCATACAAAAATAAAATAATAAGTTAAACTACATTTGATGTTTGTAGATAATCATAAGTCTTGGACGGTTTTATTAAATAAGCAAAAGTTTTACTCGCTAATATCCGGTCACCTAAAAATTTTCGAGAAAGGTCAGGTTTATTCATCAGATCAATCTACATATTCTAATTAAAACTTTCTATGAATATGTCAAAATAAACAAACTTGTTGTATTCCAACTTTGGTTATAATCAAAAAATTATAACACATGAAATAAAGTTCGTTATTTCAGTTCCTCAAACTTCACTCATTAGTTCAATACAACATTTTTCGGTCACAAAATTTCCACCGGTCTATACCTACTTACTTTTTTACATTCACGGGTAAGCAAAAACATATTTTATAATACCATCAATCAATTTAAAATATCACAAAAAAACCTTCTACATACTTGACATAGATAGGCTTTTAATTTTGACAAAACTTCGCCATTAAGACAACTTAATAGGTGTGTCTAGAGCTGTCTAACAACTCCTTTACCTTGAAAATTTAGACATGACGATACACTTAGACACTACACACCCCAAGGGCGCAATCCTGCCAAACTTGTCTAAACAAAGTAACAACTGATTGTTGCATGTCGCAATGTTAACCGTAACAAGTTCAACGTCCCACAGGTCCTGAACAGGCTTGAACGAGCTGAAACAGGCTAAAACAGGCTAATTAACTCAACTGTCTCAGTCCCTTTGTGAACAATTACACGCACAGATGAAGTTCTGACCGCTGTCGTTTGTATCTCAAATTGTTTTAGCATTTGAGTACAACACTGTGTTATTGTACTTAGTGTATTCAATTAACACTCGAAGTTTGACGTGCAAGTGAGCGTTTTGCGAAAGAGGTTCATTGCAGAACAGTTACTCTGCTTTCATAGCGTATTTGGTAACTATGGATTATGAAAGTAAAGCAGTTCAGCCCGTACAGTAACTGCTGGAGCAGTCAGCCAGTGATAAATGAATAAATAAAGTAATGGATAGATTGATTCAATATGTTTTTCTATTTACATGACAGTAGGTACTGATCAACTTACACGGATTGCGTGAGCTGTCGACTGCTTGAGCGTCACGTGAGGTATCCCCTAGCTTGCTTTTTTGGCTGACCGCTCGAATTATTAAAACTGTTTCATTGAGTAGAGATGTAGTCTGTTATAATCATTGAAAATAATTTAAGCTACTAGTATGAAATCATATAACAACATTAACGACCAACCCTTGGTCTGCGGAATGCAGCATTTCGTACCGCCCTCTGACATTACAAATCATTACATAAAGGACTTTTTCACAGCGTGATTTACGATATGAGATATTCAGGATTCCCTTGAAAACATAAAATACCCAGAAAGCTTGTCCAAAACATCTCCTCCGATTTTGTAGCAAATTGCAGTCAGCTGCGCTGTCAACAGCATAAATTCAGATTTATTGTAAAAGCTGGGTTATTCCGCAACGAAAATGGTTAGCAATTCGTAAAGGCAATCACAGGTAACAGTGCGATTGCAGAATGCCACAAACAATTTGGTTACTCATGTCGATATAAGCCGGCTTTCATTGAATATCGGGGTAATTTTAACATGTGGTGATATGTGATGTAAATGTTACGATAAAATAACTTGATATAAGTGATATTTACAAACCGAATTTGATTTATTACGACTTTATATTTAACTTATTTGTATCTCTTTGTGTAAATATTGTTATTATCTTTGATTATATAATGTCTAGATGGACTGTCAAGTGTGCGCAGACGTGTCAAAAAATTGCAACCAAATTTGTTTGCAAAGTACTTTCCCGCCAACCAGTACAGATCGTGCCGCTTTCGTGTGTGATTTATGTCTATATATATTTATGTGTATGTGATTTATGGGAGAATTTGTAATAGTTGGTATCACTATTTACGCACGCAGAGACATTGACGTATAGTGTTAAACGACGCCTGCACGCACACATACTTAAAATGGCGGTCTCGTTGTCTTTGTTATGAATGTAGGGCGACGCTCCATCTAGACATTATATAATCAAAGGTTATTATCTATGTGTGTTGTCATAGTTACGGAATAAAAAAATGTTGTGAACGGCCGTTTCCTTCGTACATCACAGTATGTATGTACCTGTATCCTGTACCATGAACTCTTAAAGCAGTACCGATGTTGAGAAAGCGAGACGGCGCGGCGCACTACACCGCACATAGCAGCGTTTTGCTCCCACAAATAAAAGTACTCCTTTATGAGGTAATAGTAAGCGCACAGATGTATAGTAATCTATCAAAACAGCAGAACAGTTATATGTGTAGTAGTCTTATATGTTTGGCAAAGGTGTATATAAGTTTAAATAACTATAATAAACTTAAAACTATTTAAGTAACGAAGTCTACGTCACAGCTGTATTAAATAGACGGTTCCCTAGCGCTACCATTAACAATATTTTATAAACGTACAATGTATGTATGTATAGGTATGTATGTAGATATTAATATAGAGCCGTCTTCGTTCTGGGGCCAATTAAGTACGCTCAGAAAATATCGTTTGAAAGAAGTCGGTAAACAGCATCTAAGGTTTTATTCAATGAATAGTTAAAACAACTAAGGGCTGTGTTTTCCAAACCTAGATGATTTTATCCAAGGAATAATTTTAATTTTTGACTGTTCTTCAATACAAAATCTCAGAGTCAGACGTGAATTTTATCTTTTATCGAATAAATAATATATGGCTCTTGAACAATCAGCCCTTAGTTCTTTGTTTTATTGTAAGAATTCTCCTAATCCACAGATATAAGTAAAAATATATAGAAATAAAAATTAATTAAGAAACTTAAAATAACCAAATAAAACAGTTTATTTTTTAAAATAATAATTTAATTATATTACATTCCATTACATACATTTTCAAAAATAGAACACAATTCGCTACGTCATCACACTTTTGTATACTTTTTTAATGACACTGCCATTTCTTTTGTTCCAGACTTTCTGTGTGGTATCAAAACGTTTTCGCAAGAACTACATCCACCGGTTCACAGCAACCCGGTCGTTGTTCTGGTACTCACCCTGGTCGCCGGTGCGACGTGCCTGTGTATATCTGTCAACCAACCAGTACTTCGATTACTTCGTCATGGCAACCATACTGCTCAACTGTGTCTTCCTCGCCATGTCGGAAACTATCGAAGAGGCTGAGTAAGTGATTCCTTTGCTTATTTTATGAACCTGTTGTGTGTAGTCTGAATATGGTCCGGCCGCTAAAAGAATGCGTTTCTGACATGTTATGTCAGTTGGTCTTTATTTGTATGGGGAAATAAAAAAACCGTGTTTAATTTTTAATTGTACCCAGGCATAATGAGTTTGAATGATATAGTTCGTTTGTAGGACAAATAAGTGATGGCAATTTATATGTAGTATATTCCTCGCCACATTAAAGTTATATCTTCTAGCTCACCACTACCTGTCACTGTCAGGCATGCATATTGTGCAAATGAAAAAATGAAAAAAATGAAAATGAAAAATGAAAAAATGTAGCAATTTTTTGTCTTATTTTGTGTATTTTTATAGGTATTGGTTGATCAATGATACAATATTTTTTTGTCCTTCTATATTTAAAAATTCATTGATCGCAGAAATACTGAATATGCAATCACCTCTGCGTTTGTATAAATTTGAATTACAAAGAATGGATTGGATCAATTTTATTTGTAGGTTATTTTTAGAAAAAAAAAAAGAAATATTGAAAGAAATATTAATAAGAAAAAAATATTTTATATGCGATGGTTTGTTTTTAAAATGATATAGTAAATATACTGCAATGGCATTAAAATAATAATTAATAATGTGAATATTAAACCCTCATTATTTTTTAAGTTAATAGCTTATCAAAATACATTTTTTTTTTGTACATTTTGTGAGTATAAGCTATGTGCTTTGTTTCTTAACCTATCGTAGGTTCTATAAACAAGACGAAAATTTTCAGTGTAACTATTCATCCCAAGAATAATATCCTCCTACCTAACATACTTTATCAAATCCCTGACCTATCCCTGAAAATAGAGTTTCCCCACTTTCGTTTGACATTCCGAGTCATTCCCAGCAGGGAAATCCGTGGAGACTTCAAACGTACATGAAATGTTTATTTTTGTCTTTCGGGCCCCACTTGGGACGGACACATTTTACTGGTAACGTACTATCGTATATAAAATACGGTGTAGAACTTTAAGAAGTATTAAATTATGAGCTTCAGAATGTTATTAATTTTTTATACTGATTAGGAAATATACAAATACATAACATGTTAGATTACTATTTTCTTTTTCGTTAATATCACGTCCGAGTTTAAATACCTTACATCCAGACACAATGAGTAAAAAGCAATAGTTACAAATGCATAAATATACAGCCATTATTTATTTTTAAAGTATAATTTAATAAAAAAAGAAAGGTTAATGTAAAGCTAGTAATAATTGGAGCCAAAAGATATTACCGCTACATCTAAAGACCTTTTTTGCTAAGATCTTTTTTCTAGCTATCAAATTCAACGATTCCTCCATATACGATTTAATTTCAGTCCTCGTTTACATAATCATATTATATTAACACGTAATTTCATATAACCTAAAAATTAAACATCGAATCAATTGAACACGAGACAATCAAATTCAGGTAATTTGCGAAACCATTCCCAAAATAATTGCGTTTATTGCTCACTTCACTCGTTCATTCAACATTCACTCGTTCGTTCAAATTACGTATTATATTAAAACCTTTATAAGTATATTAAGGTTCTATTATCAGGATATCGTGTTCTTTAGCTCACTTGTTGATCTTTCAACGCTAATATAGATAATCCAATTGATCCGTAGCAATTACGGTGACAAGGTATTAGGTGACGAAATAACTGGCTGGAGTGGAGTTTCTTGATTGATTTTTGTTGAGATGTATTATTTTTATCTTTATTGACGCTATATTGTTTATTTAATGCCTTTATATTGTTTAATAATATCAAACATTTTAGTTAGAAAAGGAAAATATTGATTGCCTTTTCGGTGACTACGACCACATGAGTAGATAAATTATCTACTCATGTGCTACGACTTTAGTTTAACTTACATTCTTGATATTTTGATTAAAAAAATGCGATTTTGTAACATGTTAATTTTGACAGACATCCATTTTAGAAATAAATGGAAATACAAATATATCTAGTGGTGCAAAAAAGAAACCGACATCTATTTTCACACTAGCAATTAAAATTAATTTCACCCAACACGAATGAAATGAATAATTGCAAAACCATCATATTGAATTACATTCAAGTGAACATCAAGAGTAAATAATAAAGCCTAGTGTCAAAATCTATACTTATAATAAATCTGTAGAGAGGTTAATTCTGTACATGAAATACTTATATTTTCAAAATAACCATCAGGGGGTGATTAGTGATCGATACTGATGCCAAAAATGCAATCAGTAAAATTTTTGTCTGTCTGTCTGTCTGTATGTTCCTTATAGAAACAAAAACTACTCGACGGATTTTAACGAAACTTGGTACAATTATTCTTCATACTCCTGGGCAGGTTATAATATACTTTTCATCACGCTACAATCAATAGTAATAAGTTCGTCATTCATTGATAAGTTTCGTCATCCACGCGAACGAAGTCGCTGGCACAGCTAGTATAATAATATAAGTCCAAATGAATTGTTAATCATTTAGCATGGGTTTCAATAAAATTTAATTTATATTTGAATAAAGCCCGATACTTAACTGAGGTTAATTATTAAGCATCGATAAATTAGTTTTATCGCAACGATTCGAACACACTTTATCAAGTTAATAGGCCCAACAAATAAGTAAACGATTTTTTTATACATGTTTCATAAAATGTAATTTTCAATTCTTTCATATTTGGCCCTATTTGTTTTCGTAACATCTGCTTAATTGTTAAGTAATTAAACCTTTGATCTTCGTTGTTACCTAATTGGTTTATCTTTTTCAAAAGACATCAAAGCAATATATTATTATAGTACTTCTTTACACATAAGGTAAAACCTTTATTCAAAGCTTGTGTATATGTATATTAAGTACATTGTAGTATCTATGTCCATACATCTTATAAAATAAACTCGACCGCTACGTCTGTCCTTCTAAACGCCATAAACTCAATAACTACCGAACGGATTTTCATACGGTTTTCACCAATGGATAAAGTATTTCACAATTGGTTACTGTATATAAGTCATTAACATTAATTTTCTACCCGTGCGAAGCCGGGCAGGTCGCTAGTTCGTGATAAAACAATTTAAACTTAAGTATTTACATTCCTGTACCGTCTTTCAGTTTCACTGTACGACGGTATCTGGAAAACCCATTAGGTATGCAGAACATCTAAACGTTACTTCAGAGTCAGGACATGTAACAAAATGGCGGCATCAGAAACGGACCAATCAATCATGTTCCCAAACCTCACATCTTATAAATGACGTCGTTAGCGTATAGTGTAGCCAACAGTACCTGTACCATGATCTTTCAAAGCAGGACTGTTGCGGTTGTGGAAGCGAGACGGCGCACTACACTGCGCATAGCTCTGTCTCGCTTACTCAACAGCAACAGTACCTACTGCTTTAAGAGCTCATGGTACGGGTACTGTATTCAGTAGAAATTGCTGCTCTGTTGTGTTGTTGATGGCTGCAAGTTGGAATTAAAAGCATTTAGTTCTGTGTAATGAATTGTAGACTATTCTCGCCTGTATGTTGAAAGGTAACTGGCGTGTTAAGGGAATACAGCTTAGGTCAGTCTTGGCGTGAAATAATTTGATGGTACGTTTTGTGTATGTGATTTGAAGGCATTTCCATTATTCTAGACACTGACAATGGAACTGACACCAGATTAAGCACCCTTGTACCTACTATGCTTTGCAATTTTATTGGAAATGTTTTTGATTTATTTCGTGGCATGCCGATATAAATTTCTGCCCACAGCTCAGCCCCCCTTGGTTTGACTATTGCAGCAAAAAGTAGACTCTCTTTCTCGAGAGTTATGATAAAAAATGTCATAAAAATCAGTACAGCGGTTTAGCCTTGAAAACGGAGCAGCCACAAAAACAAACATTTAGCCAGAGTTACTTTAGCGTTTACAATATTCGTATGGACTGGAGTGAAATCGAGCTTAATTAAGGCTTTAAAGCGAATTAAAGGCATAGTCCTGTCAAGGGCGACCTTTAGTAACACGAACCCCTGTCCAAATGATGATAGTGATAAGGGATGAATTGAGTTTGATCGGTTTTTGTTTATTCAGCTTGTCTATTTCAATATAATTCATAGGTACTGTAAGTATTAATTAACTAGGTATCGAATAACTACTTAAATATATATCATCTCCCGAGCCTTTTTTCCCAACTATGTTGGAGTCGGCTACCAGTCTTACCGGATTCAGCTGAATACCGTATTTTACATAGAGCGACTGCCTATCTAGTATCTGACCTCCACAACCCATTTTACTGGGGAACACAGTATCCCATAGTAAGACTGGTTGGCAAAATTGACTTAACGACTGCCAAAGATCAACATATGACAGTCGGGACCTACAGCTTAACGTGCTATCCGAGGCACGGAGGGGTCTCGGTATGTTTTGAAATGGTCACCCATCCACGGACCAACCGTGTCGAGCGCGGCTTAACCTGTATTATCGGTCAAACCGTACGGCTTACACTTAGCCACGAGCCCCTCTAATCTCGAATAGCTACTTAAATAATGCACAAAATTTAAAAAGAACCGTCTTCAATGAAATTTACATAGACCACCTCTAAGATATCGCATCTACCTACATTTTTCATGTTAAAAAAATGAACAAAAAAAACAGGAAAAGAAGAAAATACAGGTGAATTGAGAGCCTGCTTGTTTTGAAGTCGGTTGAAAACAGTAATGGTCAAGCCAAATTGCAGCTTGACGTCAAAAATTTTGTTGGTATCTATCGCCGTCCTTGCCTTGAATTTTAATGTAGATTATTCAAATTTGAAATAACACCATTATTTCAGTAAGCAAACCCCTTCCGTTACTATTATAGCTCTGCTGTCTCTACTCTGTGGCCGGACAGCTCACGTCTTTGTACGCCAGTATAATATATGGCGGCGTGAGTAATTTACAACGTTGTATCATAAGATAAGTGGCTTGCTGTCGTGTTAATGTATCGTGAAACACTTCGCCTATATTGATGGAACCTATCAGGGCAGTTAGTTTAACTACGAATGGTTCATTGAGATGTTAGAGCTGCGATATTTGGTGACGTGACTTCCGATTTTTGTGGATCATGTTGTGGAAAGGTACAATTAGGATTATTCAATCTATTAAAGATACAATTAGCATTAAAATGTTATATTATGTGCTAATAGAAAATATATTTAGATTATTTGTTTGCAACTTGTGACATTTATAATCTAAAAATATTTTTTCAACAAGTGACAATTATAAAACCTTTCACACTCAGGTAAATATTGGCACAGGTATGCAAAAAAAACTTTCCCTTTGAAAAGCCCTTATTTTTACACGATATGAAATTCTGACTATCTAATGAGCACCTTCTCGTCGTAACCACTTTTCTGCCAACAAAATACCCAACATTAGAAAACTCACAAATTACATGCACAAAAAAGTACGTTTCATGAAACATTGTAAAACAAACCTGGTGTTGTCTGTTATAAAACAAACTAATTTAAGTTGTCTGATATTCATGACGGCGCGACTGGAATGTGAAACGGATATCCGTAACAGGGTGGCCTGAGTTACGCCGTGAATGCTAACTCTATGCACTTTCATGTTTAAGAAGGTTTGTGGATTTAAAAGTCACTGGAGTCATAGTGATTAGATTTTTGTTTACTTTCAAATAGCAAGTAAATGATTTTTAGTCGTACCAATTATGAATGTAAGTTTTTTATTAAAAATTAACAGAAAAATTACTCAGTAATCCAATACCCTCTATTAGATACATCAGTTATTTAGTATATAGTCCTATTTATTAGTATACAAAAGTTGACTTTGTTGTATAATGCATAGATAAAATAGTTTCACATAAGGTCCTGTCTCTGAAAAAGTTACTATAACTGTACCCACGGTTAAGTTGTATTAATATTAATCTTACTACGGCAGTTCTAAATAGGCACGATTTTTATATTTCTTGATGTATAAAATAATTATAAACCCTTTGACAAAACTGAACCCTTTACCCCCTAAACTAACCCTGCGTCCTCATTCACATATAACAAGATGTAAGTGAAATAAGTTTCCGACAGACACTTTAGTAGTACCATCCAAAGTTAGTGTCAGAGGTGTCAGGCGATCAGCTATGCCACGTACGACACCCGCCGAAGTGTCAGCACGTGAGGGAACTTACAAATTACAATGTCGGGTAAAGCCCTAGTCTACACCTATTATCGTAATGTACGATACTTAATTTGATATCGCTTTATAAGTGATAAGCCGAGAATGGACGAAGTTTGACGGAGTTTGACGAAGTTGTTGTGTGTTTGTTTGTATCGATTTAATTTGGGATTGAAATTGATAGATATAGGATTTTTATTAGATAGATAGATAGAATATTCTTTATTGTACACCATAAATGTTACACAGTTAAAATAGCCCCTTTTTCTAATGTATTTGGTTTAAGTATGTGTTTCTACTTTCCGTGCTTTTGGAAAAACTTAAGGTAGGATTACTTTCACATAAAAATATAATATAGATTTTGTTAGGAAAGCAAACATACGTTGCTATTATAAAATATTTAACTATGATTTTTCGTTTGTGGGCTCGTTATTATTATTATTTTTTGTAGATTTGACAAGTTTTAAACACTAATTTCATTTTCATTTATTTTCGTCAAACATTTTACACCTGCAATGCCCGCGGTCACGCAGACTTTGGACGAGCTAAAACACACGTCAGTTCCATTTTTACATACCAAACATCAATCCGTCTGACAGGTTGCAGTCACGAGTCTGTCAATCCAAAAATAAAGAAAATGCTTACAGGGGACAAGTACCTTTTTTTTGAAGTCGGTTAAATACCTCACGTTCAGAATAAAATATCAAAGAGTTTTGGTTTTATCAGTTCGAAAATATTTGCGATAGATTTATATGTAAATCTTAGCAGAAGTTGGTTGAAGTGTATTATGACTCTCCCTTATTTGGCAACTGGTAATATCACATGTAATAAGAGACGAGACAGTCGAACGTTTTCAAACAAATTCAATAACCGAAAATACTCTTCAACCTATCACATTTTTGTTATTATTGACGTTTTCCTGTCTGTATGTAACTTTGACCATCAAGCTTTCTCTGAAACTCGCTTATCATAAGGAAAGAGGTAAAAAAAACAATATTTTTGTTTCATCTATAAGTTTGAGAGAACTGCCTCGTTGGCCTAGTGGTTCTAAGCACGACTGCTATGCTAGAGGTCTTGGGTTCGATTCCCAAGTCAACCAAGATGTTATTGGGTTTTTCTATGAAATTCTCAGTAGCAGGTCGGAGTTTGGATTTGCACCCGGTTAGTGGCAATAGGCTCGCCCCCTATTACATGGGACCTAAACATACCGGCGAACTGTGGGTGTACATTGGTACACCTCCGCCTAACCCTTCGGGGATACAGGCGTGATGGTATCTATAAGTTTCTTTAGTAAGCGAATGTACTATAAACAAAAGTAAACAGGCAAAGCCAATTACCTAGACTAATTAGAAAAAAGAATAATATTTACAACTGATGGACCACTTAGCTTCAATTTATAGATACAATAAGACTGAATAGGTTTCCTAGTAATGATCCTTGAAATACTTACATTACAATCGGTAGCCGAAAATATTACTAAATTAGAATCTGTTACTGTTCAGGAACAGGCTGCTAAAACCTGCAGTCTTTACAATGAATTAGTTGACGGTAGCTCTGCACTTGTTAATGATAGGAAAACAATAACTATTGATTTGACCGGAGAAGATTCTGTTACTGAATATCCTTTGTTTAGCAGTCACAATAAGATTAAGAAATATATTAAACTTAATAAAATCATTAAAAAGTACAAAAAGTGCATACACCAGCAACAAATTAATAGGAAAACAAATAATATTAGGTTTAGATATGTAAATTTAACAAGTCAATTAAATGACTTGAATAATGAATTAATTCAGAGTAGGTTTAGTTATGATCAGGACACAGTTTTGCTTCAGAAACAGCTTCAGGCGAGGGAAAACACTCTGAGGGACATTTTTAATAAATATCAAGCGTCTCAAAAAGAACTTAGTGAACGCATGGTGGAGGCCGGTGAGTTGGCTGACTTGGTTAGGTGCAATGCGGAGAGATATGAGTCTCTGACCAACAATCTGTGTTGTACCTGCTCCTGCTCTTCACCTCCTGCCAATACCCAGAGTGTTGAACCATTGCCTTCACTTGCTGAACCACTATTAGAAGAAACTGTTAACATTCAATGTTCAGATTCAGTTAAAGTTAAAGATATAAGTACTTATATATTTTCTGACAAAATAGGTCAAGGTTTGAGTAGTATGATAAGTTCCTTTTCCCAGCAGTGTTTATTTAATACTTGTTTGCCAGGGGCTAGTTTTAGTAGGTTATTAAATCAAATTAGTGTGTCTCAACTTAAGTCAGGTTCTACTGGCATATTATTATATGGTGATGGGCTGACCGTAAGTAAAGCAAATATTATTGATTGTGTGGAATTAATGTTAGATTTAGGTCACAAAAATCATTGTAAATTCATCTTCTGTGCCCTACCTTATTCTAAGAATTTAACTAAAGAGCAGAATAGGTACATTTATAATTTAAATTTGTTAATTTATAATACAACAATTCGCCATAGTGAAACTATTTTGTATTTTGAGACAAATAATTTCATTAGCAAATTTAAACTGACAGAGTACAGTATGTATATGTCAACTATATGTAAGCGACGAATTGCTAAGTTGTTAGCATATAATTTACATGATAAAGGTACTAATATTGTATCTAATGTTTTTGATAATGTTAGTAATAGTACTAACAGCTCTTTTACATCTTGTAATTTAAACTACAAGACAGGACAACGGGAGAGCTGCATGAATTGAATGTTGTTCATCAAAACATGCAGGGTCTCTCCGGCAAAGAACTAGAGTTAAGTTTATTTATTGAGAATTACAGTGTTCAGGTGTTATGTTTAACCGAACACTGGTTAAAAGCCCATGAGTTAGTAGTATTTAATAGTGTTTATCATTCCATACAAAGTGCGTTCGTAAGAAAGACCGCTATTCGAGGAGGGTCACTTATTATAGTCTCAAACAATTTAAAATGTAAAGAACGTCCCGATATTGTCAACCTTTCTATCGAGCGCACTATTGAGCTGTCTTGTGTTGAATTAGAACAATTTATAATTATATGTGTATATAGACCCCCTTCAAGTGACTATAATTTATTTGAATCTGTCATGGAAGATTCACTTTCTAAGATTAAAACTAGTAAAAAACACGTAATGGTATGTGGGGATTTTAATGTAAATATTTTAGAAGTAGCTCCTATGTCTATGAGACTTCTAAATCTATTTAAGTCGTATAATTTAAAAAATCTTTTTGGCGAACCAACTAGGATAACGGCCTCTTCTGCTACATGCTTAGATAATATATTTAGTAATTGTGAAGCGAATAGAAAATTAATTTTAACTGATGTGTCTTCTGACCACTGTGGTCAATTTGCAAGCTTCCCACATTTAGTTGTGAACAAACCTCTAAAGGTGATAAGTAGGCCATACACAGCGCACCGTTGTACTCGCTTTAAAAACAACATCATGTCTAAAATACGGCCATCTATTTTGGAATCTAATAATCCTAATGACGTTTATGGAGAATTTTTTGATGTTGTTAAAAATGAGTTTGAGTCAACTTTTAAGTGTAAAACAATACAAGTCAAGTGCACTCCTGCCCCATTTAATCAATGGGCCACGGCTGGTATTTACAAAAGTAGAACACGTCTTTATGAGTTATATGGTATGAAGAAATATAGATTCGATGTAGATTTTTTAAGTTATGTAAAAAATTATTCTAAAATATTTAAAAAGGTTTGTATCATGGCCAAGTCTAAACATATTAGTGAAAAAATAAAAAAATCATCAAATAAAATTAAAGCTACTTGGAATATTATTAATCAGGAAACTGGGAAGGTTAAGAAACAGGACACCGACCTAGAAATTAATTCCAGAAATGGGCTATTAAAAAATACTGATGAAATCGCACTTATTTTTAATGAATTCTTTGCAAACATACCAATAACTACAACTTGCTCTTTAAAATCCTCATCAGTTGATGCAGAAAACTTATTACGTGATAATGTGCCAGAATGTAATGCTAATTTCAGTTTTGAACATGTGACTCCCTTAGATATAACAAATGCGTTCAAATCACTTAATCAAAAAAAAACCGAAGATTTTTGGGGTATTTCTGTGAAGCTTGTAAGTAATATAATAAGCATTGTAGCGCCGTCTTTATCGATCATTTTTAATAAATGCGTGGACCTTGGTATCTTTCCAGACCTCATGAAGTATAGTAAAGTCATACCGTTATTTAAGTCAGGCAATAAAAGTGAAATCGGCAATTACAGACCAATATCAATTTTACCAGCATTTAGTAAAATATATGAAAAATTGATATTAAAACAACTCGCAAAACATTTCAATATGAATACCCTCCTACATAGCGAGCAATACGGTTTTACAAAGGGACGTTCAACTACCGACGCCGGAGTAGCTTTGCTTAGACATGTTTATAGTGCCTGGGAGAACTCGCAGAACGCTATTGGAGTATTCTGTGACCTTTCCAAGGCTTTTGATTGTGTCCAGCATAATACACTAATACGCAAACTTCAGCATTACGGGATAAAACATAAAGCACTCGATCTTATTCATTCTTATTTAAGCGATAGACTCCAATGTGTGGATGTTAAAGGTAGTAAGTCCACCGAACTACCGGTTAAGCTAGGCGTGCCCCAGGGTTCAATATTGGGCCCATTCTTGTTCTTAGTTTACATCAACGACCTACCATTTTTTTTAAAAGACAAATGTGATGTCGTATTATTTGCTGACGACACTTCTTTAATTTTTAAAGTAAATAGAAATAGAGACGAATTTAACGATGTAAATAGTTCACTCGCTCAGGTTACACGTTGGTTTTCAGCTAATAATTTAGTTTTAAACGCGAAAAAGACTAAATGTGTAAAGTTTGCGATGCCGAATGTTAAAAATCTTGGTCCAAATGTTATTATGAATGATGAGGTATTAGAAACTGTAGACTCAACGGTTTTTCTAGGCATTACAATTGATTCCAAACTAAAATGGTCGGCGCATATAGCATGTCTTGCAAGTAAGCTTAGCTCTGCAGCTTACGCCGTTAGAAAGGTTAGGCAGATCACTGATGTAGACACAGCTCGTCTTGTTTATTTTAGCTACTTCCATAGCATTATGTCCTATGGCATACTGTTGTGGGGTAAGGCAGCTGATATAGAAACAATTTTCATTTTACAAAAACGTGCGGTTAGATCAATATACCAGCTAGGTTCTAGAATTTCACTCAGGGAGCGATTTAAGGAAATAGGTATTTTAACTGCAGCGTCGCAATTTGTTCTTGCGAATATATTATTTATTAGGCAAAATATTCACTTGTACACGAAGAATAGTGATGTCCATACCATTAATACGCGTAATAGACATAAGTTATGTTCGGCATCACATCGGCTACACAGGGTGCACAACTCATTTGTGGGACTTGGTATTCGTATGTATAATAAACTGCCTCTCAGTTTGCTCGAGTTGCCCTACAACTCATTTAAATCGAAAATTAAAATTAAACTCTGTGAAAAGGCCTATTATAATATTAACGATTATTTAAATGATAAATATAGTTGGTCGCCGTGAACAGATAGAAACACGACGGTTCTGTGTGGAATGATGTCTTATTGTACTACCGTATTTATTTAAATTTATAGGCATACACTCTGTATGTAACAATGTGTTACCTATTTTGTTTTGTTTTTAATACAATTATACGTATGTATAATGACATATATGTATATATAGATATATACTTATTTCTTTTTTAATTCTGTACATTGTTTTGAATGTATAATTGTATTGATTATGAAATTTAATAATGTACCAATTATAATGCCTCTTTGTTAAGGGACTGTGCAATGAACCAGTGTTTAGGGTTTCTTTTTTGTTTTATTATCCATTTAATTATTATTATTATCATTTTTATTAAGTCGGCAGCAGTTTCGTCATGCTCCCTTAGTTGTCACTGCCTGTGGTGGCGTCGGGGGTCGGGTCACCTCTTTCCCTCTAATATGGCGAGGGGGGTGATGGCTGATCCTTGCGTCATACTCGTGAACGGGTGCCGCTTGTGGTGACTGGTCGTTCTGCTGACCATGGTTTCACTAGAAAATACTTTTAATTCTGTTCATAACCCTCTAAAACTCTTGTTCATCTGGCACGGTCTCTAATTATTTTTTGTAATTATAAAGACAGCGTGCTGTTGTGGAGTTTGTTGCGCCGTTTCTTCTCCACAGCCAGAGCACTTAGGAAGCGGTGAAGGGTGGGCGAATTGGGATCGGTTCATTTCTGGCGGAGGCGCGTCGCGTGTTGTCGGTTGTGTGGCGCCGGGGCGGGCGGATGCGTGGTGGGGCATTTGACCTTTCTCACTGAATTGACGATGCGTTTATGCGTCAGGTGTGAGGGGTTGGGTGTCTCATTGCGTGTTTGTCTGTTCTGGCGCTGCGCGGCCGGTGATGCGCGGTGCGTCTTCCGCCGGAAATGAACCGATCCTTAGGGTGCTGTCGTTTTTGTATTTTTTTGTGTTGACGTTGATAAGCGCTACTTTGTAGCCTAAGTCAAATAAAGAATTTTGAATTTTGAATTTATTATTATCGTTAGAAGCACTTATTCAATCAGCATTAGTTAAGATTATAGACAAAGCGTAGGTTGAGTTTAATGGAAGACCGTACTGTATTGTCTGATTTAAAACATCCTTTCATGATAATTATGCAATATCTTATTAGTTTGTACGCAGTAGTTTGAAAGTTTGAATTTATAAGTGTTATTTAAGTATTATTATTTAAGATAGATCTTCCATGTTTGCTTTTATATTAATATATGTGCAAAAAATAAATGCCTTTAATCTGAACGCATTACCTCTAATAACATATGAGATATTATATTTATAAACATAACAAGCAAAAAAATACTTCCGAAGCATATGCTAAAACTGCTAAAACTCATTATAGAAGCAATTTAGAAAATCCTACTATTTACGGTAGTATTCATGATCATACTCATCAGGGTACATTTAGGACCTAATGATCAAGACGGCACGGAAAGGGCAATGAACTTAAGGTCATTTGGTACAGCTATTAGATATGTATTTATAGTAACAATTGTAGGTTAGGCTCGTTTCGATCGATAAAACAATTAAGTTTGTAAATAATTTACTTTGTGAAGCCGTTCCACCAAAAATATGGATTCTATAAAGCGTGTTATTTTTACGAATGATTGAATCTAGAATTTATTATACTACTTTTTGGAGACTTTATATTATACATAGGTATATCTACGTAGCTCTACCGAACATATGCTTGATTGCTGCCGTTCTTACACCTTAGCATCTACACTAAAGCCTACATTTTTCCAGTTTTTTAATTCAGTCAATTAACTAGTTAAGGAACAAAACTGAATATGAAACACAAAACAGAAAATAACAGTTTGAAGCTCGCATATTTACATCTTAAGGCGACGGGTGGCTTAAATATTACTGACCATT